>CM033361.1:6970488-7693046 GCA_019395295.1 Osmanthus fragrans
TTGGTTAGGAATGGAAAAGTGGGAATATATGGGGACTATAAATAGTGTCATCCCACATTGGAAAAATGTGGCAATGTGGGGGAAACTTAAATAGTTATCCCACATCGGATAAAAATGAGTTTGTGGACCAATTTATATATGGTTAACAATTTGTAAGGCATAACCATTTGTTGCATAGAGACTCCTCCATGGTCTACGCGTCCGTAGGGGGTGCAAATCTTGGACCGACTTGACCTTCGAGCCTTGAACTTGTGTGTGCGCGACTTGCATACACGAATGTCGGACCGAATTAGTTAAAAATTGGCCACGAAGTGCAAGCCACATTTTGGAATTTTACTTTTACATTTTCCATTCAAAGTAGCTATTTATTTTGTAACTCCAAAACGTCACGATTAAAATGATAGAGTTATGGTTGAATTAAAATGGCAGAGTTATGGCTGCGTTAAGAGGCAAAGGCTTCTCCTTGCCTATATATTTTGAACAATCTCTTCAGTTCAAACACACAACAACTACACACGATATTCTCTTTGCTTCCTGTTTCGAAATCCTGTCCAGTCGCTTGGTGATTCCGTTCCGGCACTCTCTTCAGTTCGCCTGCACAGCTGCAGTTCACGCTGCTGTATCCTGGGAAGCAAGCGCTCGCAATACTTCGGTGAGGGGGCGAATATTACTTTAAGGACACTGTGTTGAACACAGGTCTCGGCTCCTCCAAGACGTCCACTTTGTTTTCTGTCCATTGCAATATGTTGATTACTTCTGTATTTTCTGTCCATTGCAATCTGTTGGTTACTTCTGTATCAATTATTTGTATCAGGTATCCATACAGTGACTTGTTGTGAGCAGTTCGGTACATGTAAGATCTGTGTGATCTGGGTCGATTCCTTTGTGAAATATTGATCGCGTTTGGTGTTTCTTGCAAAGATAAGTCTTAGTGACTTGATTCTTGTATATTTTCTAGAACATTATTGTATCCTTGTTGTCGGTTTTTGGGTTTATAGTGCAACCGAGCTTTATCCATTTACAATGGATGCTCAACAGGGGATTAGAAGTTAGAAGTTGTTGCCGAACCTCTGGGCTTCGGCCGAAAGAAATCCTTTGTGTTGATTTGTTATTTTCGCACTTATTTTTACTACTATTGTATGTGTGGTTAAATCGTGGTTAATCTTGTATGTATTATGCATTTCACAACTGTTCACCCTATTAGCAAAATAATCTTCGAACCTACAAGCAAAATTATCCAGATGTACAAGGAGAGGTTTCAATTTGATACAGGTAAAAGTAAAACAAAATAATATCAAGAATTACTTTTGACGAGCCCAAGTAATACAATCTTCGAATGATTCGCATCTTTCACTGTCAAGGCACTCGAGTATACGTTCCAAATTGTCTCTGGCTTGGGCATCACTAGCATTTCTCATTGCAGATGTATATTCGCCAGGGTTAGAAAGATAGGCATTTACTTCGGCAGGTGTTTTCTCAAGCAAGCCCTCAAATTCTGATCGAGCCCATGTCAAGCAGGGATCAATGTTGTGCGGGAAGGAATGCATAGTACACATTGGTGCTTGTTTCTCAGGAGGATCTCTCGAGGCACCATAATTCTCAGTCAGATGGGGAATGACCACTTGGAGTGTTACATTTGGCACCTAATGTTCCACACTCAAGAAGTGGCTTTTGGAAATACAAGCATCTTTGATCAAAAATGTTAATTTTTAGTTCATAGTTCATTTATATGATTTTTGTATTTATATTTTTATAATATAATAATTAAAATATATTTATTAATCGGAGTGGAAACGAGCAGAGACCATGTTTTCTATATCTATCCCCGCCCTAATCGTCGATAGATTGGGGCATTCTCACGCTGTTCGAGCTGGAAGGATGCAACTCTACGATTTTCTCGTCTTGTTGCCATCCGTACTATGATGTTTGAGTATATTTTATGTATCTTGTATCCTAGATCTTAGAGCATAACAAATTAACTATAAATATAATCTTGTAATTACTATGAAGAATTGATTGGCTAGTTCAATCTTCCTGATATGTTTCACAAGAAAGTGATAGCATCGGAAATTCAAATCTTGAATTGGAGCAGTTTGAATCGAGGACTACTACCTAGATTTGTCAACGACATTGTAAATAATAATTTGATTTTATTGTTTAATCGAATGTTTAATTAGATTAATTAATCTAAGTCTCTATGATGATGTGAGATGTTATAAATTGTACAATTGATTGGTCGAGTGTAGTGACACACAATTTGTAACTTGTAAGGTGATCAAAGTTAATCATTCACAGTTGTTAGATAAATTTGGACGTCTTCTCATGATAATATTGTATTTTTCATATTACGATTTGTCTGAAGATAAATAACGTGTTTGGAAAACATTGAAAGGGGTGTAAATATCCTAATCGTGACCACTCGAAATAAGATTTTACTCAATTATCGAATGAGTTGCTTTAATAGTGTGTTGGTAATGTAATCTTAATTGTCGGTTCATATTCTTTGAGGTGCCAATGAGTGAGATTTTGTTTGGAAGATCAACACCTCTTTGCCTTAAAAATCGAGGCAAAATGTTTTCGAAATATATAATTGCAAGATGGAATCCTTTAATCACTTATACAATTGCTGCTCCAAGGACTTCTCTAGTAAACAAACAAATTTGAGCTCAATAGTTCGATAATGAAATCATTGGACTCTATGTTATGATGTGATTACGATTTATTTGCTTTATGAACACGAGGCTCGGAGGATGACGCAAAAGAGTAATTATGCAGGCTCGAATTTATCAGTGATCAAACGTGGGTTGACTCATGGAAAAATGATCAAATAATATAATTTGGATTACATATTACTTCTATAATTTCACTTGAAACGATGGTACTGTTGACTTTTTAGTGAAATATGTCGTCATTAATTGATAAAATCTCAATTGGTCAAGAGTAATTGGAGACTATTTATAGAAGCTTGGTCAAGTGGGTCCGGTTGTGTCCCTTCCTTGGCTCATTCGAGCACGCCTCAAAAGTAATATTGTGAGCTATTATTTTCTAAATTTAAGTTTTTCATATGACATTTTAAGAGGTTCTAAATATCCAATTTATTTTGAATATATCCTTGGAGACCATCTATAGAAGCTTGGTCAAGTGGGTCCGGATTGTCAACAAAATTTATTTTCTAAAGCAATAAGTCTATGACCATGTCTGGCTAAGTTGATAAGAAAAAAGAATATTTTAAAATAATATAATTCAAAATATAAAAATAAAAATTTTGAAAATGGAAAATTATAAATTTCTAGAAAACTAAAAATTATAAAAAAAAAAAAGAAAAAAGGCTTAAGCTCCTAATTTTTATTTACATAAAATATTAAATAACACAGATAAAAATATTCTCAATCCATACCATCAATTCTTATTTTTATTTTCCTTATTTTGGACTCAATTTGTTATTTAGTTTGCTTTTGTAATGAGAAAAAAAATGTTTTACAAATTCATCAGCTTTAAAATGTATATTACTTAATGATATATTAAAATAAAATTATTCTATTTTTACTAAATAATTAAATTTAATGAAATAAAATGTCATAAAATAGTTTTTCAAAATATCAAACCAACATGTTTTCTAATTTTCTATTTTGAGAAATAATTTTTCAAAATAATAAACTAAACGCGTGTTTAGAAATCTTTTAAGGTTCTCAAAACAAAATATTGAAAATGAACTCAAAGCCCAAAATTTAAACACAAACCAAACATGCCCTTAGTTATTAAAATTTTATACTTTATTTTTCAAAATTTTAATTTTTAAAATTAATTTTCTAGAATTTAAAATTTATTTAAATAAAATTTTATTTAAACATTTATTTTCCATGTTTTGAGTGTTTTTAGATTTTTTACTGAAAACACTCGAAACTCCAAACGCGATTTGAGTTTCGTGTTATAAATTTAAGCCCTGTTTGATTCCTATTTTGGGAAAGAAAATGCATTTTGAATAGTTGATTGATGGAGAATGTGTGGTTGAAAATTAAAGAAAAGTTTTGGGTTTATGTGTAATATTATTTTATTGAAGAATGTGTGGTTGAAAAGAAGAGAGAGAAAAATGAATTTTGAGAAAATGAGAATCAAATGCTTATTTAGAAATACCAAATTAAATACATTTTCATTGTTTTGTAAGACTGAAAATAATAAATCAAACGCACTCTAACATTGTCAAGAAAATCAGCTAGATGTAGATGTGCGTTTAGACGGAATGTGTCATCGTAATTTTTTTCCCGCACTTTCCTATTTATTATTATATACATCTCAAATCCGATTTATAGACGAAATTCATTGAAGATAAAATCTATATTAAGAGTCTGTTTGAGTCAACATTATTTCAAAAAAATATTTTTAAACAATAATTTGACATTATTTCAATCACATATTTTTTAATAAAATAATATTATACGCAAATTCAAAAAATTTCATTATTTTTAACCATACATTTTTTATCAGTATACTATTCAAAAATATATTCTTACTAAAATAGTGTCGCTCAAACACCCTCTAAGTTTATTCATTACACATTAATACTAGGTAGATAAAAAAAAAAAAAAAAAAAAAAATCTTTCTATTTAAATAATATGCAAATTGTGATTATGACCCTATTTAATTTTTATTTTGGGAAAAAAATATATTTTAAATAGTTGATTAATAGAAAATGTGTAATTAAAAATTAAGAAAGAGTTTTAAATTGATGTGTAATATTATTTTATTGAAAAAGCCAACAAAATCAATTGAACGCCGTCGCTAGCTCGCACTACACAGTTTACTCTCCTGAACATCTTTCTCTTCTGCAAATGGCATCAACTATACCGACATTAACTCCAGCTCTCAAAATCAACGGCGTCGTTCCACGATTCGTCTCCAAGTTTAACTTCTATGGCGGCATCCCGACTGATTATCCGAAATCAATCCTTTCATGTTCATCTTCAATCAAACTTAGTACAAACCGATTGAAACCAGTTTGCTCTGCCGGTTTGAACCGGTCATCCGGGTTGAATTCACACACTTTCGACGTAGTCATTATCGGAGCGGGTATAATCGGGTTGACCATCGCCCGCCAATTCCTCCTCGGATCGAGTCTTTCCGTTGCCATCGTCGATGCCGCCGCACCTTGCGCTGGCGCCACCGGTGCAGGTACTTATTGTATAGAAATCAATCAATCTTTTAAGTTTCAAAGGTCAAGTTTATGTAAATAAGTATGTTTTAAAAAATAAAAATAAAAAAATTGTTAGCTGAAGTTGGAAAAAAAAAAAAAAAAAAAAAAAAAAAAGCTTTCGAGACTTTCTACAAAGTAAATTCTGTGAGTGAATTTTTTTTTGATAACTCTACTGGTAGAATAAGTATGACTTTTAAGCACAACAAAGGGTGCACTTACTTGACAGCAAGCTAAATTTACTTTTCTTCTAGACTTTTACTCTCTGGAAAAGTAAGTTTTGTCAAGAAAGAATGTAATTTTGATAATTATAGGTTTGGTAAATAACTAAATAAGTAACTTAACTAAACATGCACTTGTTTTGATAGTAAGCTTTACTTTCGAGCACAATTAATTTGAAGGTAAGCTAAGATTTACTTCCAAATTAAATAATTATTTTACTTCAGGAGAAATAGGTTATACAAACATATTTGAAAATGCAAACGTGCTTATAACTTTTTCTATTTTTTGAATCGCGGTACATGCTCCTAATCAATGGATATGTATGTTCTGATAGGCTTTAGGCTTTCTCGACCTTTTGTTTGGCATTTGAGCTGATTCTCACTTCTAGGACAGGGTTACATATGGAAGGTTCACAGAGACCCAGGGACTGAAAAATGGGAGCTGGTAATGAGAAGCCATCAACTATGGGAGGCTCTGGCAGAGAGCATCCATAATCAAGGCTTGGATCCTTTGCAAACTCTAGGATGGAAAAGGACAGGTAATATCAAATTGCCTCTTATCAATGACTTGTAAGAATATTGTTTGGTGGAAGTATTTGATACTGAGGAGTTTTGAAGAATGTGAATGAGCAACTCGTCCACCTCATGCAGTTTGTGTATTCGTGTCTACATATTTAGTGTAGACGTGTCTGCATTTGTAATTTATCCTTGTATTGTTATTTGTACCAAAGTAAATTTTTTTATTAGTTCTATCTTAGAGAGAACTGTATGATCTTTTATCTGTGGATTATCATATAATTTGCATATTGCTAGGTGGGTTCCACACCAAAATGAAGTGTTTAATTCTGTCCTAGTTTTTAGAATTGATAGTCACATGTCATGGTTTGTTAATCGATATTTGTTGGAGAAAATACAAGTACTTTTATTTTTACATACAAGGCTGATGTAATTAACCAGCTTGTTGATCATGATAACATGGAAATGACTTACCAGTGACAAAAAAATATCAGAGTATGTTCTTGCAAAATCATGCTCCATATATGTCATAAAACATGTTGGATGAGATCCTCTACATGAGGTGGATCTTTCATTGCTTCCTATTCCAGTATTCTCATTTGCTGGAGATTCTAGTTAGTTGGTATCTCATATTGTTCAAACAAAAGTTTAATTAACCTCTCATTTGTATAAAGCTATAAGTTCCCTGAAAAAATGAGTGAACTTAATTTTCCGAGCTGGATCTAGTTGATAGTTTAAAAAACCATTGAGTTCCCTCCAGAATGCTAACGGCGTTTTAAAAGTGGGCAATGTTTTCATTGACAGGAAGCATGTTAGTTGGTAGAACTGCAAATGAGTGTTCCGCATTGAAAAGTAGGGTGGAGCAACTCTTGGAGGCTGGCTTGGAGGCAAGTTTCTTGTCTTGTGATGATTTGCAGTCAGAAGAACCTGCTCTTATGCTTGGAAGTGAAGGTGGTGCGGCATTTGTACCTGATGACTACCAAATAGATGCTCGACGCACTGTTGCATTTATCGAGAAGGTTACTCTAGCTATTCATTTTCCTCCTTCAAGCAATGGCTGTTTTGTTTCTTGTGCTTTTAAGATTTAGTCATTCATTTACATAATTATTTTTATATTGTTTCATAGGGTAACAGGTATTTTGCAGCAGAAGGAAGATATGCTGAGTTCTATTATGAGCAAGCAACCAGTTTATTAAGGTAGCAATGTTTTTTCTAATTTTATTTTAAGCTAAACAAATAACGAGGATTACGATACTTTCCATTTTATTACTTTGTTTTTCAGTATTGACACTTGTTAATACTCTTTACATGTCCGTGCTCAGATCAGAGAGCAGTGGGGAGGTTGTGGCAGTTCAGACTTCCAAGAACACGTTGTACAGTAAGAAAGCAATTATTGTTGCTGCAGGTTGTTGGAGTGGTTCTGTGTTACATGACCTGATCAAGCTTTCTGAAATTGAATTAGATTTCCCAGTAAAGCCTCGAAAGGTTAGAATTCTATGTGTGAATTGTAATGCTTCTAAATTTGAATTGTTTCAGTTTCATGGTCGTTATTTCTGTGGGTTCTATGAGGTTCAAAAGGATATGGAAGTTAGGAAAATGAAGGGGTACAATGATTTTGCTGGAATTTTTTATTTTAATTTTATGGGAAAAAATGTATTGTTTTATATTCTGAGTTATAGAAAAACAATATATACATATGGCAATTATCCCAATTCCAAATTCTGAAATAGACGTAAAAGGAAAGTGCTATTTCCTCTAATATTTCTCTTTTCCTTCACTTTTGTTTAGAGAAACAGTTTCCTTAGGTTACTAATCAATAATCACTTTCCAGTTCCATATTCTATTTTCCAGTCATATTTAATCTGAAATGCATTAGCCAATCCCTTTGAAACCAAGATGTTGGTTAGTATCCCTTCTCCCATAGTATTTACATTTTCTTTTCCTAACACTTTTTTTTTGTCACATGGTCCCTCTCCTTAAAATAAAGGAGAAATTGAATATTTAACTGCCAAGCCCAACATAAACAGGCCACCGGAGAGCTCTAAATACTTAAATTTCTATAAGTTATGTAAAAGCTTTATAACTCTTGAACTTTGCAACGTGACTTCCATCCACTAGCTTTTCAGCCATTCTAAAGGCAGATGCCAAATGCCTTTTGTGAATTGTGTGGCAGGGACATCTGCTTGTTATTGAGAATTTCAAGTCATTAAATCTTAACCACGGCCTTATGGAGTTGGGGTATGTCAATCATAAATCTGCAACCCTGAGCTCTACTACTACTGATTCAGTTTCAGGATATGATGCACATACTTCATCTGTTTCAATGACAGCCACCATGGACATGTCAGGAAGGCTGGTTCTTGGTAACTCTTTACCTCGTGTTCTGGTTTTCTTGCTCTGTTTATCTCTTTCTTGCAAATGTGTGAGATGCATAGATTTATGTTTATATAATATGGTGAAGGAATTTTGCAGCCTGATACACTTGCATTGAACTTTATGAACTATTGTTATTACTTATTAATAAGACATTTAACATGAATTGTTATGCTTGCCACAGTGACTTGGATTAGATTTCTTGCTAGCAATTGCAAAATAGGCCTATGTTTACCTTGCACGTTGTAAATAAAATGCTACTGGGCCCGGAAGTGAAGCCTAGATTTTTATGTATTAGTGGGTATTAGTCTTTGTTCCAGATCTTTTCGTTTTTCTTTTGTAAAATGTAATCAGAAGATACTTTTTTGTAAAAAAACAAAAAGGAACAAAATAGAGCATATTGGCAACATTTATGACGAGGGAACAAATTTAGCTGACAAATAATAGAAGTGACTGAAAGAACAACAAGAATATTAGTGGAGATCGAAGTAAATATTAGAGATTTGGTACCTAAGACTTAAATTTGAGCTAACCAGAACTTTCTGGATTCAGTTGTTCTTTTGTTTCTTTTGTTTGAAACAATATGGCCTATTCGTAGACTTTTCAAACCTTACGACTCTCAAACCTAGTCTAACTAGGAAAACTTAAATAAGATAAGTTTAAAACAAATTGTCACAGGGAAAGCTTTAATCTATAGAAAAGAAGTCCAAAACCTACTGTAACTAGGAAACCTTTAATCAGTAGAAACAGATCATCTTAATTTTAGATGGAAAGCTGAAAATACTTTAAAAAGTATCTAAATTCTAGATCATTTGTAGTAGATCATGATTGAAGAACTAAAAAGAATATGGGTGGTAAAAAGATAGGTGGAGAACTTCTTTTATCAGTGCTCTTATTTTTATTGGTAATTGGTTTGTGGCATGACCAGATAAAGATCCCAAAATGCTGTCTGATTTGACCGGCTACTCTGTCAATTATATGGGAGTCCCATAATTTCCTTCAAAACATGGAAGTGATGAACAGTCAGCTAATGGGTTATCAACTTCAATCGAAATTTAAGCACCCAACTTGCTATGTCCACTGTGTCATATGGATTCACAAGGACCCAACCTCTTGCCCCATCGTTCCACAAACTCGACCTTAATCTTTTCTACTTATCTTATATCTTTATTTTAAATTATGGTGTTAATAGTATTTCAGGCTTTCAACTACAAGAATGTAGATTGTCAACTCTACATAGAATTGTAGTAACTTAGAAGTTTTTATTATACCGTCTTACTATATCAATATGTTATCGTGGATGAAGTGAACTTAATAATTGTTGCACTATCTTGCATCAAATTCAATCTCCTTCCTTCCCCCAGGAGGATACGTGCCTGCAGTTTCTTTCATGTTCTATCTGGTCTTACAGGTAGCAGCCGCCAGCTCGTGGGATTCAACACAGAGATTGATGAATCTGTCATCACTCAAATATGGGAAAGGGCTGGGGAGTTCTTTCCTATATTAAAACAAGTATCACTTAAAGAGTTGAACAAAAGCAGAGAAGTGAGAGTTGGGCTGAGACCATACAGTATGTGTGCTAAGAAAAAATTCGCTATGATTATATTTACTGTATATATTCAAATTTTTGTCACAGACTGATCTTTTATGCTGTTTTATTTTGTTTTAGTGCCTGATGGAAAACCAGTCATTGACCACGTTCCTAGAATATCAAACATGTTCATAGCTGCTGGACATGAAGGAGAAGGACTCACATTGGTAATTTTCTCTTTTTTTCCCTCTCAATAATGTGCTTGTTTCATGGAAACATTCCGTGCTTATTTGGTGTACAATATTAGACAATATTGGACGGTATAATGGGATGTTTGGCAAATAAGCTTCTAAGCCAGGGGCCCCACAACATTTGTGGCTTACAAATAAGCCCCACAAGCATCTCATTTGCTACTTATTTGGCTTATTGTGTGGGACCCACTCCCACGCTATTTTTTATCCAAGTAATTCTATGGGGTCCATGGCTTGTAAGCCAGGCTTATTTCCCAAACATGATCAATATACACAAGAATTTATCTTATTTTCTTTAATAACATTCCTGCTTGCTCTACATTACCAAACATGCAATCAATTATCCAGCTGTTTTTGGCTTCCATTGGAGCTGGTTTCGTTACCAAGGCAATGGTTTTGTTTTCTTACCATTTTTATTGTTACTGGAAAGCTCATGTGCAAATTATTTCACGTTTCATCAGGCTTTGGGAACTGCTGAAATGATTGCTAACATTGTTTTGGGCAATCCTCAAAAGGTTGATCCAGCACCATATTCCATGTAAGTTTGATCTTTTGTAGTAACATGAAGGCAAGTTTTATGATGTGTTATCTTTTTCCTGAATGTTTAGTTGTTTTGATATCATATGTTTTACTATGCCCAGTTTTTCGTTCTCTGCTGTGTCTTCACATTGAGTAAAAATCGCATAAGATATAATAAATTTGCTAGATGCGCACACCATTCTTTTCCTGTGATCTATTAATATAAGTTGAGAATTACAAAAAGATTGATTTTTAAGAAAATTAAAATGTTTTCAATATTTCGTGTACGAGCATGTAGTGCTTCCCGTTTGATTATTTATTTCTCCCTGCAAGTGCATCTACTAAGAGTCAGGCATAGGATGGTTATTTGTTTGATGGCTGGCCCTCTTTCATATCTCCGAGGAACATACTCCTCTTGCTGGTCTGAAATTCCACGAATAATGAAAGTATCTCTTCACTTGAATTAAAAGAAAAAATTGGTGAAAAGCAGATAGAGAGACCTAAAATGCATGGTACATTTTGGTTAGATTCTTTGTAAAGAAGAGAATTCAGCTGGCTTGTCACCAAAACTTTCTATGTATTCCTCCATGATTGGTATGTTAGGTTGGGTAAATCCGACACCTCTAGACAATATTAAGCCCTTTTTTTGGTTTAGATTAAAACCTAGATTTTTAGTAGAGTTTGATAAAAGTTGATGAATTGCATGATTGAAAAGTTGTGGGTTCATAAAATATATTATTAAAATGAATTGTTGACTTTAACTTGAATTTTAATTAAAAAATTTAGTTGAACCAAACTGAGACTAATAATGTTAGCTATCATATAGTCAATAATGTCCCACATGACGTACCAGGCATTGCTCCAGAGTGTGACCATATCCTGGATTGCCATAAGTAGACATCAAGCAAAAGCCAAACTATGGTCCACAATCAAACTGAGGAAAATCAGGGTTATTAGCATCTGGCTTAAACGGAAATGGATCTCGTGGATTTTCTTACGAGTCAATATTGTTCGTTCTTCTAATTTTATTAATTGTTTTATGACAGAAATACGGTGAGTGTGGTTTGATCCACCCTTTGAACCTCGAGCAAGGACAGTAATGGTTGGTATGCCACGAAAGAAGATTTATGTTATTGATGCAATTGTTGAGTTGTCTGTTGTGGTAAATAGGGAATGGAGGAGTTGCATTTTCATCGAATAATTATGCTATATTAAGGCCGAAGAATTGCAATTTTCATTGAATAATTATGCTATATTAAGGTCGAATTGCAATTTTCATCGAATAGTTAGTTCTGTTGTGATTCTAATGGTGTATTGCAATGAAAATTGACTTAAAGCTTTACAAAATTTAAATGCTAGGGAAAATTAGCGTCTGTAGAATTTCCGCTTGTGATGGATGCTTAAACTCAATGATATGATAGAAGCATTTTAAGATCTAAAGTGACCATTTTGAAATGAAATGAAGTTCAACGACCAAATATTTTTATTTTATTTTATTGTACAGCTGAGTTTTTCGCTCTCGTCTCTGAAGAAATGAACTATTGATTCCCAGTTGATGATCTGGAGACGTGAATTGTAAGGTCGCTTTGATGATCTAGCGTTATATTGAAAATAATCTAACAGATTGTCTTCATATCAACAAACTCTACACATTTATCATTTCCTCAATCGAAAACCAGAGATTTGCAAGAAACTAACCAGATTGAAGATATCGAACATCAATCTCTCTGGAAGCAATCGTTTGAGATTGGGTTGGCAGTAAAACTAGCAGGAGTCAATATTTCATCAAATCAACGAAATTAAACTTCAAGCAAGTTTTCGCTTGGGAAAGATGGGTCATCGAAGTTTATTTTTTCCCCCAAATTATCCACTCCATCTACCACCATTAACGAGAAACCTGACATGGCCAAAAGAAATGCTGAGATGGCCACAAATCACCAACAAGAGGGAAAAGGAGTAGATACTGAACGTTCAACTTCTTGAACCTTCATTTGTTCTTACCATTTTTCACCAATTTCCACCATGGAATCATTAATGTTGAGATCATCCCACAAGTACTCCAGGAAAAATTCATTTGTCAAGAGTGGAAACTATTTTACAGGATTATTTAACCTAATAAAATGTCGAGAAAATTTTTATCCACACATTTATTGAAAGTAATTGATGACCAAAATTTTTTACCAGTAAGAGTAGATCAGTCTAAACAAGATAAAAGCAACAGAACAAACCAGCCAACAAAACACAAGGCATCCTACTAAATTGCGTAGGGTCCATGAATCTTAAAAAATAGTGAGAATTCTTGATCTCTCTAAATTTGAAAATCCAGTATTTGAATTGATATCCTTTCAACACGTTAGTTCACAGAACATACACAAATTCTGCTAACATAAAAATCTAGCATTCTTTTTTTGACATAACTACTTCAGCTTAATAGCTAAATTGACTGAATATAAGGTCCCTAGATATGAGTGAATCTCAAATATCATCACCTGATGGAAAACCAAATTGCCATAGGATTATAGTAAAACTCTCAGAATGGTAAACAAAACACGAATGATATGCACGCCTGAGGAAAACATGCACTGGATAACAATGCATCTATTAGTTGCACAAGAAGATATGATTTAGTAACTCTTGAAGGAAAGGACAGGTCGTCTTGAAAACTTTTTCATCGCAGTGAGTGAATCACATTGAAAAGCAGATGTAGGGACTTTTATCAGTCTCACAAACTATACTGGTGACAAGATAAAAAAAGTCAGGGTAAAAGAAAGTATTGAGAAAATGTTCCCATACAGTTCCGAATTAGCAATCCCTCAAGGAAGAACCAAAAGCACAAGTCAATTACCAAGTCAAGAAGTGCCATTTGGTGTATGGGGGTTAGGGTGGGCGGGATTGGACTCGGATCTCAAGTCATAAGAGTTGCTACTGGGGTGTTAAATACGGCGAGCCACCGCCGGGCTCGCCTCGCCCTCGCCAATTACTTATTTATTTATTTTTTTACTAAAATTGTTTTTTCACTTAGTTATGATGAGTCGGCTCGTGCGAGCCACTCGAAATTTGCTGCTTGGCTAGCTAGGGGGGCGAGCCGAGTTGGGAGAGGAATAGCCCCACTTAACACCCCTAGTTGCTATAGTACTGTGTCCTAGCGCAAACAGTTAATCAGATGCAGGTAGCCTAAATTCCATCAGCTTCAATGGAGAGAAGAAAATTACAGATATGGGTAGCGGACTTAAATTAAATCAATTGGTAAGGAACTGGAGTAGAATCTCGAGTTATTCGAGTTGCTATGGTACTGTGTCCAAGCGATAAAAATTAACCAGATGTGTATAGCCTAAAACACATCAGCTTCAAAAGAGACACTTCATAACAAATCAATCTTCATTAACCTCAATTTATCATCTGGAAAAAATTGGTTTTTAATAGAATGAATCATCCCAGTAATTCTGATAAAGGATTTACAAATAGAGTCATGCTACTTTGCCCACTTGGTTGACACTCCCCCCTCACATTAAGGGGAAATATTATTTAAATCACGCGGGACGCACACACTCATGTGAGGAGGGTGTCAACCAAGTGGGCAAAATTGCATTTTTCTTACAAATATTTCAATACTAGAGTACATATAGTTTAAGGAATATGCATGTGTAATCCTGAAAAGTGAAAACTCAAAGCTTAGAAAATCTAGCCAATAGTGTCAAGCTCAAATAGAAGGATAACTACTTCGTAGTAGATTTTGCTAGCACTTTTAATTATCTCATTTTAATAGAGGATAATCACCCTGTTAGGAGGAGATTTAGCAAGTTAGTTTCCACTTTCCTTATCAAATTAACAAAACCCTTTGGTGTGAACAGTTTTCACATGTAGAATCATTTTGCTCCTATAAACAATATAAACACTCAGTTCTCCAGCTATCCTAAAGACAGTAGTTGCAGGCACTATTAGACGTAACGAACACACCATAAAGTAAGAATATCAGTACTCATATATAGCCCTCCCGGACTCCACGGTCACTTTATAAAAAAAATATACATTTGGGTGCCTCAACTTATGCCATTTAATAATTAATAGAATATCTAGACAAACCACAGACTAGTAAGAATGAGAAGAAGAAGGCAGTCGAACACAAGCAGACCATTAGTCCAGAGGGACCAAAACAAGGGTATCTGTAGTTTATGGGGATAATTGTCGTGAAGCTATCTTGGTCTGCTTCGAGAGTACTCTATGGCTGTTATTGGGTGACTTCAATGCAATTGATGTTTACATAACTATTTGCATCAAAGGACTAATTTGAACAAAACTACACAATCCTATTAATTATTCCATTTCTGCCCTATACGACTTCTTGGAGTAGAGCTTCACGCCAACATGAGTAATTTAAGACACATCCAGGGTAATGATAAGAATATTTATTTGCTGCAACCTTACCAAAGAAATGGCAATAAAATTGCAATTGAGAAACCTAACTGCAGCATTGCGGCTAATATAGGGCCATAACATAGAACGCCAACATATATAAATCATAAATAATCCAATTTCTCGAATTTCATCCATGAACACAACCATTTTGCAGCAACAATCAGATTAAGCATCAAAATATTCAACATAGTCAGGTTTGGAAAGTATTTTGTCCACATTATTCAAATAAAACCTTAAAACTGACCGCGCAGCGACTGTTCTCGGTATTAAGATATTACGGAATGTCCCACGGCTTGGGCTCAGGTACGGCGACTACCATACCTTGCAGCTCCGGAGTGAGAATCACCTGGCAACCGAGCCTGGAGTGCTTATTCATGACCCTGGAACGAGAATTCCTCCTCAATACATACTGCTCGTCATAAGTAGGAGGGGGTAGCTTCTCGAGCCACTCCTGGGCAATGTGCACCTCGCATTCGGACGAGCACGCATCGTTCTCTTCAAGCCGGTGGGAGTCCGGGTCGATTAAACCCTGGTTGGTCAATGCCTTGAGAAGGGTTTGACCCGAGAGCCCCACTACCTGGCGCTTGATGCCGTCCGGATCCACCGCGAAAAGCTTGACGAGTCGATCCGAGACCTTGGCAGAAGTGGAGGCGGAGGATCGGGTAATTATAGCGCGAGAGGAGAGTGCTACGGAGGGATTTTTCGTAATTTGAGAGGCGAGTTTTTGCAGTGAGGAAATCGCCATCATTGTACAGGAAGAGGGGGGTAGGATGGGAGTATAGTGGAGAAATTTTACGCTGGTTGGTAATATTTTTCGATTTTGTTTGGGGTTAACAGTCAATTTTAAGTTTGTTAGAATTAAATCGGTTAGTGATGAGAAATTTGATCACTAATGAAAGAATTTAAAATCAAACAGATCAACGACTTTAATCACAATGGGTATCAAGAAAAGAAAAAAGTTATTGGTACACTAGTGTGTAATCACAATCGATTTCAAGAAAAGAGAAAAGTCATTCGTACACGAGTGTTGACATGTCCGTGTATCCGATCCCACCTCCCCCTCACAAATGAGGTGTAAAATTTCGGATAACTATAGCTCGGTTTGAAAAAAAAATTAGTAGAGGAAGTTGAATAAAATGTCAATTAAATTTTGAAAAATGGCCACTTCTAAAAATCTTGACCAGATAGGAACTTTTTTTATTTTTTTTTTATAATTTTGGGTAGAAATGCTTTTAAATGCGAAACAATAAGGGCAATTTATAGTGGAGGTCACAAATATTTTAAAGTACTGTAAATAAAATCGAGACATTTAAATCGTAGTAGAGAGTTTTCAAACTTTTCAATAAAGTGCGATGAAAGAATTTTCTAACGTTTTATTCAAAAAATCGTTACTTGGTCAAAAGTCCCCTAAGTTGACCAATTTGAAAAGAAAAAAAATGAAAATTCTCAAAATTTTCACCAAAAACAACTGAAAAAATGAAACAAAAAAGAGAAGAAATAAAAGTTTCGTCATCTTTTTCCATTCCATCCCACTTCAATCAAAACAAACTCATATTCAAACTGCCAACATCTCGACCTCCACTAGTCCAATCCTAATTTAAAAAGAATGGAATAAACTGATGAAAGCAAACAAATTGGAGGAAGGTGATTAGATTCAATAGTGGGACTATGGCCTGAATTTCTCAATCACGTTTGGCTTTCAATATTGCAGCTCCATTTTAATGGAAATTTGGGAGAAAATGAGTTTTGGAATAATAATTTTTAGATGAGTGTGTGATTAAAAATCGGAAAAAAAAAATTCAATTTACGTGTAATATTATTTTATAAGAGAATGTGTTGTTGATAACAAGTTATGAAAAAGGTTTTTGAAAAAAAAAAAATGAGGGCTAAACATATGCATTAGAAAGGCAGAAAAAGAAGTTGCACAAATTCAACCAGTAGGGGTGGCAGTAATAATACATCAACGCAAGTGTACAAGCAGCTTTCCACCCTGTACCCTTAGAGGCATAACCTGCGATTTACCTCTCTCACGATACTCCAGGGCAGGGGTGGTGTGAGACCCTCAAGGTTAGGGTTCAACCTTTAATAATACATCAACGCTGTGGTTGTGGTGGCAGCACAGATGCAGATTTTAGGTTTTCTAGATCTAGGTCGAGCATTCAAATTTTTTTCATGAGAGTTTTTCAAAACTAAGCCATGTTTGACTCTCATTTTTTTTTAATATTTATTTTTTTAAAATTCACTTTTAATCACACATTCTCCTCAGTGGCGGATCCAGCACCCGGCGAGCCCCCGCGGCCGCGCGTGCTGGATCCGCCGGGAGAGGTTTTTTTTTTATTTTTGACAGTAAATAAATTTTAGCTCATATTACTGATAAGTCAATTTTTTTCCAACCATAGCTTGTAGTTCAGTTGGCTAGGGCGTCCATTCACATTTTCAACGTTTTGGGTTCGAATCCCTTCCCAACCATTTTGTAAAACATTTTTTGTTGTACAATATTTACTAAAATTATTGCCACAAAAAATGCCGGAGGGGATTCGAACCCGTGTGCAATTGTTTATTAGAATCAAGGCCTAACTATTATGGCAATGGTTGAGTGTTGAAACTAAACTGATAAAAATAATATATGTAGTGTTTTAACAGTTTTAATGCAATTTTAATTGTAAAGATTTGAACATGTGTTCTTCCTTTAAATTACACAAAAGTATGGTGAAATTTTATAATAGAATTTTATATGTTCAATTTGAGCAAAATAATTGTTATATTGAAATTTTATGCATTGTTTGATTCTCTCCTTTTTTTTTTTTTCAAAATATATTTTTTTCTCTTCTTTTCAATTACACGTTTTTCAATAAAATAATATTACATGCAAATTCAAAACTTCATTATTTTTAGCCATACATTCTCCATCAAAATAACTATTCCAAAATACATTTTTTTTTACAAAAAAGTAGACATTAAACAGGTTCTTAATATTTTATTACGATCGACCATCAACGACCGCTCGTGCTGATTCAAAACGCTGGATTCGCCCCTGATTCTCCTATAAAATAATTCACACGTAATCTAAAACTTTTTCCTATTTCATAATCACACATTTTTCGAGAAATCACTATTTTAAAATATATTTTTCCCAAATAAAATAGGGCTCAAACATGGGAATATCTATAAACTCAAATTCAAACAATGAACAATGCTACAAGTACAACCAGGATTGACAACATTGGTTGAAAATCACTCACATGGGAGGGGGATCCATGATGAATAAAAAAAAAATTGTGAGCCCCCCTTCATGTGAGATGATTGTCAACCGGGGTTGTCAATTTCGGTTGTACAAGTAGCAAAATTCTTCAAACAATAAAATGGTTTAAAAAAATTTACTGTTGAAAATATTTATATTTTAATAAATAAAATATAAAATATTTGAGATCAATTTTACAACAAATCATACACCAAACTAAAAATCATCTATAACTCATTACGCCAAAACTTACACCAAATGAACAGTGTTCAATCATTTTTTTTCCATGCTCAACAATTTATTTATTTATTTATTTATTTTACAACTACATAAATTATTGAATAAATAATTACGGTAAATTAACAAAAATATTGAATTATTATTGATTACCAAGTTATTCACTTTTTTATGTATTACGTTAAATTGACGAAAATAATTGATTATATTATTAATTTTTTTTATAAATAATTACGCTAAATTAAAGTTAATTACTAAAATTTTATTCCTTAATTATTATAAATGTACTTAATAATAATAATAATAATAATAATAATAATAATTCAACTATTTCATTTTAATATAAACTATTTATCAATATACCAAAAAAATAATGACTTTAAGCATAGCACTTGTTAAATAATAAGGGTTAATTTCAGAAATGGTCACTGAAATTACATCAAAATTACAAAATGGTCATTGAAGTTCAAAACTTTTATGAACGGTCACTCAAGTTTCATGCGCTTTCAGAAATGGTCACTGAAGTTTAAGACTTTCACCAACGATCACTGAAATTTAGGGGATGTTTCACTAACGGCCACTGAAGTTACAAAAGGTTTCAGGAACGGTTACTGAAAGGTCATGCATTTTTTTTAGTTTTTTGGAAGATTTTCTTCCACTTCCGACCATCAAAATAGTCGAATTTTGATATCGTAGAAAATCCCACAATATTCTCTTCAATTACCACCCAAACTCCAAACGATTCAACCAAAACATCACCGCAAAAGTCGCCCAAAAAATTGAAAAAATCTGACCTGATTTTTCAAATTTTTTGGGCGACTTTCCGGCAACTTCCGATCACCAAGATCGCCGGATTTTGATACCGTTAGAAAGCCTACAATGTCCTCTTCAATTACCATACAAAATCTCTCCCAAACTCCAAAAGATTTGACCGAAAAATCGCCGCAAAATCAGCATGAAAAATATGGGCAGATTTTCGACCTTTTTCGGTAGCTAACTTTGCGGCAATTTTTCAGTTGAGTATTTTGAATTTTGAGGGAGATTTTGGGTGGTAATTGAAGAGGACATTGTGGGCTTTCCAACGGTATCAAAATTCGACGATTTTGGTAGTCAGAAGTTGACGAAAAGTCACCGCAAATTCGCCCAAAAAATTTGAAAAATTTAGGCAGATTTTTCCAATTTTTTGGGCGATTCGGTCGAATCTTTTGAAGTTTGGGGGAGATTTTTGGTGATAATTGAAGAGGAGATTGTGGGCTTTTCTACGGTATCAAAATTAGATGATTTTGGTGGTCGTGGCCGAAAAAGTATCCCAAAAAACTGAAAAAATGCATGACCCTTAAGTGACCGTTCCTGAAACTTTTTGTAATTTCAGTGACCGTTGATGAAAGTCTTATACTTCAGTGACCATTTCTGAAAGCGCCTGAAACTTGAGTGATCGTTCATGAGAGTTTTGAATTTCAGTGACCATTTTGTAATTTTCATGTAACTTCAGTGACCTTTTCTGAAATTAACCCTAAATAATAAATGTGTTTGCGTGTAATCCTGTGGCTTGAAATCGAGTTTGGAGCAATTGACAATTTTGCAACGAACAATCAACAAGTGAAATAAAAGATGATGCAATAAAAAATCGTATTTATAAAATAAAATGTAATTGCTTCAAACCCTAAATTTTAATTTGAAACAAAAAAATAAAAATAAAAAAAATTGGAGCAACTTTTTCAAGAATTAAAAAGAAGCTTTATGAAGTCTTGGATTCAATTGTAATTACTTTGAGAATTTGGGCTCAATCGTAATTGTACTTAAAGTTTATCGACTGCACATGCAATTAAACCAATTTTGGGCTAGATGGACTAAGAGAGACGAAATTTAGAGAGAATAAAAAAATGTTTTTCTTGATCTGTTTGAAATTAATTTTTTTGATTTAGCTCTTGTTTGGCTTCATTTATTAAAAATATATTTTTCTTTTTTTTTTTATTTTCCATCACACATTTTTTTTGTAAAATAAAATTACACTTAAACCCAAAATATTTCCTTATTTTTAACAATAAAATTTCGAAAATATTACTATTTAAAAATACATTTTTTCTTTCAGAATGCATTTTTAATGGAGCCCAAACAATGACTTAATTAAAAAGGTGCACATGCAAAAGCGCAGTCTATGAATAATTCAATAAAAGTTTAGATAGCATCAAGTTCTTGAATTAAAAGTTTGAAGTTCGTAATTTAGAATTGAAATTTCGTGATTCAGATCCAATCAAAAAATTAAATATCAATTTACGTAAATTCTAAATTTATGTTTTTTTTTTCTTTTATCATATATACTCATGAACATCTAGTAAAGATCACGAGTGTTAGATAATCTCTAAACAATTTAAAATCATTAAATCTAATTATTAGTCTTTACTCTCTTTTTTTCCCACTAAAAACAAAATATTGCACTCTCGAAATATATAAAATTATATAAGTTAAAATATATCTGCAATATTTTCTCAGAACTACTGTACATATTTCACCCACATTCTCGATCATATAATCAAGTAAGAGCATAAATGATCATCTTGCCATCTAATTATTTTTACTAACTTAAATTATATATATATATATATATTTATCGATCTTGTGACTCGAAACAACTCTAATGGCATGAAATTTCAATGTTAATCTTTTCCCGAGTAATCATCTTATGGTTCCAACCAATCACAAATATCGAAATTTTGCCGTCGTCAAATACTGAGTTCAAATTTATAATTATTAAATAGAAAAATAATTAAAGTAGTCACTTGATCCATTTTCTAGGACGACGATTTTCAATGGACATTTGTGTTCTCTACTTCGCTCGTTCTTAAGATTCAACTAATCAAATATGATTTTACTGGTGAATCATAGAACCGTTATACTTTGAAAAAGATACGCCAAACTCCATCAAGTGGTTTAGATTAAGTACCAGTGATCATGTGAAATTCAATTTTTCGCATGGTCATATTATAAAATTAAATTGAAAATGTTGTCTGTTCAATACATTTCTTGTATACTAGTGTTATCATTAATTCGTTTACGCAATAAGGACAAATCATACACCGAATTGTGAAATATACAACAGTTAAATGGTACAAAGTGTCAATCCTCTTACGTTGGTTGTGATAATTTTATTAATATTCAAAATATAAGTCGTATTACAATGTATTTCTTAATACAGTTACCCAACTTATATTATCGTAAGTTACTCTCTAATTATTTTCATTAAGTTAAGTTATATTTTTTTATCGATCTTGTGACTAGAAACAATTCTAAGGGTCTGTTTGATTGTAATGGTGAAATTTGAGTGAAAAGAAAACAAATTGTAGGGAATTGAATTGACTAAAATTTGTTTTAGAGATAAATGTAATTAATGGTGTTTGATCGGTATAATTTTCCACCTAATCCGTTTGACTTTATTTTCATGTAAATTGTTATTTTTTGGGATAATTTTTTTTTTAATCTGTATTAAAATTTATTTGGATTGCCAAAAAGTAAAAAAATAAAAAATTATTTTCATAAATTTTTGGTGTTCGTTTGACTTTATTTTTCATGTAAATTGTCAATTAAATGGATAAATTTTTTTACCAATGATTTTAGAATTTGTTCCAATTGTTTAAAAAAAAAAAAAAAAAAAACTGAAAAATGAAAACCCACCATAGTGGTTAGAATTGATTTTCACCAAAAACCAAGAATTGGTCACCGTGTGAGCAAATGTTGGAAAAACAATTGCCAAAATTTTTTTGGCTATCAAACAACACATTTAGGTGGAAAAGGAATTTGATTTCCATTTTTCATGGAATTGTTGGACAATCAAACATAGTCTAAAGGCATCAAATTTCAATGTTAATCTTTTCCCAAGTAATCATTTTATGATCCTGACCAATCACAAATGTCGAAGTTTAGTCGTTGCGAAATACTGATCTCAAATTTATAATTATTAAATAGAAAAATAATTAAAGTAGTCACTTGATCCATTTTCGAGGACGACAATATTTAATGGACTTTTGTGTTCTCTACTTCTCTCGTTCTTAAGATTCAACTAATCAATATATTTCATCAATCAAATATGATTTAACTGGTGAATCAAATAATCATTTTTCATCTAATTGGTGAATCATAGAACCATTATACTTAGAAAAAGATATGCCCAACTCCATCAAGTGGTTTAGATTAAGTACCAGTGATCATGTGAAATTCAAATTTTCACATGGTCATATTATAAAATTAAATTAAAAATGTTGTCCGTTCAATACATTTTTTATATACTAGTGTTATCATTAATTCGTTCATGCGATAAGTACAAATCAGACACCAAATTGTGAAATATACAACACTGAAACCTCTCGGTACAAAGTGTCAATTCTCATATGTTGGTTGTGATAATTTTATTCATATTCAAAATATAAGTCGAATCACAATGCGTTTCTTAACGCAACTACCCAACTTATATTATCGTAAGTTATCATTATATAATCACCAGTTTATAATTAAAACAAAACTATACTATATGAACACATATTCCATGATCTTAAACAACCGTGAAAGTAATGACAAGTTTAATGAGGGTGTCGAGTATCAGTGACGGATTTAGTGTTACAGCCCCCCACTTAGGCCCAAATTTTTTATTAAAAGGTTTTTTATATATTTTTTTTGAAAAAATTGTTTTTCCATCATTCCATGTGTAAATTTTTTTTTCGCATAATAACCGACTTGAAATTTTGCAGTCCGGTCTCGAATCCAATCCTTGGATCTGTCCACGTCAAGAATACGAAAAAAAGTTCATGCCAATTTAAAATAAACCCTTTTTGTTGTTATTATTATTAGCCTAAGACACGTCAAATTAAAAATGAAAGGTACGTGAAAATTTATTATTCCGTATATTCAATTTCTCATGTTTCCACATTTGATATTTGAATTCTATATTTATTTAGATTCCAAATTCCGTAGTTTTGAAGGAGTGATTGAATGATTTCAATGGATATCCCTGTTTTCCTGCCCTCTTTTCTCGCCATCCGCGCACGATTTTCTCTTACAAAATCTATCTTCTAATCATTAACCAAGAATTTTTTTTTTTTGAGAAATTCATGAAATCATATTCTCCATACACTTCTTTCTGCCATGTAATAAGAACAATACAATTCCCCCTTTGATCGTTTTTCAATTACCCATCACTTGATAAATGGATCCGGCAGAGCTTCAACGGGTTTTCCACATGTTCGATCGCAACGGGGACGGCAAAATCACCCGTAAGGAACTCGGCGATTCACTGGAGAAACTCGGAATCCACATTCCGGAAAAAGAACTGATCCAAATGGTGGAGAAAATTGACGTTAACGGCGATGGATTCGTCGATATGGACGAATTCGGATCATTGTATCAAACGATTATGGAAGAAAAGGACGAAGACGAGGAAGAGGATATGAAAGAAGCGTTCAATGTTTTCGATCAAAACGGCGATGGATATATCACGGTTGATGAATTGAGATCGGTTTTGGCATCCCTGGGATTGAAGCAAGGAAGAACCCTAGAAGATTGCAAAATGATGATAAAGAAAGTGGATGTCGATGGCGATGGAAGGGTGAATTACAGAGAATTCAGACAGATGATGAAAGGTGGGGGATTTGCTGCTTTGAGTTGATACACAAATTATGCATAAATTTCAGAAAATTTCAGCCTATGATCTATTCATCAACACGAATCATTTCATATTTTTTTTCTTGGTTTTTAAGGTTTTGGAAGGTTCAATTATATACGTACATGGGATTGTATAATGAATTTTAATTAGATTTTGTAATTTGGTGATTGTTCAATATTTATATGTGAGTCGGGATTAATTTATCTAAACTCCTCCTATGTCTTTTGACATCCTGTTCCAAGTTCCAATCCTGGATCAATGAATAGAGGGCATGTTTGCATGGCTTTTGAGAATTCAAAATGAGCTATTCAAACTCAAAAGCTGTTTTTGAATTCGTTTGATTAATTTTATGAAGTGTTTCTTTTAGTAATTGTTCGTGAGCATTTGAATAAAGAGAATCCGAGTAGTCAATAGTAAATTTATCAACATTCAAGTTATTCAATAGTGTGCTAGGATAGCATAATTGTTCGAGAATAAAAAGAATTTATATAGTCGATACTCTCCCTATGTTTTTTCAGACATATTACTTTCAAAAAAAATAAAACAAGAGACCCTGCATGTTTGAATATTAGTACAGCATCCTTATTGTTGTTATATTCATTTTAACATTTTCCCCCTTAGATTCACAAGTCACTATAACTTCATACTATAGCGTTGTTATCATGAATTAAAATTATTAGGATCGAGTTTCAATCATCTCATCTGAAAATCAATTGGAGTCTAATTAGAGTAGGATAAACCTCAAATGATAATCAATTAGCTTCATTTGAGCGATTCAACGCATGAGTTTAAGAGCGACCTTGTTATACCTCAATAATTTCTCTCTCAACATGATGCTCTTGTTACTCGAACTCATGACCTACCTCGGATACAACTTGATAGTATCGAATTTCAATCATATCATTTAAATATCAATTGGTGTCTAGTGATGACAGACTAAACTTTTTATGTCATTCGATCACAATTTTTTGAGACTTGAGTGATCAAGTCCCACGAATTTATGAGCAATCTTGCTGAACTCTTAACTACAATTCATTCAACTCGCGAACCTTTAATTCTTCCATTAGTAATCATTGAATAGTTGTTGCTATGATCTGCAATGAATTTGTCATTAGTTTTTTGAGTTTACTCACAACTTCTTTCAGTTAAAACTTCACGAACCATCATTTTACTTGTGAAAGTTATGATATCAATATTTTCTTAGCATACAACCCACCTTCAACTTGGAAGCATTGAGCAGATGAGGAACTTGAAGCAATGAACTCGAGAGAAAAAAGAAAAATAAAGTCAAAACTAGCCTGGACTAGTCTGTTAGCTTTTTGTTGGTTGTGATGGCTTTGGCATAGGCAGTGTCTTGTCCTATGTCCATGCCTTGCACAGATATGCAGGAGTTGTGTGCATTTTGTAAGGCAGCGATTGATACTAGGCTGATGCACGTGTGATTTATATGATGGCTGCATTGCATGTGGCAGGATTCTAACAACATGCGCAGTATTGCCGCTGTCTTGACGGTCTCGACAGAATTTGGTTCGACGATGGGACGAAGGCAACAAACTTCGGTTACATGTGTTCCAGGTAACACACCTGGCATGTCAAAAGTTTAAGAAGCTCAATTGGTAGGATTATAAAATTCAGGCGGGTAATTAGCACAAAACGTCCTTACATTTTAATGTTATTATGCAAAACGTCCCTACATTTTATTTTCTGGCAATTTCACCCTTATTTTCACTTTTCATTGCGAAAAAGGTCATTTTCTCAATTTAAAAAAATATAAAATGACAAATATACACTCATATTTAAATAAAACAAGAAGAAAAGAAAAGAACAAATTAAAGAACAAATTACAATTATACTCTCAAACTTTTTTAAAAACTGTAAATGAGTCCAAATAAATCATTAAAATGGTAATTAGCACAAAACGTCCATATCTTTCAATATTCTTGTGCAAAACATCCATACCTTTTAAGTTTTGGTATTTTCACCATTATTTTCACATTTCATTGAGAAAATAATCATTTTCATCCATTTTCTCAATTAGAAGATATAAAATGACGAATATATCATTCTATATAAATAAAAGAAAAATAAAAAATAAATTGCAACCATACTCCCAAAATTTTCAAAAAAATACAAACAAATTTTAAATAAATAATTAAAAATAAATAAAAATAAATTTTTATTTATTTATTTGGAATTTATTTTTACTTTTCTTGAAAAAATTGGGAGTATAATTGCAATTTGTTCTTTACTTTTTTATTTAAATATGAGGGTATATTTGTCATTTTACAATTTTTAATTGAGAAAATGGATGAAAATGATGATTTTCGATATATAATATAAAAATAATGGTGAAAATGCTAAAAAATAAAATGTAAGGACGTTTTACACAATAATATGGAATGTAAGAACATTTTGTGCTACTTACCCTTTTAATAGTTTATTTCGATTCATTTGCAGTTTTTAAAAAAGTTTGGGAGAATAATTACAATTTAATTTTTATTTTTTCTTTTTCTAATTAAATATGATTGTATATTTGTCATTTTACATTTTTATTAAGAAAATGACCTTTGCCGAAAGGAAATGTGAAAATATGGGTGAAAATATCAAAAAAATGAAATGTAAGAACGTTTTGCGCAATAATATTAAAATGTAGAGACATTTTATGCTAATTACCCAAATTCAGGCCATCTTCACGACCGAAATGTTGGATATTGTTCAAATTAATGATGAGGAGTGATTTTGAAAGTGATAGAAGTGGTTAACCATGAAAAAAATGCAAAAATAAAACGAGAACAAAAAAAGGGTGAAGGCCGAAACATGGCCTGGGCGGCCGCCTCGCCTTATGTTACAATTTCTATGTCCATTTTTGTTGAATTGTATAGGTACTCGATTTTGTATTGGACGGCCGCCCAATCCAAATTTTTTTACCGTTGGCTGTTTAAATTTTGGTGTCGTTTTAAAGTATTTCACACCCTTTTGGCTTGATATTTGCACATTTTTGTACATGGTGATTTTAGTTCTATATATATGGATGATTTTCATGTTGAAAAATATATCACAAACGTCAAATTGATTTCATTACATTCAAAATCTAAGATCAAACCAAGTTTATTATAATTTTGTTCTTTAGTTCATTTTTCCAAGTTTTGTTTGCTTGATTCAAACTTTGATTAATGTTTGTTTACTCCTACAAACTATTTGCAATAGAGCATTCAAGCACTTACCCCTGTGGCGGCAAATAACATTAGAGGACATCGATTAATAATTGTGTTCAAACCTACAATTTTGGAGTTTTCTTGTTAGTTTTATTTTCGTTATTCATCAATTTTGTTCAACAATCTCAAACGATAATTTCAACATGAAAAATGAGACAACCATGGCTACAATAAAGATGATGAATCAAGATATTGTAAGGCTTGACTGATTCTACTGGTCGAATTTTACAAGATGGATGACAAGTTGAAGTTTCTTCTTACAACCTTAAAGATCTTTTATATCTTGGATCCAGACTTGGCGCCATTGCCGGAACCAACCCCAAATGACACCGACAAAACAAGGGCGGAAAGAAAGAATAAAAAAGAAGATGAATTGATATGTAGAGGACACATTTCGAACGCTCTCTCCGACCGCCTCTATGATCTCTACACAAATAACACCTCGAAAAAAGAGATATAGGAATCATTGGAAATCAAATACAAGGTTGAGGAGGAAGGTACCCAAAATTTCTAAGTATTTTGATTTCAAGTTTTTGGATAACTTGTCTTCGTTAGGACAAGTCGATGATTTGCAAATCATTGTCAATAAAATGAATGCCATGAAGATAGATCTTCCCGAATCTCTCCAAGTTGGTACGATCATTGCAAAATTGTCATCTTCTGGAAATGTTATAGAATGAAAATCCTTCCCAATTCTCAAGATTATTTTTTTTGGAAAAAATTCAAAAATATCTTGAAATTGAGGAAGAGTCAAGGGTACGAGATGGGAACGAACATTCTCATGAGTGCACTTCCAAAGCCTATGCCATGGATCAACCAAACAAATACGTTAAGGATTCCAAGAAGATGGAATCTACAAGTCCCAACAAAGATAACAAGAACAAGAAGAAATTCAAAATTTCTTGTTATGTGTGTGGCAAATCCGGACATTATGCTTGGGATTGTAGACATCGCAAACAACCAATGCAAGAAAACAAAGTGAACTCCATTGACAATATCATTGCTACCGTGAGCATTGTAAATTTGGTAAAATGAAAGGTTCAAGGATGGTGGTATGATACTTGTGCCACCATGCATGTGTGCTATGATAGATCCATTTTCAAAATCTATCAAGAAATGGATGACGAACACATTCAAATGGAGAACAGAGTTTAATCAAAGGTTGTTGGCAAATGAAGCATAGACTTACATTTGTACCCGACAAGAAGATCACATTAATAAATGTATTGTGTGTACCGGATATGAATAGAAATCTTATAAGTGGTGATTTGTTGAGAAAATGGGAACTAAAGTCCATAAATGAGTCAGACGAACTTAAACTTTTCCAAAATGATGTATTTATTGAAAAATGCTATTCTACTGATAAAATGGTCAAACTTTGTACTGTTGACAATAATATCAATAAAACTACAAATTTAAATTATGTTGTTGAGTCTATTTCTTTATGGTATGTTATACTAGGATGTGTTGACTTTTCCACTTTAAAAAGAATGATTTCATGTGAAAACATAGAATATAATAAATGTGAATTATGTGTTAAATCTAAAATGATTAAGAAACATTTTCATAGTGTTGAAAGGAAATCTAATTTGCTAGACTTAATTCGTTCTGATATAAGTGAAATTACATGGAATGTTAATAAATGAGATAATAGATACTTCATAATATTCATAGGTGATCATTTTAGGTTTTGCTATAGCTACTTAATGAGTCATAAGGATGGAATCTTTAACATGTTTAAGATATACAAAATTGAAGTAGAAAATAAATTAAATAGAAAGATTAAAATTCTCAAAAGTGATAGGGATGTGAATATTTCTCCAATGAATTTAATCTTTTTTTTTTGTGTGTGAATGACATGATATAATACATCAATGTAGTGCACCTAGAACACCCTAAAAATATGGTTTGGTTGAGAGAAAAAAATATGACACTAGTTGAAATGATAAATGCTATGTTATTAAACGCTAAGTTGTCATCTAATTTATGGGGTGAAACTTTATTAAGTGCGTGTCACATAGTTAATATGATTTTTTCTAAAAGATTTAAGGTTTCTCCATATGAATTGTGGAAAGGGTAAAAATCGAATATTGGTTATTTCAAAGTATGGAGGTGTCTTATAGTAAGAACACAGATCCTAAAAGGACTAAACTGAGTCCCAGAGGGATCAAATGCACTTTTGTAGGATATGTCCAAAATAGCAAGGCATATCGTCTATTAAACTTGGAAACCAATGTTGTTATTGAATCCTGTGAAGTAAAGTTCTTTGAAAATATGTTATCTTCACATAATAATAATTCTCTAATGGAATCTCAAGTGGATATTCCTAGCTCTATAAGAATACAAGTAGAAACACCTTTCAAGAATGCTGAAACAATTAAACTTCACATAAGCAAAAGAGCTCGAAAGGAGAAAGTGTTATGACCAGATGAGTTAGACTCTCAACTTATTTTTTTCTATTTAGTTGAGGGAAATGAGAAGAGTGTCACAAGAACCACTCTGTATGTTCTCTAAGTGGAGATCTTAAAAGTTATCAAGAAACAATGTCATCTAGAAATAACACCTTTTGGAAGGATGCTGTAAATGATGAAATTGATTCAATAATATCAAACAACACTTGAAAATTAGTCGATTTACCACATTGATCAAAACCTATAGGTTACAAATGGATATTTAGGAGAAAATACAATACATACTGTACTCTTAATACTTTTAAAGTTAGGTTAGTAGCTAAATTATATCAACAAAAAGAAGGAATTTACTTTGATACACATGCACTAGTTGCACGAATGACATCAACTAGGATTATATTCGTTTTAGCTTCAATCTATGATTTTCATATAAATCAAATAGGTGTTAAAATGATGTTCTTAAACAGAGATCTTGATAAGGAGGTCTATATGGACTAACAGAAAGGATTTATTCTACTCGAAAATGAGGATAAAGTATACAAGCTAACAAAATTTTTATATGAATTAAAACAAGAACCAACGAAATGTCACAAAAGGTTTGACTTAACAACAATGTCTTTTGAATTTAAACATAATATTGTTAATAAATGTTCATATTCAAAAGTGTGTGATAATCATGCTTTGCTTACTTGTTTATATGTAGATCACATGTTGATGGTAAGCAATCAAATGCAAGGTATAAAGGAAACAAAGAGGTTTCCATCTTTCATAATTAAAATAAAAGATATTGGTCAAAAGGATACCATGTTATGTATCATAGCCACCAAGACTAGCCGGGATTATATGTTAAGCCAATCACATTATATTGAGAATGTGATTGTTGTTGATTTTATATCCTGCAAGTGTACGGATCATAACAAGTAATAAAATGGACCTAAGAGTTCGGATATCGTTCCTACGAGAACTACTATTTAACAATTGGTTCAATTATTCCTAACTTTAATATCAAAAACAAATAAAGAAGTAAATGTTGTGATTTTTAATATAACTATTTGAAAAGATGTGGATGCACACAAAGATTGATTTAGAATTTAAATAATGAAAGGATATTAGGGTGAAACAATTTTACATATTGATCACCTTTAAGTCTTAAATCAAGATTCATAAAATCTAAGATAGTGTTCGGTCAAATTCTCCTATTGTATTCAATTTACTCTTCTCAAGTTCTCACTAAGCCTATTTAACTACTTCGATTCCATATTTTTATGTGAATCAACCTTAGTTAAATGAAAGATTGGTTCTAAAAATTCATATATGACAGTAGTGATTAATATAGATATCTCTACACGTTATATTAATTTACCGAATTTTAATATGTGGTCTAAACAAATAATCCGCATCTCTAAGTAATTATTGTCCACGAAATCATTGAATAATTGGCCAGAGAATTTAAAGCATTGAGAACATAATTAAAATCAATACACATGCATAAATGAACTTGAATCTTGAATAAAAGAAATAAAGAATCTCAAAGATTACATTGTTCGCTCTAATAATAAATTTAACTACTCATGATAATGGAAGAAAAACAAAATGTATATAGTTCATAACCGGGTTTTGAAATCTTGATCATGGAAAGAATTGGATTTTACCAAGAATTTTCTTCAACCTCAAAAGTCTTTAATCCCTATCTTTTGCTCTTTGATCTTGGTGATTATGTGTTTTCTCCCTTTTGATCTTGCTCTCTCAATCTCAAGTTGTGTTTGTTTGCTTCTCAATGTGTGGAATCCCTCTCAAAAGTGTCTCTAGATTGGTATTTATGCCTTCTTTAAGTCCTTGGAAGAGTTTGATTGAAATTTGACTTTTAAAAGGTGAATCATACTTGGAAAACTCTAACTGTACGTGGCGCAGTGCCTAAGCGCTATGATCGGGCGCTGAATTTTGGGAAAAAATCAGCAATATGGCGCTGCCGTCAGCTTCGGTTGCATTACACAACATTTAGTATTTTTATCATAACTTTGTTTTTGGATATCTAATTGAGGCGATTCAAAGTGCGTTGGAAAGCTAACTCAAAGAGATACAACTTTTCTTCATATATCATTTTCCAATTCAAATTTTTGCTAAGTTAAAAATGAGTTTCAATCTTAAGCTAAAAATCTGGAGCGTCCCGATGCGGTTGAAAACTGATTTGTGAAAATGTTTTGATCATATTTCATTCATTTGCACTTCTAATTGCATCAAATTGACTGTAGCATTCTCGAATCTTCATCACGGGGTTTGAAACAACTTCTGAGTATTTTCACTTTAGTCCCCAAACTTTGGATCTTGCCCACCCTTTTGCCAATTTTCGTTTCTTTCTTTCAATTCCACTTCCATTCATTGAGTTTCACCTAATAAATAAAATATACAATAAATTAGGCTTTGATTGTTCAAAAGAATTACTAAATGTATATATTTTTAGGTCCAAATAAGTGTACAAAATATACTTATGAGTGATTAATAAGTTCAAACACTTAAACATTAAAGAGGCTAATACTCCATTTGATTCAAGTTTGAAACTTATAAAGAATAATGGAAGAGCTATAGCACAACTTGAGTATACAAGTGCTATCGGGAGTCTAATGTATGCTATGCAATGTGACCCGATATATCATTTGCATTAGTAAATTTAGTTGGTTTGCTAGCAATCCAAATAAAGAATATTGGAAGACTATCGAGAGGGTTGTTGGTTATTTGAAGAAAATCAAGGATCCAGGTCTCCAATATTCTAAGTTTTCTGCAATATTAGAAGGATTTATTGAAACTAGTCTTCCATCACACCACCCCCAATCAAGTGGTCAATATTTCCATTTGGATCGGCAAAGAAATCAGAGACATCCAAATGAGTCACATCAATCGGACCATTATAATTAGCGAAATTTGTCTCAACTTTTTCTTTTTCCTTGATTAATTTTTTGATAAAGATCCACAAGGTGTTTTTCCGTACGACAAGTACGTGTCCAATGCCCTTTCATTCCACATCTAAATCAATTTTCTTCATGCACCTTTTTGGATGTGCTACTTTCGTTTACTTTGTGCCTTTTGAAATTGTTGTCTTACTGATGATAACTTTGCTGATTATTTCATCCATGATTTATTCCACGTGCACGTCCGCGTCCACGTCCAAATCCATGTCCACGTCCACGTCCACGTCTTGATATTGCATTTGCTTCAGGAAATGCAGTATCATTTGCTTCAGGCAATGGTACAGAACCAGTTGGACGTAACCCATGATTTTTCATTAGAAGTTCATTATTTTGTTCAGCAATAAGCAAACAAGATATAAGTTCTGAATACTTTTTGAAACCACGCTCACGATATTGCTGCTGCAGGGGGCACATTTGAGGCGTGAAAGATAGAGAAAGTTTTCTCCAACATATCTTCATCAGTGATTTTTTCTCCACACAAGATCAATTTTGAAGATATTCTAAAGAGTTCAGAATTGTACTCAGTTACAGTTTTGAAATCTTGTAAATGAAGGTGCATCCACTCATAGCGGGCTTTGGGGAGGACTATAGTCCTTTGATGATCAAATCTTTCAGTCAATTTTTTCCAAAGAGCATGTGGATCTTTCTCAATGAGATATTCAATTTTCAACCCATCGTGATGATGATGGCGAAGGAAGATGAGTACTTTTGTACGATCCTGCTGGGATTCTTTGTTTCCTTCTTTTATTGTCTCTCCCAGACCCTTTGAGACAAGGTGAATATCGGCATCGAGTACCCATGACAGATAATTTTTGCCAGATATGTCAAGTGCAGCAAACTTAAGTTTTGTGATATTTGCCATTTGATAACTACACAATAAAATAAGTAAAAATACAATTAGTTTCGAAAAATGCAAAATATTTAATTAAGTAATAAGTTACGTGTTTTCCTTCAGGGAATAACACTAATTTAAAATAATATGTTGTTCGAAACACGTGCTACTTCGAGAGCACATTGTATTTTATTATTGTTCTTCAAGAACAATATTCTTCTGGAATATTAAAAATTATAATTTATACTCTTCAAGAACAAATAATATTCTTCAGAAATATTATTTATAATATTGTGCTACTTCGAGAGCAACAATAATTAGGGATGAATTTAGTAATTAAAAAAAATGCATGGGAAGAATAATGATACGAGGGCAAACTTTAATCAAGAATAATAAATTTAACGTGTAGCAAGAATAGATTTTATAAAAGATACCCAGTAGTCCAAAGCAATATAGGTTAAATAGTATTTTATATATAAAGGCCAATGACGTGTGGCAAAAATGGATTTATACGGTAGAATTGATAAGCACAAAATTAGAGGGAATCATATTTACACAGAGAGATGGCAGAATAAAGTCACGTTTATGTAATGATGCCATGACTGTAGTTGATTAGTTTATGTATATGTAATTGAAAAATCAAATAAATCACGTAATGGACGATGGCAGAATAAAGTCACGTTTTCCAACATATATTATATGATTTCAATATATGAATATGTAAAATCACGTATTATCAAATTAATTTTGATATACATGATAGATGATTATAAAAAAAAACTACATTCTCTACACTTTAAAGAATTGAGCTTTCGTGCTGATAACGTGTTATAAAATAGAAAAGAAAAAGAAGAAGAAGATTAAGTCAATAGACTTGTGTGTATTTTATTAATGACCAAAATCCTATATTTATAGGTAAAAATCAGGGATACAATGGTAATAATTTCTAGGGTTACAGGGGTATAATTGTCATTCACTACAAACCCTAATAAACTTTCCTTTTACAACATATCACAATTTTATTGAAAAAATATAATTTTAAGCCGTACCAAACACCATCTCAGTAAATTTACAATATTTAACACAAACCAATATTTTCCAATTCAATCCCCTATGTTTCCTTTGTTTGTGTAATTTGCCCTTATTCTTTTGGTTAGGGTTTGTTTATCCATGTCCAAAACCCAAAATCAAAATCCATCTCTTCTTCAAATCCTTCAACTGCAGTCTGCAGATTACAGCGTGACAGAGCAGTGAACGAGAAAAAATGGCGATGAAACAATTAGCATGCAAATCCCAGCTCAGACATCTATTCAATTATCCTCGGTCTTTTATGACCCTCTTGTCCCAATCGCATTCCACACTTAAAAAAACCAGGTATTTTTTTTTTCCCAGTATTTTGAATAAATATGATTATATTTATATGGTAAAGTTTTGTTTGTATATTCACGCGATGACCTTTCGAAATCACATTAAAAAATTGCTCCTTTGTTTTATGTTCGTTTTTAGAAATAGCTAATATTTGAGTAGTTTCTGCGATTTATATTTATGCAAGATCGTGCCTGTTGCTGTCGAGCAACGTTGGCAGTATGAAATGGGGGCACGGAGGCTTAATCTTGGAGGGGTTCTGTGGGTTCATTCGAGCCGGGTTTCGAGGAATATGGATCAAATGGTAGAACAGAGTGGAAAAAGTTCTGCTTTGGGTGATGGGTCGATTGAAGTTAAAAGGAAGGAGAGGAAAAAGCTCAAGGGAAAGCGAGCAGTGGTGAGGTGGTTGAAGTTTTTCAGGTATAAGAAGAAGAAGAATATGAAAGAATGACGCAGGACGAGAAAATTCTATACAAATTGAGTAAGGTAGAAATCCCATTCTTGTAACACTTTGGTTTATGTTCTGATTGTTGTAATTACATGCTTATATACAAGAATTGAGATAATGTGGCAAATAACCCTGAACGAAAAAATCTTCTATAAAATGAGGATTGTAAAAATCTTATTCTGATATAACTTTGGTTTATGTTCTTTTCGACTTAAATATGTAGCTTATATACAAGAATTGGGATAATGTGCCCAGACATTATCGTACCCCGAACAAAGTAGAAATCTTACTTTTATACCACCATGGTTTATGTTCATCACTCCATGATCTTTTTGTTTCAAATGCTTATCTGGTATGCAAGATCCGAGTTAATGTAGAGAATGACCTGGCAAGAAAAAAAAATCCTCATAGATTGCAAGAAAAAAAATCCCCATAGATTGAATAAGTTAGAAATCTTATTCTTATTCCAATTCTATTTACTTTCTCCCACTTTACTTAATTTATAGCATAATTGCTGGTCTTAGATACAAGAATTGAGTTAATGAGATGAACGGATGTGTTCTTTCTTTCCTTTCTTTTTTCCCTTTAATTAGTATTATTTTCGACATTTTTCATTCTTCCTGCTAACTATGAGCTTCAAGTCAATATTATAAGTTGTGTGCTGGACATTGATCGGTTTTACATGTCAACTATTCCGACTTATGTTATTGTACATCCTAGTTAAGTACAATATATGGAAACCTATAGTACCTAAAGTCAGATTTTTATTTATGAAGCAAACTATCTAAGCCATCTTATTAATGAAATTTAATATACATGATTGTGTGTCTATAATACAAGGACACTAGGTTAAACCACGAAAGAGAGGGATAGAAGTAACCTATGTGTGATCCTACTATTTTTTATGTGTTCTGCATACAAATATACCATTTAGAACAAACATCAGCTGCTTTACTGGTTTTCTACTGATAAAAAATAAGTAAATTGACATTGTCTAGGATGCATCAATATTGACTATTTTAAGCATTTTGTTGACTATGAGTGTTATTTGAAAATGTTATGAGTGGTTGATCTCGTCTCCATTTAGGCTCGGAGAAAAGAGGAAAGACTTCTTGAAGCGCTGAAGAAAATTGAGCCTAAAGAGTCTTCTGAAACTACCCATGACCCTGAGATTTTGACCCCCGAAGAACACTTCTACTTTCTTAAGATGGGCGAGAAGTGCAAGAATTATGTACCTGTTGGAAGGCGTGGAATATACCAGGGTGTGATTTTGAACATGCACTTGCACTGGAAGAAGCACCAGACCCTAAAAGTTATTGTGAAGACATTTTCACCAGACGAAGTGAAGGAGATTGCTGCTGAGTTAGCAAGATTGAGTGGCGGGATTGTGCTTGATATACAGGAAGATGACACTATTATTATGTACAGAGGGAAGAATTACTCTCAGCCTCCAACCGAGATAATGTCGCCAAGGACAACTCTCTCTAGGAAGAAGGTTTAGTCATTCTTTTTATTGTGTCACAATATCTTGTTTTGGTATTTTTATTGGGTTAAAGTGTGTTTAATTAAGCTTAAAAAGTTACAAGTAAATAATTAAGTTTTAAACAAATAACATTTTTTATTGGTCAGTGTTGGAAATAATTAAAGTTACTTATTCTAGAAGTAAGGTAAGAGTTATTTTGAAATATATATGACGTCTTTTTACTTAAAAAGTAAGTTACCCAAACATGTTTGGAAACATTTATATTTTTATGCTTAGCCAATTATGTTCTTAATAGGCTTAATCATTCCTTTTGATGTGTCTCAAAACATACCTGTATTCTAGTAAGCTGATGGCTATTTATCTGCTTCTTCTGTTTATTATTTCTCTTGAAAACAGGCTTTAGACAAATCCAAATATCGGGATGCACTAAGAGCTGTTAAGAAATATATTCCAAGACTTGAGCAAGAACTAGAGCTACTTCAAGCTCAGGCCGAATGTAAAACTGATGCTACTGAAGAAAAACAATTAAGCAATGCTGATAATCTTGATTCAAGATTCCTTCCAAATCAGCAATTTGAGGGGTCTGATAAGCTGAAGGAGATACTGGCTAAAAGTGATGAACCTAATGATGGTGATTCTACAATGGATTCAGATATGGGTTCGGATTCTGAAGCTTTGTCAGATATTTTTGAGACAGAATCAGACACTGAGAATGAGGAGAAGTCAGAGAAAAACCCCTTTATCTGGATGTGTTTGAAAAGTTTCCTGTACGTAGTGATGGAGAAGTAGAAGATTTTGAACAACATCTGCGTCAAATATCTGCTGACTCCAGAAAAGACAAATCATCGGTAGACAACTTAGAGTTACCGGATCTAGATGAAGTTGATAGATTGGTTTTGCAAGCTGCTTCACTTTTGAAGAAAAGGAGACGATAGAAGTTGTAGTACTAATTATCCCAATTGACTTCTCATTTTGGACGATCAGAATAATGCTCTCTACTTCTTGTTGCTGGAATCTTTGATATTATTGGAACTACGAAGATTAAGTTATGAATAATGCTATTTGTAAGCAGCGTTTACAAACAACAATTTATGTGCAGTGGGGTCCCATGGATTGCTGTTTGTAAGCACTGCTTACAAAAGCATTTTTCTTAAGTTATGAATGTCAGAGAGTGAACTAGAAACGACGAAGCAGAGTAAGAGCGAGCTACAGATTGTTGCATTAGCTCATAATTGCCGATTTTAACTTTGAAGACTGGTTGACTTCACAGGACATTGCACCAGGGTTATCCAGTGCTGATGGCTCTATGAATTTTGGGGGCAACCTGCGTCAAAATGCTTGTGCTTTCCGGTAAGCCTTGATGTTTTGAATTCTGGGAAGCATGCTTTAGTAGGCCTTTTGCCGATGTATCTGCTTAAAATGGTATTCGTATTTTCATTTTACGAACTGTATTATACACACACTTCAGACATGGCGAGCTATGCTTTTGGGTATTACTTTTATTTTAAGTTATGTAACAAATTGTGTCTAATGAAATAATGTGCAGAGGTTGCATGTAGACTCTTTCCAAGTTTACTTGCTATCTGAATTGAAGATTTTTGTAACAGGTTAGAAAAACTTGGGGAAAAATTCAGCTGACATACGCAATCTTTATTTCTTGACAATACTGTCTTTAATCTTTTCATTTTCTCTTTTATCCTTTTCTGATGGCAATAGTCCCTATTTTTGTACAAGAAATCCGTTATCCTGCGTGGATTAAAAGAGAAAAATGTGTGCTCATATGGACATTTTTGTACAAGAAATCCGTTATCCGTTATCCTCCATCTCCAACTTTAACAAAAAATCTGTGCTCATATGGACATTTCTGAAAACCTTCTTTAAAAAAATATAAGCCTCAATGCAACTATACTAAACCCCGTGGGACTTATTTCAACCTATAAGGAGCTTTTTTTAATCTATACACTCATAGGCGGATCCAGGATGTTAGAGTTGGAGGGTCCTAAAATGAAAGACATTGAGATGAAGGAGGGGGGAGCACGGGGGTTGCCCCTCGAAATTTTTTTTTTGAAACTTAGGGTAGCACAAACATTTATAACGATTAAAGAACATGTACAGTTAATGTTAAAAATATCACTCAAATACTAGACTAGTCTTTAAAATTCTACCCTTTTGTAATTTTAATCATTATGAAAGTGAAATTCCAAATATGTTGCTAGTACAAGATAAATTATTATGTAAGTTGAAATTTGGTTGGAAATACATATTTTGAAACATGTTAATGCAATTCCACGAATGAGAATATACAACTATTTTGTAACCGTCATATTTATATATTGTACTTGTATATATCATAGAAAAAAATAAGTTATGCATTAGTCCATATTTAATAGGGATTAAAATTAGTATTTTAATTTCATGTCAAAGTCAGTAATTAATTTTAATCGTATATTTATGATACCCATAACTTCTCAACTACACATTTCATCGACTTTTATCAAAATTTGCTAAAAATTTAATTTTAATTCCCCTCAAATAAGGGCTAAGGGAGTGAATTAATTATAAAATTTAAATAAACAAATGTAACTCACTTTATGGCTTAAATTATTTAATCGAGAAAATTCATCAAACTAAATTTATTCAATTGCTTCGCTTATGTTTGGCCATAATTCTTTAAAACTCATTTTTTGGGGGGGCGTTTTTCACCGAAAGACAAAAAAAAAAAAAAAAAAAAAAAAAAAAAACTGAAAAAAATGGAGGGTCCATTGACCCTGCGGGACCCCCCCGGGTAATACACCTTATGCTCATTTCCAATTTTAATATAACTTGGAGGTTGATCAACAAATACATTTCCTCCAAGTTTCCATGCAAGAACGTTGATTTGACATCCAACTGAAAGATAGGCCGCTAATGTTGTGTTGTCAATGTGATCACCAATCTAATTGTATAATGCCTTACTATTGGAACAAAAACTTTTTTATAGTAAACTCCATACTCTTGTTTGTATCCCTTAGCCACCAATTGCACCTTATACTTGTCAACTTTACCATTCTCCTTTAGTTTTGTTTTGAAGATCCATTTCACGCCAATAGTTTTGTGCCATTTTGGAAGATTGGATGGCTCCCAAGTATCATTTCTTTCAATGACTACAATTTTATCATCCATTGCTTCCCGCCATCTTAATTCTTTGACAACACTTTTGAAAGTTGTAGGGCTACAATCTAAAAATAAATAAAGTAGGTGATTAGATCTTCAGTTTGGTCAATCCAAGTTACCTCATAGCCTATCATCCATGTAGGTCTCTTTTGAATACGGTGAAGATGGGATTCAATTACTGCATCAGTTGCTTCTGCTGCTGTTGGTGAAGTTTCAGTACTTGTTGGAGCAACATTTGGTAGATTTTAGGGTATAGTAGCCACTGGAATTTGTTGGTGTAGGGGTTGATGCATTTCTTCTTCAGTTTCACTATAAAAAAATGACTTGAGTATGGTGCTGGCCATTCCAAATTCCAAGTGCTCTCCTCATTAAAAATGACATCTCTACTTGTCACAATCTTCTTCATTAGTGGATCGAACAATTTATATGCTTTGTATGTTTCACTTACGCTGAGAAAGACACACGTTTCACCCTTAATGTTAAGCTTTTTCCTTTTCTCATCTGGGACATGTACCTATGCGATGCAATCGAAAATTCTAAAGTGATCTACAGCTGATTTTCGCCCACTTCAAGCCTCTTCTGGTGCCATATTTTGAACCGTAAAAGTAGGACTCCTATTCAAGATATGGAAGCTCCAATTTACAGCTTTCGGCCAAAAAAAATTCGGAACTCTCCTTCTTGCCAGCAAGCTTCTAACCATGTTGAGGATGGTTCTATTTTTCCTCTCTAATACACCATTTTGTTACATTGTATAAGCGGCTGTGAGTTCTCTTTGAATGCTATGAGCATCACAAAAACCTTCAGATTCTTTTGAGCAGTATTGTCTACCACGTTCAGTACGAAGAGTTTTAATGGTTTTCCTGTTTTATTTTCAACACACGTCTTGAAGCTTTTAAATACACTAAAAGCTTCTGACTTTTCTTGCAAAAATTGAACCCAAGTTTTTCGACTATGATCATCATTGAAGGTAATCAGGTATCTCTTACCTCTATTAGAAGATGGTTTTATTAGCCCACAAATGTCGGAATGAACCAGCTCCAAGACATATTTTGCTCTCCATCACCATTCTCGATAGTAATTACATAACATTTTTCGTGCAATTGTCCAACACTTAACAAATTGCTTTTCAAGTCTGGAATTATTTCTACAAAACCGTTCTTGGTTCTTATAAAATATCGCCATTTCCCATTACATTCACAGTAGAACAATCACTAAAACTTATCGTAAAATGAAAGCCTTCATTTCAGTAAGAAAAAGAATATTTACTTTCACACGTGATTGCAACAGCCTGTATCCGCATACGATACATCTGACTGAGGTTCCTTATTGGCTTGAACCACCATCAACAAAATTTTCACTTCCTTATTTTCTACAAAAAATGATTTCTCTCCATTTTCTTTATTGCTAGGCAGATTGATATAACATTCAGAACGATTATGATCAAAATTATGGAACCTGTAGCACTCTACCTTGGATTTGTCAAAGTGTGGACCACGTTGAGAACCTGTGCCTTGAAATTGATCATCATCAACTTTAAAATTTTGAGATTGCCTGCTGCCATCTCTATTACCTGAACTTCCCCTCCCTCTACCTCTACCTCTACCTCTTCCAATTCCTTTGAAATTCAAAAATTGAGTAAAGGTGGAAGCCTTTGGAGCTTGCTCATCTATCGTCGAACTTGTGTTCATCTTTTGCTCAAGGACCAATAAGGAGCTTTGGAGCTCATCAAGGGAGTGTACATCTATGTCTTTGGATTCTTCAATTGAGCAGACAATATAATCGAACTTTGGAGCCAAGGAACGTAATATCTTCTCAACAATTGCAACATCTTCCATCTTCTCTCCATGGAATCTCATTTTGTTGATTATCTCCATGGTCTTTGCAAAATAGCTGGTAACAGATTCACAATCCTTCATTTGTAGAGTCTCAAAATCCCTTCTCAAAGCTTGAAGCTGTACACGCTTCACTCTGGAAGAGCCTTGATATTTTTTTCTTCACTGAATCCCAAATATCTTTGGAAGTTTCATTGCTGAGAATAGTTTCTATACTAGATCGATCAATGGCCTAGAACAAGTAATTCTTTGCCTTCAAGTCTTTCAACTTTAGTCCTTCCAATTCTATTTTTTGTGCTTCTGTTAGTATTACTCCAACAGCAGGTGCTGCTACACCAGATTCAATAACATGTCAGTACTCCCTAGACCTTAAAAAATTCTCCATTAGCATGCTCCAATGGTCATAGTGGCCATCAAAGCGGGGGTTGGTTGGTTGCACAAAATTTTCAGACGACGTCGATTGAATTGATAAGAAAAGCTGCTGCTTTTATCTTTCTATAATTGGTAGAAATGAAGAAAGAACCTACTAAACAAGAACAGAAATCTGATGCATTAATTAAATTGAGTAATGGGCCACTTATAGCCAGGAAAATGATCCGAATTACATAAAAATCTGCCATTATCACTAAAATGTAGGACTATCCTACTAGGTAAAATTAGCCAATACCCTATAAACTAGGTAAAACTTTATTCACGTGAAACAATAAACAAATACTAAGTCTTACAATAAATAATAAAATTTATAACAAAAATTACTAGACTATGAAGTATTATTTTTCTATAGAAATGCAAAGGAGGTCCCTCAACATATATTCCAAGTCATTTTTTAACATTTAATTCGTGACATTTCAACCCTCAACCTTTCAGATTTGTTGCACCATGGACCTCGGTCAAACACCGCTAGACATCAGTAATTATTATTATTATTATTTGAAAACCTAACGAGAAAGCAAAAAAACAAAATTATATATTTTCTATTTTTTTTCTAAGTATTCGTCTACATATATACAGTTTTATGTAAGATCATGAGTGTCAATGGTTAAACCTAACAAGATCCTTCTCGAGTATGAGATCCATAAATTTTATTGATTTTAACCAAATCTAACATTATCAAAGTAAAGTAACCACTAACCCCGAAATGACAATAATTTTTCGGGTAAATATATTGACACCACAATTTTTGTTACCTATGCCACATTTTAATTGTAATGAATATTTCTAAACTTTTCTTATTTTTACATTTAAGTTCTTAACTTTTAATTTTTTATCAACCCTCTATTAATTTTCACATCTTGTCTATAGACACGATTTTCGTTTAAAATGTTTGTTATGAGGACGAAAAAGACATATTTACCTCCCATATTTTTAAAAAAACTGAAATTAATAACTAATATAAAAGTTAAACAAGATATTTGCCCCACTCTTCAATGTACATTAGTAGAATATTTGGATAAAAATTGTGAGTAAAGATAAAAATATGTTAATTAGTTGAAGGTTAAGAATAACGATATGATGAGAAAAAATTGAGAACATAAAAGCGAAAGTGAGCAAATATAGAAAACCTTTTGTAATTAAAATGTGGTGTATATATGAAAAATTGTTGTGTGAATATAATTATGCTAATTTTTCTTATTGAACAGTTAATTTTAACCCACGTCGTCAATAATTCGAACAATTATGTAACTACTTATGTACAATTAGCATTATTCAAAAAATGCTATATGTACATGATTATTGTTAACATACATATGATGTAGCAAGATATGATTGAATCAATATTTTTTCAAATAAAAAAAAAAAAAAAAAAAAACTTTTTCAATCTCCTTTTTGATACCTTAAATCTTTATGTACGAGTAATATTATTTTTAAACAAGGAAAAATTACATCAGGGGTTCCTAACCTTTCATTTTTTGTAAGTTTTATCCTAATCTTCACTTTGTGTCATCCACATTTTCAAATCCTTCAAAAATATGCAGTCGGGGTCCAAATGACCGTTAGTTGATCGAGAAAAATGAATTTTAACTAATTTTGACCAAATTGAAATGAGTAAAATGGTAACTTTATCACATTAAACAAATAAACAAAAAATAAAAGGCTTCTCTTGCTAGCTAACAACAGTGCCGAATTCGATCAACTTTCGGCCACATTGGTCGTTGGACTCCACCGCTAATAAACTAGCCTCATCGCAACTCACTGGAATCAGCGGAAAAAATGTCGAAAAAATTTGCAATGTCATAACCGATTTCTGCTGGAAACTCCTATTCCAGCAACACCCACAGGAGCGCACCAATATCGATTGATTTCACTCGTCCACCCGACCATAACTATGGTCGCACTTCATCCAATAAAACCCCCAATTGATCGAAATTTAATCTGCAAGGCCTATATTGAAAAACATGGCCTCTCTTCCTAAATTTCGGCGTCGACGGTGGGTTTGGTGCCGACGATTGGGTAGGCGTTATGGAGGGCAATGAGGTGAGTTTATTGGCGGTGGAGTCCGACAGCCAAAGTGATCGGATTCGGCACGAGGAAATACATGCAAATGACATGTTGAAAAGTGGGTATTTCCACTATGACCTTTGACCGGATTTTATTTTTTTAAAAAAATCGAGATTGAAGTTAAAAGCCCAAATATACCCTCCCTTTCACTTTCATTTGACCCACACGTGAAAAAGAGAGGGAAGAAAGAAAAAAAAATACCGACTGAAAAGTAAAGATATTCGCCGGCCGTAAGTGATAATCGATGGTCACAGATCAAAATTCAACCTTTTGATCGAAGATAAATAAGGTTAGTTCAAGAATATTGATTATGATTTTGATTTTATGAATATCCCATGGCATGATATTTTAAATGTTTTTGTAGTTTATTGTTAATTATCTGGGTAGATGATTGAGTACATAGGTTTAGATTAGGTGGATTTGACCTTAGTTAAGCTTGGAATTGCCGAAAATGACATTTTTTTCGACGATCCAACGCATAGGGAAAGCTCGAAACAGTTGGGCCAACCGATCCGAAACAGTCGGGTTAACCCGAAAACAGTCAGGTTAACAGTCGGTGTTAACCCAATTGTTTTTTAAAAGGCCCAAAGTTTGGGCCGCCTGTTCTTTTTTTTTTTTTTTTTGGGGGCTTGGGCCGGCTATTTTGATTTTAATTTTTTTTAAGTTTTGCGCTACACAAAACAGTCGACCCAACTGTTAAACAGTTGGGCCTTGGGCCATTTTAAAAAAAAATGAAAAATAATAATTAAAAAAAATTGTAATTATAATTTTTAAAAAAATTGATAATTGATAATTTTACCAAAATTAAATTTTATTTTTAAAGAAATTATTAATGTTAAAATTTTACTAATTATAATTAAATAATAAATATATTCTTTATTTAATTATAATATTTACTTATTGTTTAAATTTTGTATTTATGTAATTAAATAAATAGTGTTAAATTGATAATTAACAAATAATTACATATTATTATTAATTTTTTGTAATTTCTTTATACATTTATTTTTTAAAATAATTAAAAATAAAAGATTAAATAATAATGTAATTAAATATTAAAAATATTTTTTAAAATTGAAAATTTGTAATTAAATATTAATTCAATAATATTTATATTCGTTAATTAATTCATATATTAATTTAAATCAAATAATAAATATATTCTTTATTTAATTATAATATTTTCTTATTGTTTAAATTTTGTATTTATGTAATTAAATAAATAATTTGACATTGATAATTACCAAAAAAAAAAAATATTTTTTTTAAATTTAATTGTAATTTATTTTTACTTTTTTTTTTTAAAATTAAATAATATTTGTAATTAAAAAGAATTGTTATTAAATATATAATTTTAAAAAATAAAAAACGGTAATTAGATATTTAATTCAATAATATTAATATTCTGTAATTAATTTTAATAATTAATTTATTCATTTAAATTAAGATTGTTTAAATTTTGTATTTATGTAATTAAATAAATAATTTGAAATTGATAATTACCAAAAATAAATTATTAATTATTTTTAATTTAATTGTAATTTCTTTTTACTTTTATTTTTAAAATTAAATAATATTTGTAATAAAAAAGAATTGTTATTAAATATTAAAAAAATATAATTTTAAAAAATAAAAATCGGTAATTAAATATTAATTTAATAATATTAATATTCTTTAATTTATTTTAATAATTTATTTATTCATTTAAATTAAGTTTGTTTAAAATTTTTATTTATGTAATTAAGTAAAAAAAATTAAACAAACAATTACCAAAAATAAATTATTAATTATTTATAATTTAATTGTAATTTCTTTTTTACTTTATTTTTGAAATTAAAAATATTGTAATTAAAAAGAATTGTTATTAAATATAAAAAATATATAATTTTAAAAAATAAAAATCTGTAATTAAATATTATTAATATTCTTTAATTTATTTTAATAATTTATTTATTCATTTAAATTAAGTTTGTTTTAAATTTTTATTCATGTAATTAAATAAATAAATTGAAATTGATAATTACCAAAAAATTACCTTATTATTTATAATTTAATTGTAATTTTTTTTTTACTTTTATTTTTAAAATTAAATAATATTTGTAATTAAAAATAATTGTTATTAAATATTAAAAATATATAATTTTAAAAAATAAAAATCGGTAATTAAATATTAATTCATTAATATTAATATTCTTTAATTTATTTTAATAATTTATTTATTCATTTAAATTAAGTTTGTTTAAAAATTTTATTTATGTAATTAAATAAAAAATTTAAATTGTAATTTCTTTTTTACTTTATTTTTGAAATTAAAAATCTGTAATTAAAAAGAATTGTAATTAATTATTAAACATATTCTATGTCTTTGTTGGTAGTAGTTTTCATTCAAATTGCTTAATGTTATGTTGTTATACGTTATTACATTATATCTTATACAATGTTCTAACATGGCTCATTTCGAATTTTCGTAGAATGGAATATCATTTGGAGGACGAGATGAGGCGGATGGCGGGAAAAGCTACTTGGAATAGTAGCTTTGATGTGTTTACTATCGTCGAGAAGCTGTTGGATTATCAGCACGGAGAGATGCTTCGACAGTCATTCATTTGGCCCCTACGTGACTTGCGTGAGATACAGTTTTCGGGGCAGATGATCGATGCAATATTATGTCGATTGCTGAGTCCAGTCAACGACGATGCCCTCCACTTAAAGATCGTGGAGGGCATCGTCGAGTTTGTCCTGATGACTGGGCTACAAATGACGGGGGATGACGTTGCTTGACGAAGCAACAGGTTAATGGATACCTACTTTGCGGGACAGGGGACGGTGCTGCAGTCCCAGTTGATCGACACAGTCAGGAGATGTGACCACATGCTAGATCGATTGAAGCTAGGGTTGGTATACATTCTGGAGAACGTTCTGCGGTATCACCATAAGAAAACTGCGATCGATCTCCTCCACTTAAAGATCGTCGATGACCTCGATGGCTTCAACAACTATCCATGGGGCCGGAGGTGTTTCGATGACACCTTCCACGTCTTCACCAGATCGCACTCGAAGCCCAAGGGGGCAGTCCGTAAGTACGATGTATATGGATTGCCCCTGGCAATGCAGGTAAATATTTAACATAATCAGCGTACTTGAAAATTAATAAATGTAGTTCATATATAATATTTGTACATGTTACAGATCTAGGCGTACGATAATTTATGTGACTTGACGATAATTTATGTATCAGCATTTTTTATGAGGTTGAAGTTATTAATTTTTTATGTTAACATTTTTGTAGGAGCACAATCCAGTTGATCGAGGATTACATCCGCCTATGGCACCCCCTCCGCCCATGTCGTCCCCGCCGCCCATGATTTCACCTGCACGGAGGGCGTCATCTCCGCCAATGGCATGGTCGCCCCCTCCGCCTGCAGCATTTCTGTCACCCCCATCCCGGCAGTTCCCTCGTGGATCTCCTACACACGGTCAGAGCCAGGGTGATGATTTATTTGCCCGGTTGACTGGATTTATTGCAGGGAGGTCGACGAGCTACCATAAGACTTGACGGGACAGATTGTTGATCTGTGCCGAGAGTGGACGGATCAGAGTCGTGATATGACCGGCAGAGTCGACTCTCTGTCACACGATGTCTATGTGTTGCGTGCCACATTGCAGGTCTTCAGGAGGAGGTCGCATCGCTTCGATCGGCTGTTACGGTCTGGTAAAGTGAGAGAGCATGGCGGAGAGGGGGATGGAGGAGGAAATGGAGAGGGAGGTCACCTACAGTACTGGAGAGATGTGGACCTCGCGAGCTGGTTGTTTACTGAGACGGGGACTGGAGAGGTGGTGGAGGAGGAGAGGACCAAGGAGGCAGCCCCGATGGCCGAGGAGGGGAGGACGGATGAGGTGGTGGAGGAGGGGAGGATGGAGGAGGTAGTTGAGGGGGGGAGAGGACGCCGGCCGTGACTGATGGTAAGAAGCGTTTTGTTGACGTGCCGGAGCAGGCGATTGGGAAGAGGCATTGGATGTCGTCACATTATATTGTTTCTCCCTACACAACCGAGGCCAAAAGGAGGACGTTTATTGATGGAGGAGTCCCGAACATGTTTAAGGAGATTGATAACGCCAAATGGATGGCGTTCGAGACGGAGTGGAGACAGTGGAGGCTCGGGTAAGTATTGTATTAGTTTTAGTAAATTACGAAACGTTTACTCGTTACTTATTTGTTTAAGATTTTATCTGTTCCTATGTTCAGGATCCCCCGCACGATAGCTGGAAAGGCGATTCAGAACGTCTATAGCTGATTCCATGACATCACCACTTCTGGTATTTGGCTCGCCGACAATGTAAGTGAAATAGTAATATTGTTATTTATTATATGTATATAATTTTACAATTATTTGATGAAATAATTGTTTGTACTTCTTGATGCAGCACATCGACCTTGTCATGGATTTATTGCGTGACCGAGTTGTGAGACTCCCGAAGTCCTTTTACATCTCAGGCCGACTCATATTGAATATGGAGTTCTTTCAGGCCATTGACATTGAGTACGAGCCGTTCAGACATCTGGGTGGCGACTACGTAGTGCCAGATTATTTGTCCGATTGAATTTTCGGGATGTCACCGAAGGTTGGAGGGAGGTCATGGACTGGTTGTACACATGTACATTCCAGTCTGTGCGAACCATCACTATATTGCAATGGAGATCGTCTTCCCTGAGTCGACGGTGTATGTGTATGACCCCGATCACTTGTGTTTGACACAGAGTCAGCTCGAGTAGATCTTGGAGTCGGTGGCTGTGATCGTTCTCCGGATGGCTAGATTAGTGGATATTTTTGTGCAGGACAGACTAGTCATCGTGCGGGACACGATTACGACGAGATAGACCATATCGTAAGTGTTTGTTATTATTTTTTTTTGAACTTTAAAACTTTCTTTTTATGTACATGACATATCACTAACCAATTATTGTTTAATTGCAGTGGTGACTGCGGCATTTACATGATAAAGTACATAGAGTTTTTGAGTATAGCTCAAAATGTTGATTCTATCAACCAATCATGGATTCAGAACAGGATAAAGAAGCTAGCAGCTGATTTATGAGAATTTAATTGCGATTCGTAAATTTTATTTTTATTTATTCTTTATAATTTTGTAATTATTGTATAAGTGTGATTTTTTATTTATTTATGTATATTGTAATCATTTGTAATTTTAAATTCTTTATATAATTAAAATATTTTTTGATTGTTTAAAATTTGTATTTATGTGATTCAATAAAAAAATTTAACTTGATAATTACAGAAATACATATTATTTTTAATTTAATGGTAATTTATTTATGTAATTAAAAATTTAACTTGATATATTTAATTAATTTTAATAATTCCTTTATTCATTTACATTAAGTAATAAATATATTCTTTATATAATTAAATAAAAAATTAAATTCTTTATTTAATTATATAAATATATTAAAAATTACACATTATAAATAAATAAATATAAATTAAAGAATATAAATAATTTTTAATTAATATTTACTTAACGATTTTTAATTTTAACAATTATTTATTTTTCATATTTCATTACAAATATTTTTGATTACATATTTTTAATTTTAAAAATAAAAGAAAAAGAAATTACCATCAAAAATAATAATTTAAAATTTGATGATAACTAAAATTAAATATTGGATTTTAATAAAATAAACATTAAAAATCTTATTCATTTCATACATCGGCTTACATGTTAATTAGGGGAATATGACTGTTACAATTTTGACGAGTATGGCCTAGGCTCTGCACCTGTCACACCTACGCGGTTGATGAAACTCTCCGGTATATGGTATTCTAGACGTACGTGGACGTCCAGGACCACACGGTTGAACTTCTGGTGGTAACACAGTATTAAGGTGGATAATGTTGTCGGGAATTTTTCACTTAGCTTCATTAGGTAGAGGAAATATAGTCTCTGTGTATGTTGTTCTCCAAGAGTTTGCCGTGTAATAAGGAGAACATAATGTTCTCGGTGCAAAGTCACGATATATAGCCACCGCGACTGCATGATCACATGAAAAACTCTCCAACTGAAATCGACTACAACTGCATGTATTCTCAGTCACGTCAACCACGTATGCCGTAGTACGTATACATTTCACAAAGCATCGCGACTCATCCAATGGTTCCACATTCAACTTTCTCGCAACATTTGTAGATTTACAGAGTTTCTGCTCTTGAGCCGGGGCTAACATGCTCAAACAATTACGTGATTCTACACGTCAATCGCGAAACCACTGCTGCAGCTTGTTACGAACGTTCTCAATCATTGCAAGGATGGGTAACTCTCGATCCTTCTTGAATAATGCATTGAGAGACTCCGCGTTGTTCGACGTCATCATGTTGTATTGACGGCCTGGAAAGTGTGAAGAACCCAATGTTCAATTCCCATTTTGGTTAGATACTCCCAACCTTAGAATGATTTATTTCCTATTTCTTCCATGAACGAGTTACACTCTTCAACACTGTACGCTTCGGTCGCTCTTTTAAATAATGAAACGATGCCTTTGCCTCGAACCTGATTTTCAGGTTGCCTTGTATATGGTACATGCAATAACCATGATGTGGCTCGGGAAAAACTTCAACGATACCATTTATCAAAGACTGTCCCCAATCAGTTACAAATGTAAGCTTTTTGACTTCCCCTATTACTTCCTTTAACTTTGTAAAAAATCAACGCATCGACAGATCATTCTCACTATCGACTATGCCGAATGCAAGAGGGTAGATTTGGATATTGGCATCCTGACATGTAGCAATAATCAACTTGCCTTCGTATTTAGATTTCAGAGTTGTGCCATCGACTAGAATTATGGGTTGCATGGCATTTTGAAATCTTCAAATGTATTGTCTAAGAGCCATGATGAAAAATTTGAAGCAATTATCGCCCTTCGTCTCAATAAAATATGCCGATCTATGATTAATTCTCTCTCCATATTGTGACAGTACTTGGCCAATTTAGCATAACTCTCCTCATCCGATCCCATTAAATCCTCAAATGCGCATTCTTTAGCCTTCCAGGCCTTTTGGTAACTCAAGACCACTCCGTAATATTTATGGAAGTCGTTCCTAATGTACGAAAGTTTGTAGATCGTCCGTAGGTCCTTATACCTGTGCATTATCTGCCGACCAATAAACTAAGCACTGGCTTGTCTATGATCACTTAGACCAATTCTCACTTCACAAGTATGTTCCCGTGTATACTTACGAACTATAAAGCACTCGTTCGTGTCCATTTTTGTCGCTCGCAAACGCCAACTGCAATTGTCGTCGACGCAGACGATCGTCAACAACGACTTGGTTGACTTTTTCACTTTGAACTCAAAGTTGTGTTTCATTGCAAGTAGATGTAGAGATTCCTGCAAATCTTTCTTTGTTTGAAACAGCTGCGTGACATACAAATCATCATCATCGGGAACCACACGCGAAGAGTTAGAGGACAGTCCACTCATTCCAGCCATTGAGGTCCCACACTGCTCATGTCTCTGACGGTAAACAAACAAATCCTCATTTGTAAAGTCATTCTAATTCTCGCTGTCGTGAACTACGGATGGAATCCTGTGTGTAACGACCCAATCACGATGAGGAAAATCTGTCTCTGGAATAACCACATCATCCTCACGAGCTATCTCCACAGTATTCCAAAAATCATTACCCTGATCACCTCCATCCAAATTACCTTCGACGACATCCGTCTTCACTAAAGTCACACAAAGAGGAGTCATGTGCTTTTGGTTCATAAGGAATAGATAATTCATTTCAACATCAAAATAAATCCTAATAGGTGACATGGAAATTGATTCGTGCTCATTGAATATAAATTTCAATTCCATATCGTACTGAGACTGATCAACATTCAACTTGTTCTGTAAATCACTATACAATTCTGCATATGAGGTACTTGATGTTATGGCAACCGCGATAGTAGTGGATCTTTCGCCCGTATATTTCCATACCCATTGATCTCTTTCATTTAGTTCGAAATTACCAAAGTAACAAACCGGGACTACATTCATATCTGCATGACGAAATATAATTTCTAGAAAAAATCAGTAGCAAAAAAAAAAAAAAACAGCCGGCTATTTTGGTCGACTGTTATAGCCATCTGTGTACCAAACATGCTGTTTCGTCTGTAATACATTTTTTTTATCAGATCTATTTTTTCGTCTGAAAAATGCAGATGAATTTTTTTCTTCTTCATGCTTAAAAAAATTACAGATAACAATTTAATCTACTAATACATTATACATCATAATAAATTTTATCGATAAAAAACGTATATTAATTTGACGAAAATAAAATTAAATATGCGTAAAATGTACTTATTGAAATTATAGTGATTGATATAAAAAAATTTCGATCTTCAACGTTCGATCGATTTTTCAGATTTTATTGTTGAGGCTGATGAAAGTTGAGAGAATTTTTTGTCTGTATTGAAATGGACAGATAAAAAATGACAATTAAGTTTGAAAATTTATGTAGTGTTTGATTTTTATTTGTAAAATAAAGAATATTATTATTTTTAAACAAAATAATATTTAGTAATTATTTTATATATTTAAGAACGTTTTTATCTTTTATTATCATGGAGATCATTGTGAAAATATTGTTATTTTGATAAGTCAAAATGGAATTTAAACTTTTTGACTGCCTCAAACTTAAAAAAATCCCCTTTAAAAAAGAAGGAAGATCGGATCTGTTCTCTCCCTCCATTCCTTCACAATTTCTGAAAGTCAACACTCTGCACCGCCAATCTAATCCGACTTTTCTTCACATTTCATTGAAGATTTTTTTGTGGGTCTCATCAACAAAGTGGTTCTCTTTGTGAATTATCTGTAAGTGTACAATGCTCTTCCTTTCTTTTTTCGCCATTTTACTTTAATATTTGAATCAAGCCGAATAGTTGAAACTCTTGAGCATGCACCATCGTTGCTTATTGGTGATATATTATTGTAGAACGTTGGATTTTAAATCTTGATTTTACTGTGAGAGTGGAGGCTAGGGAATAATCAGAAGAAACAGGGCTAATGAATGAGGAGTGTAGTTTTCAGTTTAGTGGGATCCACTCTTTTTTAAGATTTTAACTCTTAATTGACTTGAGATGGAGAAAGCCCTCTTACTGTTTATCAGTCTGATCTATCTGTTTTTGTAATTTTAATCACTTATACACAGGGCATAGTTTTATTCAGTTTCTACAAACTGATTTCGATTGTTTGGGTAAATATCTACGAATTTAGTGAGTAAAAGTACTAATTATATCCAAATATTATGTGATTTTGAGTTTACACTAGTCGGCCAATGATAGAAAATTGGCTTTTTAGTAAGTGTGATATGTGATACAAAGATAACTTCAATCTTGTCTTGTTATATAATACTCGAAGATTGGTTAAAATGGAGATGGTTTGTTGCACACAAGAACATTGATGAATTATAATTCAAAATCTCATTTTTGGCAAGTGGTTGAGGAGCCACCCCAAAATTTTGTTCCCTGTTAAAAGCCTATTTCTATTTTCTATAAGGTGATGGAGCAAAAATGATTTGCCATTTTTCCAATTTCTATCAACCAAGTGAATATGACCTTTCCAAAACGGAAATAAGTTGGACCATCCTTGATTTTAAATGACCATTTCAACCTAGATATTTTTTTTTTTCCATAGATCCTCTCAGTCTTTGACACCATATAAAAATAGAGGTGGCAATACTTGTCCGAAGGATGGAATATGTGTTATTCTTCTGTGTTTTCGTCTGAAGCTTAAATCATATTCATCATTTCTCATAATTCTACATAAGTTCGCTATTACTATTTATGGTTATGAATGGGAATTTGAGCTAATTGTACCTGGTTTCAGATATACTGGGAATGCTTATGAGTGGGGCTTTGTATTAATTAGTGAATACTTCAACAATTTTGTATTTATGTTAACAAATAGGGGCATTTTCATCAAATTTTGCTGTTCCATGTTACATATCCATCACAGTGGTATATTACAATACTGTAATATTTCAATCAAAATGCAATTAGCAGGTTTCTAGAGAAAAATTAGGTACTGAAAGTGCAAATGTTTATAGTCCTATCATGGTTCTGGTTCATCTCATTTTCTACTCATGCAGAATCACAAGTTGCAATTACGTCAACCATATTTGAGGCAATGTCCTTAGGAGGTTGACTGGTGAGATGAGTAGAACTAATCAATTTTTTTATACTCTAGATCCTGGAAAAGGTCAATCGTCAAAAGGTTCAACAGGTATCGAACTTAGGTCAAAATTAAATAATTAAATAAATGTTTAAATTTTTACTCCACTAAATCAAAATAAATACAAATCCATGTTTGTAAATAATATTATTTTGTAACCTGTTTAAACACCTCAAAAAGTGTAATGGTTGGATATTTAATAACATTTTCATCACACAATTTCGTAATGGTTGGAATTTATAACTTTTAAGAAGTCCCATATTGAAACTGATGCTTGTGATGACTGAAGGAGAGGTTATAAAATAGCTGCTTAATGAGTTGGTTGTAAAAGCAGCCATACTCTGCCCTAATGGTGAGAAAGAGTAATTTTTAATTTATATTTTGAAGGAAGAATCAAGAAAACTGCAGCTAATTGACCTATTATTTAGTCTATTTTTTATTAAGTGGTTATTTCATATACCTGGACGGATTCCATTCCCGTTCACATTCCCATTCCCAGTTGAATCTGCCAGTCCAGTTTGTTTTTCATATAACATTAGAACTAATTATATAAAGAGGCTTAGTTTTTCGATTATGCTTATGAAAACATAGAAGATTAGGTAATTAGCTAAGGAGTCAGTCAACAGTCTTATGCTTATGATCTGATTTTCTTTCTAAATCCAACTTCAACCGGCCTCTGCTTCTGGTTTGTTTACTGATTAAACTTCTGGGGGAGGAAAAAAAGAGAAGTGGAAAATGATATCTGGTAGTTGATTGCCACTGAGTGTTATTGAAGTTGCTAATGAAAAGTTATTGGTGATAATCTTGAGCCTTACGATTGATGGAACCATTTAATTCTTTTAGATGCACTAAACAGTTTTTCTAAAAATACTTTATTGTTTGGGTAAATAAAAGATGCTAATGTATCCACTATTTTTCATTATACAAGGCATTGGTTCTACTTTCCTGACTTTTCTCCAAGCAGAAAACTGCGGATCGTGGGAAAATGGAGACACAAGGAGAGGGTGGTCACCCGTACATTCCAAGAGATCTGAAATTGCCTGGTTATGTGCCTGTCCTCCTCTCTCAATCGACCATTCTTAGTGTTTATGGGATCTCATCTCTACTGGTCGTCTCCTTCATGTGGATACTGTCTGGTAATCCTTCAATTACTATTTTATATTATTCCTATGTTTTTAGTGGCGAATATGATTTTCCACAAAGGAGTATCACCAGGAAATGTCTTGATAGAGCTCCTCCTTTGCCAGTCGTTGGTACTGCCGCCATATTGATAACTATAATTTAATTGAATCACAACAAGAATGCACACTTCAGCCTCATTACAATTGAACAAAGTTGTAATGAGTTGAAACTATGAGCATGAGTAACGTTTGAACCTGCTGAATACATTATATACTCTCTGTGTGCATGCATGCAAATAAACTGTCGAAGACACAATTTAAATAAAGAAATATTCCACAACAAGAATGTGCACTTCGGCCTTGTTACAATTGAACAAAGTTTATAATGAGTCGAAACTATGAGCATGGGTAATGTTTGAACCTGCTGAATACATTATACTCTCTCTGTGCATGCACGTAAATAAACTGTTGAAGATACAATTTAAATAAAGAAATATGTCCTCTATCTTACAACTTAAGCTTTTAGATGTAGTGATTTAATATGATAACGAAGCACATCGAGGTGCAAGATTGAGTTTGCTGCCATCCATTTATAAAATTGTGCAATTGTGAAGCCTTTGATGAGAAAATGAATTCGGTATGCATGTGAAGGTTGTGTTGAAAATATTTTAAATAAATAAATTTGGTCCAAAGCTTTTAAATGAGGTGGTTTAACATAAACATTATATGCAGCAGGTCTAGTAGCTCTAATAAAAATATTCTCTTTGAGACCTTTTGATCTGTATGAGTTTTCATTTCGACTTCACATTCTTTATAATGCTAGGGCGGTTTCCCAAAACGTCAAAAACTGAGAGATTGCTAATGTGCTGGTGGGTTTTCACTGGCCTGACCCACATGATCCTTGAGGGATATTTTGTCTTTTCCCCAGAATTCTACAAGAAGAAGACTCCTTTTTACCCTGCCGAAGTTTGTAAGTTCTGCTATTGACTTCATCTGATAAATATGGTTTTCCCTAGTTGGAATATACGAACTCTCCAATTGTACATTTTGCTTAAAAATGAACATGGCAGGGAAAGAATACAGCAAAGGTGATTCAAGGTATGCAGCAAGAGATTCTTGTGTCGTTACTGTTGAAGGGATTACTGCCGTTCTAGAGGGCCCAGCCTGCCTCCTCGCTGTGTACGTTCTAAACTGCAAAGTCTTTTATCTTGATAGTGAATTATTACACTGTATCACTTTAGGAACTAAACATTTTTTGTTCCAAATCATTCACTAAACTTAAATTATTATTATTTTGGTTAAGCTACAGCAGTCCCCCTTGCACACTATTGCCATTGCCACCGCCATCACTTCGACATTCTTGTTAGTACAGGGTAGACAGGTTTATGAAATTATAACAATAATGAAGATTCAGTTACTAATTTGGAGCAAAACAAATTTTCAATTACCAAATGACAAATGTGAAACAACACTATGAGTTGGGAGACTTAACAGTGTTTATAATGGCGCATAGAAAATTTCTTACAGATTTTTTATCCGGACCTAGCTTTTTAAGTATCTTTATCTTACCCCGCATTGCCGATCTTACTCTACTATGGTTTTAACTTCTTGCAGTTATGCTATTGCAACAAAAAAGTCGTATAGGTACACACTTCAACTGGCCATTTCTCTGGGGCAGCTCTATGGAACTGCTGTATATTTCATCACGTCTTACTTGGAAGGAGATAACTTTGCTGCAAGCATGTATTATTACTACGCATACTACATCACAGCTAATTCTTTTTGGATTCTAATTCCCACGATCATCAGCATATACTGCTGGAAGAAGATATCTGCAGCACTTCAAATCCAGGAACTGAAAAAGACCAAACTTCGATGAGGTTGGACGGGGTCATTGCTCAAGAAACAACTTTTAATTTGCTTTGTTGAGAAATATTTAAATTTTATCATATGTTGATCCTATTTTGAGGTATCGTTTTCTATGACGCAATGCTTTCATAGATGTTTAATTATCAATTAAGCTTTGACATGGTCTTTATGATCAAATTCTTTGTGACAAATATCTTGTTTTACCTTTGCCTTTGACTGGATTCCCAAACTTTGTTGTATCTTCCATAGCCTTAAAACAGATGGGAAACTCTGGGTTGTACCATGACTCCAATGTCACGCCAAATCCAATGCACGTCCTATCCTTGTAGAAGGCGGTACAATGCCAAGTGCCAAACCTAGATCATCTTTGGATAGTTTGACAACTGCAATTTCATGGCCATCTCCATCAACTTTCATTACCAAACTACAATCGTAAAAACCTAGGACACCTACGAACCTGAAATAGTTTAGAAGAATCATGAACAACTCGAAGTTGACAAAAAGAACTTGATTACAAGTACAAGTAGCAATCTTGACATGGACATCGATCACAACAAATTGGTAATTAATAGATCATTGCACTATAATGAAATTTTCTTACTTGAAATGACTTTCAAAGGAAGATAAATAACCACGAATATTCAAAAGCCAAAAATGTGTCTTATTCAAAGATGAGTCATACTACGTGTACAAGGCCACATGCCCCTGTACAAATAGCAAAGTCCTTCCAAGATAAGAGGATAAAATAGAAGGAGGACTGGAGGAGTAAGAATTTGGCCAAGAAGAATTTTTTTAGGTAAAGAAAAATTGTCTCTAGTGTAAGAGATGGGTTCTCTATGCAAAGAAAATGACAACATCAATATAGAAAGGATTGATGACTTTTAATTCCCTAAAAGAGGTGTAACTTAAAAAAAAATTGTGATGTCAGTATAATCTACATTCTATATATGGCTAATAATATATATATATATATATATATATATATATATATATATATATTAAATCTTCTTGATGTTTAGATCTTTAAACATTCATTTCCAGTCCTTGTAAGTTCCCTGCACAAGCATACTGAATAACCCATATTTTAAGTGGGACCCAGCACTTAATTGCTCCTCATCTGCCTTCACCCTTCATGAATCAACAGTGTGGCATCCTCGCCATCATCCACAATCCAATCCAATGCCCTCTCAGTACACCACCAGTATTTATGAATACATCAAAATAATCACACTTTCATAATTGAAATAAAGCTACCCAGTTTCAAAAATTTTATTAAATGATAACGGGGCTCAAACATGGCTTAAATCACGCAACTAGAATAATGATCTTAAAATTTTATATTCTCACATTTTCAAATATTATTTCTATAGTACATATAAAATATTTTTAAATAACGTGCATTGCGCGTTTAACTGTAATAAATAAGTAATAAAATGCAATAAAGAAGTTCAGAGTCAAGGTCTCTATCGTTTGCCCATTCCACACTATCCTTTTTCTGTTGTTTGTTTGGATTCCAGTCTTCGCCCAATTTATAATTTCCTGGTCTCCTCCCAAGACTCCACTGGACATCAATATCCCAGCATCTACATTTAACACTCCCTGGTATTATATAATTAAATTATTTTAATAATATTTTAATTTTTCGTTTTTCACTGCGTATTTAATTACTTCAACAGTACGTTACTTTTCGTTTTTCAATATATATTTAATTTATTAATCATTTGAATAATTTTATGATTAATTATTTTATCAATTATTTAGTTATGATGAATGTATATTTGACACATTCATTATCTTACTGTCGATTTTCAATATGTATTTGATTTATTTAATTATTTGAACAATATTATCATTAATTATTTTGTCAGTTATTTAGTTGTGATCAGTGTACATTTGACAGATTCATTCCACTTGATTAGATATTAAATTAAATTCATTAAAAAAATTTGGAACAAAAGATGAATATTTTTAGAGTTTTATTTTTTTTTCCAATTGATTTATTCAGTAAATGTTAAGATACAAAGAAGGTAAATGAGAGGACATAATGCATATCTATAATACGTAATTTCAATTGATATATTCAATGCATATTAAACGAATATGAAGAAATGATGATATTCGTTGGATATTCAATTTAAATCAAAATGATAAATGAGGGAGGACTATTCTAATTGACTTCCTCAACAATTTAAATTATTTTTAAAAATTAGATTTTATTTCATTTGATTCAAAAGTTCATTTTATATAAATAATTTGTATTAATTATTTTTAATATTCTCAAATTTTTATAGCTTTTATACAAAAGTAAAGTATTTCAGTTGCATGTTCAGCCATGACTTGTAAGTAATAAACTACAGTAGAGAAGTGCAAAGTCAAGCTCTATGATCGTTTGCCTAGTCTACACTGTCCTTTTCTATTGTTTGTTTGGAATCCAGTCTTCACCCACTTGTATAATATGTCACCATTTATAGTCTCCCGACTCCCGGTCTCCTCCCAAGCTCCCACTGGACATCAATATCCAATTCACATTCAACACTCCCTGGTATCATCTTTTCTTTTTCCATCTCTTGTTAGGCCTTTTTCTTTTTATTGTTGCATATCTGTATGTACGCGTGTATTTCTGACTTCTTTATCATTTCCACTTTACATAATTCTACTGGCGGGCTTTGCTGTCTTTACCAAAGATACGCAATAAAAGCTTCTTGATTTTTGATTTTTCAGTTGTAAAAAGTCGCAACAGAAAGAAAAATAAGTAGAAGAGGAAAAGCATGAAATAACTTGGAAGTAAAAAGGAACAATCTACTAACCAAGCATGAAAAGTCTCTAATGATATGTGGTGCTCTTGAAAGAACCATTTTCCTCCTTCGAGAGGATGTTGTCATATCACAGGCATCAACTCCTAAAGTTTGAGGTTCTGAGCAGGGAGATTCTACTTCAAAGTTAGTTTCATTCTGAGGAGTATGATTGCCAAATAAATTGAACTACTAATAAACAAAAAATGCACTTGCATTAGACAATCATGGATCCCTCTTATTATATATAAACAAATACAAGCATGAATGGCCAAAAAAAAAAAAAAAAAAAATTAGTAATAGAATTAAGAGAGTTAAATTGAGAGACTTCAAGAATTTCTGAGAGATTACATCAAGGAAGTTGTGGGAATGAAATGAGGATTTGGGGGTATTTATGGGATTTCTTTTAAATTAACATGACAGTTTGCCATGTAAAATAATGTTGGTCTCATTACATTCATTTCTAATTTTCTTTTTTAATCTGCTGAAAGCTTTTAGAATGTTGGTGTTGAGTTTTAAATCTGCTCTTGTTGAAAGTTGGATTTGTTTCAGGTTTGTAGACTCATTTCTTGGGGTTATGGCTGCTTTTTTTGTGGGGATGACATGGGATTTTCGGGTTTTCTCAACTCTTATAAGCACTTTATTTCTGTTGCTTGAGAGGGCGTCCCTTACCTACTCTGTTCAGAGTGATGTTGATTGCCTCAGAGCTATAAAAAATTCTTTGGAAGACCCTTTAAATTACCTGAAATCTTCTTGGAATTTCAATAACAATACCGAAGGCTTCATTTGTATGTTTGATGGGGTTGACTGCTGGAAGCCAGACGAGAACAGTGTCTTGAATCTCCGGCTGAGTAACATGGGACTTAAGGGCGAGTTTCCTCTTGGTGTTGCCGGTTGTTCATCCTTGACAGGCTTGGATCTTTCTAATAACGCGATTTATGGAAATATTCCAAGTAACATCTCTAAGTTACTTGTAAATATGACAAGCCTTGATCTCTCGTCCAACCAGTTATCCGGAAAGATCCCTGTGGATCTTGCCAATTGCACTTATTTGAATGTCCTTAAACTTGACAACAACCTGTTGTCAGGCCAAATCCCTGCTCAGATTGGTGTACTCCATCGATTGAAGGAATTTACTGTGGCAAACAACCGATTGACTGGGCCAGTTCCAACGTTCAGTAGTGCTTCTATTTCGGCAGATAGCTATGTGAATAATGCAGGACTATGTGGCCATCCTTTGCCTCCTTGCCCAGGTTCTTCAAAGAAAACTAATATTCCAACCATTGTTGGGGCGACTTTTGCAGGCTCCGCTGTTGGAATTGGCATTTGCATAGGCATGTTCTTCTATTTGCGTAAGGCGTCCAGAAAGAAGGAAGGAGATCCTATGGGCAACAAATGGGCAAAGAGTATCAAGGATGCCAAAGCCATCAAGGCAAGATAGATTTACATTTTATTGTGATTTCTTCTCTCTACATATAATAATTATTGGGCTATTTGTTGCTAGGTCCTCAAACTTACAAAAATAAAGCACGTGGATCCCAATCAATTTTTCTGGTTTATAGATCCCTAAACTCTTATATTCGGTGTACATTGGTCCCTGCATGATGAGAGGAAATGGGTTGGCAAAAATAAGCCTTAAACATGTGATGGAATAATTGACAGTTTCCTTCCATTAACCAATGTGCACCAAAAATTGAACTTTATGAACCTTAACGGCAAAAATGATAAATTACATTGGGGAGCGGCGTGCTTTATTTGTCAAAATTTAAGGACTGTGGCTTCATATTTCCCTAAATTATTTTGCTGAATTTCATACTTTTGGTGTCGCTTCCAAACTACGTGAATTTTTTCTTCCCATAATTATATTTTCCTTACAAGGAATTACAAATAGTCATATTTCCTGATTTCAGCTTTCGATGTTTGAGAACTCAGTTTCTGAAATTAAATTGAGTGATCTTATGAAGGTGACTAATGACTTCAGTAAAGAGAATATAATTGGGTTTGGAAGAACAGGGACAATGTACAAGGCTGAACTTGAAGATGGCACCTGCCTCGTGGTGAAGAGATTGCGTGGTACTCAATACTCAAACCGCGAATTTTCGTCTAAGATGGCTACTCTAGCAAATGTAAAACACAATAACTTGGTTCCACTTTTAGGATTCTGCACGACTAAGGAGGAGAGACTTTTAGTCTATAAGCACATGCCCAATGGAAGCCTCCATGATAGACTACACTTGAAAGACGGGAGCGAACCTATGGATTGGCCTTTAAGGCTCAAAATTGGGATTGAGGCAGCGAAAGGATTCGCGTGGCTACACCACAGCTGCAATCCTCATATTATTCATCGAAACATAAATTCCAAGTGCATCTTACTGGATGTCGATTCTGAACCCAAAATATTAGATTCTGGACTTGCGAGTCTCATGAATCCCATCGGAGCTTATTTAGGTACTTTTGTAAATGGTGAATTTGGGGACATGGGCTATGTAGCTCCAGAATATGTAAGAACATTGCTGGCCACTCCAAAAGGGGACGTTTACAGTTTTGGGGTCGTGCTTCTCGAGTTGGTAACATGCGAGAGACCGACCAACATGGCTAAAGCCCCTAAAAGATTTAATGGTAATATAGTGGATTGGATTTTCCAGCTCGCTGGAACCTATAAACTTCAGGATGCAATTGATCAGTTCTTGGTGGGAAAAGGTTATGATGATGAGCTTTCCGAGTTTCTTAATGTTGCCTGTAGTTGTGTGCTGACAGATCCTAAAGAGAGGCCTACCATGTTTGAAGTGTACCAGTTTTTGAATGCCATTGGACAACGGTATAATTTCCCAACAGAAGATGACATCTTGCCATCCGACCATGGTGATGCTGATCAACTAGTCGAACTTATCGTCTCTCAAGATCCATGGAGATCTATGAAAAGATGTAGTGACAAATACGATGAGTGAAATCATAATCCATATGTGATTATCTGTCTTGGTTGTCTTCAAAGGTCATCTGCGCAAGCGTTTACTTGTCTTAGTGTGTGCAATATCTCATTGTTGAGCCATAGAAGCAAAACTCATCAATCCTCTTCAAAAATATCATTATTCAGTCAGGAGTCGGGATTGTACATATCCCCTTTGTGTCATCTTCTTATGTTTATCAGATTTTATCCCAACTGGAAATATAGTAGATGTAGAGTGCTAATCTGGAGTATTATTTTATGTTCTGAAATAGCTTTATTATTTTTCATTTGCATGTATTGGGCATAAGCTTCAAAAGTTACAAGTAAATAAGTTTTTGTTGACTGGCATGACTCATGAAGCTTGTTGGGTATTAACACTTAGTTGTCAAACAAATTAAATTGTAAAATTTGTGGTTTCTAGTGCAAGTCTAGTTTGGTTGAAATTCAACTAGACATGTGATGAAAGTATTTAAATATTGAGGTATTAGACTAGCATTAAATCAAGGGGAGTGACATGTGATAGTTGATAGATTGTCTAGAACTTGCTCTATAAATAGAGCCCCTCATTGTACCCCTCGAGACACACAATCAATATACAAAAATGTACCTGTTAATATGTATATGTTATATGTATTTTCTCCTTTATGTTTTATGTTTTAATATTGATATTCACTGTCATTCTTCCCATTGATGAAACCACCTTTTTTGCTGAGTTATTAACTCCATTTTATTGAGCTTAGATCAGCTCCAACTCCCTTCGATTTGTCATGTTCTTCACCATAAAAATGGTCATCCTGTAGAAGGATCCATCATGTATTTCTTCATACAATTGAGCTAAAACTTTCACACTTAACATAAGAATCTGTCGATTCTTTTTTTTTTTTTTTTTTTTTTTTTTTTAACATGGTATCAGAGCTACAAATGATCCTAAGGGCCAAGAAAACGTTTCCAAAACGCTGCATTTGCTCTGTCAAAAATCAGATTTCATCACCCATTTTTTGTCTTGGTATTTTTTATCATTTTCTGAGTACTCTTATAGAGAGTTGCCACATTTTGAGAGCTCTTCTGCAGATGGAAGAAGCCACATTTGTTGTTTTAGCTCAGACCTGGGAAGATAAAAGAGTCAGGCCCAGTTAACAGTAACTGATAACACTTGTTTTTTCGAGCATTTTTTCAGTGAGAAAAATGCCACTCAGCTTCGCTCCAAGTCCTCCCTAGCGATTTTAAAAAGTGACTGGAAGCACTGGAAGCATGAGGATCAGCAGCAGCCACTCTTGAAACCTTGTAGAGACAGCCCACTTAACAATGGTTCAAGAACTCTTGAATAAAATCAGTTTAAAGGTACCGTGTTTCTGGTGGTGTAAATGGCCATTGAAACCTTGTAGTGATGGCCTGAAAATGGCTCAAGGACTCTTGGAAAAAAACCAGGTGAAAAATCTCCCTTATGGTCTTAAAAAGTAACTAAGAACATGTGTTTCAATGTTGCAAAATACTGGAAAAATTTGAGGTGTACCAGCAGCCTTCATTGTGTTAAATGGTTGATCATTCTTTCAAAAAAAAAAAACAAGAGAGAAACCAAACAATGAGAGTTAAATGATGAAGTAGAAGCTGAATTTCAGCTCAAAATCGTGTTTAAAATGGTTGAATTTCAGTGAAGAAACTGGTGTTTAAATGGCGAAAACCCGGTATTGAAATGTTGATATACGATGAGCTATTGTTTGAAGCTCAAATCCGGTATAAAAATGGCAAAATCCGGTAAGAGCCAAAACAAAGCTATATCCGGTAAGCAAACCAAAAAATCTGGTAAGCCATCATTGTTGAAATTCGGTAAGTGCCAAGAATATGCTGAAATCCGGTATGCATTGAAAAATCCAGTAAGTTGGTTAAATCCAAATCCGGTATGCTAAAGCCAAATCCTGTATGTTTGAATCTATAAATCCGGTATGCAAGTGAAAAATGAAGAAAATTGGTATTTCAAAAGCACAATTTTAGTAACACATCAGCAGCAGCAATGACCAGAAAAGTAAAGAATTTGAAGAACAAATTTGGTGAAGAATGATCGAATTTTTTGAAGACTTTGACACAATAAAATTTGTTTTCCAATCTTAGTGTCAAAGAGGAGTTTGTTGGGTATTGACACTTAGTTGTCAAACAAATTAAATTGTAAAGTTTGTGGTTTCTAGTGTAAGTCTAGTTTGGTTGAAATCCAACTAGACATGTGATGAAAATGTTTAAATATTGAGACATTGTACTAGCCTTAAATCAAGGGGAGTGGCATGTGATAGTTTACAGATTGTCTAGGACTTGCTCTATAAATAGAGCCCCTCATTGTACTCCTCGAGACACACAATCAATATACAAAAATGTAGACTTTGAAATCATCTTCTTCTCTTCTCCTCTGCTGGTAACCAGCAGAGAGAAACCTGTTAATATGTATATGTTATATGTATTTTCTCCTTTATGTTTTATGTTTTAATGTTGATCTTCAGTGTCATTCTTCCCATTTATGAAACCACATTTTTTGCTGAGTTATTAACTCCATTTTATTGAGTTTAGATCAGCTCAAACTCCCCTCGATCTGCCATGTTCTTCACCGTAAAGATGGTCATCCTGTACAATGATCCATCATGTATTTCTTCATAACATTGAGCTAAAACTTCCGCACTTAACATAAGAATCTATCGATTCTTTTATCTTTTTATTTTTATTTTTTAACAAAGCTGCTAACAGACTGCTGAAAATTTGTTTTATTTGTTGCTATTCATTAGGCAATAATGAAGTCAAAGTGACTGTTAGGATCATGACCAAATCATAATGCTATTTTAGGCGCTTAACTGATATGCTCAAGATGTAGCAGATTTTTCTACAAGTTAGTTATCATTGTGCTGCGTAAATAGATGCTTTGTTGTTCAATGAAATATAGTTTTTTGCAGTCTTGCTCCTGTTATCTTTGCGCTTTGGTTTTCTAAATAACTACCAATCTGGTATCAGAGCTTTCTCTTGAGGGACCTATGAGATTGAGTGAGCCCTAACACAATTCCTAAACACTTACCACCCATCTCTGCACAAACACAAAAACCTACAACCTATTCATAATGAATTTACAGACTTTATTCACTGCAATTTCACCTTCAGTGTTTGATGGAGCAAATTGTGTGGGCTACTAGAATGGAAGCACATCTTGATGCTAATGATTTGTGGGCAACTGTTGAACAAGTATATATGAAGTTCCATCCCTGCCAGAAAATCCATCCCTTGCAAAAATCAAAAATGGAAAGGGAGCAAAGAAAATCAAAAGCAAGAGTAACCTTGTTTGAAGTTGTCTCATCCACCATCTTTACCAGAATAATGGTACTGAGAACAACTAAGAAAATTTGGGATTTTTGAAGTAAGAACATGAAGCAAATGAAAGGGTCAAAAGAATGCAAGTGCTGAATTTGATCCGAGAATTCAAGATGCAAAAGATGGAAGAATCAGAAACAATAGGAATATACTGACATACTTCTTGGCATTGTGTTGAGATTCTATGTCACTTTTGCTGAAGTGTAATTTCTTGTTTTTCGAACATAATCTCCAGATTTTGTATAAGTTTTTTGTCAGCAAAAATTCTGGGATTTCTTCTGAAATTACGACTATGGTCATTTCTTTGATAGATGTAATGTTTATTTTATTTTATTGTGGTCTAGAAGCCTCTTGTAATCTCTATAAATATTCCCTATGTAATGAAGATGATTTAGAGTGTTCTTCAATTGAAAATCTCTCGTTTCTTTCTTCTTTTTCAGTTCTTCCAGTTGTTCTCAGTGAAACCGGTAAGTTTGAGAGTGATACCGTATTTCATTGAGTGCATATCGTATTTTATCTTAAAAAACCAAATACTGGTAAGTTTCCTTCAAATACGGTAAGTTCAAAGACAAATACCGCTAAGTCTAAAATACGGTAAGTTTGCTTAAAACCATATCCAGTAAGTGAACTCTAAATTCGGTAAGTTCAAAATTTCACAACAGTGGTATCAGAGCATCTTAGATCTTTGGTGGACTGTGAAAGGAGAAAATCAACAAGTCGAGCATGGCTACAAGCAACTTCTCAGCACCACTTCCAGCCGCCTTCACTGGTGAAAAGTATAATTTGTGAGCTGCCAAAATGAAGGCTTATGTAAAGACATATGATTTGTGGGAGGTAACTGAGTCTGGTATTGAGCCTCCACCACTAAGAGCAAATCCCACAGCAGCTCAAATCAAGCAACACAGTGAAGACGTTGCAAAAAAATACAAGGCACTCTCTTGCATTCAGTCCTCTGTTTCAGAAGCAATATTCACAAGAATCATGACTTGTGAGACTGCGAAGGAAGCCTGGGATAGACTAAAGGAAGAGTTCCAAGGCAGTGAAAGAACAAGGCAAATGCAAGTGATGAATCTAAGAAGAGAGTTTGAAACCTTAAGGATGAAGGACACAGAGTCAGTGAAGGATTTCTTTGAAAGATTAATGAAAGTGGTAAATCAAATAAGGCTTCTTGGAGATGATTTACCTAACAAGAGAGTGGTTGAGAAGGTTTTAATAAGCCTTCCAGAAAATTTTGAAGCAAAAATCTCATCTCTTGAAGACTCAAGAGATTTATCGACCATAACATTGACTGAGTTGGTGAATGCCTTGCAAGCTACTGAACAAAGAAGGCTTATCAGACAGGAGGAGCAAACTGAAGGAGCTTTGTTTTTAAAAGGGAAATACAAGGCTCAATCAAGTTTTGGAATGAATAAGCTGCAATTGGAAAAGAAAGGAGTTGAAAGCAGTAAGAAAAGAAATAAAAATGTGAGGAATGCACCATGTCCCTATTGCAAGAAAACGGGACACATTCCAAATAAGTACTGGTCTAATCCTAGTTATCAATGCAAGATTTGCAAGCAGTTTGGGCATATTGAAAGATTTTGCAAAAATAAAAGAGAAAGGCCACACCAACAACAGGTTAGAGTAGCTGAAAAGCAGCAAGACCAGCAAGAGGAACACTTATTTACAGCCATTCAGATCAATAATAAAGAAGGAACCTGGCTGTTAGATAGTGGCTGCACTCATCACATGACAACAAATCCCAACACTTTTGTCGAAATGAATAAAGCCTGCTCATCCAAAGTGAAAGTTGGCAATGGAGATTATGTGAATGTTGAAGGCATTGGAGTTATAGCTGTGCAGACATCTTCAGGTATTAAACATCTACATGATGTCCTTTATGTGCCAAAAATTGATCAGAGTCTAGTTAGTGTAGGTCAATTACTTGAAAAGAATCACACTCTTATTTTCAAGAACAATGCCTGCACTATACTTGATAAAAATAACAATGAATTGATGTCTGTGGAGATGAAAAACAGAAGCTTCCCTGTTGACTGGAAAAATATAACTACACATGTACTCACATCTGCCTTAGATAATTCCACTCTATGGCATAGACGTTTTGATCATGCTAATTACACCTCATTAAGGCACTTGCATGAATTTAATTTGGTGGATAATCTGCCTAAAATCACAAATGATGCATGTGTGTCTGATGTTTGCCAATTTGGAAAGCAAACTAGACTGCCATTTTCAAACAACCAGTCAAAGAGAGCCATATCCAAGCTTGAGTTGATTCACTCAGATATTTGTGGACCAATGAGGACAACCACCTTAAATGGAAGTAGATATTTTGTCCTTTTCATTGATGATTTCACTAGGATGTGTTGGGTTTATTTCTTGAAGATGAAGTCTGAAGTTGCAGCAGTTTTCCAGAAGTTTAAAAGTTTTGGTGGAAAATGAGAGTGGCTGCAAAATCAAGTCAGTTAGGACAGATAATAGTACTGAATATAGCTGTGATCAATTTGACAGATTTTGTAATACAATGGGGATTAAACATCAATTAACAGTTCCTTATTCCCCACAACAAAATGGAGTTTGTGAGAGGAAAAATAGGACTGTGATGGAGATGGCTAGGTGCCTAATGTTTGAAAAGAATATCCCTAAGGAATTCTGGGTAGAAGCTATAAATACAGCAATTTATCTTCTCCACAGATTGCCAACAAGAGCCTTGGAAAAGAAGACTCCTTATGAAGCCTGGAATGGTGTCAAACCTGACATCTCTCATCTCAAAGTGTTTGGGAGTGTTTGCTACACTCATATCCTTGATGTAAAGAGGGATAAACTAAGTGAAAAAGCTGAAGTAGGAATTCTTGTTGGATTTTGTACAAATGCCAAAGGGTACAGAGTGTACAATCCCCAATCCAAGAAATTGATCACCAGCAGAGATATCAAGGTAGATGAAGAAGCTTCATGGAACTGGAAAGCAGGTTCAATTGATAAGGTCAAAGTAGGTGAACAGGTTTGTCAAAGTAGAAATGGTGAAAACTGTGAAGATGAAGAACCTGATGATGGTTCAGATGGTTCAGATTCAGACAATGAAATGGTAAAAATGAGGCCTTTAGCTGACATATATGCAAGTTGTAATGCTGTTATTGTTGAGCCTACAAATTTTGATGAAGCATCAAAATCACCAGGCTGGGTGGATGCAATGAAGGAGGAGATCAATATGATTGAAAAAAATGAAACTTGGGATCTGGTTGATAGGCCATTGAATAAACAAGTTATAGGGGTTAAATGGGTGTACAAAACAAAGTTGAACCCTGATGGTTCAATCAATAAATTAAAGGCAAGGCTAGTTGTCAAAGGCTATGCACAACAATTTGGAGTAGATTTCACAGACACTTTTGCCCCTGTAGCCAGATATGAAACTATAAGGTTGTTGATGGCCTTATCAGCTTAAAGAGGTTGGAAAATTTATCAATTGGATGTAAAATCTGCATTCCTAAATGGATATCTGAATGAAGAAATTTTCATCGACCAATCTGAAGGTTTCTTAGTTAAAGGTAAGGAAGATAAGGTCTATCTCCTCAAGAATGCTTTATATGGATTGAAGCAAGCTCCCAGGGCCTGGTATAGCAGAATTGATGAGCACCTCTGCTGTTTAGGCTTTACAAAAAGCCTTAATGAACAGACTCTTTATGTGAAGCATGCAGGAGAAGATTTGGTCATCATCTCCTTATATGTAGATGACCTACTGTTAACGGGTAACATGCATGAATTCATAAAAGGAGTAATAAATGATTTGAAGAAAGCATTTGAGATAACTGATTTGGGTGAGATGCAATATTTCCTTGGTATGAAAATTCATCAATCTGACCAACGAATTTTTGTGTGTCAAATGAAGTATGTTAAGGAGATTCTCAAGAAGTTCCATATGGAGAATTGCAAACCAGTTGGCACACCCTTGATTCAAAATGCAAAATTGTTGAAGGATGATGAAGCTAAGAAGATTGATGCAAAGATCTATAGAAGTCTCACTGGCTGCCTATCCTATCTCAATGCTACACGACCAGATGTAACATATGCTACCAATATTCTATCAAGATTCAGACAAGATCCCAGTGAATTACACTATCAAGCTGCAAAGAGGGTCCTGAGATACATTAAAAGGACTGAAGATTTTGGAATTTGGTATAGGAAGTCTGGTGAAAATAAGTTGATAGGCTTTACTGATAGTGATTGGGCTGGTTCTCCAGAAGATATGAAGAGCACGTCTGGATACATATTCTATCTGGGATCAAACATAATTTGCTGGAATTCAATGAAACAGAAGACAGTGGCACAATCAACAGCTGAAACTGAATATATTGCTACATCAGAGGCAACAAATCAAGCAATTTGGCTAAGGAAAGTGTTAGAAGATTTGAAGCATAAGCTAGAGGAAGCTACTGTCATTTATTGTGACAATCAATCTGCAGCTACAATGGTAAGGAATCCAGTGTTTCATGGAAGAACCAAACACATCAAGATTAAATATCATTCAACAAGAGAAGCACAAGAAGCAAAGGAGATTGAACTAGTGTATTGCAAGTCTGAAGATCAATATGCTGATATCCTAACCAAATCATTGGGTAAAACTCGATTTGAAACACTTAGAATTTGTCTTGGTATTTCCAGCAAAAGTGCCAAGGAAGAGTGTTGAGATTCTATGTCACTTTTGTTGAAATGTAATTTCTTGTTTTTCGAACATAATCTCCAGATTTTGTATAAGTTTTTTGTCAGCAAAAATTCTGGGATTTCTTCTGAACATTACAGCTATGGTCATTTCTTTGATGGATGTAATCTCTATAAATATTCCCTATGTAATGAAGATGATTTAGAGTGTTCTTCAATTGAAAATCTCTCGTTTCTTTCTTCTTTTTCAGTTCTTCCAGTTGTTCTCAGTGAAACCGGTAAGTTTAAGAGTGATACCGTATTTCATTGAGTGCATACCGTATTTTATCTTAAAAAACCAAATACTGGTAAGTTTCCTTCAAATACAGTAAGTTCAAAGATAAATACCGATAAGTCTAAAATACGGTAAGTTTGCTTAAAACCATATTCGGTAAGTGTAACTCTAAATCCGGTAAGTTCAAAATTTCACAACATATTGTCAACAAAGCAACACCCCTTGGTACTGAATTTTCTGATTCTAGAATAGCTCAACAGATCCTAGTCACAATTCTTGAAAAGTTGAGGCTGCAATTTCATCTTTGAAAAACTTAAAAGATCTGTTAAGTATCACCTTGGCAGATTGTTGAACGCACTATAGGAACAGGAAAAAAAAAAAGGAGGCTTATGAGGCAAAAAGGATTTGTGGAGGATGTTTTTCAAGCCAGATCATAGAACAACAAAGGTGGCAAAAATAAGAAAAAGAAGTAGAATAACGAAAAGCCTTGAAGTTCTGGAAACACAACAAAAATAAACAAAGCAAAAATACTCAAGTCTTTCCACCTTGCTCCTACTGCAAAAAGAACCAATAACCTACAAAAAAAAAGTGTTGGGGGAGGCTAGATGCCAGATGTCACAAGTGTTGTTAGTTAGGACACATATATGCAAGACTCAACAACAACAAGAAGAAGCAAGGTGATTTGTGCAGGAAGTACAGAAGTCCCATTGCCAGTGGCGCGATGGGGTTAATCTGGTATAATCATGGGAAATGAAGAGGAGGTTTACGGATAAAATTAAGTTTTAGGATTAAAGAGTTAAGCCAAATGACCGCATGGATGACACTTTGGTTGACTGCGCCCTCATGTTAACGCATGGGTCCCGCCTGAATTTAAAAATGCTGCCTCCCATGTGTGTGTGGCGTGTCATTCCCGTGGTTATCTATGCGGATCATGTAGCAAAACTCTAAATCAAAAGTTGTCTGACAATGGGAATTGAGGGGAAAAAATGAGATTGGATGGGGGGGGGGGGAAGTAGTGATGGAATGGTGGATGTGGTAAAGGAAGGATATATATATATATATATATATATATATATATTTTTTTTTTTTTTAATTTTTATTAATTTATTCGGGTTCTTTTGTACTTTTAAAAAAAAATTAGGATTATATTTACAATTAGTTCTTTATTTTTCTTTTATTTCCTTTTCGTTTTATTTAAATATGAGGATATATTCATCATTTTACAGCTTTTTTATTTAGAAATTCGAAGAAAATGATAATTTTGGCAACCAAATGTGTAAATAGGGGCAAAAATGTAAAAAATTGCAATGTTTGGAATGTTTTGTACAATAAACTTCATAGATAAAAAAAAATTTGTGTTAATAACCCATGAAAAAAATTATAAGAAGTCATTAAGTCATGACTTTCCACATGCTTTTTGCATTCAACAGAACTTCGCGGATCAAAGTTTTGCCAAGTCAAAGACCAAAAAAAGAAAAGAAAAATTGAATTAATTTTTGTTTATTTTGACTGACATTAGGGTCATTGTTTTTATCTAATTTATTATTTTATTACTTTTTTACTTCTCTATAATATATTAATTAAATATGGCATGAATCATTTTTTGGACAATTTATCCTGCTATAATTTAAGTATTTCAATAAAACCTTAATTTTTGTTATTCAGTATGTATTTAATTATTTCAATAATACCATACTTTTCATTTCTAATAAGTATTTAATTTATTAATCATTTGAACCATTTAAACAATATTTTCATTAATTATTTTGTAAACTATTTAGCCTTTGTTTGAGCTCCATTTTTCACAAAAATAAATTCTGTAATAGTGTTTTTTTTTTACAATGTGTGGTTAAAAAGTAGAGGATTTTTTTAAATTTATATACAAATTATTTTATTAGGTGAATATATAGTTGAAAATAAATTTGAGAGAATGAATTTCTGGATAATGGCAATGGGGGCTCAAACAGAGCTAAAATCACGCGACAAAAGTAATGATATTAAAAAATTTATCAAAAAATCTACATGTACAAAACATCGTTTCACAGAAATTAGCCAGAAATCTACATGTACAAAACAAAATATATACCTAAGGTTTTTAGTATGACCATTTCAATAATAAGGTAATAAGTTTCAAAATTTCAAAAATCAGGTTTCTATTAAATTTTATTTATGATTTTATTAATTATTTAATTAATTAAATATATAAAAGTCACAAATTTGTACAATTTAGTCACAAATGCATTTATTGGTCACATATCATCAAATTAATTAATTACAAACTATTTCGAGATCACAAATTAAAAAATTTATAAGTCACAAATTATTTTTGAGGTCACGGATCGAAATTTTTATAGGTCACAATTTATTTTCGAGGTCACAAATCAAAATTTTAATAGGTTTATAGGTCACAAATTATTTTCAAGGTCATGAATTGAGATTTTTATAGGTCACAATTTATTTTCAAGGTCACAAATTAAAATTTTAATAGGTTTATAGGTCATAAATTATTTCCGAGGTCACGGAGCGAGATTTTTAAAAGTCACAATTTATTTTCGAGGTCACAAATCAAAATTTTAATAGGTCACAAATTATTTTACAATCATGATTTAAAAATTTTAAAGGTCACAATTTATTTATCGGTCACAAATCATTGATCACAAATTTTTTATTGGTCACAGATTAACTACCATCACCACCGTCGCCGCCACCAAAACTACCACCACCTCACACAAATCAACCAAAAAATACCACTGCACCAGATCCATCACCACCAATATCTCACCATCACCACTAGGCCTGGGCACGGGTCGGTTCGGTTCGGTTCTGAAGAGAACCGAACCGAACCGAAAATTTTCGGGTAGTTAGTAAACGGAACCGTCGGGTCCAAATATAATTTTGGAACCGTTCGGGTTCGGTTCCATTCGGTTCAGTTCGGTTCGGTTCGGTTCTGTTCGGTTCCATAGTATAATTAATTTTTTTTTAACATTTATAACAATACTACAGTGTGACATGTTCAATCTTAACTTTTACAAATTAACGTATTCCAATTTAATAAGATATAAATAACAAGTTGTCCAATAAGATTAATTTACCAATATATACAAATAACAACAAATAGATAGTAAATTAGTAATACTAAAATATCAGTGATCCATATAAATTAAAAGTCATAGACTCGTAGAGAAAATATTTTAAAGTATTGCTAATACAGTAGTACTTACTTAACAACAATTTTATTTAACCATCAATTACTTGACTTGCCATACTAGATACTAAAAAAACTCGACAAGAAATATTGAAAAATCACAATTAATAAACATAAATAAACAAAAAATTCATAAATAAATAAAAAATTGTTCAACTAATAAAATTTAATAAGAAAAAATATAATATATTTTTATTACATGTTTCAATACCATCATAGAACCCAGTCTCTTCATTGCAAACTCTATATTTGTTAATTTATTTTTAAAAAACTAAATAATTTGATTTATCTTATATATAAAAATTAAAAAATTTTAAAAAAGTTCGGTTCTTATTCGGTTCTTCGGTTCTGGGTCTAGAACCGAGAACCGACCCGTACCCGTCGGTTCTTGATTCTGATACCCGTTCGGGTATTTCACTTACGAAGAACCGCTCGGTTCGGTTCGGTTCGGGTCCGGTTCGGTTCAGTTCGGTTCGGGATATATGCCCAGCCCTAATCACCACCACACCCACTGCCACCAACAAAGTATTCCGACAGATCCATCACCACCATCAACAAGAGAAATTGCACAAGAAGTCACTACGGCGACCGTAACACCACCACCAACACCACTACCACCTCACCACCACAACCACCACTGAAAAAATCATTTGCAAAATCAAAAACAAGTAAAATCACCCACAACTAACATCAAAACAATAACAAAACACGAACACCACCACCGATCTGCGCTGCAGTGACGCTGCAAAAGAAGTCGTTACGACGATGCTGTGATGTTCACGATCATCGTGGGGAAAGATTGCAATGGGCTCTCGTAGCGAAGTGTCGCCGCACAGTGCAAAATTGAAAACAAGTAAAAACACCCACAACTAACATCAAAACAATAACAAAACACGAACACCACCACCGATCTGTGCTGTAGCGACGCTGCACAAGAAGTCGCTACGACGACGCTGTGATGTTCACGATCATCGTGGAGGAAGATTGCAGTGGGGCGCTCGTAGCAAAGTGTCGTCGTACAATGACCCTCGAAGGAGATCACAGTGAGCGCCGCTCGTTGCTCGACGACCATGTGGGAGTGACGATAGAGAGACAAAGAGAGAGGGGAAGAAGAGGGAGAAAATAATTTAGGGTTTCAATTGGGTAGAGAGAGTATATAAATTAATTTGATAATATTATTATATATATTTACCTGATTTTTGAATAAGTAAACTTTAAACCTCATTTTTGAAATTCAATCTCTAAATACCTGTATGGATGTAATTTCCTCATAAACTATTACCAAAATATAACCCATCCCTCGCCATTCTGTGAAATTTCATTATGTACACATGAGATGGCTCAAAATTTATATTCTCACATCTTCAAATGTGGCATTTTTTAAATAACGTCTATTGCACGTTCAATGACTAGTAAGTTATAAAATGCAGTAAAGAAGTGCCAAGTCAAGCTCTTTGGTCGTTTGCGTATTCTACACTGTACTCTTCTATTGTTTGTTTGGAATACAGTCTTCACCGACTTGTATGATATGTCACTATTTATAGTCTCCCGGTCTCCTCTCAAGCTCCCACTGGACATCAATATCCAAGCATTCACATTTGAATCCCTGGTATTATCTTTTCTTTTTCCCTTTCTTGTTAGGCCTTTTTCTTTTTATTGTTGTTTCCATATATGAACATATCTGTATGTACGTGTGTATTTTTGACTTCTTTATCGTTTCTACTTTACGTAATTCTGCTGGTGGGCTTCGTCGTCTTTAACAAAGATATGTGGTTCTTTTTTTTTTTTTCGAGTTATTGTGGAAGTTACAATAAGGGCTTCTTGATTTTTGATTTTTCAGTTGTAAAAAGTCGCAACAGAAAGAAAAATAAGTAGAAGAGGAAAAGCATGAAATAACTTGGAAGTAAAAAAGAACAATTTACTAATCAAACCGTCAAATTACAAACCCTTTTCGCCCCTACAATCTCTCTCTAATGATATGTGGTGCTCTTGAATGAACCATTTTCCTCCTTCGAGAGGATGTTGTCATATCACAGGCATCAACTCCTAAAGTTTGAGTTTCTGAGCTGGGAGATTCTACTTCAAAGTTAGTTTCATTCTGAGGAGTATGATTGCCAAATAAATTGAACTCCTAAGAAACAAAAAATGCTCTAGCATAAGACAATCATCGATCCATCCTATTATATAAACAATAACAAGCGTGAATGGGAAAAAAAACAAAAAAATTTGTCGTTTGAATACCAATGTAAAAAAAATTAAACAATACGTTAAGAAAAACTTAACAAAAAATAAAATTAGTAATAGAACTAAGAGAGTTAAATTGAGAGAGACTGAGAATTTCTGAGAGATTACATCAAGGAAGTTGTGGAAATGAAATGAGGATTTGGGGGTATTTATGGGTTATCCTTTAAATTAACTTGACAGTTTGCCATGTAAAATAATGTCGGTCATTACATTCATTTCTAATTTTCTTTTTTACTCTGCTGAAAGCTTTTAGAATGTTGGTGTTGAGTTTTAAATCTGCTCTTGTTGAAAGTTGAATTTGTTTCAGGTTTGTAGACTCATTTCTTGGGGTTATGGCTACTTTTTTTGCGAGGATGACATGGGATTTTCAGGTTTTCTCAACTCTTATAAGCATTTTATTTCTGTTGCTTGAGAGGACGTCCCTTACCTACTCCGGTCAGAGTGATGTTGATTGCCTCAGAGCTATAAAAAATTCTTTGGAAGACCCTTTAGATTACCTGAAATCTTCTTGGAATTTCAATAACGATACTGAAGGTTTTATATGTAAGTTTATTGGAATCGATTGTTGGCATCGGGACGAGAACATGGTCATGGCTATTCGGCTTGGGGATATGGGACTTAAGGGTGAGTTTCCTCTTGGTGTTGCTGGTTGTTCATCCTTGACAGGCTTAGATCTTTCTAATAACAAGATTTATGGAAATATTCCAAGTAATATCTCTAAGTTACTTGGATATGTGACAAGCATTGATCTCTCGTCCAACCAATTATCCGGAGAGATCCCTTTGAATCTTGCAAATTGCACATATTTGAATGTCCTTAAACTTGACAAGAACCAGTTGTCAGGCCAAATCCCTGCGCAGATTGGTCTACTCAATCGAATGAGGACATTTGACGTGTCTAACAACCGATTGACCGGCCAAGTTCCACAATTCACAAATGTTAATTTTACTCCAGAAAGCTATGCGAATAATGCAGGACTGTGTGGCGAACCTTTACACCCTTGCGGTGGTTCTTCAAAGAAAACTAATAGTGCAGCCATTGTTGGGGTGACTTTTGCAGCCTTCACTGTTGGCATTGGCATAGGCATAGGCATGTTCTTCTATTTGGGTAAGGCGTCCAGAAAGAAGAAGGAAGAAGATCCTATGGGCAATAAATGGGCAAAGAGAATCAAGGATGCCAAAGCCATCAAGGCAAGATATATTTACATTTTATTGTGATTTCTTATCTCTCTACATAATAATTATTGGGATATTTGTTGCTAGGTCCTCAAACTTGGAATAATTGACAATTTCCTTCCATTAACCAATGTGCACCAAAAATTGAATTTTATGAACCTTAACGGCAAAAATGATAAATTATAGTGGGGAGCGGCGTGCTTTATTTGTCAAAATTTAAGGGCTGTGGCTTCATATTTCCCTAAATTATTTTGCTGAATTTCATACTTTTGGTGTCGCTTCCTAACTACGTGAATTTTTTCTTCTCATAATTATATTTTCCTTACAAGGAATTACAGATAGTCATATTTCCTGATTTCAGCTTTCGATGTTTGAGAACTCAGTTTCTGAAATTAAATTGAGTGATCTCATGAAGGTGACTAATGACTTCAGTAAAGAGAATATAATTGGGTTTGGAAGAACAGGGACAATGTACAAGGCTGAACTTGAAGATGGCACCTGCCTCGTGGTGAAGAGATTACGTGGAACTAAATACTCAGACCGCGAATTTTCGTCCAAGATGGCTACCCTTGCAAATGTAAAACACAATAACTTGGTTCCACTTTTAGGGTTCTGCACGACTAAGGAGGAGAGACTTTTAGTCTACAAGCACATGCCCAATGGAAGCCTCCATGATAGACTACACTTGAAAGACGGGAGCGAACCTATGGATTGGCCTTTAAGGCTCAAAATTGGGATTGAGGCAGCGAAAGGATTCGCGTGGCTACACCACAGCTGCAATCCTCATATTATTCATCGAAACATAAATTCCAAGTGCATCTTACTGGATGTCAATTCTGAACCCAAAATATTAGATTCTGGACTTGCGAGTCTCATGAATCCCATCGGAGCTTATTTAGGTACTTATGTAAATGATGAATTTGGGGACGTGGGCTATGTTGCTCCAGAATATGTAAGAACATTGCTGGCCACTCCAAAAGGGGACGTTTACAGTTTTGGGGTCGTGCTTCTTGAGTTAGTAACACGCGAGAGACCGACCAATGTTGCTAAAGCCCCTGAAAGATTTAATGGTAATATAGTGGATTGGATTTTCAAGCTCGCTGGAACCTATAAACTTCAGGATGCAATTGATCAGTTCTTGGTGGGAAAAGGTTATGATGATGAGCTTTCCGAGTTTCTTAATGTTGCCTGTAGTTGTGTGCTGACAGATCCTAAAGAGAGGCCTACCATGTTTGAAGTGTACCAGTTTTTGAATGCCATTGGACAACGGTATAATTTCCCAACAGGAGATGACACCTTGCCATCCGACCATGGTCATGCTGATCAACTAGTCAAACTTATCGTCTCTCAAGATCCATGGAGATCTACAAAAAGATGTAGTGACAAATACGATGAGTGAAATCATAATCCATATGTGATTATCTGTCTTGTTGGTCTTCCAAGGTCATCTACGCAAACGTTTACTTGTCTTAGTGTGTGCAATATCTCATTGTTGAGCCATAGAAGCAAAACTCAACAATCCTCTTCAAAAATATCATTATTCAGTCAGGAGTCGGGATAGTACATATCCCCTTTGTGTCATCTTCTTATGTTTATCAGATTTTATCCCAACTGGAAATATAGTATATGTAGAGTGCTAATCTGGAGTATTATTTTATGTTCTGAAATAGCTTTATTATTTTTCATTTGCATGTATTGGGCATAAGCTTCAAAAGTTACAAGTAAATAAGTTTTTTGTTGACTGGCATGACTCATGAAGCTGCTAACAGACTGCTGAAAATCAGTTTTATTTGTGGCTATTCTTTAGGTAATAATGAAGTCAAAGTGACTGTTAGGATCATGACCATTTCATAATGCTATTTTAGGCGCTAAACTGATATGCTCAACGGCTCAAGATGTAGCAGACTTTTCTACAATTTAGTTATCATTGTGCTGCGTAAATAGGTGCTTTGTTGCTCAATGAAATATAGTTTTCTGCAGTCTTGCTCCTGTTATCTTTGCACTTTGGTTTTCTAAATAACTAGCAAACTGGTATCAGAGCTTTCTCTTGAGGGACCTGTGAGATTGAGTGAGCCCAAACACAATTTCTAAACACTCATCACCCATCTCTGCACAAACACAAAAACCTACAACCTATTCATAATGAATTCACAGGCTTTATTCACTGCAATTTCACCTCCAGTGTTTGATGGAACAAATTATCTAGTGTGGGCTACTAAAATGGAAGCCCGTCTTGATGCTAATGATTTGTGGGAAACTGTTGAACAAGTATTTATGAAGTTCCACCCCTGCCAGAAAATCCATCCCTTGCACAAATCAAAAATGGAAAGTAAAGGAAGCAAAGAAAATCAAAAGCAAGATTACTTGCAGTTGTCTCATCCACCATTTTTACCATTGTCAACAAAGTAAGACTCCTTGGTAGTTGGTACTGAATTTTCTGATTCTAGAATAGTTCAAAAGATCCTAGTCACAATTCCTGAAAATTTGAGCCTACAATTTCATCTTTGAAAAACTCAAAAGATCTGTTAAGTATCACCTTGGCAGAATTGTTGAACGCACTGTAGGAACAGGAAAAAAAGGAGGCTTATGAGGCAAGAAGGATCCGTGGAGGGTGTTTTTCAAGCCAAATCATAAAACAACAATGGTGGCAAAAATAAGTAGAATAACGACAAGCCTTGAAGTTCTGGAAACACAGCAAAAATAACCAAAGGAATAATACTCAAGTCTTTCCACCTTGCTCCTACTGCAAAAAGAACCAATCACCTACAGAAAAAGTGTTGGTGGAGGCTAGATGCAAGATGTCACAAGTGTGGTTAGTTAGGACACGTGGAAAGGATATGCAAGACTCAACAGCAACAACAAGAAGTCAAGGTTGCTAAGGATTAACCTCAAGGGGAACATTTATTTGTGGTATCACGCTTTGCCACCAACAGCTCCACAGAAAGCTGGCTTATATATTTGGTTGTACAAACCACATGACTTATGATCGAAAGCTCTTTAGAGAGCTTGACAAAATCGCTATTCCTAAGGTCAGAATTGGAAATGGAGCACAGATTGTAGTAAAATGCTGAAGAATAGTGGAAATTGAAGGCTACACAAGTTTGAAATTGAGTTATAATGTTTTATATGTTCCTGAAATTAATCAAAACCTTGGATTTGATGAAAGAGGAGTAGATAGCAGTACACAAATAAAATAACGATACAGTGCTTTGGCACAAGATATTGGGGCATTTCCATCATTTCGGATTTGTGAAATCGAAAAGAGTGAAGCCGAATATCGAGTGCGATTTGAAGATTCCTCTACATTCCGACGGCACATCACCTGGAACGTACGGATTTTCAATTTGTGTTGATTCTTATATGGATATTCATCAATCTATGCATTTTCTTATGCTTTTAGGAGCATCTATTTCTTCATTGATTAATGTTCTTATGATTACGGTGACATGATTACCAGTGGCCTACGATTGGTGATTGATTTTGGATTTAGGGGTGGGGGGTGGGTACGATGGGGTTTGGGAAGAAGATAATTTTTTCTTTTTCTTTAATATATATTTTTTAAGGTTTTTATGTAAATATTTCAATTGTTTAATTGGAAAAATTGCGGTAGCGGTCCCTAACATTTTCATTTTTTGCATACTTTACCCTAACCTTTTCGTTTTTTGCGCACCACTGTCGGCCAGTTTCCCTCATCTAGACGACCATAACCATGGTCATAATTCATCCAACAAAGCCCTCGAACGATCGGAATTGAATATGCAATTTTCGCCAGTCGCGTAGCGAACGAGTTCAGATCTGTCGCCTTCAATTCATCCTCCCCACACCATTGAATCACCAAATTGGTCACAGTCAAGTCTTTAGCAGCATCATACGACCATGGGTAATATGTCAATTGCACTAATTAATCTAGAAACAGCTCCAATTTTTGAATCCAAAGCTGGCTCCTTATTTGCGTGAACGGAGATCAGCTTTTCCACTCCCATTGATAACTCTACTGTATAGTAAAATTGTTTTGGAATGGAGGTGGGAATAGAGTTGGAGAAGAAGATTAAATGGGTGGGCAAAGGTCGTCAGAAAGGACGGCAGTGATGGTGGCGAGTGGTGGTGGTCAGAGGGTTTAGTTGGTTTAGTTTTTAGGGGAGGGGAGGGGAGGGGAGGGGTGGGGTGGGGTGGGAGATGATGAACAATTTATTTTTTATTTTTATATTGTTTTAATTGTTTTAATGGATTAATGGGGATAAATAGCAAAGTTACTATTTTATCCTTTTTTAATTTGGTCAAAATTAATTTTCTTGGTCAACTAACAATCAAATGGATGGAAATCGTCAAATTGGACCTCGGTTGCATATTTATGAAAGGTTAGGGACCTCCGCTAGCACAAAATGAAGGTTAGGGTAAAGTCTGCAAAAAACGAAAATGTTAGGAATCGTTGCTGCAATTTTCCCTTGTTTAATATGGCCCCTATTTGATACATATTTTTGGGGAAAATGAATTTTTTTTTATGTGATGTGATGGTGAATATGTGATTGAAAAGGGGAAAAGTTATTGATGTGATGAAATATTATTTTATTGAAGAATGTGTGGTTGAAAATGAGTTGAAAAATGAGAATGAAAAAAAATGTGTACCACACAAGGGCATGATAAATACAAAAACTGTTATTTTACCCTTTTAAAATATTAGAAATTTGGTCAAATATATTTTCTTAGTTAACTAACGATCAAATGAATGAAATTCATATATTTATCCTGCTGCAACAAAATGAAATATTTGGAATTGTGTATGACACAAACTAAAAATTTAGTTAAAGTCTATGATAAAATGAAAGGTTTGGGACGTGGCTGCAATTCTTCCGATAATGTATTGAAGGAAAAATTTGCAAACGTTATATCCAAATTGTGCCTAAGCTAGCACCTGAATACTTGATCAAATATTATTGACGTTTAGAACTTTAAACGTTCATTTCCAACTTATGTAAATTCCCATGGATTGAAATCCTCAATTTTCTTTAGCATTATATTATCACTTACCTTTTCTAATCATATTACTACTTCCATTGGACTTCAATTCGATTATTATTTGGTTAACTTGATTTTTTAACCTCAATTGGGTGTAATGAAAAGCGCGGGGTTTGAAGAAAAATGCACCAAAGATAAAAAGTCAAGGATCTAAATACCATAAAGTAATTGATTAAGGATCCAAATATTTAAATCTATCAAACTGTAAAAACATAGAAAAAAAAAGTTTCCTTTTGTTTATTCTTTCATCTTCCTTCCAAAATGTCCGCTTCACTCGCTTTTATCATTCAACTTGACCATTTCTAATATTATTAAAGAGTACAATCAATATTTTGTGATATTATTAAAGAGACTTGGAGAAAAATATCCAAAAACGTGTGGAAAGAGGGCAATAAAAATTAACAAACTATATGCCTTGATTTCCCATCTTTCTTTTTGCACCCCACAGAACTTCGTGGATCATGTTTTGCCATGTGGGAGAAAGAAAGAAAAAAAAAAAAAAAAATAACTTTTCATTTTTACTTTTCAGTAAAAGATATTTTTTAAGAAAAAATAACTCTTACCCAATTATCATAATATGCTAAAAAACAAATTACTTTTTTTTTTTTGTTTATCTTGACAGTAGGGCCAATGATCACTCATATCTAAACTTATTTATTTTAAGGATTTCTTTTTTACTTATAAGTAAGATGCTTAAAAGGCAGATAAACAAGTACAAAGTCAAGCTTTTTGCTCGTTTGCCCATTCCATACTCTCCTCTTCTATTGTTTCTTTGAAAATCACTCGTCACTCACTCGTATAACATGTCCCCATTTATAGTGTCCTCTCAGTTCCCACTGGATATCCAATATTCAAGCATTCACATTCAGACTCCCAGGTACTCTTTTTCCTTTTTTCTCTCTCGGAGGCATTTTCTTTTTATTGTTGTTTCCATATGAACATAGATATCTATCTATATCTATATATATATATGTGTGTGTGTGTGTGTGTGTTTCTGAGTTCTTTATTGTTTCTACCATACATAGTTCTGCTGGTGGGCTTTATTATCTTTAACAAAGATTTGTGTTTATGTATTTATTTTTCCTTGAGTTATTGTAGAAGTTACAATAAGGGGTTCTTGATTTTTCTGTTGAAAAAATCGCATAAGAAGTGCCAACAAAAGCAATAGAAAAAAAGAGTAAAAGAAGAAAAATACATGGATCGCCCAACTTGACCTCCAAATGTAAAGAGGAACAATCCACTAACCTAACCGTCAAATTACAAACCCTTTTCGTGTTGAGAAATTGGTTGTTCAAAACCAACAAAGGAAGAAGTGAAAAATAGCTAACAACTTCGGTCGACCGAACTGAACTTCGGTCGACCGAAACTCTGCAGGATTTCAACCAAGAAGCTGCAGGAGTTTTCGGTTGACCTTCCGGTCGACCGAATGATCAACCGAACCTCCATTTCGATCGACCGAAAGGTCAACCGAAAACTCCTGCAGCTTCTTGGTTGAAATCCTGCAGAGTTTCGGTCGACCGAAGTTCAGTTTCGGTCGACCGAAGTTGTTAGCTATTTTTCACTTCTTCCTTTGTTGGTTTTGAACAACCAATTTCTCAACAATCCACCACTTGTTCAAAATTAACAAGTCTCATATTCAACATGAACGATACTCATGCCTAAGGATTAGATATCTTTCGATTTGAATCTAACCATAGTGTAATTCTAACAAAGTAAAGTCGGAATCAAAGGTAGCTTGAAGCTTTGAACCAGTTATTCCATGTGACGATACCGGTAAGAACACACACACACGAGCACCACGTGTTCTCAAGTTCCTCAAACTCGCTTAGCGCTTTTATGGCCTTGCGCTCATCCTTTTCGACAAACTTTTAAGAGAGTAACTCTAGCTCTCTATTGAGGCGGCACCACCTCGAAGTTCATCTAGGTGAAATTCTTCCAGCATCTTTGTTACTTTTAGAGATGCTTGTGCTCTTAGCACTGAACTTCATTAAGAGCTTGAAGCTCAACCCTCACTTCAGTAACAACCAGCATTATTTAACTAGGATAGGGTTATCGCGGATTTGAATAATGCTGAACCTATCCACATATCGAATGACTTGTTGTTACCCTTTGAACCCGTGAATTACCTTTTGAGTAATGACAGGTAGGGTTGCTATCATTGGTGAATCTTTCTATTTTAAGAGTTTCAACCCCATCCTACTCGATGTCGATGTTACTAAATCTCGATTTAGAGGTTTAGTTAGAGGATCCGCTAGATTCTCGATAGACTTAACATAATTTAGGGAAATTATTCCATCTTTGATTAATTTCCTTATGTAGTCATGTCTTAGACTCATATGTCTAGACTTTCCGTTGTATACCTCATTGTATGCTTTTGCTAACGTGGCTTGACTATCACACAAGATAGATATTGAAGATGTATTCTTCGGTCCCAAAGGTATCTCATAAAAGAGATCCTTAAGCCACTCAGCTTCTTTCCCGGTATCCGATAATGCTACGAATTCGGATTCCATGGTCGAGTGCGTTATACATGTTTGTTTATTTGATTTCCAAGAAACAGCTCCTCCTCCAAGAGTGAACACCCAACCGGAAGTGGATTTATTCTCACCCGTGCTAGATATCCAACTAGCATCGGTAAATCCTTCCAATATAGCCGGGAACTTAGTATATTGTAAACCTAAGTTCTTGGTTTTCTTTAAATACCCAAGAACTCTTCCAATTGCCTTCCAATGGTCATTGCCTGGATTGCTAGTAAACCTACTAAGTTTACTAATTGCATATGCTATGTCTGGTCTTGTGCATTGAACTGCATACATAAGACTCCCAATGACACTTGCATATTCTAATTGAGCAATTGCCCTTCCATCATTCTTTACAAGTTTTGAACTTGGATCAATTGGGGTACTTGCTTCCTTTATGTTCAAGTGTTTGAAACTTATTTATCACATTCTCAACATAATGTGATTGACTTTAAATGGTAACCCCCACTAGTCTTTGTGACTTTGATACCCAAAATGGTATCCACTTGTCCAAGATCCTTCATCTTAAATGTGGAAGATAGAAACCTCTTTGTTTCTTTTATTCCATCCATGTGATCACTCATAATCAACATGTCATCAACATATAAACATATAAATATCACATAATCATCACATACTTTTGAATATAAACATTTATCTTCACTGTTATGTTTAAAATCGAACGAAATTATAGCTAAGTCAAATTTCTCATGCCACTTTTTAGGTGCCTGTTTTAAACCGTATAACGATTTTACTAACTTGCACACTTTATGTTCATTTCCGGGTAGAGCAAAACCTTCAGGTTGCTCCATATAAACCTCCTCATCGAGATCCCCATTTAAGAATGCCGTCTTGACATCCATTTGGTGAACATGCAAGTCATGTATTGAAGCTAGTGCGAATAATATCCTTATCGATGTTATTCTAGCTACCGGTGCATATGTATCAAAATAATCTATTCCTTCTCTTTGTCGATATCCTTTAGCTACTAATCTAGCTTTAAAGGTGTTTAGAGAACCATCAACATTATATTTTCTCCTGAATACCCATTTACATCCAATAGGTTTGGATCCGGGTGGTAAATCGACAAGCTCCCAAGTATTATTTGACATTATTGAATCCATTTCATCTTTAATTGCATCTTTCCAAAACATGCTATCACGAGAAGTCATAGCTTCTCTATAAGTTTTAGGATCGGTTTCCACATGTAGAACAAATGGAATTGTTCTTACGACATTCAATTCATTTCCTTCTACTAAGTAAAAGGAAATGCGTTGAGAATCAATTTCATCCGGTCCTAAAGACTTCTCAATTCGAGTTCTTTTGCTTCTTCGTGGCTCACTTGACTTATCAACACCTTTAGAAGATGTTTCATCTTGTGTTCCACTTGAGCTAGGGATATCTAAGAGATTTTCCCTCAATTCATTATCCGAAGATAACGAATCCTCAAAGAACTCTACATCACTTGATTCAATAATCACATTGGTCTTCAAGTTTAATAATCTATATGATTTGCTATTGCTAGCATATCCAACAAAGGCACATTTAATGCCTCTTGGACCCAACTTGGTCCTATTAGGGTTTGTGTTCTTACAATAAGCAAGACACCCCCACACTTTGAAGTATCCAATGTTAGGTTTTCTTCCTTTCCAAGATTCATAAGGAGAAACCTTAGTTTGTTTAGAAGGAATTCTATTTAATATCCTACATGCACTTAACAAGGCCTCACCCCACAAATTAAATGGCAACTTAGCATAGGTAAGCATGGCATTTATCATTTCAACTAAAGTTCTATTTTTTTTTTCAGCTAAACCATTTTGTTCCGGTGTTCTAGGTGCCGAACATTGGTGAATTATGCCATGTTGTTCACAAAATATGTTGAAATCACTAGAAAAATATTCTCCACCTCTATCACTTCTTAAGGTTTTTATTTTCTTATTTAAGTGATTTTCAACCTCATTTTTATAAATTTTAAACATATCAAAAGCTTCACTTTTATGTCGACCGAACTGGATTGCGGTCGACCGAAACTCTGCAGGATTTCAACCAAGAAGTTGCAGGAAGTTTCGGTTGACCTTTCGGTCGACCGAAATGGAGGTTCGGTCGACCGACCGGTCGACCGAAAAAGTTCGGTTGACCAACCGGTCGACCGAAAACTGTGACCGTTGGACGGTTTTTAGCCGTTGGAAAGTCATTTTTGGAGGCTTTTCACCAATGTTCGGCACCTAGAACATCGGAACAAAATGATTTAGCTGAAAGAAAAAATAGAACTTTAGTTGAAATGATAAATGCCATGCTTACCTATGCTAAGTTGCCATTTAATTTGTGGGGTGAGGCCTTGTTAAGTGCATGTAGGATATTAAATAGAATTCCTTCTAAACAAACTAAGATTTCTCCTTATGAATCTTGGAAAGGAAGAAAACCTAACATTGGATACTTCAAAGTGTGGGGGTGTCTTGCTTATTGTAAGAACACAAACCCTAATAGGACCAAGTTGGGTACAAGAGGCATTAAATGTGCCTTTGTTGGATATGCTAGCAATAGCAAATCATATAGATTATTAAACTTGAAGACCAATGTGATTATTGAATCAAGTGATGTAGAGTTCTTTGAGGATTCGTTATCTTCGGATAATGAATTGAGGGAAAATCTCTTAGATATCCCTAGCTCAAGTGGAACACAAGATGAAACATCTTCTAAAGGTGTTGATAAGTCAAGTGAGCCACGAAGAAGCAAAAGAACTCGAATTGAGAAGTCTTTAGGATCGGATGAAATTGATTCTCAACGCATTTCCTTTTACTTAGTAGAAGGAAATGAATTGAATGTCGTAAGAACAATTCCATTTGTTCTACATGTGGAAACCGATCCTAAAACTTATAGAGAAGCTATGACTTCTCGTGATAGCATGTTTATTGTTGAGAAATTGGTTGTTCAAAACCAACAAAGGAGGAAGTGAAAAATAGCTAACAACTTCGGTCGACCGAACTGAACTTCGGTCGACCGAAACTCTGCAGGATTTCAACCAAGAAGCTGCAGGAGTTTTCGGTTGACCTTTCGGTCGACCGAAATGGAGGTTCGGTTGATCATTCGGTCGACCGGAAAAGTTCGGTTGACCAACCGGTCGACCGAAATCTGTGACCGTTGGACGGTTTTTTGCCGTTGGGAACTCATTTTGGAGGCTTTTCACTTGGTTTTTGGCACCATTTCGTGAATATGAATTAGGCCTATATATAGAGGGGTCTAGTTCAATGAATAAACACTTTGAAATCATTACAATCTCCATATACAAAGATCAAACTATCTTCTTATTCATATTCTTACATTTTATTGTGTTTCTCAAGTTTTGTTGGTAGAAATATTTTGTGCTTTATATTTCTACTACAAGGCTTTATCAATCCTTCAAACCATTTGCCGGAAAACCTTGAAGCATCTCAAATTTACCGGAGAAGGGGCAAATATTGTTTGAGGACAGCGATCACGCGTTTGAGCCTTTGCATCGAAGTTATTGTTCTTGATTCCTTGTTGCTATTTCGGTTTGTTAATTCTCCTACTCGAAGGTGTTATTTCCAACAATCTGAAATCCTGCAGAGTTTCGGTCGACATGTTGATTATGAGTGATCACATGGATGGAATAAAAGAAACAAAGAGGTTTCTATCTTCCACATTTAAGATGAAGGATCTTGGACAAGTGGATACCATTTTGGGTATCAAAGTCACAAAGACTAGTGGGGGTTACCATTTAAGTCAATCACATTATGTTGAGAATGTGATAAATAAGTTCAAACACTTGAACATAAAGGAAGCAAGTACCCCAATTGATCCAAGTTCAAAACTTGTAAAGAATGATGGAAGGGCAATTGCTCAATTAGAATATGCAAGTGTCATTGGGAGTCTTATGTATGCAGTTCAATGCTCAAGACCAGACATAGCATATGTAATTAGTAAACTTAGTAGGTTTACTAGCAATCCATCTGTGACCGTTGGACGGTTTTTTGCCGTTGGGAACTCATTTTGGAGGCTTTTCACTTGGTTTTTGGCACCATTTCGTGAATATGAACTAGGCCTATATATAGAGGGGTCTAGTTCAATGAATAAACACTTTGAAATCATTACAATCTCCATATACAAAGATCAAACTATCTTCTTATTCATATTCTTACATTTTATTGTGTTTCTCAAGTTTTGTTGGTAGAAATATTTTGTGCTTTATATTTCTACTACAAGGCTTTATCAATCCTTCAAACCATTTGCCGGAAAACCTTGAAGCATCTCAAATTTACCGGAGAAGGGGCAAATATTGTTTGAGGACAGCGATCACGCGTTTGAGCCTTTGCATCGAAGTTATTGTTCTTGATTCCTTGTTGCTATTTCGGTTTGTTAATTCTCCTACTCGAAGGTGTTATTTCCAACATTTCGCTCCTACAACCTCTCTCTGGTACCCCCACGCACCCACTCACACACTTCTATTTTCCTTTCTCACTCTCTCTCTCCCCTCTAACTTTGTGTCTTTTATTCTCACCCTTCTGTTTGGCTTCTTTTTAACTTGTTGGGGGAGCAATAATGACTATCTTGTGCTAATGAGTCTGATCATTCAAATGATAGTGATCGAATGCCATAATAAACAATATCAAAAAATTTAATTTGAGTCAAAAGAAACTACTTTTCAGTGATTATAAACTACATGGTACAATTTTATAATTGGGAAATTTGCAACAGAGGTCCTAAACCATTCAAAAAGATGTCGTCAAGTCCCTTACGAGAGTGAAAAGGAAAAGATAAAAATGAAAATTGCAGTGGACAAGACCAAAATTCACACAAAGAACGAAATTAAAAGGTTCAACAAAAAAAAAGAAGATATGAAACATCTATAGTAATAAGAAACCAGCGATATGCAACATCTGTAGAAGAATAGGAAAAGGGAAAACTATGCCAGTCATTGTTGATACTTTTGAAATTTCAAATATACAATTGCTTCTTTTTATTCTCCCATTGCTGCCTTTTCATTTCACATACATTCATACGAAGTGTATTCACGAGAAACAAATACAAACACCGTTGGACCTTGAAATGAAATTTGCGAACTTGGCCAGCTATTGACGAAACATAAAGGAACATGCGAGGAGAACGAATACACGAAAGGCTCGCCTAAAGCTGACAAACTATTTCCCTATCCAAGCTAGATACAGGTTATCAATAAAAGACACGTGGGCCAATGAATAAAGAATGACTCTTAAACGAATCGGTTATAAGATAGCCAATAAGAAACCGTTATCTGTTATTCCTCCAAAATGACTAAATTACCCCGAATCTTGGAGGGAAATCTATACATACCACCTCATTTGAAGAGAAAGGCATGCAATTCAAATATCTCTTTCTCAAATAGCCATTTCATCTTTATCTTGAGTTTGAGCTTCAAAAACTAATGAGATTTGGAGGCAAAAGTCCTAGCCTGGTGAGATGATTTTTTATCGTCAACAAATGAGCGTCATTTGTGGGAAAACTTGAACAAAGTAGACCACGAAATCATGTTATTTATGAAAAAGTTTGAAATCCTTAAGATCTGAAATCATGAGTTAAATCGAAAGAGAAATCGAGGGAAATGAAAGCATCAAAAGTGGAAGTTGGAGAATGCAGCGACTGTCCACCGGACAATGATGCTAATCCTAAGAGACGGAGGGTGGAAACTCTAGCAAAAGCACAAGTCGACATTTCTCCCACCGACTGTCGACGCTTATGAAAGAAAATGTCTACTGCCAAAATCATTCAAAAAATGACTGACGTTTGAAAGCGCTGATAGCAGAGAATATTGTATATTGTTCAAAAATTAATAAGATGTGTGTGGAATGAAAACCATATTTGGAGGCCAAAGAAGGTTGAGGTTGCAGTCGCATAGGCATTTACAGAGCCTAAAGGCTCTTCCGTGTGATGATCTATGTAGTCGCATAGATTTGTTCTATGCGACCGCATAGAACATATTTACTAGTCGTTATGACCATTTTTATTTGAATTTTGGTAGCTTTTCAAGTATTTTTTTGGCACCACTTCGTATGGCACTATCTAATGGCATATATATGTGGTTGATGATCAAGGAATCATATTGAAAAAACATATTGAAACATATAGAAACACTTGAGATTAAATTCTTCATTCCAAAAAGCATTGAAATTCATTTTCTATTCATATTCATATTCAATTTCTTTGTGTTCTCAAGTTTTGGAGGATTACACTAAGTGCTTAATATTTAAATCCTTGACAATGCTTGATTAATTATGCAAACCATTTTCCAAAACCCTATAAGCACTCCTATTTCAATCCAAGGGGGGAAAAATATTGTTTGAGAACAACGATTACATGTTCGAGCATTCATCTTCTTACTTTATTTATAGTTTTGTTCTTTGTTTCTTCTCTATACCTCTTTGTGAAGACATATTCCCAACAGAGAATGCTTCGTTACAGATGAAGATTGAGAATATGGGGGTAGGCACACAGGATAAATCTGAAGAAAATGAAACTAATCTTACTAACAGTGCTTTCGCAATGACAATTGCAGCATGCAGGCATCGAAAACCTGTAATGGACCAATGGTATGTCGGAAAAGCAATGTAAATGGTGATGTAGGCATAGGCCTGCCAAGGAAAGGTTTTTAGAGAATGTTACCTTACATGATAAGAGGTGCAGTCGTCGAGAAGGTCGGAGGATTGAAAGTCTTTTAATACCTCGTAAAACATTCATCTGGATGAGGAATATGAGGATTGACCTACAAGGTCGTACGAATTGGACGATGCTGATGAACATCTACCATTCTCTAAAGAGATCAAGGAGGAATCAATCCTAGATTACTTCATCCATCCAATTACAGAGAAGTATACAGGCAAAGGAGATCCTATGTACTTCAGACACGAGCCCCCAATGTAAAAAAAGGGTCGGCTTTGGGGAGAATACGTGATAACAACAGTAATGATAGCAAAGTTATAGTTTGAAAGTCTAAACTTGCATTACCTGTGGAATAATGCATTGTGTTAGCTTTTATAGTAGAATATGATGAATACCGACCATAGGATGAAAGTATACGTGACCTCATCCACATGGTTGAAACCTCTTGTTAAATGTATTAATCAATCATAAGCATTTAATGCTAATACTATTTTGCTGTCCATAAATCTGACACGGGACTTTGACTTGACCTGAATGATTGGATAGGAACGGTTGTAGCAGTGAATTGTCACATCAATCACATATTAATGATTACATAAAAGATCTCATGCTAGGCCCCTTGTAGCCTCGCCCCGTCATGAAGGTTCTAATGGGTTCGGCTTCCCATATAGGTTCGAACTCTTCACAGAGGTTTAACCAAACTGCCTCTTGGGCAGAGTGACGTGGGGTGAGGGCATAGGTTCATCTACAACGTAGGATCCTCATCAGACGAGGCGAAACAAGTACCATGTTAATTCCTAACTAAATAAGGAACATTATTCACAAAAACCTATACATTCTAATTCTTACTTTATTTTTGTAACCTTCGCTAGCCTTCCAGTTAGTGAAAGAATTTCCATCTCTAGCAATGAAAGTATCTGAGTTAGGACAATTCTACACATCTCGCGTTTTCCTCAACATGCAAATTAGATGAATGTTAACTTTCGCTGCCATCAAATGCACAAGAGGATAAGATAAAGACATTGATTTATGGGTGCGTTTAATTGCAATGGTGGAATTTGAGTGGAAAGAAAACAAATTGTAGAGAACTGAGTTGTCTAGAATTTGTTTTAGAGAGAATTGTAATTAATGGTGTTTTATTGATATAATTTTTCACCTAATCCGTTTGACTTTGTTTTTGATGCAAATTGTTACTTTTTGAGATAAATTTTTTTTACAATCTGTATTAAAATTTGTTTGGATTGCCAAAAAGTAAAAAAAAAAAAAAAAATTAACAAATAATTTTTGAAATTTTTTTTGTGTTCGTTTGACTTTTGTTTCATGCAAATTATCAATTAAATGTATAAATTTTTTTACCATTAGATTTAAAATATGTTTCCATTGTCAAAAGTAAAAAAAAAAAAAACGCAAAAAAAGAAGAAGATGGAAATTCACTTTCCCACCAAAACCATGGAAAAATAAAAGGTGGAAAATGTGTTTTAAATGGTTGTACTTAGAATTTGGGTGAAAATGAATTACATGGAATTGTTTGACAATCAAACACCAAAATTAAGCATAGAATTGGAATTGATTTTCTTTTTCCACCTATTTTCTAGGCTATCAAACATAGTCTAAGTGTTTCACCACCTCTAGGTCATATGGATGAAAGTTGAACTTGTGAGACATTTATATGGCCGCCAGTTAACCAACTATCACGGCCGGTGACCTTCAAATGAATGGTGACACCACCTTTATTTCAATGAAAAGTTCTATTTCAAATTTGTGAATCAATAATAGTCCCTGTTTGGTTTAAAAGTCTATTTAAATTCAATAATTAATTGTAATCATACATTATATATGTTCCACAACTTTTATCAATTTTTCAATCACATATTTAATCAATTTTTTTTTAAAATTTACAAAATCTGATTTTTAGTCTTCTATGGAAAATATAACCTTGTAAGTCTTGGATTTACCCCAAACTCAAATCCTTTTTCCCCATTCTAGATGATGTTGCCCTGTCGTAGGCATCATTTCCTAAAGCATGAGGTTCTGAGCTCTGAGATTGTACATCAAAAATCAGACTCATTTTTAGAATTATAATATTATTAAATAAATTAAATGCTTCAAAATGAACTGACATCATACAAATCTCTTATTTTCGCAAATTTTGATAAAAATTAATGAAATGTATTGTTGAAAAGTCGTGGGATCATAATGTGTAGTTAAAATTAATTGTTGACTTTGACTTTGACTTATATTAAAATCTAAATTTTAATTGGGCTAAATCTATTTTATTGAAACAATAACAATTTGAAATCGGATTTGGTCGTTGCATTCATTTTCTAATTAACTCGTTTCCCTCAGCTGAAAGCTTTTAGGATGTTGTGTTTATTTCATATTTTCTCATATTCGAATTTGAATTTGTGTCAGGTTTGTATACTCAGACTTTTGTGGTTTATGGCTGGTTTTTTCACGAGGAAGACATTCGATTTTAGAGTTCTCTCGACTCTTGTGAAATTTTTTCTTCTGTTGATTGTGAGAGGATCTTTCACCTACTCATCTGAAAGTGACGTTCGCTGCCTCAGAGCTATAAAAGATTCTTTGAAAGACCCGAATGGCAACCTCACAACATGGAACTTCTATAACAAGACTGAAGGTTTTATATGTAAGTTTATTGGAATCGATTGTTGGCATCCAGAAGAGAACAAGGTCTTGAACATTCGGCTTGGGGATATGGGACTTGAGGGTGAGTTTCCTCTTGGTGTTGCTGGTTGTTCATCCTTGACAGGCTTAGATCTTTCTAGTAACAAGATTTATGGAAATATTCCAAGTAATATCTCTAAGTTACTTGCATATGTGACAATCCTTGATCTCTCGTCCAACCAGTTATCCGGAGAGATCCCTGTGGATCTTGCAAATTGCACTTATTTGAATGTCGTTAAACTTGACTACAATAGGTTGACAGGTCAAATCCCTTCTAACATTAGTAAACTCCATCGATTGAAGGCATTTACTGTGTCAAACAACCGATTGACTGGGCCAGTTCCACAATTCAGCAATGCTACTGTTCCACCAGATAGCTATGTGAATAATGCAGGACTCTGTGGCGAACCTTTACCCCCTTGCGGTGGTTCTTCAAAGAAAACTAATATTTCAGCCATTGTTGGGGCGACGTTTGCAGCCTTCGCTGTTGGCATCGGCATTGGCATAGGCATATTCTTCTATATGGGTAAGGCGTCCAGAAAGACGAAGGAAGAAGATCCTATGGGCAACAAATGGGCAAAGAGAATCAAGGATGCCAAAGCCATCAAGGCAAGATATATTTACATTTTATCTGGAAATAAAGCATGTGGATCCCAACAATTTTTCTAGTCTATAGATCCCAAAACTTTCATATTCGTTGTGCATTAGTCCTACATGATGAAAAATGTCAGTTTTCTTTCAAATAGTCACGTGCTTGCTTATTTGAGCGTTATTTTCGTCAACCAATTTCATTTCATTTTCACTCAATAACAATCAAAAAGGGGGAAAAGACCAAGGCCAAAGGTCAGCACTCCATTCTCCTTTTCTTTAACTGTTTGGAAGAAATGAATTGGGTTGACAAAAATTACCCTTAAATATGTTATCACGAGCAAAGTCTGTGACTGTTTGACGGAACAATTGACAGTTTCATCCCGTGGACCAATGTGCACCAAAGATCGAAGTTTAGGAACCTCAATGGCAAAAAAAACTAAATTATATCGGGGAGCCGAGTGCTTTATTTGTCAAAATTTGAGGATGGTGGCTTCAATTTCCCTTAATTATTTTTTTGAACTTCATACTTTTGGTGTCACTTACATACATGAATATTTTTCTCATAATTATATTTTCACAAATAGTCATATTTCCTGATTTCAGCTTTCGATGTTTGAGAACTCGGTTTCTGAAATGACATTAAGTGATCTCATGAAGGTGACTAATGACTTCAGCAAAGAGAATATAATTGGGTTAGGAAGAACAGGAACAATGTACAAGGCAGTACTTAAAGATGGAACCTGCCTCGTGGTGAAGAGATTGCAGGGTACACAATGCTCAAGCCACGACTTTTCGTCTGAGATGGCTACACTAGCTAATGTAAAACACAACAACTTGGTTCCACTTCTAGGATTCTGCACGACTGAGGAGGAGAGACTTGTAGTCTACAGGCACATGTCCAATGGCAGCCTCCATGATAAACTACACTTGGAAGACAGGACCGAACCTATGGATTGGCCTTTAAGGCTCAAAATTGGAATTGGGGCAGCAAAAGGATTCGCGTGGCTACACGACAGCTGCAATCCGCATATTATTCATCGAAACATAAGTTCCAACTGCATCTTACTGGATGTCGATTATGAACCCAAAATTTTAGATTCTGGAATTGCTAGTCTAATGAATCCCGTTGTATCTCATTTAGGTACTTGTGTAAATAGTGAATTTGGGGACATGGGCTATGTTGCTCCGGAATATGCAAAAACATTGCTGGCTACTCCAAAAGGGGACGTTTACAGTTTTGGGGTTGTGCTTCTCGAGTTAATAACAGGCGAGAGACCGACCAATGTGGCTAAAGCCCCCAAAAGATTTAATGGTAATATAGTGGGCTGGATTTTCCATCTCTCTGGAACCTATGAACTTCAGGATGCAATTGACCAATTCTTGGTTGGAAAAGGTTATGATGATGAGCTTTCCGAGTTTCTTAGTGTTGCATGTAGTTGTGTGCTGACAGATCCTAAAGAGAGGCCTTCCATGTCTGAAGTGTACCAGTTTTTGAGAGCTATTGGACAAAGGTATAATTTCGCAACAGAAGATGACATCTTGTTGCCATTCAACAGTGGTGATGCTGATCAACTAGTCGAACTTATTGTCGCTCGAGATCCGTAGGAGATTGATGTTATGTAAGTGACGTATACTGATGAGCGAATCATAATACTTTATTAATTATCAGTTTCATGATAGAATTTTGTTCGCTAAAATTCCACAAGCGTACGGGATCCTCGACAAGTAATAATGTAGTGAGTAAATGTATCATCTCATAGGGAATAAGCTTTAAATTGAATTGTACTAGGCCATTATCAAATTCGAATATACGTACACAAAAGAGATATGTTTCGATTATTTCTAAATTATTCTACAAATTATTTAAAGATGTTTGGTAGGAAGTATGAGAATTATTATCCTATTTTCAATTCTCAGCCTATTTAATTTATTGTGATTTATGCATTCATAACAATCGATAATTCATTTTTATCAAACAACCTGTTTTGAGGTAAGTTAAACATATTTTAAGCACGATACGATCGTATTTTTATTTCGAATTCATATGTAAAGTAATACATTAATTATACGATTATTTATATGATTGCACACATCACACATATTATTTCTAACATGCAATCGCATGGAGTAAAATCTTCTGCGATTGTGCAATTTGGTCCTAGCTTTCTTAATTCGTTCAATTCAAGTCTTTTTTTCATGAATTCTTGGTCCTTTATCCTTCAATCATATCCAATTGATTCTGTGTAGTCTTTAATCAACGTTATTTGGACCGAATCAACTTTTAGATATTTGCAATTTAATCCCTAAACGTTGAAAATCATCATTTTTCTTCGATTTTCGTTCTTTTCTTCCAAATTCACTTCCAATCATTGAGTTTTAACTTACAAATAACATACATAAGAGATGAAGTTATAATTAATCCAAAATACTCCCAAATATCCATATCTAATGGCTTAAATAAGTGTTTAATATACACTTATCAAATTTAATTAAGAAATGGAAATTGTAATGTTTACAATTTTCCAAATTCATCAATCGCTTTCATGGTATTGCACATTTGTTATTTATGGTTTATCTAGCATTTCTCCTATGTTTATGTTTATGCTTATGTTTATAAGGTCGTTTGTGCCGATATTTTAGTGTGTACAATATCTCACATTGACCCGCAGAAGTAAAAATCCTGTTCAGTCAGGAGTCGGGACATTATCCCATTCGTGTCATCGACTCATCTTCTTATGTTATCAGATTATTGCACTGTTTATTCTGCATCTTTATCCCAACTGCAAATATATTATGTAGAGCGCTAAACTTGATTTTTATTTTCCGTTTGAAATGGCAATATTATTTTTCATTTGCCTGTGTTGGGCATTTCTTGGCTAAGCTTCAAATGTTTATTTACAAGTTAATTAGCCGAGTCTTAAAATAAATAAATTTTTTAATTGGTGAAAGTTGGAAATAAATAAATACTTAATTGACAGATACTAACAAAAAGTTACTTTAAAGGGAATTTTACATCTTTTTAGCATAGCGGAAAGTGTATACTCTAATGTGTGCCTATTGATCCTGAGATCAAAGAATACCTTGAGAACTTCGTGGTTTTACAATGAATATTAGTCATTTTCCAGAGAACCCGTCTTCAAGGTTAACTCTAAAGATCAAGAAAGACCACATCAATGGTACAATAAAGAAGAAAAAATCGAGGATTTGATCAGCAATCATGCCTACATGCCCGGAGCTCAGTTCTTGACTTAGTTGCTCTCCATCAAGATAAAGTAATGAGTTTGAGCTTGACCTTGTGTTTTAGATGACACAGATGGAGAAGTAAATGGAGTGGACGATCAACCTCAATTGAAAGACCTTAAAGATCTATCAACTAAAAATGCTGGTGATGGATGTGATACAGGTAGTAGTGGTGCTAGCAAGTGTAGAAGCATTTTATTCGCAACAACTGCATTGATAAGTGTAGTTTCTACACTTATTCAAGATCCTAAATAATGACATTTTACTGTTCTTTGGATAACATACTACCTAACTTGTATTGAATTGCATTTTGTAGGTAAAACTCGATGTTTGATGTAGAATTGAAGAAAATAATGCAAAAATAGTGAAAAGGAACAAAATCCGAAATTTGTGGACTAAATTGAAAATAATTCATAGATGAGACGGATGACGAAATGAAGACCAAAGATGTCAAGATTTTAATTGGATACAATTGGAAGAGAAAGTAACGATATTACAAGAGAAAATGGCTGAAATGAAGCAATTTCAAAGTTCGAGGACTAAAGTGCAAATACTAAAACGTCGTGTCAAACCTCACAATGAATATTTGAGAGTGCTAGGGGTCAATTGGATGAGGAAAGAAGTTAAAGAGATGAAGTATAATCAAAGTATTATCACACATCAACTTTCAGCCGAAAAAGTTATGTTACGAATTTTCAGCCTCATATTGAGATCCAATTTTGGCAGAGCAACGTTCGAATTGAAAAAATGATATTTCCAAAAGAATTATAACCCTCTGAGTTAAATTTCCAACACACTTTGAATCACCTCAATAGGATATTGAGAGAGAAAGTTATGACAAAAATATTGAGCGTTGTTTGACTGTCGAAAATTAGGCGAGACCCGCGCTCTCGCCTACAGGAGAGGCACGACTGAGGCACCCCAAACCAGCCAGGTGCACTCCCTAGCTACGCCTAGGCGGGCACCTCAGTACAAAATGGAAAAAATCTGATTTTCCTTATTTTTGTTTTGGCAACAATTCAATACAATCTTTTTGGTGTCCTTTAAATACCAAAACTCGACCAGAACGGGAAGAACCTCCATTCGACCTAAATTTCATCATATTTTACATGTTTTGGAGGCGAAGAACAAGTCTATACATTAATTCAAGGCGAACCATATAAGGATTTTGAAGATTCATAGCCCGATATCAAGATTTGAGCAAAAAAAGTGGATTTCTCCTACTTCTTCCATATTTCTTAATTTTGGGTTATGTTTTTTGTGTAATTTAATTATAAAAATGTTAGGCTAAGTTTTTCATTGTATTGGATTAATAATGAACCCTATTGTTTCTTTATTTTAAATCAAGACAATTATTTAGTATTTCTTTCTTTTTTCTTGATTGGTTTTGCATTCCCATTAAACTATTTGATTGTTTGATCATCAATTAGATAATAATTTGCTTGTTGTATTGTAGGAATGTTCACAATAAGTTTAGAACGTAGCAAAATCAATACATGGACAATAGGTGTTAAAAATAATATCTATGACATGTGCAATCATGTGTGATAAATCATGTCAATCAATGCATATTTTTCATATGAATTCGGATTAGGAATATGATCGGATTGTGTTAAACATAAGCTTATATATCTTGAAAAAAAATATTGAATAAAAGTGAATTATTGATTGTTTTGAATGCATGAATTTACTAGATTACGAATTAAGAATTGAATTAAATGACAATAGGGGAATTCATAATTCCAATACAAACATTCACATATTAGATAATTACTTTATTTGCTTTCTTAGTTTAGAATTAGTATAGAATACATACAAATCATCTCTTTTAATGTTATATTACTTCAAATTTGATAAAAGCTATTGAACTAGATATTAGATTTTATTCCTTGTGGGAACTATAAACTTGAAACTCATTGATTTATATTACTTGTCAATGATCTCGTACGCTTGTGAATTTTGTCCGAACATGCATCCACAAAGTGACTATGGCTGAGGATGCGTTAATAGAAGACTGGTAGAGATTTAATTTTTAATTTTTATGGTGATAGTTTATGTTATACACTTTCTTTTAAAGATTTTAAAACCGTAAACCTCGTGGGTATTTCTATAAATCAGTTTTTGAAGGGTGGCAATATTGACATAATCATTGTTTATAAGTGCACTATATTTTAATTGCACTAAAAGTTCTGAGTCTTTCTTTATTGTCATACATGTATATCTAACTTTTTTTAATCACATTCTTATTTTAAACATTTCATTAATATGTACTTACTAATGAAAGGTTAATGATAAAAATGCAATAAAAAACAGTTGAGGGCGTAAGCGTGTCAATAAGTAAAGATGAAGAACCTTTAATACAATTAATATATAATGTATTTATAAAGGGGGAAAAATCAAGATTAATCAGCTTGGGCTTGCAAATTTATTTATTTTATTGAAAGAGGACATTGATAGATAAAACTCAATTATTCAAATTAGAGAAGCCTCAATTGATGTCAAATAAATTTCTAATCAAGTTGATGTTGGACTTAGTGGTAACGAAATATAATTATTTATTTTAATAACCATCTTTGATTAGGTATTTTAAGTTCACAATTTAATTGTTTTTCACTTTGATATATGCATTGCATAGTGGGTCATGAGTTCTTTAAAACAATACTAAGAACTTACACTATAACGATTAAGAAATATAACCTCAAAGTAAGCCAAAAGTTGTGATTGCAACGAATAATATTTCTTTTTAACTCATTTTGTGCAAAAACATTTATCTCGCTATTGCAACCTCATTGTTTAGCGTTTTGCAAATTGAAAGGTAAGTAGGTAGCGAGTACTTCAAAATAGTACCGAGAATATTTTTACAATGAATACTACAATATTGAATGTGGACGTAAGTACTATAATGACCGTGTTTGACGTAAAAAAAAAAAAAAATTAGTAGATTTTGTGAAAATTATTTCTTTTTCTGAAAAATATGTGATTAAAAGTACGAAAAAATTATGGGTTCACATGCAAATTTATTTTATTGCTAAGTCATTCTGTAGGACACTCACTGCTTATAAACACTTAAAATGGCAAATTGACGCAAAATAACGCTATGCTTTACATATTTTGCACAATTAACCATATTATTTTGTTTGACACAATACCTTCTTAGTTCAAGCAAACTTTATGCAAAATAATTCTACAGTCCAATTTCTCCATTACATCTTTGTAAAATGACGAATTTACTCATCTCTTTAAATTTACTCCATCTTTAAATTTTGTTTGTTGCGAAGCTTGATTTGGATTATATGTTCAACAAATCAGATCATCCATGTTTATTTGAGATTTTGAAATGCTTGGTGCAATTAGGTGAATTGAATTGAACCAAATGGGGAGAAGTCCCCTGATTTCGCAATGATAGGGGAGTTTTCTCCCTTTGGGAGAATCCTCCCTGTTATCGCAAGGTTGACTTTATGCACATTTTGATGGTTGTTGGCATTGCTCTAAAGCAAGGATGGTGTACAGCGTTGAAGTCGTCAACACTAGAAGGTTTCGGGGCTGATTGGTTGGAGAATAAGATGAATTTTCCTTACTCTTTTTTTTTTTTTTTTTTTTTTTCTTTTTTCCATAGGACTTTTGATGGAAGGGAAGAGAGCAGAGTGGTGGTGGTGGAAGGGGGTTGGATAGGTGGAGGTGGGGATTGTTGGAGAATATATTGTTTTGCGCAAATCATGTAAAGGTTGGGTTGTTTTATGCCAATTACCCTACTTAAAAGTTCGGCTAAGTAAGCACTTAGACTTTATTCAACTAATTAAACTATTTTATATTACCATGAGACTTTCTATTTGACTAAATATGTGCACACCGCATTTTAAATAACTACACCATACTTAATTGCACGAAATGTTTAATCATTTTATGTTCTTAATTTTTTTTTCATTGCATTTTTATTCTCAAATTAACATAAGAATCCATTATGACTATTTTTGTCCAAAACTTTTGTTAAAATGAAGTAAAAAAAAACTTATTTGTCCATCGCATTTTTAAATAAGTGAAAAAAATTTAAAAAAAAATTAAGACCAAATATTAGTACCTCGTTTTAAAGCATAGTAATAGTATATTTGGACGAAAATTGTGATTAATGACAAGATGTTAGTTAATGAAAAGTTAAAAATAAGAATATGATAATAAAAAATTGTAAAAGATATAAATTTTACAATAAATGAAGATTAAGAACATTTGAAATGTGATATATGTATAAAAAGATATGGGTGTTAAAGGAATTAAGAGTGAAAAAAAAAGAAGAAAAATAATGAGTAAAAACTCAAATGTGTATTTCATTGTAACAATGACTTTAATATATAGTTTCAATGGTAGTTACAATTTGAATATAATAGAGTTAATAAGATTTATCTAAGTATCATGATAAAACTGAAAAAGTCATCAATACTTATCTCATAATTTTATAACAATCTCCTATTCTCCTTTGATAACTATTTGCAACTACCTTGTTAAAAGTATTATTTGTCAAAAATCTAGTAGAATCCCCCAAAAAAAATAAAAATTCAAAAATTCAAACAAAGTGAAAAAGAATATAGGTTTATTGTGCGTTCTCTTCGTGTTTCTGTGTTTGTGTTTTGAAATTCGTTTTGTGTTTTGGGTGTCTGTTTTGAAATTACTGAAAATGCGTTCTCTTTGTCATTTTGAAAAACAGTTTCTCAAAACAGAAAACAGAAAACGCGTTCTCTTTGTACTTTTTTAGAATATTATTTGATAATATTTTATTCAAGAAATATGATTATTCAATTAACTTTAATTGTTTAATGTTAATTTATTATTAAATATATTATAAACTTGCAATTTCTTTAAATTTTGAAATATATTTCAATTATGAAATATCTTTCCATATAGGGGTGTAACATATATTATTTTTTAAATTTTTATTAATATGATTTTATTCTAGAAATATGAATATTCAATTAATTTTAATATTTAATGTTAATGTAATATAAAATAATATATAAATGTGAAATATGTATGCATTTTCAAAAAAATTTCCACTTTTAATAAAATAACATATATATTTCGATAATAAACACTTGTATAATATTGTATTCAATAAATTCGATTATTCAATTAATTGTAATAATTTACTATTAATATAATATTAAATAATATATACATTTTGAAGTTTGCATATGTTGATATTTTTTGTTTTAAAATATAAAAACACTTGCTAAATTAAATTTAGCAACACATTTGAAAAGATACAATTACAAGTTTACGTGTTATGACAAAACAAATAAACATTAAATAAAATATAATATAAATCTCATGATTCATGTACGACGTCTCGAATAGTCATTCCACATTTGTGTAGCAATTTGATCTCTGACTTGTCCCATTTGAGCTGTTTGACTAGCATCAAAATGTATGGCTTCTTGATCTTAACTTGACTCCGGTATATCATAAAATATCATATTCTCCTCTGAATACTTAGCGAACAACCTATCTAAAGCGTGCTCTTGACGAATAAAATTGTTTATTGCACAACATGCAGTAGGAATTTGTCTTTGCCTAGTTAGTCGATAATTGGTAATTAACTTTAAAATAGGAAATCTCGCCTTTAAAACTCCAATGCTACGTTCTATAATATTATGGCACGAGAAATGTCTATAGTTGAATAACTCTTCCTTTCCACGTAGTCTTCCCTGCCCAATATAGTCACGCAGATGATATCTTCGACCTCGATATGAGGCAAAAAATCCAGGCATGTTTGGATAACCAGAATCGACAAGATAAAATTTATCTACACCATAAAAAAAAACTTACACGATGTGACATTAAACATATATTCGCAGTCATTATTTTAAGTGTAATAAAATTCCTCCTCGTGGCATTGGAAAGTTGTTCGCTGGTCTTGTAACTGCGTCAATGAATACGCGCGAATCATTTGCCGTACCTTCCCAGCCAGAATACACAAATATAAATTTCATATCAAAATCACATGTCAGCATCACATTTTGTGTCACAGTGATTTTCCTTCTACGAAAAGATGTTTGTCTTGATGCAGGTGCCCAAGCTAAAATATGTGTTCCATCAATTGCACTTATACAATCCTTAAAAAAGGATATTTGTGCAAAATCTGCTCATGGGTAATGTCTTGATTTGGCGGACATATTAGCTCAGTGCCAAATGAACAAACAGCTCTTACAACTCTTTTAAACCATTTGTGTATCGTGTTGTTTGAATGCTGAAACCTATCACCAATAATACTATAACATGTAGTGTGTCCTACAATCATTAGAAACATAACAACGCCCTCTTCTACGGTTACTTTTTTCCATCTTGCAAGAGCCCTTTCTGTTTCAAAATATCACAGAAATTCATGAACACATGTTGTTGCATACGAAAATTTTGATAGCACACGTCTGGATGTCCATTCAGAATTTCAAACACATACATATGTCCCGTAAGCTGTGATATTCTACAAGGTGTCCTGCCGATGGAATTTCCTTTGTGGGCAATAAAGCAATTAAATAACATTACATCATCATTATTTGTGTCACAATCATCCGAAAATAACAAATCCTCATCGCTCAAATCTTCATCATCAGAATCGTCATACAAGTCCACATTTGAAGAACTTGCCATATTCTGAATAGAAAACAAAAAAAAAATTTATTTGACATCATTTTGTGTTAAAAAAAAAAACTAAAAGCCAATTGTTCATAAATGAAAATAACATTCAACATCAGTTCTACATCCAACATCACGAATTACGAAGTTCAAAAACCATTACAGCATCAACAACGTAGGAAAAAAGTACTTAAAGCTATGAAACATAAAATAGTACGTCGAATTGTCACCCTGATTAAAACAGAACACATGAAAATTACACAAACAAAGTTAATTCAAATTAGCATCAAAACAGGTCCTCTCCTTGCTTCAGGTATCTCTACAAATGACACCCTGAAATCAAAATCCTTAAAAGCCGTAATTGCTTTCACATAAGCCTCATCGGACAACCCATCTATACGGTTCAAAATAGCCATGCAACACTTAGTTGAATAAAGATCTGGACTGTTGACTTTATGATCAGATTGAGCAGCTGATTTTCCTTGGATCTTTGCAAGCTTTTCTTTTAAGTACTCTTTCCGAATTTCTATTTCTTCATTCCTACTGCTAACATTCTACTACCACTGTGCCATGCAGGCTTCAAGTTAGTCAGTTTTCCTGATCTTAGGTTCCTTTCGTCGGCTTCCACCATATGTACCACTTTCGTCAAGCCGACGAGTATGTGAAATCTCATGGACGTCATCATCATTTTCCACCCTTACATGCACCCCCCTATTCAAAAAATCATCTTCCATCTGCTTTTCCTCCTCTGATGTGTTTGGAAGCTGAGTGGAGGCGGCTCCTAATCCTCCAGTAGCGGTCGTCCCGCTAAATATTTCCCCAAGAGTATGGTAGTGCTTACATCCTTCCTTCCTTAACAGTTTGTACTCCGACTTGTTGATCTGTCATTTTAAAAATAAGACACATTATTATAGTCTTCAACGAAAAGTGGAAGAAATAATTACTTCATATATTATTTATAACATGTACGTACCGTATAATAGTGTTGCTAAACTTCCTCTGGAGCATTAACTTTGTTGGTATTTGGATCCTATGTAACACCTGTATGTCCCAAAAGTTCAGAGAACATACGATGAATCTTACGTAAGCGACTCCACTTTCCCTTTAATCTATCTATGCCGTAATCCATCTTTGTTGAAACTTTCATGGTTTCATTGATCCTGTCCCATTCGTCTTTCGTGAATGTAGAACATTGCAATACGTTTGATTTGACTCTCTCGTAAAGAATGTCGATAAAAATACGTTCATTATCATCCGATCATGACATTGGAACGTTATTCCTCACTCTGTGACCACTCATGTTGAAGCTATATTGAATATAAGTCAAATGATCAAGAAATATAGTTGAAAATATTTAACAATAAGATTGAATGGTCGCACATGCAAAGAAACTTCTAAAATATGATTGTGGAACTCCAGAAGGGGATGATGTTTATTATGCATGTTTAGATGTCATCTCTGCTATCAATTAAGTAGTTAGTTGGTTGTGTCAATTTATTTGTTTAAGAATATTTCATGGGCTGATAAACTTAATTTGATTATTTGTTGCAGGGTATAAATTTTTGAGTTTTAGAGATGTTAGAGCCGTTACTAATATTTACTAGAGGAGGTTTAAGTAGGTAGTGGTTTATTTTATTTTAAGAATGGTAGTTGAGTTTGAAAGTTTCTTTAAACCAGCAATCCTGTACAAAACCGTAAATCCTATAATTATGAAAGTCAAACATTGAGAGAGAGAGAGAGAGAGAGAGAGAGAGAGAGAGTTAATGTTCAAAGCTTTTGTGGCATGAGAAAAACCATACATTTGAATGATTCTTCACACGTTACCCTATTCTCTTTCTCCACATCTTATTTATGTATTCAAATATATACATATTCTCATGCATATTAGAATTATAATTCCTTTTTATTTGTTTTACAGCTGAAATTTTAGGTGTCTATCAGTCTTTTGTTTCTGAGTTACTACTAACATTCTCGAGATATTGGGGTGTATTGATCCAGCTGAATTGTGGGTACCTGTCTTCTTTTGTTTTAAGGCCTTCATCTTTATATAACCTTAAGTCATTCTTCCTTTCTTTGATTCTCTGCTTCTAGGTTCTTTTGACAATTGGGTTTCTTTCATTCTTCCTTTCTTTCAAAGTGCATTTTATTAGTGTAAGAAAAGCCCAAGATTCTTGCTCTTGTTGTTGGAACTTTGAAGAGAAATGAAAACTAGTAGAAAAAAGAAGCTGCATCTCAGCAAGATCTACTCATTCAAACGTCGGAGAGGAACATCAAAAGTTGATTAGACAAGGATTGGTGGACCAGGTTTTTAAAGAGTGGTGTATGTTAATGAACCAGATGGTGTGGAGGCAAGTCTTGGGTATGAAAATAATTATGTTAGAACAACAAAGTATACTGCTGCAACTTTCTTGCCCAAATCTCTATTTGAGCAGTTTAGGAGAGTGGCTAATTTTAACTTCGTTGTAACTGGCATCTTGTCCTTCACATCACTTGCACCTTATTCATAAAAAAGTGCCATTATTCTTTTAATTATTGTTATTGGAGCTACTATGGTGAAAGGTATCGAAGACTGGCGGCGAAAGCAACAGGTACTTTGATGCTTAATCTTGTTATATCTTTGTTTATGTTATAGTTATTGAGTTACCATTTACAGCATATGTTAGTTCTCTTTTGATTTGGTAATTTGTGGAATAAATTTGGGAAATGTTTGAAGTATTTTGGAGTGTTCAGTTTATTGAGTGGTGTGCGTGTTTTTGAATTCATATTACGAAAACCTATTAATGCATTTGAGCAGCTTTTGGCATTGAGTGGTGTGTGTGTGTATTTGAATAAAATGAAATGAAGCTAAAGAAATATATTTATAGGTAAGTGGAACCAAAAGAATGGCCATTTATTCCATTATGACTGCTCAAATTCAACACATGGAATCTCTCAGCAGCCGATGTTTTAAAAAGAGGAACATAAGAGTTCTTTTGCATGTATACGTGTATGCATAGCAGAGGAGAGATATATTAGAAGGATACGTGTCAGTTGTGATGAAGAGGATGGATTGTTTTTCTTGACTAGCAAGAGAGAGCTAATAATTGTTATGTATTCACCAAAATCACAGCACAGACCCGAATAAGTTCCACTGATTTTAGTGTGCACCAGGAAGTCCACTATATAAGAACTTACAATGTTAGCCAAGCAAGCACTCAATCTTACATGCAGTCCACTTATGTTTCTGTAGTTTAGTGCATCTCTCAACATATTTTATCAGTATAGTTTTGATTGACTCTAGGTGTTTTGACCCATTTGTGAATGTATACTTCCAAAACCACCTTGGATTTTCCTTTGAGAACCCAAAGTGCAGTGATCCACATGTGAAGGCAAATGCTCTTTTACAAGCTCATTTCTACAGGCAATTATAATTGGTGGAAATCAGGCTGAATTGAATCAAGCTACACTAAACATTTATCAAGAACACAAAATCATGGCTGAATTGAATTCAACTCAAAACTCATAATGGATGCAATGTTGAATGAAAAGAAGTCAATTCACAGTGAGCAAAAAGCCAGATTCCTAAATAGCATAGGATCCCTCCAACATTTTACAAACATTCCAAGTTTTTCAAGAGTTGTTATCATTAGCAAACACACAGCACCAAACACATTTCTCTTCCCCGTATGAAAACTTACAACCATACTTCAATTGCAGTCTCCATTAATTTCAGCATATAAATGACAACAATTTTAATAAATTTTTCTCCTCAATCACAAACCTTTAGGCATAAATAATCAGCCGACATTCGTTTTGCCCAAAAATCAAGAAGTAGAGAAAAAAACCCTAAATTTATGTCTATTATTCTAGCATTTCATTTCAGTTTTTGTAATTCTTCATCAATCGAGGACATAATCATCGATTACAAATCAAAGTATATGAAAGACACAACAAGCGAGATGAATAAAAAATACTGTAGCCCAAGAATTTCAGTCGCTTCAGCTACGGCGGAACCAGTCGGATTTCAGCCCAAGGAGAGACAGACAGGGGGATTCTTCGACGTTAGCAGCACGATGGAAACTACACACAGCTTGACACCAACGCGGCCGGTGGAAGACGACGGTAGACGGGGGAGAGAGAGCGAGAGCGAAGAGAGAGATCTGTGAGGGCGAGTGAGATGAGAGTGACGAATTTTTTGGGCCACTTGTTTTGGGCGTTTTGTAAACGTTTTGCGTGTTTTGTAAAATAAAGGTAAAACATTCAAAACAAAGAAATATCATTTTGCATTTTGTGTGTAAATTTTTTTTGGGTTTTGCAAAATTCGTTTTCCAAAATGGGAAAGAGAATGCGTTTTCGTCGTTTTGAAAAATTGAAAACAGAAAACGACCCCAAAACGACAAAGAGAACGCATATTTTGAAGTATTAAGAAAATGCTACCACGTTTAAACTTTGTCTGAAAAACTCAATAAAACAAAACTTGGACAAAAGAAAAAGAGCACATATACTCCTGATTTCAATTAATGAAAGTCCTTTTATCGGCCACTTATATATGTGCACGAATGTTTTCAATACACCATTTTTCAAAAACTTGTATGAACCAATTCTAGTGAATTATATTTCATGTTGTCTTCGTACAACTTTCAAACAATATTATCTTTAAACAAGATATTTATCAATCTTTTTATGATTGTAGTAACATGGTGGTCAGGTAAAAAATGATCTTGTTATTGTTTTCTTTAGGATTCTTGTACACAATTTGGAATAGATGAGAGTATAAATTTGATGATAAACGTCTTGTAGGTTATGAACATTTATTACACAAAAAAATATGCATGTTAAAATTTTATTACGAAAAATCATATGAGAAAAATCCTAGTCAATGAAAAATAGTACATAATTTTTTTGAACCCTTCAAAAGTTGTCACATTAAATTCTTGTAAAAAAATTCAATGAGAAAAAACTCCAGTGAAGAAAAAAGTACAACTCGTATTTATTTCCTCTTATTATAATATCACGTGTAATTATATTACCATTACGAAATTTTGTTAGGTGCACCACATTTTAATTGCACTTAGACTTCCTAATCTTTATAGCATTTATCTTCCTAATGATTTTTTATATCATTCTTATTACTTTTCATTAAACATATTTTATATTTGATAACAGTTTCGTGTCCAAAAATCCGTTGAAATGACGTAAAAACAACTTATTTTTCCATCATATTTTTAATAAATAAAAAGTGCGAAAAAATATATATATTTTTTTCTCATTTCAAAGCACGAAAACAAAATATTTTGATATAAATCATCATCAAAGACAAGACGTACTAATTAGTGAAAGGTTAAAAATAAAAATTCGACGAAAAAAATTAAGAATATAATTACTAAAATGGGCAAAGATTGATGAGTTTAACTATAATTAAAATATGGTGTACTAAATAAAAATTGTGGTGTCAATATAACCACCCTAATATCACTCGAACATATGCTTCATGCATATTAGATCATTCAAGAATTTATATATGATTGCGTCCATCATAGAATAATTCATCTATTTATATTTTCTACGAAATTCATTATGTTAAGGTTGTACATTACATATTAAGGCTTCATTTTTCTCATTTACTTTTTACATAAGTGTACACATTTAAGTGTTTGAACTATAGGTCTAGAAATTTCATATTTCTCTAGTAAGCTCGATTTTGCTAAGAATGTGTCAATTTATTTGACCAATTATTTCTACATTAGTATTCTTCAACGAATTTTTTTCGTATCCTTGCTATAATTTATAATATGAATACATTATAGACAAAAATATTATCAACAATTTATTTCTTTTCAATTCCAATTCTTTCCTCCACATTGATTATATAACTTATTGACATATTTCATTTTTCGATATTTAAGGTACCTAAACCTCTTTTGGAATTTTACAATTTGTAGTGTATATATACTCCAATGTTTTTAAAATTAGACCGGAGTGGCCGATTCAACTAAAAAATTGAGAACCGAACCAAAATTCGATCCAGTTATAAAAAAAAAATTAACCGTTTAATAAAAAATCATTCAAATAACCAAAAAATCGATCAATTAAACCTAAAATTGGGAATCAGTCACAATTTTAACGATTGGACCAATTTCCAAAACTTAATTTTTATATAAAAAAAAAATTATTATATAATAAAAAGGTTACCTAAGAGATTGCAACCCGTTTCCCTACCCAGTGGAGCTCTTTTATATCCATTTCTTGAGTCACATAATTGATAAACTTCCCATGTAGGATTGACAAACTTAAAAAAAAAAAAAAAAAGCACACATTTTCAATACACTTTCAATGTAGGATTGACAAACTTCAATAAAACACACTTAATCAAATATTATTTATGGCCAGGTGGTGCATGACTGCAAAATTAAATTATTCAATTCCTATAGATTGCTAAACTTTTTTTTAATCTTACAAATTATTTAGTAAAATTGGAATGAGTTTTTAAGCGATCCAACAAATTAAAAACAAATAAGTTTTATATTAAAATATATACATTTGACATATTTGTATTTATTTGAATTGGTGGTGTGAAAATTTAATAATATTATTGTCAAAATAAAATTAACATATAAATATTTATTGATTACCTCACCCGGATTGAACCTTTGATCCTTGACTCTTTCTCTTTTTCAAATCGATATACTTGGGCCGAATTTTAAAACATTGATATACTCCCCAACGGTATATGCCTCCACATGGAACTCCATTCATTATTTGTCCTATTTTTCTTTTGGAGATTTATCTTGGAATCGAATGTTATCACACCCCAGACATGCTATAGATTTATCAAGTATAATGCTAATGATTTATATTTTTTTCATGACGTCAATTCGAGATAGAGAATTTAAAAATGATTTATTAGATATTATTAATCTCTTCGATAAGTAAATGCATGTATCTAAGTGAATTATTCAAACTTTTGATTCAAATTGTCTTGTACAAGGATTTAGATAACATAATGGTGTATTTTTTTATTTTTTTTTATTTTTAGCTTCTTAATTCCTTCCCTAAAATTAAGAAAATTGTCCAAACAAAATGACAGTCGAAAATTCAAGTTATAAAATATCAACCATTAAGGCTTAAATATTTTATAAGGGTTTCAAACTAAGCATGTATTTTCAGCATTCGTTAATGTCCATCTCAATGCATTGTGTGTAGTGATTGTACATATATTACACTATAAAAAATCATTAGATGAAAAATATTAGGCTTGCACATAAGCCAACTATATCAGGAGAACATTGATGTTGACATGATACAAATAAGTATTGCTGCATTTAAAACATTATTCCCTAAATAGAAATGGGAAATCTTTTGTTCTCAAAATTAATGATTTCGAAATTAAATGAAGAAATTTAACAAACAATAGTTTAATAAAAATCTTCAGGATATTGAACATCTAGTTTAATATAATATTTGCTACATATTTGTATGGTATAGACTAAAAGAAAATGCATGCCTTCAATCGGGTTTGAAAAATTCAATATTATACTAGTGTTAATTTCTATCATTCTTGTCCTTCTCCTTCAGAAACTCTTGATAAGTTTAACTCGATACTTATGTTCGTGAGTTTCATACAAATAATTAAATAATCAATGTAACATAATTGAATATTTAAAATCCATGTAGGATGCTTAGATACGTATATCGTGTTTCTTCAGGAACTCTTTCATATTCTTTAGACATAATTAATATGAATAAAGTTGTTCTTTGAAATAATAAACCAATAATCTTCTATAATAATTTAGACTTAGACTTGTATAAAGTTAATCTTCAAGATTAAGAATATTGGTTTGTACAAAATTTTAATTTCTTCAAGGGTAACAAAATATTGTCATTGAATATTTACATAATTGGGTTGGATTGTGTTTCTTTAGGAATATCAATACAAGTTTTCCATACTATTCACATTAAGTTGTGCTTCTTAAAGAAAAACAAGATAATAACATTTTGAAATATAAATAAGAGTATAATGCTTTTCTAAGAGTATTAATACAACATTCGTTTTAAATATTGACATGCATGAAATTGTTCTTTTGAAGAGCAACATAAATTATTTTTATGGAATATTAACAAGTAGTAACAATATAATATTCTATTGAAATATTAATGTTCTATTGATTATTCTTTAAGAGTAGTAATACAATATTCTTTTGAATATCGGTAAAAAGTAATAATCAATAGTTTAACAAATATATGGCCACGTTTGATTCTCATTCTTTGTAGAATGAGAATGCAAAATATAGCTGTTATGGACCCCACACAAGAGATGAAAAGTAAAAAATGGTGGCTGGATGTGATGGATAACGATTATATTTTTCATTTTTGTGGAGAAAAAATGGGTAGCAAACAGGGCTTATATGTCTATCATTAAAAGATATGGTCAAAATGATGTGATGAAATTGGATAACATGTACCGCTTTGCAATTATAGAATTCAAAAAAGAGCATACTAAAATTTTCTATTAAAGACAAATGACTAGTTTCTTTTTAATTGAGCTTTGTGTGTTGCTTTATGCATTTAGCAAAATCAATTTTATTCATTAATTAGTTGGTTAAAGCATCTAGCTGATAACATATTATAAAACTAAGGGTAAAAAAAAAAAAAACGAATAATAAAAGAAAAGTAGTAGATACAAAAATCATGTGTGTATTTCATTATAACAATGACCCCAATATATAGAATTTCAACGTGAGTTATAATATGAATAAAATATTGTGTAAGACTTGTTTTAGTATCTAGCTAAGATATAATTTTACAAAAGTGTGAATATAAACATTTTCTATTTGGCTAAATGTATTCACATCACATTTTTTTTAAAAATTAGACTACATTTTAATTACATGAAATATTTATAATCTTTACACATTATTATATTTATGACTCAAACTTTTTTCATTGCATTCTTATTCTTAAATTAACATAAATTGTCACTGATTATGATTTCTCTCCAATTTTTATTTTTATTTTTATTTTAAAATAGAGTAAAAAAAACTCATTTATCCATTGTATTTTTTATATAATCAAAATAAATAACACTGTAAAAATATCATTAATATTTGACCGTCATTTTAAAGTATGTTAACAATATCTTTGGACGAAAATTATGATCTAGGACAAGATTTTTTGATTAATAAAAAGATAAATAAGAATGTGAGAAGAAAAGTTAAGGATATAAATCTGATAATGAGTAAAGATTAATGAAGTTTAATCTATAATTTATTAAATATCACATTAAAGGAGAATCATTTTTTGGACGATTTTAACACTAATATAATTCAATTATTTCAATAATACCTTACTTTTCATTTTTCAATATGTAATAAATATTACAAAATCCTATGAATTTCGTGTTATTAATTCTTAATTAATTAACATTAACATTAATCTAGATTCAATGAATTTTGATTTGATGAATCTGGATCTACATGAATCTAAAGTTATTATAGATGAATTTATTTCTATATGAATTTTAATGAGTGCTTAAATTCATGTATTAGCAATTAATTCTTATGTGCCAAATATAGTATAAAAATGTTACTCATTTATAGTATTTCATCATCACACAAAAAAATAAAATAAAATAAATTGAATAATAAAAGTCGAATTTTGAGAGTACAATTTTATTCCCTTAAATTTACATCCTAAATTTTTTTCTTTAGTTTGTTTGAAACTCATCAAATCCTTCCAACAAATTGATATCAAATATTATTTTTTCAGCACTTATAAAGTGTTTCAAAATAACGTGCAATGCACATTTAATTTTGACTAGTATAATTAAAATGTGATGTATCCCAAAAAAAAATGTAGTGTGAATCTTACCCTTTCTATATCCATAATGAAAAAATTTATATGTACTCACACATGGGTTACAAAATAGGTTACTTACTCTCACAATACTTGCGGATCCCACGTGAATTAAAAAATGTCGACTGTGTGGTCTCCACCCCTATTATGTGTAGTGAGTAAATCATTTTGTAAATATGTGAGTACATATAGCATGATTTTTCTATAATCTATTCATCTACTAGGATTTTGGGAATTACAAAAAGGGACTTGGCAAAAAAAAACAGAGAGATTCAGTAACCAGTGTGAACGGGTGCGTAAATCGTAAAAAAGTCACAAGTCATTGGTCGTGACTTCTCACACGCTTTTCAGCAGCTCCAATGAGCATCAAAGTCAAGTTCTTTGGTCTCTTTCTCCTTTTTTCCAGTCCAGAGACCGGTCTTCGTTTGCACTTATATGCAAGCTCAACCAGTTAAATTCCAAAGGGAAAAAAAAAAAAATCAAGGAAAAAAGAAAAAAATGTGATGAAAAATTATTTATTTGACCCCGGAAAAAATGATGAATGATTATATATTACGTGACCATTCCAGTCTCCTCGCAAATTCTCACTAGACATCAAAATTCTAGCGTTCACACCCCTGGTAAGTTTCCTTTTTCCTGTCTCTCGTAGGCTTTTCTGTTGTCGTTTCTATCTGAACGCTGAACTGAACATTTCTATTTATATATGTGTAATTTGTAAGTTCTTTATTGTGTGTTACTAAATAATTTCTGCTGGTGGCTTTCTATATATTAAACGAAGACTTCTTTTATTGATTTCATGTGGAAGTTATGATCAGGGGTTCTTGACTTTAGGACCATTTGGAGGGTTTTGATTGAAATTGGTGGTATCACAGGTGGGATTCTCTGGTAAACTGAAGTGGGTTTTGATCTCTTCTTACTGATTTCATGACTTTTGAGAGGGAAACAGAATTTAATGTTCCCATGTTCTGATTTTCTCTGTAAAATCATCTGGCGTTTGGTGTTTCTTGGTTGCTGCTGTTGCTATCCTTTCTATGTTATTCATCAGTTTTTATTTGTTAATACTTTCACTTGCTTAAGATTTCTATTGTCAAATTAATTGTCCTTCTATAATAGATTCCTGATACTAGTAATTTTATTAAATTGGTGTTATCTTGATTGAAACTCCAGTCAATCCAGTATTTATATAGATGATTTAACATCTTTGTTAAATTTATGAATATTCTATATATCAAACTTGCCTTGTCATTATGTTCTTCTTGCAGTAATTGTGGTTTTAGATTTCTCTGTATCTCCATTTTAATTGTTGCCATAGTTATGGGATGAGAGTTCACTGTGTCCTAATTATCTTGTTTCCTCAATTTTTTTTAGGATATCATGTAGAGTTTGAAATGTGTTTAATTGAATTTTGAATTTGTTCAAACTTATGACAACTGTTACTTGGCGGTTGGATTAACAATTCTATGTTCCAAGCAACATCTTCAGTAGATTCTTATACTCAGGTTTTTATTTCTTTTCGATGATGACTGCTGTATTCATGAGGGCGGCATTTGGTTTTAGAGTTCTCTCAACTCTTAGTAGGGTCTGAATTCATATCTTCTCATGTTTGAATTTGAATTTGTTTCAGGTTTTTGTGGTTATGGCTGGTTTTTTCACAAGGAAGACATTCGATTTTAGAGTTCTCTCGACTCTTGTGAAAATTTTTCTTCTGTTGATTGTGAGAGGATCTTTTACCTACTCATCTGAAAGTGACGTTCGCTGCCTCAGAGCTATAAAAGATTCTTTGAAAGACCCGAATGGCTACCTCACAACATGGAACTTCGATAACAAGACTGAAGGTTTTATATGTAAGTTTATTGGAATCGATTGTTGGCATCCAGATGAGAACAAGGTCTTGAATATTCGGCTTGGGGATATGGAACTTAAGGGTGAGTTTCCTCTTGGTGTTGCTGGTTGTTCATCCTTGACAGGCTTAGATCTTTCTAATAACAAGATTTATGGAAATATTCCAAGTAATATCTCTAAGTTACTTGAATATGTGACAATCCTTGATCTCTCGTCCAACCAGTTATCCGGAGAGATCCCTCTGAATCTTGCAAATTGCACGTATTTGAATGTCCTTAAACTTGACAATAACAATTTGTCAGGCCAAATCCCTGCTGAGATTGGTCAACTCAATCGAATGACAACATTTAACGTGGCTAACAACCGATTGACCGGCCCAGTTCCACAATTCAGAAATGCTACTGTTCCACCAGATAGCTATGTGAATAATGCAGGACTATGTGGCAAACCTTTACCCCCTTGCAGAGGTTCTTCAAAGAAAACTAATGGTGCAGCCATTGTAGCGGCGGCAGCTGTTGGTGGGGTGACTTTTGCAGCTTTCGCTGTTGGCTTTGGCATGTTCTTCTATTTGCGTAAAGTGTCCAGAAAGAAGAAGGAAGAAGATCCTCTGGGCAACAAATGGGCAAAGTGTATCAAGGATGTCAAAGGCATCAAGGCAAGATACATTTATATTTTATTGGAAATTTTACTCTTGACATTAATAAATCATTGGGAAATTTGTTGCCCAGGTCTCAAACTTTAAAAAATAAAGCACGTAGCTACAAATAATTTTTTTAACCTTTAGGTCCCCAAACTTTTATTTTGGGTGCATGTTGATCCCCATAGGATGGAAACCGTCATTTTTTCTGTGGAACAGTCACATGCATTGCACATGACGACTTATTTGAGGGTTATTTTGTCAACCAACTCCATTTCCTTCAAAAACAATTTAAAGTGGGAATAAGATGAAGGCCTTAAGGTTAGCCCCCCATTTTCCTTTTTTTGACAAGTTTAACGGAAATGTGGTGGGTTGACATGGATAAAATAACCAATAAATGAGTCATTGGGTGCAAACTATGTGATTTTATGAATGTGTCCATCCAGCAGAGCTACCTTGCACTGAATATCGAAATAGTTAAGTGCCAAAACAAAATTGATGGGGACCCATATTCTTTGTTTGTCTAAATTTGAGGACCATGGATGCAAATTTCCCTAAATGATTTTGTCAAGCTTCGTACTTTTGATGTCACTTTCTTATATACATGAATTATTTTTTATCTTTTGCATACAAGGAATGAATTACTAACAGTCACATTTCCTGCTGTCAGCTTTCAATGTTTGAGAAGTCAGTTTCTAAAATGAAATTAGGAGATCTCATGAAGGCGACTAATGACTTCAGTAAAGAGAATATAATTGGGTTAGGGAGAGCTGGGACAATGTACAAGGCAGTGCTTGAAGATGGCACCTCCCTTATGGTGAAGCGATTGCTGGATACTCAATACTCGGAGAAAGAATTTGCGGCTGAGATGTCTACTCTAGGTAATATAAAACACCGCAACTTGGTTCCGCTTCTAGGTTTTTGTGTGGCTAAGAAGGAAAGACTTTTAGTTTACAAGTACATGTCAAATGGTAGCCTCCATGATAAGCTACATCTTGTAAAAGATGGTGGCGAACTTATGGATTGGCCTTTACGGCTCAAAATTGGGATTCGGGCTGCGAAAGGATTTGCATGGCTCCACCACAGCTGTAATCCGCGTATTATTCACCGAAATATAAGTTCCAACTGCATCTTACTAGATGTGGATTACGAACCCAAAATATCCGATTTTGGGCTTGCTCGGCTCATGAACCCTATTGACACTCATTTGAGTACTTTTGTGAATGGTGAATTCGGAGACTTGGGTTATGTTGCTCCTGAATATGCAAGAACTCTGGTGGCCACTCCCAAAGGGGACGTCTACAGTTTTGGAGTTGTACTTCTCGAATTAGTAACAGGTGAGAGGGCGACCTATGTGGCTAAAGCCCCCGAAAGCTTCAAAGGGAATCTAGTTGAGTGGATTTCTGAGCTCTCTAGGACCTCAGACCTTCACGATGCAATTGATAAGTCCTTGGTCGGGAAAGGTCACGATAATGAGCTTTTTCAGTTTCTTAAGGTTGCCTGTAGTTGTGTGCTGCCAGCTCCCAAAGAAAGGCCTACTATGTTTGAAGTCTACCAGCTTTTGAGAGCTATTGGACAACCGTATAATCTCACAACAGAAGATGACATCTTGTTGCTGTCGGACATCGGAGATGCTAGTCAATTGGTCGAACTTATTGTTGCTCGAGATGTATAGGAAATCTGTTAAAAATGCAAATGAGATATAGTGGTGATTGAAGTTGTAATCGTACGTAATTAGTAGTTTTTGTTATTGACGAAGTCTTATTTTCCAGTCTGTGCTTTTATCTGGTGAACTAATCAATTACTAAACTGAATAGCTTGATAATGTCTTCTTATCATCATCATGCTATGTTCATAGCTGTCTTTTATGTTTTTCATACATTGGCTGTTTTGATTGATTTTATTTTGTTTGGACTGAGATTTGCACGATTTGGTTAAGAATACCTGTCGGCAGATATACGATAATCTCTTACCTTATATGTAAAAATTATTAATTTTCAGTCAGATGATTATTGATCAGAGGGACTTTTATCTATCAATCGGGAATAACTGTCGTTCTTTTGCAGTCGAAGTTGTAGCCTGTCCATTGACAGCTGAATGTGTCGACTTGGTTAGATTCATTCATGATCAGTTGAAAAGTCTCGTGTCATCTTCGTACGTCAATGACCAATGTGATGTGTGCCAAGTTCAGGATTGTCCATTTCTTTCTTTAAAAAAAAAAGGTTGAACCCCAACTTTGAGCGTCCCACATCATCCCTGTCCTGAAGTATCGTGAGGGAGATAAATCGCAGGTTATACCTCCAAGGGTACAGGGTGGAAGGCTGATTGTACACTTGCATTACCCAAGAGTCAAATCCATATTTCAGGATTCGAATCCTTGACGCGGCAGCCTCAAGTAAAGTTGGATTTTTTCACCCTCCCTTTTATCACTTGAAGATGTGCCATGAGGACTCCATTTCTTTCTTTCTTTTGACAATGCCACTTTGTTGAGGTGAATATGGTGTCAACATTCATACTCTTTTTCGAGATGTTTTCAAACTCATCGAATAAGGTAACCCACACTGAATACAAAGTACCTCCATAATACGACCTTATGATTTCTCGCTTGCAAATTTAAGGTTTTCCTTTTTGGATCCAAGAAAATTAAAAATAAAAGAGGTTTTATGGACTTAAATTTTGGAAATTTAATCAAGATTAAAAGATTATTGTCCTTGATAGAGAAAAAAATATGTATATCTCGATTTTTGAGAAAAAATATAAAAGTTGAAGAAATATATTTAGATTATGAATTGAATTGAATAGAATATGTTACTCCGTTAAAAAGGAGATTACTGTTTAAGAGACGTGGAAAGGTCGTAGCGGGACACGTGGCAAGCAGAAAATCAAAGATGGGTGAAATCCGCTTCGGCCGAAGTGTCTAGATCGAATACCGAAGTCATAACGAGGTGCGTTCACTTCGACGTCGATGTCTTCTGTTCAAAACCGAAGTCCCTCCAACCGTATAGTACTTCTCTAGTTCGAAGTTCCCACAGCCGCATAGTACTTCTCCAGTCCGAAGTCATTAGAGGAAACGAACTTGGTAAGTCCGAAGTCCCCCCAGTTGCTTAATGTTTCGTTCGCCAAGGTTCTCATAAGATACAAATCTGAAGGATATCTCTGAGAAGTGATTGATTTGACAAGTTACTTTAAGTCACCTTACTTAATGTCAGTCAACAGGAAGGGGGTGGCAGGACAATCATCACTATAGTTAATGTTGTGAATGAGTGATGCGATGTTCAATTCAACAGGATGAAGTCACGTGGTTTCAATCCAACGATAGACAGTTTGGCCGTTTGTCTATAAATAGCATTTCTTGTGATTGTAATAAGGATGTTGAATTCAAGATAATATAAGGCATAAACTTGAGTTCTTACAAAAGATATTATTGTGAAAATACTTCGTTCTTATAATCATTATAACTTTACAATATTATAATGGATAAAACGTGAAATCAATTACAAATCTTTATTTATTCGACACAAGAATCATTTGTTGGTATTCCGACTCGACAGTTCATACATACTTCCCGATCATCAGCTCCGGTCAACTCGCCGGAATCCTCGTGTCACGAGTCCAATACCGACATCTGTTGACAACATTTTTTGGGGTCAATAGATTGACACCGTCTGTGGGAAACAAACAGTTAAACTACAAGAATCCCGTAAACAAAGGCTGTTATATCCTTGCAAAAGGAAATATCCTATCCCTTTGAAGAAAATGAGGTTATTCTTGAGTAAAGAATCACTAAGAAGGATTAAGTAACATACAAAATCAATATTTTCCTCTCACAAAAGTTGAAAATGAAGCTAACCGGAGAGCTACCCTCAAACGGAGATAATGAGTGAAAATGAAGGAGAAGTAGCGTCTCGAATGGCTGAGGAAAACCCTGAACAAGGGAAACCCTCACACACGATGCCTACGTCATGCCACAAGTTTAACCAGCGGCAAATGCACGACCCCCGAGGCGAATCAAAGGAAGCTGCTAGACTTAGCAGAGAAATGACAACCATGGCGGAGAACATGCGGAATATCACCCAGCAGAATCACGCTATGCATGAGATGTTGATGAACATGCAGGCTCAAAGAGGGTACCCTCCGAACCCTCCGAACCCTCTACAAGGAGATGGATTTTACCAAAACAACCAATACGACGGAGTTGACAATCGCATGGGAGGTCAGCCTCCATATCAACATGGAGATCCCCTGGCGAGAGAGGCCGGGGTCGGTTCTTCCACCAACTATGCTGGCGAACTTCCCCAAGAAGCACCACAAGACTACTCACTGAATTACGATTCCGATGTCCCAGGGAGATCACCCAGACGAACTAAAAGCGTTTTTGATAGAATCTCTAACCCACCTAGAAATAGGCTTAATAGGCGCCCACGAAGGCCCAAAGAGAGGCCCATTGAACAACCTCAATTTGGAGGGCAGGCTGAACTACATCATGAAAGGGTGAGACCTCCGCCTAGAAATAGGCGAGAGAGAAAGAACCAAGCCAGAAATCAAGTCGGCCGGTCTCAACCACTTCGGAACATGCCTGTCGAGGAAAATCAAAACGCAGACGAACCACAAAGGTCTTGCAACCTTGACGACGATGGTGATACTTTATCATTTTCTAGAGAGATTCAAGATGCTCCCGTGCCGAAACACTTCACATTGCCAAAAATCTGAAATTATGAAGGAAGTGGAGACCCTGTAAAGCACCTGGACTGTTTCAAAACTCACATGGGTTTGCAGAGATCCACCTCAATTATGGAATGCAGAGCTTTCTACCTTACCTTGAGTGGGGCAACTGAGGTATGGTATAGCAGGTTGCAAGCAGGAAACATCCGAAGTTGGCCCGACTTCAAAAAAGCGTTACTTAAGCGCTTCGCGACTAGCAAAGAAGGTGAAGGCCCAATCCAGCGCCTTCAAGATATGAGGCAACAGCAGGGAGAGTCGCTGAAAACCTTCCTATCCCGATTCACGGACGAAATGACGTACTGTGTCCAAGTTTCGAACATAGAAGTACTTACCGCATTGAGAGGTGGTTGGACATGAACTCCCTCTTTTGGAGGGATGTACAAAACAAAGATCCTACCAGTTATGATGCTTTGTTGGAAATGATAAGGCGAGAAATTATAAATGAAGAGCTCAAGGATCATCGCAACAGGGCAAGCCGATGTCTCCCACTTCCCCAACTGCGAAGAGGACGAGGTCCTACCTCCCACCTAATAGACCACCAAGGTGGGCAGTCAAATCTAAACCCAAGACAAGCACTAACAGCTGCTACCCTAAATGCAGTTCCAAACCTGGTGTATGAGGACGTCAATCCCAATCCAGGACAACAGGAAAGACTCCCTTCATCGCCAACACGCGGATCGAGAGATAGAGGAAGGAACGTTAGGCCTAAAAATTAGAATAACATCCCTTATTGCACCTACCACCGTTCTTATGGTCATGACACCACCACATGCTGGGACTTGAGGCAAAATAATGCCCAAGGGGGAAATCAACATGCAAATGCACCACCTCGAAAGGTCGGCAACAAAATATCAACAATTCAAGGGGAGGCGAATGCAGACGACCTGAAGAAGGTCGGAGGCCTGAAGAAGGTCGGAGACGCCACCGAAACTCTCATAATAGTGATGGAGGCAAATCCATCAGAGAAATTGATACCATATTCGGGGGCCTCGATGTTGGCGGTGAATCTAGGAATGCCCAAAAGAATTACGCAAAAGAGGCTAGGAAACCCCCGATGTGTAGTTTGATAGTCAGCACCCAACCCTCTAACGGGAGAGCGGAGCCCATTACTTTCACACAAGACGATGTTGTAGGGGTACACTATCCCCATTGTGATGTTTTGGTCGTAAGGGCGGTGGTGGCCAGGAACGGCTTAAAGAGGATGCTGGTAGATAACGAGAGTTCAGTTAATATTATTTTTGGAGCTACTTTCGATCAAATGGAAGTAGAGCAAGCATTGACCCCCCCCTCCGTAACGTCTCCAATTTATGGGTTTACTGGAGATAGCCTTATCCCCAAGGGAAAATTGTCCTAGCAATAGAAATGGGAGAAGCACCTCTTGTGGCAAAAAACCTTATGGAATTCCTGATTGTAGATCACCGCTCTGCCTACCATGGAGTACTAGGGCGACCTGCCTTGAAAGAGCTGTGGGCTGTTACCTCAGTACACCATTTGTGCATGAAATTTCCCATGGAACATGGTGTTACAACAGTCCGAGGATACCAGAGAAGTTCTAGGCTATGCTATACCAATTCCATTCGCAAAGCCAAACCAAGGAATGTGAATGTTATCTTAATAGAAATTGATTATCCTGTGCAGGGAAACTACCTTGACCAAGGGGAAGATGTCGTGATAACTGAAGCCTCTGAAGAAGAGGTAGTTCTGGAAGTGGCAGTTATCCCTGAAAAGGAACGGACTGTTGAGCAAGCAATAACTACAGATGAATTGGATCCCCGTATGATAGACTGTGAATCTCAAACAACACCAATAGAAGAGCTAGAAAACTTTCCAGTAGGACCCCCTGAACAGATGAGGTCATTGCAGGTCGGCAAAGACTTGGCGCCACTAGAAAAAGAGAAACTGAAAAGTTTCCTCAGAAACGACTTGGACATCTTCGCTTGGAAACACAAAGACATGGTTGGGATCTATCCCAAGGTCAGCTGCCACCATTTGAAAATTGATCTAAAAGCGACCCCAAATAGGCAAAAAAGAAGGGCCCTAAATCCATAAAGGTACGAGTCCCTGAAGGATGAAGTAAAGAAGTTGATTGACAATCACTTCATTAGGGAATCAATTTATCCGAAGTGGGTGTCCAACCCTGTGTTGGTAAAGAAACACAACGGCAAGTGGAGAGTGTGTTTGGATTTCTCAAATCTAAATCAAGCATGTCCGAAATATAGTTTTCTATTACCCCGAATCGACCAACTAGTTGATTCTACTGCTGGGCACGAAATGTTGAGTTTCATGGACATCTATTCACACTACAATCAGATTCCGATGCTTCTAACGGATGAAGAGCACACTTCATTTATTACGAACCGAGGCTTATACTGTTATAAGGTGATGCCCTTCAGATTGAAAAATGTCGAAGCCACCTACCAGAGGTTGGTAAATAAAATGTTCGCAGATCTCATCGGAAAGACAGTCGAAGTATACGTGGATGACATGCTGGTAAAAAGCCTGGAAGCAAGGGATCACGTACAACACTTAGACGAAGTCTTCAAAATACTAAGGCAATATAGGATGCAGTTGAACCCGTCGAAATGTGCGTTCGGGGTAGCTTCAAGGAAGTTCCTCGGCTACATGGTAAACCAGAGAGGAATCGAAGCCAATCCCGACAAAATCAAGGCCCTCATTGAGATAAGGTCGCCCCAGAAGCCTAAGGAGGTACAAAGCCTAACAGGAAGAGTAGCAGTTCTGAGTCACTTCGTCTCAAAGGCCACAGATAAGTGTTTCCTCTTCTTCAAAGTTCTAAAAGGGGAAACAAATTTTAGTGGACCGCGGAGTGTGAAGAAGCCTTACAAGTACTGAAGAGGCATCTTGTTCAAGCCCCTCTCCTCTCAAAACCTAAACCCGGAGAACCCTTATTGTTATACCTTGCTGTCACAACCGAAGCTATCAATTCGGTTCTGATCAGGGAAGAGGCAAGACACCAGCTGCTCGTGTATTACATTAGCAAAGCACTTCTTGCCGTCGAAACGCGGTACCCTGATATGGAAAAGTTAGTTTTAGCGCTCATCACAGCATCGAGAAAGCTGAGGCCCTACTTCCAAGTGTACACCATTGAGGTATTGATCAACTTTTCCCTAAGACAGGTACTTCAGAAGCCTAATGCTTTGGGTAGATTATTAAAATGGGTCGTGGAGCTCACAGAATTCGATATCGTCTATAAAACCCGAATACTGTTAAGGGATAGGCCCTGGTAGACTTTGTGGCAGAATTCACTCCTATTCCACACGTGGAAGAAGAAATGGAATTAGTAGAACCTCCCACCTGGAATCTATATGTAGATGGCTCTTCAGGAGAATCCGGGTCCGGTGCAAGAGTAGTACTAATCAGCCTAGAAGGGCACAAGTTGAACCGTACCATAAGGTTTGGGTTCAAAGCTACAAATAATATGGTTGAGTATGAAGCTCTCATAGTTGGGCTCCGCCTCGCTAAGGAAATGTAGGTCAGAAGGTTAACTATTCAAAGTGATTCTTAGCTAGTTGTTAACCAAGTCGGAGGATAATTCGTCGCCAAAGACAAATGAATGGCTGCTTACCTCAAGGTAGTCATGGGACTCATACCTAGTTTTGATAGGTTTGAATTAACACATATCTCACGCAGTGAAAATAATCATGCAGACGCTCTCTCAAAATTGGCAAGTAGCAGGGACTCCGAACTCCTAGCTGTGGTCCCATTAGAACACCTACTGAGGTCCTCTATTGCAAAATGCGAGAAAGTGATGTGGATAGGGAGTACTCCATCATGGATGGACCCGATAGTTGCTTTCCTGAAAAACCAAGTCCAACCCTCTGATAGAGAAGAAGCACAGAAACTCCGATGACGAGCCGCACACTTCATTCTTCAGGATGAAGTACTCTACAAAAGTGGTTTCTCCATGCCTCTTCTCCGTTGCACAGGCAGGGAAGAAGCGAATTACGTGCTTCGAGAAGTACATGAAGGCATATGTGGAAACCACTCGGGGGCTGGGCTTTAGCCCAAAAGGTGTTAAGATAAGGATACTACTGGCCGACCTTAAAGAAAGATGCTAAGCAATTCGCCCAGAAATGCAACAAATGTCAGAGGATTGCGACAATTCAGAGGCAACCTTCGCAAGAACTCACCGTAGTTTCAAGTCCGTGGCCCTTTGCCAAGTGGAGAATTGACCTCATTGGGCCCATACCAAAAGGAAGAGGTGGTGCATGCTTCGCAATTGTCGCCATAGATTACTTCACCAAATGGACCGAAGTCGAACCTCTATCCAAGGTCACTGAAGCAAACACAACGAAATTTCTCTGGAAAAACTTTATATGTAGGTTCGGTATCCCGCGTTGGACGACAGTTCGACAATAAAAAGGTCAGAGATCTCTGTGACAAATTGGGCATTAAAAAATATTTCTCTTCACCTCACCACCCGCAGGCCAATGGCCAAGTGGAGGCAGTAAACAAAACCATCAAGTATACACTGAAAAAGAAGCTGGACACCTCCAAAGGTGCCTGGGTGGATGAACTACCACAAGTTTTATGGGCAATCCGAACCACTAGTCGAATGGCGACAGGACAAACCCCATTCTCCATGGTTTACGGGGCCGAGGCCAAGAGTCCCGTTGAAGTAGGACTCCCCTCCTCTCGTCGATTGACGAATTAAGAAGATCCGAGCTCGACTTCCTTAAGGAAAGAAGGGATGGAGCACAAGCCAAAGTGGCTACCTATCAAAGAAAAATGGCTAGATACTACAATTCTAAGGTAAAGAGGAAGTTGTTTTGATTGGAAGACCTCGTACTAAAAAGAGTTATATTGTCAACAAAAAAACTAGGTACAGGGACTCTGGGACCCAACTGGGAAGGTCCTTACCGCATCAGGGAAGAGGTCAGAACTGGGACTTACATGATCGAATCCATGGAAGGAAAAGTACAACCTCATCCATGGAACACTAAACACCTGAGGAAATACTATCAATGAAAATTGTAACTCCTTTCCTGTGTAATCAGTAATCAATAAAAGATCATTTTGCAAAAGAGTCTCCTATAAAGTTGTGCATGCAGAAACTTAAACTAGTTTTAACGTCATCACTTCGACTAGGAGGCAGTCCTAAGAGGACCCCTCTCAATAGCGAAGTGAATAGAACGTTTCCTTACAAACAAGATTTGTGAAGGGATCTTGGCATGAGAGGGCAACCTAAACCCCATGCCTTGGGAAGAAAATTAAACTAGTTATAATGTCGGCACTTTGACTAGGAGGCAGTCCTAAGAGGACCCCTCTCAATAGCGAAGTGAATAGAATGTTCCCTTACAAAAAAGATTTGTGAAGGGGTCTCGGCATGAAAGGGCAACCCAAACCCCATGCCTTGGGAAGAAAATTAAACTAGTTATAACGTTGGCACTTCGACTAGGAGGAAGTCCTAAGAGGACCCCTCTCAATAGCGAAGTGAATAGAACGTTCCCTTACAAACAAGATTTGTGAAGGGGTATCGGCATGAGAGGGCAACCCAAACCCCATACCTTGGGAAGAAACTTAAACTAGTTATAACGTCGATACTTCAACTATGAGGCAATCTTAAGAGGACCTCTCTCAATAGCGAAGTGAACAGAACGTTCCTTTACAAACAAGATTTGTGAAGGGGTCTTGGCATGAGAGGACAATCCAAACTCCATGCCTTGGGAAGAAACTTAAACTAGTTATAACGTCGGCACTTCGACTAAGAGGCAGTCCTAAGAGGACCCTCTCAATAGCGAAGTGAATAGAACGTTCCCTTACAAACAAGATATGTGAATGGGCCTCGGCATGAGAGGACAACCCAAACTTCATGCCTTGGGAAGAAACTTAAACTAGTTATAACGTTAGCACGTCGACTAAGAGACAGTCCTAAGAGGACCCCTCTCAATAGCGAAGTGAATATAATGTTCCTTCACAAACAAAATTTGTGAAGGGGCATCGGCATGAGGAGGCAACCCAAACTCCACTCCGAACTGACAAAGTTCATGAAAGGAACATCTGCACAAGGAAATAAGGTAAATATAACCAAGATTTAATTAATCACGACAACATCACGAGCTGCAAAGATAACCCAAATTCATGACAAGCCAAGGCTAAAACTCGAATGGGAAAGTATCAGTTAAAGTCTAAACTGTTTCGAGATGAGTATTGTCTTTCGTTATATGGTTATTGCAAGCTTCAGACATTAACACTTCAATAAAAGGAAATGGTAGACGTCGTTATTAAACATAATCATTTAACTTCGGATTAGTATCTCCACAGCTACCGAAGTATTGACACTTGGAATTTAAATTGCATCTTTCAAATGGGGGCATGTATTCTAAAAGAGTTCATTCAAAGTTAAATGCTTTATTCGGATTGCATACAAAATAAAAATTGAATGATAAGTCAAAAGCACAATTTCATTAACGAAAAGACTACATGATGTGGGCTTCGAGGTCTATTACAAAAATTCACTTCCCTATCTATTCGTTGGGGGGGGAGGTGTGAAAGGAATTATAGCATTCAGGGGGTTGATTTTATCTACATTTGCTTCAGAGGCTTTATCATCAACCTCAACGACGTCATCTCCAACTGCTGGGACTTCAGTATCTTGCTCAGGCTCCTCGTCGAGGAACAACTCCCTCAAATCTGAAGTGCTAATGGCCGGATTGTTAGCCTCAATCCATTCCACTATTTCACTATACGCATATCTCAGTAAGATGGAAGTTGCTTACGAACCATTTCTCAGCCTTCGTCCCAGCAGATTCGGCCCCCTCCTAGCCTTTTCGACCTCCTCAGTGAGACTCGAAATTTTTGAGTTCAAGGCAGTATTCTCCTTTGATGAGCAGAATGCTCCTTGTTGAGGCTCTCCAAGGCATCCGTCGATATCCTCTGATGAGCATCAGAAGTCTCCACCCGCCTCGTCATAGAGGCCACCTCACTTTGGCAAATGTGAACTTCTTTCTTCAAATTCTCAATCTAAGTCAAAGCCGAGGCAAGTTTCATAGACTCCTCATCCTTCGACTTCTTGGCTTCTGCCGCTTCAGCCCTGGCATTAGAGGCCTCCTCCTCAGCTGCTGCTACCCTACTGGCAGCATCCTCCTTTTTTCCTTGCAAGTTATTAAAGAGGGCCTGCACCTCTATGATAGTGCCAAACAACCTCACCGTTTGGCTCACCATTGTTGTAATGACATCCTTGGGTTCCCCAGACTCCATAAAATTCTGCCACCTATCCGTCCAGTACTTATAAAAGCTAGAAGCCACAGTTTGAGCGTCAGCAGAAAGCATGGAAAGGATTTCTGGGACTAGCTCATCATCATTTTCAGTGGGAAGAAGTTTGGTCCTAGCCGACCCTCGCACGGAGGAAGCGCTTGCTGTCCTCGACCTCTTTGTAGGAACTTTCTTTGGCAGTTCGGATGGCATTTTCTTTGTAACAGGAGCCGCGGCTAGGGAAGCACTAAGAAGCTTCTCCCCTACTGGGACTTCAGAACGTGGGGGTGGGACATCAGCTGAACCTCCAGCCCCATCCTCCCTTGGCACCCTGAATTTTTTCTTGGGAGACTCCACCACAGGAGTTTTGCCCTTGTCAATTGTGGAAAGGGGGACAGCTTCCTTGATAGCATCCTCCACCTTATGGATGGCAGCCTCTTTACTTACCCTTTCTACCCTTTCTCTTACCTTCTTAGCACCAGCCGAAGTGCCCTTTAAACCTCTCCTCCCAGCAGTAGAGGTAGCAGCCATGATAGTAGCTATGTCTGGAGTGGGGTGCCTCCTGTGCAAAAATTTCTGTGCAAAAAGAAAATGGGTGAAGACAGCAATGGTGTGATCACAGTAAAAATATTTCAAAACCAAAGAAAAAATGAGCACGTACCTTTCCTCGACATCAGGCAGAAGTCTTCAAATGACCGTCTTCGAAGGATGAGCCTTTCGTATTCTTTGGAAGAAGCTGGTCGGAGGTAGACGTCCCTAATCAGTTCAAGCTCCCCTGAACTTAGATCGAACAATTCAACCACGTCTACACAAAAAATAGTTCAAAGGGTTAGTGCTGAATTTTAACTCAAAATGCAAATGCATAATAAAATTAACACTCACTGGCTTCGGAGTATGAGGTCGGCGCTTTGACGTGAGGTACGGCGTCGTTCTCACACTCCTGCTATTTACCCCTCACCTAGAACCACGACTCTTTCCAGAGCTTGACGGAGGAAGGGAGTTTGACGACAAAGGGAGAGTGTGACCCCCAAGGACACAAAGAATACCACCTCCTGGAATCCCCTTTTCCTGGAGACCTCGGCTGGAAAAGCGTTTGGAAGATATGAAGGGGCATGTCCTCGCCTAACGAGGTCTCCTTCCAAAGAAAATATGAACCCACTAACTGGGCCCATGCATTGGGAACAAACTGGATAGGGGCCAGTCCATATAGCCTAAGGACTGCTCTGAAAAAGGGTGGAGAGGAAGGCAAAGCCTTGCCTTAAGCAAATGTTTGCTAATGGCGACACAGCCCGACCTTGGGTAACATGCACGTTCCGCCGAAGACGGAGTGAGAAGTTCGATGTCATAGGGTATGCAATATTTTTCCCTGAGCTGAACTAGACGCAAATGGGTCATAATGGATTGAATTTTGGATGCCTCCCAGATGTCCTCTGACCTGATCCCCCTCACAGGAACAATACTCGGTTCGGACATTGTTATTTTCCTAAGGTCCGAAGTCTTAATCAAATGGATTTCATAATTGGCCGCTATTTTCAAATAATCTAGTTCTCTATCAGAACCAGAACATATCAGGTTCCAAAAGAAATCAAAAAATTCAAGCATCTTTTCTCTCTTACAAACTTACAATGTTAATTGCAATGCCGGTGAAGGATTGCCAGAAAATCTTGAGAGGCAGAAAATCTAAGAAGAGAAGAAGGTACAGGCTCTTAAGGTTCTCTAGCAGATTCGCGTGAAGATAAAGGAAATAAAAGTGTTCATTTGCCACCATTTATAGGCAAGAGGGAAGGGCCCTGACCGTTGGATGAGAATCTGGTCCATCTAACCGTACATACACAGATCTAATCTGAGTGGTCCAGGTGTCAGTTGTTTCATCTTCTACGGATCAGATGACGGTGTGTGGCCCACGCACCTCAACATGTCTTTGGCCCTTGGAAGGCGCCCTAGAACCACCATGATTGTGCATTTAGTGTAGTAATGGTTGCGTGTCTGGGAGATTGAACCGTCGCAATAGCCATTTGAATGCCTGCACAAGATGGCGTATCATTACAGCCTAAAAATAAACGACCCCTCGTATCCATCAAAACAAATAGGACCTCCACAGATTTTCTTGTTCATAGGACCTCGGCCCACCGAAGTCGAACGCCTCAGCACCATGCGAAGCACCTCGATACGACCCACTTCGGATAAAAGCAATTTCGGCCCAATTATCTTTATTCAAACATCACACAAATATGGAGGCACTTCGGCAAGAATGGTAGCAGTGGTCATCCACGTCATTATTCAATAAATCTTCACAGTAGCAAGTATTACTTATAACTTCTTATGACCGATCGTATTACGCCCTGAGGTCTCAAATCCGACACATCAGCCAATAGAGTTCTCGAAGAACCATGTATGCATTTTTTCCAAAGTCCATGCATCTACATAAATGTTAAATACATAGAATTGGGGGACTATTGTTACTCCATTAAAAAGGAGATCACTGTTTAAGAGACGTGGGAAGGTCGTAGCGGGACACGTGGCAAGCAGAAAACCAAAGATGGGTGAAATCCGCTTCGACCGAAGTATCTATATCGAATACCGAAGTCATCACGAGGTGCGTTCACTTCGACGCCGATGTCTTCTGTTCAAAATCGAAGTCCCTCCGACCGCATAGTACTTCTCCAGTCTGAAGTTCCTACAACCGCATAGTACTTCTCCAGTTAGAAGTCATTAGAGGAAACGAACTTGGTAAGTCCAAAGTCCCCCCAAGTTGCTTAATGCTTCATTCGCCGAGGTCCTCATAAGACACAAATCTGAAGAATATCTCTGAGAAGTGATTGACGTGATAAGTCACTTTAAACCACCTTACTTAATGTTAGTCAACGGGAAGGGGTGGCAGGGCAATCATCACTATAGTTAATGTTGTGAATGCGTGATGCGATGTTCAATTCAATAGGATGAAGCCACGTGGTTTCAATCCAATGATAGACAATTCGGTCGTTTGTCTATAAATAGCACTTAAGGATGTTGAATTCAAGATAATATAAGGCATAAACTTGAGTTCTTACAAAAGATATTATTGTGAAAATACTTTGTTCTTATAATCATTATAACTTTACAATATTATAATGGATAAAACGTGAAATCAATTACAAATCTTTATTCATTCGACACAAGAATCATCCGTTGGTATTCCGACTGAATAGTTCATACATACTCCCCGATCATCAGCTTCGGTCAACTCGTCGGAATCCACGTGTCACGAGTCCGATACCGATATTTGTTGACAACATTTTTTGGGTCAACAGAATCGACTCGACTAAAGAAAATAAACAATAGGAATATTTATTTGTTGACAAGGAAAAAGATTCTTGATCACCTGTTGAGAAACTAATTATTCTCATGGAACTATAATGGTAGCAATATCGTATTTTGCTCCCGTTTATTACTATTTTCGTGAAGTAAAAATCTTTGAGTATTAATGAATTCATATAACGGTAATCATAATGTATTGTTTCGTAATATTTTCATTATGACTTGACATTTCGATCAAAAATCATACTAACTCAAAGTAATTGAACTAATTAACCAATACGTTTCAATTTTAATTACAAATTTAATTTGACTTGGTTCTTAAATCAAGAAAAATATATTGAATCGAAGTAGAATTGAACTAACTGATCAATTTGTTTTAATTTTAATTAAAATTTTGATTTTACTTGATTCTTAAAATCGAGAAGCGGACAATTTTGATCAAATTCTCAATTCTAGATATGAAATCAAAATTTAATTCCATTGCAAAATTTTATTTTCATAATCTCGACAATAATTTATCTATTAGGGTCCGTTTGATTGTAAGGGTGAAAAATGGGTGGAAAAAAATGAATGACAGATAATTGAATTGAATAGAACTTGTTTTAGATGAAATTGTAATTAATGGTGTTTGATTGGTATAATTTTTCACCCAATCCGTTTGACTTTATTTTTCATGCAAATTGTTACCTTTTGGGATAAATTTTTTCTCAATCTGTATTAAAATTTGTTTGGATTGCAAAAAAGTAAAAAAAATTAAAAATTAAAAAAAAAATTGAAATTTTTTTGTGTTCGTTTGACTTTATTTTTCATGCAAATTTTCAATTAAATGGATAAAATTTTTTACCATTGGATTTAGAATATGTTTCCATTGCCAAAAAAGTAAAAAAAAAAAAAAAAAAAAAAGGGATGTAAAACATTTTTCCGCCATGTCCATAGGAAAATAAAAGATGGAAAATGTGCTTTAAATGGTTGTACCTAGAAAATGGGTGAAAATGAATTCCATGAAAAAGTTATGCAATCAAACACCAAATTTAAGGTTTCCTTTTCCACCCAAATTCCTTGCAATCAAACACTGCCTTACACAAATTAGTAAGTATTCATAAGAACAACACTTTTGTTACTTAAAATAAAATAAAATAAAATAAAAACATTAAAATGGAACAAGAAAATTTACACTAAAGTTTACATGCAATAATCAATTTTTGAACCATTAAAGGAAAGGAAATTGGATAGAACCGACCTATTCGAATGAAACCAATGATATTCATAATGGGCCGGAAGACGGTCGCGTAGTGGGCCTTAATCTGCATTCCAACCAAAATAAAATAAATGAATTCTTTAATCAAAGTAAAGATTGAAGGTTTGGAATGTCTGCCTTTGCAAGGAATTAACCAGGCGCTGCTTCTCTCTCCTGTCTCCAATTCAGGTTTTAATGCTTACTCTTCATATGCAAGAATATGAATATGTAATTCGTTACGTATATGCATCCATACTGAGTTCTGTTGCTATATCTTGTTTTCTGTGTCCAGAGATTCTGAATAATATTTATCCGATGAACATGTTTGATGAAAATGCTTAATGGTCTAGTCGGAATTAATATTCTGTAATCTTTATCAGTATAAATTCATAATAGACCAGAAATAGGAAAATATGGAAATATGGGGTTTAGAGAAGAAAAGTCTTACTGATATGTGGCCTGGGGATAAAATGAATTCAGACCTTTAAGTTGACGTTGTGGTAAGTGATGGAGCTTGGTTTTGGTAATGACTGGTTATCTACTTGTGTGAATAATTTGTAAAATAAGAGGTAATTGCTGTTCTATTTAAGAAGTCCCACATACTGAATTTTAGTTCGTAAAGGGGGATATTGGGGTGATTTGAAATTGTTTGGGCAGTGTTATTGAATTTAGTGAAACTCCCATAAAGCAATATATGTTATATCTCAGAAATAAACCTGTTCTCTTTTCTCAAATTATGTTGCTAGCTTGAGAAGTTTTTTAGCTGTGGAAATTGAACTAGATTTTTTTCGTTGCAAGAATTCATTTTCTGGCAGTGAGCGTGTCTGAAAAGTTATGAAAAGAGAGAAGTAAACTAAATTGGGGTTGAATAAAAACCAGAGTTATAGGCAATATGAAAATATACTTGGTGCAAATGGCAAGGATTGCATAACTATTTATATGGATTTGTTTATTTTTTATTTTAAGCTCTATTTTGAACTTAAGTTTTCCATTAGCTTACGAATGAATTTCTCTGATTATTTTTATATTTGACTATTTTGAAATTAAGTTTTCTTGTTTTCAATAAAAAAAAATGTCAAGAATTATATGTTTTTGAGATTTTTGTACAATTTGAGATTTTCTAGAAAGTTGGACAGGTACACTAAAGTGTTATATTATTTGTAATTCTGAAATTGTGGAAATAAATCTGTTGTTTTATGTTGAGACATTTATCATTTTTATGAGCTCTGAAAAGTTTAATCGACATCTTTTGAGTGTAGTATGCTCCCTCTGAGGGTCCTCTCTGTTTCATTTCCTTTGGGGCTTTGTCTCATACACTCCAGGGTTCATTTGTTTCACATTAGCTAGATGATATTCATCTTTTTGTTGTTTTCCTAATTTTTTTTTTATTTTTTGTTTTTTTTTGTTTAATTCATGATCAGGTGACTTAGCAATGTCTCTTTGTTGGTGATAATGCTTTATGGGCCACTCTGATACACCAAGCTTGTTGTTTGCAGCTGCTGTTTGGTGTGCTACATACGCTTTGGTTGCTGTTCAAGGGGTCCTGCGTGTTTTCAATTTTTTCTGGACCTCCATTTTCAGTTAATTTTGAGTATTTTGAGAATCATATAGAAAGGGAAGAAAAAGGCCATCATGGGCTACGCACAGCTTGTTATTGGTCCTGCAGGCAGCGGAAAGGTGATTTATCTATTTGTTCCCTTTAAATCCTACCAATACATCTTCTTGATAGGAGGAATTTTGGATTTAAATTTTTCATGAATGATGGTTAAACAACAAAGCTGTTTGAAATCTGAAGTTCTCTTTTTTCATGAAATTTTTATTTGATATTGATATAAATAAATATTTTCTGACCAAGGACCTATATTAATCATGGCTTGTCATAGTCTACTTATTGCTCTAGCTTGCACCAACATTGTGAAACTGTGGGCCGAACAATTCATATTGTAAACCTAGATCCTGCGGCTGAGAATTTTGACTATCCAGTAGCCATGGGTGAGTATGGCTAATAATTATATGTAAGACTGGTTTATATAGATGCTCATTTGATCTGGGTCCTCATTTTATTTCTTGAGTTTTGAATTTGCAGATATTAGGGAACTCATTTCTTTGGATGATGTTATGGAGGAACTTGGATTGGGTCCAAATGGTGGACTTATTTACTGCATGGAGTATCCTTTTTCACTTCAAATTCCTGTTTTTCCATTTTTTTTTTTTTTTTTTTGTCTACTTAGTCTGCTGTGTTTTCCTTTTTGAGTTATCCATGCATGTTATGGAGCTATTTTGAGCTTCAAAAATGGTCTTTCAAGGAAGTGATGAACTTGCTTTAATACTTCTAAGAAATTTTATATTATTGTTGGACATGTAGTGCCTTAAATCCTGAAACTCAGGCACCTTGAAGAAAATTTGGATGATTGGCTCTCAGAAGAGTTGGATAATTACTTGGATGATGATTATTTAGTTTTTGACTGTCCAGGTGCACACAAATTTTCCTATCTCATCAGTATATTTTCCTTATACATTGTTACTTGCTGTTAACCCCTTTGTTTTGTGTTTTTAAAGCTTAATGATTGAAACGGTGGGAAAAATTGAAGAATAACCTATGATAAGTTCGTTGCTCGATAGTTTGAGTATTCGATGAGGATTGAATATGGAGCTCAAATTTACTATTACTCTTATTGGGTGAATAGGAAAAGCAGGTCATAAAATTGGCTTTTATATCCCTTGAATGAATAGATGAAAACAGGAAGAGGAAACGGATCAAAGAATAGTACACTAAGAATCATAGTTCCTCTGATTATATGTAAAAGATATACGGAAATATGTTGGGTGCATATTTCGAGATCTCTGAAATAATTTCTATTTTTGGATGTTGAAATACTATGTGTACATGTCATTGAGAAGTCCATTGACTTAAATACAACAATAATAAGTGGCAATGCATACGTGTGCAAAGCTATAAAAATGAGTCAAAGTGGATTGCGGCACAATAACACTTTTGTGCGATTATTCTACCAAGCTACTATGGGAATAGCCTTGTGCACGCTGAGAAAAAAAGCATGGGGAGAAAATGATATTAGATACCTGGAATTCCTTGCTATAAACAATGAATATGTAGCATCGATGCACAACACGTACAATATTATAACTTTTGGGTTAACTATCCAGCCTCAATTCATGCGTTCCCTGGTGAATTTATTAGAATATTAGTCTGTCATATCATTTTATAATGATCTTTGTAGTGAGAATCTGGTTGTTGACGTGTCTACCTACACAAGAGCACCCTATAGCTTTCTTCGCTTACTTTGATCGAAGATATTTCTAGTCTCACCCTGATTAGCCTTTGATTATTATTAAATAGATAGAAAAGGTTTAGATGAATGAAACTCAAAAGGAATTTATTGAGCAAGTGGTTTAATTCGACAAAAAGCAAATAACTTTATCGGGGCTTGGTATGCTGCACATTCTTTTAAAAAAAGGGTGCCGACCATGTGTCTAATTGGCTCATTGCTATTGTCAACTTGTGTAGTGATGTATTAGGTGAGTTTTGTAACGAGCACAACCTACTGTTTAGTTGTTATCAATAAGCTTGGAACCCTAAATGAGATGTTGTGATTAGCTTAATGAATATAAGGATGACATCTAAGTGATCATATCTTTTATATCCTTGGCAACATATGTACAATGGAATGGACAAAGGACCAAAATTTTGAGAGATCAAGCGAACCCTATTAACCAATCATCAGTTTGGATTGTAAGCTACCTAAGACTTACGAGTCAAAATCACTAGTGATCAGCTATATAACAATTAATTCATTCACAAGCCTTATATACACCCCTTCAAATTGTAGGAATTGATCACGTCCAAAGTGACTACTCACTAAAAAAGAGGAATGTTGAAGGCAAGCTAAGTAAGGGGAGTGATGTTATCATTAGGTAGCCATCCTAAAAGGTGTAAATCAATGCTTTTTCCTTAAGGAGAGCTTATGTTTGTTAGGTATTTTTGTTTGACACTACATGTAAAACCAAAGAATATGAAGCCACGTATATGTTGAACTTGGAAATGAAACTCCTTTTTTGTTTCTTGACATTAGAATTAACACCAACTTCATGACCTTGTCATCTAAGGTTGGAATAGGTTGATTGGGTCCCCTTTTGTGGAGTCAAGAAAGGGTGTAGTGATCAACAAAATGCTTTGAGGTTTCAAATTGGACAACCATTTCAATTGTTGTTAAATCCACGGATAGGCGAGATAATTTGGCAAGTGAAAACAATTTAGTAGCCTAAAGAAGAAAGCAAATTGATTCTCAAATAGTGGTCACTAAAGTGAAAGCAATCTAAGAGTATGTTTAACAAAGATTTTTTAAGATTATAAGTTAGTTAAACATCATTTTTATTCGCATTCCATAGGACCACAGCTCTCATTTGCTTTTTATCGATACATTTCAGAGAACCCACAAGTTATAATCTACAAAAATCTTTACCAAACTTGTGCTACATGTAAATATGAAGTACTTCCCTTGTGACTCAATTGAGTGAGTAGGGATTTCAACTTTTCACATCATGGTTAGCGGCTAGGTAGTATTATCCTTAGGAGTATTCCTAAAACAAGGAACAATGGGGCACGGAAAGTTATGAAATACATTTCAAATGTTCAGATTGTTTAATTATATGTTGTGCAGAATGTTGATCATGGTAAAAGAAATGAAAGGTTCAACAATAATGTAGATACTGCTACAAAAAGAACATTTATAGTGATGTTTATAATTCATATCAATCTGCTTTAATTTATACCACACATTTTTTTCTTATATGTCCCTCACTTTGAAATCTGCATTCATCTTTGAAATGAGTTGTTTTAAAATTATTTTTCATTTAGATTTGTGGTCCCATAATTTCCTCGTGATTTAACCAGTGTCTTGATACTTTTGGCATGGTAATACCTACGGCGAGCCTAATGAAAGCATAATCAATGACATATATTCTAATTTAGGCACAAATGGAGGATAAAACAATTAATTTCAAGAACAACAAAAGCCTGTGAAAGGATGTAGTTAGGCTGCCATTAACATTGAGAAAATAAAGCTTGGCGAACAAATGATATTAGATACTCAAATAGGTCAACAACAAACGATGAATACCAAGTGTCGTGCGTATTGACCTAAGCCTTGTTGTAACTAATGCGTTAAGTATGCAAAAGCAAATTAACTATCAAAACTCGATATGGCCATAGTATTTTGAAAGAAGGGTGCCTTCAAAATGTGTGAATAGTTAGTACATAGCTTGTAATGACCACAATTTTCCCCATTTCATACTTTTTTATTCTTTTAGCTCAGGGGCTATTCTTGTGTGAATGTTACTAATCCGTATTGTCCATTGGGGGTGTGGTCCAAATGTGGATTTATTTAGCGTCTCCTAGAATTAGAACTTAACACCCGAAGTCTAGAAACTATGGACTTAAAAGTTTTAGAATTTAATAATTGTTAAAAATAATAAATGTGAAAGGTGGATGAAATTATTCTTAAGCATCGGTGAATTTCAGTAATTTAATAATTGCAGAACCAATAGGTATTAATGTTTTTATTGATGATCACAATAATTGCTGAAAGAAAACTATAGTCTGAAATGATTTACTAAACACAAATTTAAATGACATTAAAGGGTTAAGGTATTTTGTTTCAAAAAAAGTAAAAGATTTAACATAGATAATACTAAGTCTTTCTCGCTCCAAGCAGGCATATGAACCGTCTAGCTCTCATCATTTGAAAATGGGAGTTTTAAATGAAATGAGCTAATTTCCAGTAAGCAAACCTCACATGATGCATGCTTTTGATATACATTTATGTAAAAGAATTGGCTTTCAAAATATGTATTCCCTTTTCCTTTATTGTTTCTTAAAAAGACATTAAAATTGTAAGCGTACATAACATAGTGTATTGTCTAGCCAATCAGAATGTAATAGACGATTATTATTTGGAGCTTATTCAATCTACAGGTAATGTCGCAAAGCGGTTAGTATTAGACATTCAACATTTACTACTTGGGTGGGCTGGTTCCCACTTCCCACTTCGTATTTACACATTTTCCTGGCATAACATACACCTCTTTGAAAAAATTAGGTTACATATCTTAAATAATTCTTTGCCAACATTATTAACCTACGGCATGCTCATGGTTACATTAACGTAATTATATGCACAAGTATGTTATGATAAATATCAACAAGTTAATCATAGCATGTATAAAAGTAAATTGGTAAGGATTCAAGATAAGTGAACCTCTTTAGTGTTCACAAAAAACATTTTTAAAAGCTATGTATCCCAATTTTTTGTTATTTTTTTAAGCTGTATATTCAAGTCATGAAAGGGGTGTGAGTGAAAAATGGGATTTAGAGGACCAACACACCTGACTAATGATAATGTTGAATGTCTAATTTTAACCCTATGAGGTAGAGATTGAACGGGTTTCAAATAATAATGGCTCACTGTATTTTGATTGGCTAGACAATACACTAAAGTGAGGTCACAATGTCAATTTTTTTAAACAAACAATAAAGGAAAATTGATACATGTTTTGAAATCCAATTCGTTTAAATAAATGCATATCATAAGCATGCATCACGTATATAAGGTTTGCTTATGAAACATTAGCTCATCCTATGCTATCCTCCCATTCTCTAATGATTAGCTTGATGGTTTGAGATGATTGCTTGGGGCGAGATGGACTGAGTTCCATGTTAAAATTTTTATTGTTTATGAAATAATACTTTGTACCCTTTAATGTTATTTGTTTGTTTTCAATATATCATTTTAGACTGTAGTTTTTTTTTCTTGCAATCTTGTGAAGATCAATAAAGACCTTTAACATTCTATTGCTTTTACAATTATTCAATTAATAAAATTCATTGATGTTTATTTTGTTTAAGAATAACTCTGTACACTTTTTTGCATTTAATGTTAATTAAATTCTAAGTCTTAAGGGTTTTTGTACATGGGGTATTACAAGGTGTTGCATAAGTCCCTCGACGAGCACACCTTAGCGTTTGGTTGTCATTTTTAAGCTTGGAACCTTGAACACACTGTCGAGTTAAGTGAAATAATAGTAAGGATGAAAACAAGTGACCATATCCCTTATGCACATGGCAATGCATGTTGTACAATGGCCAAGACAAAGGGTTGCAATCTCAACCCAAATAACCAATCGTCAATTTGGATTGTAGAACTCACCTTTACTAGTCATTCTCACTCGGCCATATAAAAGTGAATTCATTCATAGTCCTTGTACACACCACTCTTCACACTATAGGAGTTGGCCATATTCAAAGTCAATATTAACCATGAGGAAAGGAATGCCAAAGGCAAGCTGAGTAATGGAAGACTGGGAGTTAAATTGTCGTTGAGTGCCCATACTAAAAAGTGTGACTTAATTGATTCTTTCTTAAAGGGAGCTAATGTTTGTTGGATATTTTTGTTCTTCTCATACCTAAAACCAAAGGAAAAGAAAGCAAAGTGAGACTCATGATAGTGGTAAGTGGAATGAGGGCAACTGTAATGTGAAAATTGGCTTCCCTCATGGGCTGAGTGCGGCGACTGGTGATTCGAACTCTTGACAGCATTGTTTGGCAAAGTACTCTAATCCTTTGAGATACAAGTCCTATTTCTTCTCTACTAAAATTTTCCTCTCGAGCAACCTAAAAGTAGGAACCTGTACAGGCATGGGATGCTATGAAATACATTTCAACTGTTAAAGAAGAATAGGTATTACAAATTGTTTTATTCTATGGTATCCAAAATATTAATCATGGGAAAAAAAGTATTGGGCAATAATATGGACACAACTACAAAAATGCTTGGGAATCATGAATGGAACACACACACACACACTACCAATTTTGCAGAGAGAAGAATGGTTTTAGTAATTTTTGTCTTTCATTTAGTATGCTATTTTAATTTACACAACACTTATTAACTTATGACCCACCTTATATGTACTCCTATTTATACGTTATATTTTTGTATAAAAATTATTTATTATGAATTTGTGGTCTAACAATACCTTCTGGTTGAACCAGTTACTTAATACCTTGGTTGGATCAATAGTCCAATAGCCAGGTCAAGTCTGCTAACAATGCTCCAATAACTAAAGGGGTGAGCCAAATAGATTAAGGAGCATAATCCACGACATGTGCGCTAATTTAGCACAAAGGTTAAATAGTAACATTTACAAAAAACAAGTGTAATAGGAACTTTGTCTATTTATTGAAAATGACCCAGCTGATTGTCAAAAGCTTGTTTAAATTTTCTATACTCATAAAATCATATATTTACGAAATAAAGCAACAACTCATCTTTCAATTCAGTATATTGACGAGATGTGTCAAAATATTTTGATTTTGATTTGAATCATGTGCAACATGTGAAATGTATGTGTACAACTGCGTCTAAATTTTGGAAATTCTTGTAACGTACCAAGTCTCACTAATTTTTTCATTTTAGTATATTATATATGCATAGATATTATGCATGTTTGTGTGTTTGAATTTCAGTTTTGTTGACTTGCTATGAATGAATTTACAGGCCAGATAGAACTCTTCTCTCATGTTCCGGTGCTTAAGAACTTTGTGGAGCATCTAAAGCGTAAAAATTTCAACGTTTGTGTTGTTTACTTGCTTGATTCGCAGGTTTGCATATCTATATTTTTGTATAACAGTATATATTGGTATCATATAACCACCTTGCATGGACTAAAGTCGTAGTTTTTTCATCTCAGTTTATAACAGATGTGACCAAGTTTATAAGTGGCTGTATGGCTTCACTTTCTGCAATGGTTCAACTTGAGCTACCTCATGTGAATATTCTCTCCAAGATGGATCTTGTCAGAAACAAGAGGGACCTTGAGAAGTTAGTTGTTTTACGTTACGCATACATTTCTAACTTAATTCTTTTCTGGATTATACTTTCCACTCGTACGCTTTTGCTTTATGTACTGGCAATCAATTATTTTGTTTTTCCCGGTTCTCTGTTTCCTTAGTTACTTGAATCCAGATCCTACAACATTGCTGGCAGAGTTGAATCGGCGCATGGCTCCTCAATTTGAAAAACTAAACAAATCTCTTATTGAACTGGTACGTTGATCATATCTTATGTTTTGCATTGTCCTCAATTATTTGGTTGAATGTAGAGCAGTGTATGCTGTTCAAACAGATTGAACACGATAAGCATGTCTTAATTAGCTTAAAAGTAGCTTATTGTGAATTTGGCTTAAACTGGAGTTGGAGCTGGAGCTGCTTGCTTTCATAAGCTACATTAGTGCTGCTAAATGTCTATTCCATGTTAACTGATTATATCAAGCAACTTAAATGCATCTTAAGAAATATATTTGCATTTATCAATGATTTTGTGGAAATTACTAAAACTCGATGATGTATTTAACTATTTTTATTTTGATGAGTTGTTGACATTCCAGAAAACTGGATCTTTTAATGCATATATTATGTATGCACGCCTGTAAATTCGTGTCATGGTATATCTGCATGTACGCTTGTATTTTGCAGTCCTGAGATATTTGCACGATATGCTGCGGCCTCTTAACTTTTATTTATTTTTAAATTTCAGGTAGATCAGTATAGTATGGTGAGCTTCTTGCCTCTTGACCTGAGAAAAGAGAGCAGGTATACTGCCTTCTTTCTCTGCATCGCCAGACATTATCAAGATTTCAAAAACCTGTTTCAGATTTGGTTGTTCCATTAAATACCGTATGACCTATAAAAAAGTTAACTATTTAAGTAAATTTATAAGCTTAGACAAACCTGGTCTAAATATTCTGCTTTTTTAATTATTAGGGTGCATTGTAGATAGCGTGTCCGTATCTGTATGTGTTGTGTCGAAACACGTGTCGAATTCCGACACTCCTCGAACACTCTATCATTATCATTTTTCCTTATTTATTAGAAATATTACATATTATTAAATAACAAATAGATATTCTTATTTAAAAGATTTCAAGTATAAAACTAATTTATATTATATAAATGAAAATTTTTAAAGAATTCAATTAACATGTTGACGACGTGTCGATATGTCCGACATTTATTGATCAGACACATGTCACTGTCAGTGCATTATAGGTGGAGAGAGGCAAAGTGCACTAGCAATCTTGTTAATATTGTATCCTTTTATTATATGAATGTGCATTTCTGAACTTTTTTTTTCATCGAACAGCATTCAATACATCTTGTCACAAATTGACAACTGCATTCAGTACGGAGAAGATGCAGATGTTAAAATTAAGGATTTCAATCCAGACGATGATTGAAGCTCGGAAAAATCTTTAGGCTTAAATCCCATAAATCAAAAGAAAAGTTTACGATAATTGTTGTATAACTAACTCTGATTGATAGTTTCCTTCTACCATCTGGACTATATGTGTGACGGTTTGTGTATGTTGAAGTTTGCTTCGCTTTCAGTTAAAATTTAACTAGTTGAGTTTAAGACTTTTAAGATTAAGAACCACATGTATCTCCCTTCTCGATTTACAAATTATCTTTTCTAATCTCTGAATTAAAGCAATTATTATATCAATTTCTGTGAATTTAATTTATTTAAATATTTTGGCCGCTTCAAATAAAAAATATGAAAACTAACGTTATAGTTAACACTTTCGTCATTTTCGTATGATGCATAAGAGAGTCGAATTAGATCGAACGAGAACCAATTACACTGGTCTAGTTCCATTATTTTAAATGAAAACCATTTGACTTAGTGTATAGTCTTTCCATTAGTATTCGATTGAATCCAATTCTCGTTTAAATTGAGTCATGCCTAACCTAAAGGTGGACTTAATGGCATACTGAACTAGCAAAAAAGTAAATAAAAAAAAAAAAAAAAAAAAATTGGAAAAAAAAAGGCAATAAAAAAGTATAAATTAAATTAAATAAAGTCTCTTCTTCGCCAAATCTCACCACGCGCCAAACCCTCTACCACAACCACCACCACCCCTCCCCTCTCCTACGCTGTCGTTTCAATGCCTTCTGTCGATTTTCATCCTTCACCAATTGTGTGAGGTTGCAAAAGGGAAGTATAAAACTAAGCTGACAATCTCTTTGACATGATTATAAATCAAATTACCATCAGCCCCACACTCATTTCCTTCCCAAAAAATAGCAATATATTCTCTATTTCCCAACTAAACTTAGATGTATCATATGTTGGTTTTATTACCTGTGAACCATTGTTCTCGTACATACAATTTCAACTCTACAAACTAGCCCAACAAAATGAAGCAAAATGTGGGGCATGAACTTGAAAAAGAAATGTTAGGAAGATAAACATTTACCTCGATCTTGATTCTCCCCTTTTGCATGTCAAATTGTTCCGAGTACACCGGTTGGCCACATCTCTATTTTTAGTTGAATTGGGAACTAATGTCCAAACAAAATCGAGTAGGGCCCTGAATTGACCTTTTATGCATATTCAAAAACTGCACCATAGTTACCAAAATTGATACACCCAAAATAAATGATCAAATGAAGAGGAAAACAAGGTAAGTAACAAACCTTTCGGGTAGGGATGGGACATGGGCTTGTCGAGAAAACTCATGGCTATGGAAAATGAGATTCTCTTTCTTTCTAAGGATAACAACACTCAATTTGGGAATCATGCCCACCCCAGAAGTCAAAGTGGCCAAAGATTCCTCATGTCGTATGTGATTCGACATCGTCAATGCCTTCTTCGTAGGAGGTGAAGAAATGATTCTCTCAAAAGGATCATCCATGCAAAAAACAATAGTCTCATTCTCAAACTAATAACATAACTATTGGATTGGTGATAATTTGTGTTGACTACAAAATTATAATCAACAAATTTATCTCGCCTAACCAAGATATTTTCCTCATATACTCTCTGATTTGGATGTTTAAACAGGAGCAAGAGGGAAAATGACTATTTGAGAAGTAGATATTAAAATTTTCATGTATTCCTCCTCTTATGCAAGAGTGTTTATAGATTTTCTAAGAGGCTTTGGGGCAATTAAAAATAACAGGTGACGGTCACACAGTGGCAGATTGATAATCGATTCTGTTATTCATTCATTTAGAAGTCATGCTTTTCATTTTCACCTATGTGTGTTTTAGTAATGATTTTTTGACAGCCTGTAATTCAAGGGGTATGGTTCGACTCCCTTGCAAACTCTTCTATATTTCATTAGTTGTGTACTTAGCCTTCACCCATAGGGGACGTGAGTTCGCAGGCTAATTTTCTTGATTCAATAAATAGTCCCCAAAGTTCAAGCATAATTATTTCTATTTGGGATGAGAACTTGAAGACTTGTAATTTTTCGATTTTTGTTTTCATGCACTTAATAATAATCAATGCCTAGCCAGGTGGAACATTTCTTAGCTTTAATGCTAATTAACAGGTGATCAGAGGGAACATCCTTTTAACCTGCTCCTTTCAATGTGTTGACATCCATGATAGGATTCAGCCGCAATCATTGAAATTCAAAGAATTTACTTAATGCCAAAGGTACTACCATGCAAAGTAATTGCCAAGCAAAGTGGATAAGAATTTCTCCAGCCACCATTTCCTAATTTGTTTATTGGACAGCCACTTTACTTAATGAGGAAGCTCTCAACATGCATGCCTTTGCATGTATACGTAGTAGCCAACCATCTCCCATCTTGCCACCTTTGTTTTTCCTTTGTGACTAAGCAAATTGGTGATAAGTTTTTGGGCCAGCAAAATGCTTAAGTCGGCCACACAAAATTCTCTATAAATAGAGTGAGAAGCTGAGAATTATATATATCCATGAAGTGATAGAGAGAAAAAAAAAGAGGAAGAAAAAATAGAGAGAAAAAAGGTTAGAAAATCCAAGAGAGATTTCTTGAGTATTGTAGAGAGTTTGTTAAATTCTCATTGTAATTCTATTCAAGTAAGAAATAGAAGAACGTTTTTCTCTTATAATTCCTCTTGCGTGATCAAGCAAATCACAACAAGTGGTATCAGAGCGAGATTATTATTTGGTCCTTATAGTATTTTATACAACTTTGATTTTGATCAAGTTGTTGCGAAGTCAAGATGTCAATGGAGGAATCTTCTTCGGGAGCTATGATCAAGCTCACTGCCACCAATTACATGCTGTGGAGGCCTCGGATGGAAGACCTACTCAGTTGTAAAGATCTATTCGACCCATTGGAAGCCAAAGGTGTGAATCCCGAGCCTACCAAAGAGGCGGAGTGGAAGAAGTTAAACAGAAAAAACTATTGGTCAAATTCGACAATGGATTGATCATACTGTCTTTCACCATGTGGCACAAGAAACAGATGCATATGCCCTCTGGACGAAACTAGAGGACATGTACCAAGCCAAGACTGCTCGAAACAAAGTCCTGTTGATGAGGCGTTTGGTGAATTTGAAATTGAAAAGTGGAACTTCAGTTGCTGAGCACACCAGTGAATTTCAAAGTTTGGTGAACCAATTATCATCTATAGAGATGCCGCTTGGTGATGAAATACAAGCTTTACTACTTTTAAGCTCTCTTCCTGATAGTTGGGAGACACTAGTAGTGTCTCTCAGCAACTCAGTCCCTAGTGGCAAACTTACTATGTCTATGGTCAAGGATGCCCTATTTAATAAAGAAGCTAGGAGAAAGGACGTTGATACGGATCAGTCACACGCCCTTGTCACAGAGAACCGTGTCATAGAGAATCGGGGAAGACAACAAGGAGGCGTTCGAGGCAGGGGGAGAGGCATAAGTAAAAGTAGGGGTAGATCCACAGATGGAAGGAGACCTACTTACAAGTGTTACTACTGTGGAATGGAGGGCCATTTGAAGAAGAACTGTCGAAAATTGCTACGGGAGCAAGGCCAGAACAGTTCGCATCCGAAGAACAAGGAAGGAGATACACTAGTCACTATTTCTGGAGAAGTGGCTATCTGTTCCATCCATGAAGAGACATGTCTTCACGTTTCAAACCAAGATATTGAGTGAGTGATAGATACTGCAGCATCTTACCACGCCACTCCATGTAGAGACTTCTTCACAACATACAAAGCTGGCAACTTTGGTACAGTGAAGATGGGAAATACCAGTTCCTCTGAGATCGTGGGCATTGGTGATGTTCAAATACAGACGAACATCGGGTGTAAAATTACCCTGAAGGATGTCCGACATGTACTTGGTCTTCGGCTGAATCTACTTTCGGGGATAGCCCTTGACAAATAGGGCTTTGTCAGCCACTTTAGCAATGACATATGGAAAATGATGAAAAGTTCCATGGTTGTCGCTCGAGGACATATATGCAGCACATTATACAAGATTCATGTGAAAATTTGTAGAGACAGCCTCAACATAGTGATGCGTGATGCTTCTCAAAATTTGTGGCACCAGAGACTCGGTCACATGAGTGAGAAGGGGTTGTCTACTTTGACAAAGAAGGAGCTAATCACTGTTGCCAAGGAAGCAGCGATGGATCCTTGCAGTCACTGTCTATTTGGTAAGCAACATAGTGTTTCCTTTAATTTCTCTTTGACGAGACGATCAGAGTTGCTTAGTCTGGTACACTCTGATGTTTGTGGTCCCTTAGAGGTCGAATCACTAGGCGGTAATAAGTATTTTCTGACATTTATCGATGATGCTTCTCGTAAAGTATGGGTATATTTTCTGAAGACAAAGGATCAGGTATTTGATTACTTCAAACTGTTTCATGCCATGGTAGAGCGAGAAACAGGAAAGAAGTTGAAGTGTCTCCACACAGATAATGGAGGCGAGTACACTTCTAAAGAATTTGATGCCTAATGCAGAAGATATGGTATTCGACATGAGAAGACGGTCCCGCGTACCCCACAACATAATGGAGTAGCAGAAAGGATGAAACGGACGATCATGGAAAAGGTCCGAAGCATGCTCAGTATGGCTAAGCTGCCAAAGCCATTTTGGGGAGAAGCTGTTCGAGTCGCCTGTTCAGAAAAAGTATGGTCTGGTAAGAATCCCTCTTATTCTCATTTAAAAGTATTCGGTTGTTTAGCCTTTGTACATGTATCTAAGGAGCTCAGGCAGAAGCTAGATACAAGGACCACTCCATGCATCTTTATAGGCTATGGAGATGAAGAATTTGGATACAGATTATGAGACCCAAAGGCAAAGAAGGTCATCAGAAGCAGGGATGTAGTGTTTCATGTAAACCAGACATTAGAAGACATTGAAAATCCCACAATGTCTCCAGATCCTAAATCCAGTGCCAAGGATATTGTTCCAGATCCAGCACCAGCAGATAGTGGTGATGTACATGAGGAAATGCCAGAAGTAGAACAGGAAGATGAAGAAGAAGAGGATATTGACCAGGGGGAGTCACAACCCTCTTCACCAGAAGTCGTCGGTCCATCACATCAACCAGATGATGTACTACCTCCTGAAGACAATAATCCACAAGTACGAAGATCTGAACGAGGACGGGTTCCATCAACGAGATATTCAGAGTCTGAGTACATTCTGCTTACTGATGAAGCAGAGCCAGAGAGCTTCCAGGAAGCACAATCTCATGTAGACAAAGACAGATGGATACAGGTAATGGAGGATGAGATGGAGTCACTGCAGAAGAATCAAACATATGAGTTGGTTGAGCTTCTGAATGGAAAGAAAGCACTGAGGAATAAATGGGTTTTCAAGCTCAAGAAAGATGGCAGCGAAAATGTAATAAAACATAAAGCGCGTTTGGTAGTCAAAGGATTTCTACAGAAAAAGGGAATTGACTTTGACGAAATTTTTTCACCAGTTGTAAAGATGGCCTCAATTCGAGTTATCCTTGGATTAGTAGCCAGTTTGAATCTAGAACTTGAACAGATGGATGTCAAGACAGCATTTCTTCATGGTGATTTATATGAAAAAATTTATATGAGGCAGCCAGAAGGTTTTGAAGTTTCAGGAAAAGAGAACTTCGTTTGCAAGTTGAAGAAGAGCTTGTATGGCCTCAAACAAGCACCAAGGCAGTGGTACAAAAAGTTTGACTCGTTCATGGTGAAACAAGGTTACAAAAGAACCGCTGCAGATCAGTGTGTTTATATTCAGAGGTTTTCTGATGGCAACTTCGTTGCACTTCTATTGTATGTAGACGACATGTTGATCATTGGACAAGATGCAACTAAAATCAACCAGCTGAAGAAAGAACTCTCAAAGTCCTTTGACATGAAGGACTTAGGCGCAGCTCAACAGATTTTGGGAATGCACATAGTCCGAGACAGAAAGAATCGAAGATTGTGGTTATCTCAGGAAAAATATGTTGAACGAGTGGTCAAGAGATTCAACATGCAGAATGCCAAACCTGTCAGCATTCCACTAGCCAATCACTTCAAATTGAGCAAGAGTTCATGCCCCTCATCCAAGAAAGAGATAGAGGAGATGTCAATGGTACCTTACTCTTCAGCTGTCGGAAGCCTGATGTATGCAATGGTATGTACCAGACCAGATATTGCCCATACAGTGGGCATGGTGAGTCGTTTTCTCTCTAATCCTGGAAAGGAACATTGGGAAGCAGTCAAATGGATTCTCAAGTACCTCAAAGGTACATCAAAGATATGTCTGTGCTATGGGGGAGCTGATCCAATCTTGGAAGGCTATACAGATTCAGATATGGCTGGAGATCTTGATAATAGAAAATCTACTTCAGGATTTCTCTACACTTTTGCAGGGGGAGCTGTTTCATGGCAGTCAAAGCTACAAAAGTGTGTTGCTTTATCTACAACAGAAGTGGAATATATTGCTGCGACAGAAGCTGGTAAAGAAATGTTGTGGTTAAAGCGGTTTCTCTAAGAGCTAGGAATCAAGCAGAATGATTACAAAGTATATTGTGACAGTCAGAGTGCTCTTGATTTGAGTAAGAATTCAATGTATCATTCTCGAACGAAGCACATCGACGTTCGTTATCATTGGATAAGAGAGGTGATGGATCAACAACTATTGAAACTAGTGAAAATCCACACAAATGAGAATCCAGCAGATATATTAACAAAGGTGTTTCCAAAGGAAAAGTTAGAGTTGTGCAGAGACATACCTGGGATGGTTGATAAATAACAATTAATTTGGATGCGACTGAAGGGGGAGAATTGATAGGATTCAGCCGCAATTATTGAAATTCAAAGAATTTACTTAATGCCAAAGGTACTACCAAGCAAAGTAATTGCCAAGCAAAGTGGATAAGAATTTCTCCAGCCACCATTTCCTAATTTGTTTATTGGACAGCCACTTTACTTAATGAGGAAGCTCTCAACATGCATGCCTTTGCATTTACACGTAGTAGCCAACCATCTCCCATCTTGCCACCTTTGTTTTTCCTTTGTGACTAAGCAAATTGGTGATAAGTTTTTGGGCCAGCAAAATGCTTAAGTCAGCCACACAAAATTCTCTATAAATAGAGTGAGAAGCCAAGAATTATATATATCCATGAAGTGATAGAGAGAGAAAAAAAGAGGAAGAAAAAATAGAGAGAAAAAAGGTTAGAAAATCCAAGAGAGATTTCTTGAGTATTGTAGAGAGTTTGTTAAATTCTCATTGTAATTCTATTCAAGTAAGAAATAGAAGAATATTTTTTCTCTTATAATTCCTCTTGCATGATCAAGCAAATCACAACAATCCATGCTAGTTCAAGGTCTTTTTGTTTGTGTGCCTCTTCACTTTTGACCATTGAGATTTCTGTATTATTCTATAGCTGATAGTGAGTCTTTTGGGATTCAATGACAAAGATATACTTTTGAATTCTATATATACACCATGCTTCCAATCATTTATATTATTCTTTAACATAAATGCATTCTAATATTTTACTTTTTGCTGAATTTTTGGAGGGATCTGTTCCTCTTCCAAGAGTAATTTTAGACATTGTTAATGATCTCCCATCACCTTTATTGACTCCACCTCTTTTCCATGATAAATTTTCTTCAGTTTTCTTATAAACATCTCATATAATCGAGTGATATTCTGGGATTAACCTAACCTTATTCTTGTCATGCTGTGGCCAGATATTTGCGACTCCAATGTTGGTGCATATGATATAGAAGCTGGCAGAGAGTGATTCAAAAGTTGGCAAATTTGCCATATTTTTGTATTTTTCACGTGCGTGCATCTAGACAAGATTGCCTATGGTGAAAAGGTGATGGACATGACTGGATGCTGCACTGTGAGCTATCAAGCAGTCGCGTTTCATTTCACCAAACTTGATTTCCCCAAAATGATTTCGATTTTCCTTTCATCCTCTGGCCCAAGTTACCCTTGAAGTCAGGAACAATGGATGTGTCGTGTAGATTAGTTTGGAGGGATATGTTCTTCCTCCAAGAATAATTTTAGACATTGTTAATGATCTCCCATCACCTTTATTGACTCCACCTCTTTTCCATGATAAAATTTCTTCAGTTTTCTTATAACCATCTCATATAATCGAGTGATATTCTGGGATTAACCTAACCTTATTCTTGTCATGCTGTGGCCAGATATTTGCGACTCCAATGTTGGTGCATATGATATAGAAGCTGGCAGAGAGTGATTCAAAAATTGGCAAATTTGCCATATTTTTGTATTTTTCACGTGCGTGCATCTAGACAAGATCGCCTATGGTGAAAAGGTGATGGACATGACTGGATGCTGCACTGTGAGCTATCAAGCAGTCGCGTTCCATTTTACCAAACTTGATTCCCCCAAAATGATTTCGATTTTCCTTTCATCCTCTGGCCCAAGTTACCCTTGAAGTCAGGAACAATGGATGTGTCGTGTAGATTAGTTTGTAGGATGTATCTCATGTATGCTAGATTAGTTTACAAATGTATGCTCCTTGTAATATTTCTTTATGTCAATGAGAAGTTTCTATTTTGATTACATTTGGCTCATTTAAGAAGACGAAATTTAAACAATCATTCAATTTTATTCTGCTCGCATTTTATTGATAATACTTTCTTAAGTACATGCCATTTCAAAGGTGTTTAAAAGGTTTGTCTTCACCCATGAGCTTATAGGATCATGTTTTGATAATTTCGATTATCGTGTATGGTCCTTCCTACTTTAGACCTAACAAACTAGAGCTCATTTCTTCGTCTGTGACAAAAACTTTCTTTAGTACCAAGTTCCCTACTTTGAAACTTTTTTCCAAACTTTGGAATTGAAATATCTTTCCATCTTTTCTGATATACGACGAGCTTAACCTGAGGGCCTTCTCGCTTTCCCTTTATAAGGTTAGGTTCGCACTTATAGCATCTTCATTTTATTCTTCGTCATATCCTATTCTCTTCACGGAACTTATCCTCGACTTCGACTGGCACCATGGCTTCCATCCCATAGGCTAAGGAGAAATGAATTTTTTTATATCAGTTCTTGTGGTGGTGAGATAAGACTATAAAATTTGCCGCAATTCATCGGCTCATAATCCTTTTGCAGTATCAAACTTCCTTTTTAGATGTTTTTTAATGTTTTAATCACCATTTCTGATTGTCCACTAGCTTACATATGGTAAGGGGGTGGAGAAGTGTTTACGGATCCCCAATTCATTGCACATTACTTTCAGTTTTTCTTGAAATGTGTGCCATTGTTTGATAGAATGGAGTTGGCTTTCTGAAACAATAGATAATAGTCTTCCATATAAATTTGGAGTATTAGTCTTAGTGATATTTGTGAGGGATTCTGCTTCTACCTACTTGATGAAGCAGTCTACTGTTACGATTATGAACCTCATATTTGACCTTTCTTTAGGCAACGGTCTAGCGAAGTCATTTTCTACTTTGTGAAGGGCAAAGGGCTACTTCTAGTTGCCAGCTCTTGTATAGTTTTATTGCGGTATTGACACCCACTTCTGACATTCTTCACATTTCTGGTGAAGCTCATAGCATCATTTCTCAAATTGGGCCAGTAATATTCTTGTTTCAAGGCCTTTTACGTTAGGGCATGTCCGCTGGTGTGATTTTTGCGTATACCATCATTTATCTCTTTCATTACATACGTTGCTTCATCCTCATTTATACATCTAAGCAAAGGAAGTGTGTAGCCTTGATTGAATATGATGTTACCTACTAGTGTGTACCAGGGGCTCTTATTTACAATTTTCGTTCTACCTTTTTATCTTCAGTGATCGTCCCATTCTTTAGAGAAGATATAATCTCTTGTATCCACAAGGGTTTATCTTATATCCATAGAGTTTTTTTTTTCTTGGACTGATGGCATTGACGTGTACTATTTTAAACAAATCCGCATCCTTTGTGCTACCTAGAAATTTGATAATACATCTGTATGTTCATTTTTCTCACTAGGGATTTAAGAGAGCTAAAATTAGTTGAAGTATTGAGATACCTTCATAACCACTGCGAGATAAGCATCCATCATTTTATTATTGGCTGCGAACTTTCCATTCACTTGATCCACTACTAATTGTGAATCGTTTTTATTTCTGTACTTCAAGCCTACATTTTCCTTGCTAGTCATAGATCGGCTAATAAGGCTTCATATTCAGCTACATTATTGATTGCTTTGAATGGAACCTTAATATAAAGTTCAACTTGTGCCCTTCTTGGCTTGTCAAAATTATGTCTGCTCCGACGCTAATGTCTTTTGATAATCCATCTACAAACAATTTCCACATTTCCTATTCAGGCTCTTCTTCAGGAATGGGAACATCCGAGAGTTCAACGATGAAGTCTGCTAATGTTTGTGCTTTGATTGTGGATCATCCCTTATAACTTATCTTGAATTGTCCGAATTTTACTGTCTATTTCATTAGCCTTCCTGATGCATTAGGTTCCCGTAGTACTTGCTTAAGTGAAAAATTAGTTAGTACTTATAATTGTGGCTCTGGAAGTATGATCACATCTTTCATAGTGCTACTACTGAGGTCAGAGTAAGATTTTCCATATCTGGATATCTAGCTTTCATTCCTGTAGAGCTTTGCTTATGTAATAGATTGGCAACTGCTACTGCCCTTCCTCTTTCACTATGGTGAAACTAACTGCTACTTGAGAAACTGCTAAGTATAGTAGTAACTTTTCCTCATTTACGAATTTTGCTAATAACGATGCATTTTCTAGGTTTTCCTTTAAAGCCTAGAAGCCTGCCCGCATTCAATATCCCGTTTGAACTTTTTTTCTTCTCTTCAACAATTGGAAGAAATGGGAGCACTTGTCTATCTCTCGTGATAAAAATTTGTTCAAAGTGACGACCCTTCCTGTTAAACTCTGTACTTCCTTTGGCTTTGTTGGAGATCTCATTTTAGTGAGAGCTTGAATTTTATTCAGGTTCGTTTCGATACCTCGCAAATTTACTTTGTATCTTAGGATTTTTTTTTTTTTTTTTTTTTTTTTTTTTTTTTTGCATTTGACTTCAAATATGCATTTTAATGGATTGAGTTTCATCCTACACTTTCGTAATACATTAAAGGCTTTTCCAAATGCTTTAAGTAACTTTCATATTGGAGGCTTTTGATGAACATATCATCGATGTATACTTTCATCCTTTTTCCTAGTTGGTCCACAAACATTTTGTTCACTAACCTTTAATAAGTGACCCCAAGTGTTTTTAACCCAAATAATATTACCTTAAAACAATATAATCATCAATATGTTACGAAGGCGGTGTGTTCCTCATCTGGTTCTATACACGAGGATCTGATTATATCCCGAATATATATCCACAAAGCTTAGTGTACATATCCCACAGTTGTATCTACTAGCTGATCAATTTTGAGGAGCGAAAAATTATGCTCAGGATAGGTTTTACTCAAGTTCGGTCTTGGCATTTTTTTTTTTTTTTTTTCATTTGGCACTTAGACAGGGTTACATACCTAAATTGGGTATTGAGCTTCGCGGATAAAGCCATTTTCTAACAATGTGTATACTTTGTTCTTTAATGTTTCATATTTCTCGGCCCTCAATAACTGCCTCCTCTACATATTAGGCTTTATCTTGGGATCAATTTTCAAGGCATGCCATGCCACCTTGGGATCTATTGTCACCATGCCAGCATGCTTCCAAGCGAATACATCTAGATTCGTCGTCAGAAAGTTTTTTAGCAATCCTTTCATAAGTTCACTCAATTCCTTACCAATTTCCAGGACATTACTTGCATATTCTAAACTAACGAAAAGACTTTTCAAATTCTCTACCACGACCGCTTCTGACATGTAGTCATTTATGTGAGGATTGATTAAGTTATCAATTTCAAGTTTCATCCCGGGATTACTTATTTCAACTACAGCAATTACATTCTTCTTAGGATTTTTATGGCTTTTCCTTCACATTACTTTTGTTGACCCCAAAAAATGTTGCCAACAGAATCCCAACATCATCCCCTTCATGTGGATATCACCTGCACACGTAGCACCCCGTTAGGAGGCAAAGGCCGCCGGTCAAGAAAAAGGTCCGGCGACCGTTTGCACTCCGACGGTCAAGTCAACTGCCGGACTAAAATATTAAGAGAGTGCAAGAAATGGAAAAGAGGGGATTTTTGTTAGGTTTAGAATTCCTTACCTTTGATTGTTAATGGATCTATACTTATAGAGATGAAAATGTGGATGAGCCAAGTGGTTAATGGATCAAGCCCAAGCCCAAGCCCAAGTCCATAGGACTTTATTCTTGAGAAGCCTCGATTGTACCTCTTTAGGCACCTTGGTTGGACATTTAGAGAGCCTCGGTTATGCACTTTGAGGGACCTCGGCTAGGCTTCTTAGGAGCCACGGTTTACACTTTTGTAGGCACTTTGGCTAGCCACTTGGAGAACTTCGGTTAGGCACTTTGAGGGACCTCGGCTAGGCTTCTTAGGAGCCTCGGTTTACCCCTTGTAGGCACTTCGGCTAGCCACTTGGAGGACCTCGGTTTACACCTTTGAGGGACTTCGGCTAGGCACATTAAGGACCTCGGTTAGGCACCTTAGGGACCTCGGCTAGGAACATTAAGGACCTCGGTTAGGCACTTTACTAGGCACTTCGGCTAGCTTTTTGGGACATCGGCTAGGCACATTAAGGACCTCGGTTAGGCACCTTTACTAGGCACTTCGGCTAGCCTTTTGGGACCTCGGCTAGGCACATTAAGAACCTCGGTTAGGCACCTTTACTAGGCACTTCGGCTATCCTTTTGGGACCTCAGCTAGGCACTTTACTAGGCACTTCAGCTAGCCTTTTGGGACCTCGGCTAGGCACATTAAGGACCTCGGTTAGGCACCTTTACTAGGCACTTCGGCTAGCCTTTTGGGATCTCGGCTAGGCACTTTAAGGACCTCGGTTAGGCACTTTTACTAGGCACTTCGGCTAGCCTTTTGGGACCTCGGCTAGGCACTTTAAGGACCTCAGTTAGGTACTTTTACTAGGCACTTCGGCTAGCCTTTTGGGACCTCGGCTAGGCACATTAAGGACCTCGGTTAGGCACCTTAGGGACCTCGGTTAGGCACCTTGACGTGGCTGCCACTTGAGCTTATGTTGACCTTGGTCAAACTTTAACATCTTCTTTGACGTACTTCCACGTGGGTTGCCACGTGGGGCTCTTTTAGAGGTTCCATTTTAATGGGACAACAATAGTCCCCCAACTGAAGTCCTTATGTACCAAAGCTATCTACTTCAAACATTTTGTTGGAATTCTATGAAGGGAACTGAGGTCCCCACTGTGTCGAAGCTTCATGGGCATGGAGTTTTTGAATTGTCCATGTTTTTAACTTGTAATTTTTTACAAGCTCTTTTTTTTTCCCTGGCCATGGAGTTTGGGTAGCCCTCTCATGCCGAGGCCCCTTTACAAATCTTGTTTGTAAGGGAACGTTCTATTCACTTCGCGATAGGGAGGGGGTCTCTTAGGACAAGCTCCTTGTTGAAGTGCCGACGTTGTAACTAGTTTAATTATCTTTCCTGGGCATGGAGTTTGAGTTTCCTTCTCATGCCGAGGCCCCTTTACAAATCATGTTTATAAGGGAACGTTCTATTCACTTCGTGATAGGGAGGGGTCCTCTTAGGACAGGCTCCTCGTTGAAGTGCCGACGTTGTAACTAGTTTAATTATCTTCCCTGGGTATGGAGTTTGGGTTGTCTTCTCATGCCGAGACCCCTTTACAAATCATGTTGTAAGGGAACGTTCTATTCACTTCGCGATAGGGAGGGGTCCTCTTAGGACAGGCTCCTCGTCGAAGTGCCGACGTTGTAACTAGTTTAATTATCTTTCCTGGGCATGGAGTTTGTGTTGACTTATCATGCCGAGGCCCCTTTACAAATCTTATTTGTAAGGGAACGTTCTATTCACTTCGTGATAGGGAGGGGTCCTCTTAGGACAGGCTCCTCGTCGAAGTGCCGACGTTGTAACTAGTTTAATTATCTTCCCTGAGCATGGAGTTTGGGTTGCCTTCTCATGCTGAGACCCCTAAACAACTCTTAGTTGTAGAGGGGCTTCGCATAGGCGAAGATAAAGCCTTCCACAGTAAGGGTGCTTGCATGTATGGCCCCTTTTCCAGGGGTCCTTCCTTTTATAGCTTCTTCTCAGAGGCCTCCCTTTTCAGGGGGTCTTCCTAGGCAAAGATGAGGCCTTGCATGCTGAAGTGCTGAAGCGTAGGCTGAAGTGCTGAAGTGTAGGCTGAAGTGCTGAAGCGTAGGCTGAAGTGCTTCATGCTGAAATGCTGAAGTGTGAGCTGAAGTGCTTCATGCTGAAGTGCCGAAGTGTAGGCAATAGTGCTTCATGCTGAAGTGCTGAAGTGTGGGCTGAAGTGCTTCATGCCGAAGTGTCGAAGTGTAGGCAATGCAAATAATTGCCTTCAAGTCCCTCAATAATTTAATTATAAGGTCCCTCAACTTTTCATCTTCAATATTTTGGTCCCCATATTTGACTTTTATTTCGATCATACCCTTGATAAATTGCATCCAAAGTTCTTCAATTTTTGACACTTGTACACTTTAGTCCCAAGTTCGCATTTTTGTATGCTTTTAGTCCTTTTATAGCATTGGAGTCTTAAACTCCAAGGATGAAACCTTTGAATCTTCAAGGGGCTCTTCTTCTTCATGACCTCTTTTTCCTTTTTTCTTTTTTAAAGGTGGGGCCTCATTAAAATTCACTTCAACCACATCCTCATCTGCCAGGGGCTCTTATTTTTAGGAGGTCTTTTTATTCAATGCCACTTCTTTAGTGGCCTCTCCTTTTCAGGATGTCTTCTTATTCATGGTTTCTTCGTTGGAGACCTCCCCCCTTTCAGGGGGTCTACTTATTCATTGCCACTTCTTCAGGAGGCCTCTCCTTTTTCAGGAGGTCTTCGTATTTATGGCCTATTCTTCAGAGACATCCCCATTTTAGGAGATCTTCCAAATGGATTTCTATATCAATATATTCTCCTTTACATGGAATATCAACAATCCTAGTACTAATGCAAACTCTAAATTTTCTTTGGAACTTCCAGTTGTTCTTTCTTCAAGAATAAATCATTTTTCAAGGTTCATGCCTCTTCCTTATTCCAAGGAACGAGGTCTTAAAATTATTGCATCTTCCTTATTTCAAGGAATGATGTTTTAGGATTATCGCATCTTCATTATTTCAAGGAATGATGTCATAGGATAATCGTCTCTTCCTTATTTCAAGGAACGAGGTCTTAAGATTATTGTCTCTCCCTTTGTACAAGGAATGAGGACTTAGGATAATCGTCTCTTCCTTATTTCAAGGAATGAGGTCTTTAAAATTATTGTCTCTCCCTTTGTACAAGGAATGAGGATTTAGGATAATCGCCTCTTCCTTATTTCAAGGAATGATGTCCTAGGATAATCGTCTCTTCCTTATTTCAAGGAACGAGGTCTTAAGATTATTGTCTCTCCCTTTGTACAAGGAATGAGAATTTAGGATAATCGCCTCTTCCTTATTTCAAGGAACGAGGTCTTTAAAATTATTGTCTCTCCCTTTGTACAAGGAATGAGGACTTAGGATAATCGCCTCTTCCTTATTTCAAGGAATGATGTCCTAGGATAATCGTCTCTTCCTTATTTCAAGGAACGAGGTCTTAAAATTATTGTCTCTCCCTTTGTACAAGGAATGAGGATTTAGGATAATCGCCTCTTCCTTATTTCAAGGAATGAGGTCTTTAAAATTATTGTCTCTTTCTTTGTACAAGGAATGATGACTTAGGATAATCGCCTCTTCCTTATTTCAAGGAATGAGGTCTTTAAAATTATTGCCTCTCCCTTTGTACAAGGAATGAGGACTTAGGATAATCGCCTCTTCCTTATTTCAAGGAATGAGGTCTTTAAAATGTTACCTCTGATAATAATAAGTCCATGAATTAGGGCTTAGCCTTAAATGATGCGATTAGGCATTTGGTCGAGCACCTTACGTGCACTTGCAAATATAATTCCTCTAGCACAAATAAAGTTTGTAGTCTATTCGCGACATCACCAAGAATTACAGTAGTACATTATCCACATATTTTTCACAATTCATCATCTTGGACATTGATTTAATTTATATACAAATCAAATGGACTAGTTGTTGTTGAATTGTTAGGCAAATAAAAGAATTTTGCAACCTCATACTCAAATTTTGTCATTATCTATCTTCTTCAATTTTGAGGCTCCAGTAGAAAACAAGAAGCAAGAATTGAAAAATAGATACATGCATGCTCTAATTCACTTTAAATGAGGATTTTTAAAATAGCCCGTAGCATTAGTAAGGCAACAAATCTTTTCAAAACCTATTCAATTTTGAAGTAACAGCTGGAATACCTTAAAGCTTGCAAGGTGTTTGGAAGAAAAGATTGAAATTCCCATCTCTTTAGTCACCATTACAATTGCAAAATAGACTTCTATTGTGGGTAGCATATTCCAGAAATTGTCTTTTCCAGGCCATCAAATTTATGATGCCAATTCAAAGTAGCTCATGAATCTACCCGAGTTAATTGTATCAGCCAAGGTAGAAGAAACGTGTCCAGCAGAAAATGGAAGAATCCAAGGATCCTTTGTAGTAGAAGATAATTACATGGCCCAAAAGTTAAATAAAAGATCCAATAGGCCCAAAAGCTTTTGGCATGTAGAAGAATTATAAGGCCCAACAAAAAATAATTCTTCTCATCCAAATTTTCATAATATAAAATAACAGCCCATTATGCAAATGAACACCAAATAATTTGTACTAATGAAAATAAATTTTAGGCCCAATTATTTGAAGCCCATCAACTAGCCATTAATTCTTCCAAGAGGCCTAAGGGAATGAATTCATAGGCCCAATAATACATACCTTACAAGGAGCCCAATAAAATACCTTCCAATTGTATGAGAAAAGTCAACAAAATCAATCACTATAGTAGCTTGATAGCCTGCAAACTGCTAAGAATAAACCCTCTGAACACGCCTCCATCAACTTATTGTCACCATCACATTAAATGCTCTTTGATTTCTTCATTTTCTTTCCAGCTTCCACAAACATAATAGCAAGAATCCATCATTTTCATGGTAATCGACTTTGAGGGTTCCAGAAGAATACTGCTTTTGGCAAATAGCTATATTATATTACATATAATATTTGGAGTGGTGAAATTTTCATGTTTGGAATATTTATGGTCTGTTCAGAAAACATGATTTTGATCTCCTTTGCTTGTGATTTGTGTTTGATGACAAAGGCAGAAAGTTTAGTGTAGTGGTAGGAAGGTAAATGAGATGATCTTTCTTTTCTTTTTCAGTGGACATTACAGAACTCGTTCAAATATGGCTTCAAGCTGCTCCCCAATATTATCAGCCTCCTATAGCCATTTTCATGGCTGAATTTTTCAACTTGAATTCTTTCGACCCTCCTCCCATCACTATTTCTTCTTCATTTTTGGTAGCTGTCTTTGCTTTTTCTTTGGTAGAGAACTGCCAGAAAAATACTAAATAGAATTTTCCAGTGACCTTTTAGTATGTGGTTAAACATAGTTAATATACCGTTTCCCACAGACGACGCCAATCTGTTGACCCCAAAAAATGTTGCTAACAAAATCCCAACATCATCCCCTTCACGTGGATATCACTTGCACACGTAGCACCCCGTTAGGAGGCAAAGGCCGCCGGTCAAAAAAAGGTTCGGCGACCGTTTGCACTCCGACGGTCAAGTCAACTGCCGAACTAAAATATTAAGAGAGTGCAAGAGATGGAAAATAGGGGATGTTTGTTAGGTTTAGAATTCCTTACCTTTGATTGTTAATGGATCTATACTTATAGAGATGAAAATGTGGATGAGCCAAGTGGTTAATGGATCAAGCCTAAGCCCAAGTCCATAGTACTTCATTCTTGATGAGCCTCGATTGTACCTCTTTAGGCACCTTGGTTGGACCTTTAGAGAGCCTCGATTATGCACTTTGAGGGACCACGGCTAGGCTTCTTAAAAGCCTCGGTTTACACTTTTGTAGGCACTTCGGCTAGCCACTTGGAGAACTTCGGTTAGGCACTTTGAGGGACCTCGGCTAGGCTTCTTAGGAGCCTCGATTTACCCCTTGTAGGCACTTCGGCTAGCCACTTGGAAAACCTTAGTTTACACCTTTGAGGGACTTCGGCTAGGCACATTAAGGACATTGGCTAGGCACTTTAGGGACCTCGGTTAGGCACTTTACTAGGCACTTCGGCTAGCCTTTTGGGACCTCGGCTTGGCACATTAAGGACCTCGGTTAGGCACCTTTACTAGGCACTTCGGCTAGCCTTTTGGGACCTCGGCTAGGCACTTTACTAGGCACTTCGGCTAGCCTTTTGGGACCTCGGCTAGGCACATTAAGGACCTCGGTTAGGCACCTTTACTAGGCACTTCGGCTAGCCTTTTGGGACCTCGGCTAGGCACTTTTCTAGGCACTTCGGCTAGCCTTTTGGGACCTCGGCTAGGCACATTAAGGACCTCGGTTAGGCACCTTTACTAGGCACTTCGGCTAGCCTTTTGGGACCTCGGCTAGGCACATTAAGGACCTCGGTTAGGCACCTTTACTAGGCACTTCGACTAGCCTTTTGGGACCTCGGCTAGGCACTTTACTAGGCACTTCGGCTTGTCTTTTGGGACCTCGGCTAGGCACATTAAGGACCTCAGTTAGGCACCTTTACTAGGCACTTCGGCTAGCCTTTTGGGATCTCGGCTAGGCACTTTAAGGACCTCGATTAGGCACCTTTACTAGGCACTTGGGCTAGCCTTTTGAGACCTCGTCTAGGCACTTTAAGTACCTCGGTTAGGCACCTTTACTAGGCACTTCGGCTAGCCTTTTGGGACCTCGGCTAGGCACATTAAGGACCTCGGTTAGGCACCTTAGGGACCTCGGTTAGGCACCTTGACGTGGCTGCCACTTGGGCTTATGTTGACCTTGGTCAAACTTTAACATCTTCTTTGACGTACTTCCACGTGGGTTGCCACGTGGGGCTCTTTTAGAGGTTCCATTTTAATGGGACAACAACTTTCATGATTTCTGTATAGGATTCCTTGATTATGTTTTAAGGACATTTCACCTTTATTCATGGAGAACCTCACTATACAATTGATGGAGGAAAATGATTATGTTCGCTTGTTTCATGCCAAGCAATATGAAGACTCCGTCATATGTGAATTTTTCCTTTATAGTGTTGAAATCCACTATAGAGTGGCCCGTCCGCAAAGGACTGGGCCGTCTCAGGGGGAAGTAGTGAGGCTCCGGCACAGGAACCCAAGGATTATACTTCTGCATTCGATTGAAAACTTCATATAAAACATTTATCATACTTCCATTGTATAGGAGCATACAATGAAAACATTCTTCAACTATTATTGCTTGGATGACTACCACCTCTTCTTTAGGATCTGGATTTTCACTTCTAGGTTCTATAGATTTAATTAAAGAGGCTATAGATTGTAGATTACCTGTCTTCTCGACGTTTTTGTGGAACTGCGCTTTGTCCGATAGATTTAGCTTTCAGATTCCTTATTTTCGTACTCAGAGCTGCGTGTTTCGCCATTAGCATTCTGAGGTCTTCAACCATGTTCTATATGGTATTTGCTGCCAACCTCTTCTTCCGTAGCAAAAACTTGTTCGCTGAAAATTGTACCGCAAGCGCACGGATCGTGAACAAGTAATATAGTGGACTTTTTGAGTCCGAATATCCATCCCACGAGGAATGTTACTTTGAAGTTACGTACTCTAATCGATTTTAGTTCTAACAACGACAGACATACAAACACAATTAATATTGAAATTAAATTATAAACTAATAACTATAAAACTAAACTAACAAACTAAAAAGACGTAGTTGCATCTTTGGTTTGAAAAGCGGTTGAAATTTATGATTTCACTTAACCTTTATTTCATTAACATCAATTCAATAACGTACATGCAAATTACCAAAATAAATGATTAGACCCGATTCTCCAATTTTAGTCAATAACCTCTTTCGAGCGATATCAACCCTATTGGTAAAGTTACCCACAAATCTATATGCAGATAAAAACTTAACCAAAGCATTAAATTATTGTGAGAATACTCAACGGGTCACATAAGGTAGATGTCTATTTCTAGATCATCTAAACGCGTATAGTCGGAACCATACAAACCTATGGTATCAATTATTTCGGTCTAGCAAGTGCAACTATTTTTTCAATAATTGCCCAAACAACCTAACCACAACATCTAATGATCAAGTAAATGAAGTGATTTTAAACTAATAATCAATACATCATTATTTTGATAACAAATGCATTTCTAACAATATATATCGATATTACTGAAATTAAAGTTAAGATTTAACATAAACTCCAACACAAATATATTTAACTCATTTTATAAAAGTGATAACAAAGAGATTCTTAATACAATACATATCAAACTTGGTAAATAATGAAAATAAACAAAGATAAAGATAAAACCCTTATAGTTTGGCTTTGTCTTTTCCACTTTCACCAAATTTTCTTCTTGTTATCTCCTTGCTCCATTTAATTTCTTCTAAAAATGAGCTAATTAAACAAAGAAACAACTACAAATAAAAAAAAAAAAAAAAAAAACAAAAACTAAAGAAAAGAAAAGAAAAAAGGAAAGAAACGTGAGAGAGAGAGAAAAAGAGAGGAGATTTGGATTGATATATGATATATATATATATATATATATATATATATATATATATATATAGTAACTAAACTTAGAGGTTAAGTAAAGTTTAAATAATATAAATATGAGATATTATAGGATATTTAATAGTTTAATAATATAATTAAGATATTTTAGATATTTTAGATTGTTTATAATATAAAATAGATATTTTGAGATATTATTTAGATACAAAATAAATATCCCCAAATATCAACTAATAAACAATCCAAAATTCATACCAAAGTTTGACAAAAAAAAAAAATCGAGAAGAAAGTTTTAAACCGCCATTGATTTTTTAACTCTATGCGGCCGCATAGTTCAATCCTATGCGGTCACATAGAAGAGAAATTTAATCAATTTGACGTCTCGACTTTATACATGCGGCCGCAACGCTTTGATCCTTGCGGTCGCATGGTTCTTCCAAAGTTTGCAGCTCAGGTCCTTGAATATTTGCACGTCAGATTCCTCATTTTTGAACTTGTACAATTTGGTCCTCATATTTTGATCTTCATTACAATTAGGCCCTTCCAAAATTGCACTTCAAGTCCTTCATCTTTCAGGGTTGTGCAAGTTAGTCCCCAACTTCACAAAAGTGTGCAATTTAAGTCCCTTTTCCTCGTTTTCGCTCCGTTTCAATTCAATTTAGGGTTTTGACCTATAAATACAAAAAGTACACAATTATGGGTAGAAATATACTCAAATTTATCAACAATTAAATCCCAAAAAGTGTCTAATAAGTGTGCAAAAGCGCACTTATCAGACATCGACTCTGAGCGGGGGAAAAATCTTCTTGCAATCTCACTATAATATCCTCTTGCCTTTGCTCTAATCCTGCATTTGTATTAGCTGGATCATGGTTGATCTCTTTATTTCCAACCTTTAGTGCTTCTACTTCCTCCGGGCATACTTTTACTCGGCTCATTATTTCATTTCTCAACTTAAATAGATAAATTAATAGTTTTCTTCGCTCAAGTTTTCAACAAATGGTGCCAATTTGCTGACTACAAAATCATAATTAACAAATTCTTATCACCTAGTCATGATTTTTTCTTCCTATACTCTCTAATTTTGATGCTTAAACACGAGTAAGAGGAAAAATGACGATTTGTAGGGAGATATTGAAATTTGCATGCATTCTTCCTCCTATGTGGGAGTATTTATAGATTACCTTGGAGGTTTTGGGCAATTGGGTCATTCTGGAAAAAAACAAGTGACGATTGCTTAGTGATGGATTGATAATAGATATTGTTATGCATTGACGCGTTATTCAATGGTTTAGAGGTCATCTTTTTTAATTTTTACCCTTGTTTATTTTAGATGTCATGCAAACTTTTCTATATTTTCGTTACTTAACCTTCGCCCATAGGAGCACACAAGTTCGCAGACTCATTTTCTTGATTCAACAATTCGTAATTGAAATCTAGATGATTTACGATGAATCAACAACGAAAAATGCAAGGATTTCTTCTTGTTGGTTTTGGGTTGACTTAATTAACCAATTTTTATTTGAAGATGATCGAGGTCAATATTCGTTTTTGCACAGAAATTGGTCTGAGTTAGTGGTGTAAAATTGGCGACGGTCAAAAATCGACGGAAGAAGGTGGTGGCGGAGGCGTGAAAGTGTGGTGATGACAATACGGAAGGGGAGAAGTGGAGGTGGAAGGGGGTTGGGCAGAGATAGATTTTGGAAAAATGAGATTTTTTTTTAAGTTTTAGTTTTCTTTCCTCTCTCTCTCTCTTTTTTTTTTTTTTTATAAAATTTTTATCTTCTTCTATTTAGCTTTTTCTTTTAATTAAATTTTGAAGGTAAAATTATCTTTTTCATAACTTTTAGAATGACGAAATATGAGAGTTTAAATATTGTATAGAAATAATTTGTGCATTATAACAAATTGGAACTTTTTATGCTAATTACGCATTTCGATTATTGTTAAATATTCGGTTAATTGCCTAATTGGCCACTGAACTTTCCATAAAGTTTTCAAGATGTCGCTAAACTTCAAAAGTTTCATCGTTGGACATTGAGCTTTAAAAATGTAATCTCATCCATCACTGAGAACTTCAAAAAAATTTCCATTAGTAACCGAAGTAAGTGATTATCAGAAAAACTTTTGTAAAGTTCAGTGACTAAAGGGAAAACTTTTGAAGTTCAATGGTCCCTCGAAAACCTTACGCAAAGTTCAATCACCAATCAGATAATTAATCAATCTTTATGCTTTTTTAGTCTCTTTCTTTCTTTCTTCTTCTTCTTCCTTTTTTTTTTTTTTTTATTATATATTCCTACCTCCACAATTTTATTATTTCTAGTATTGTCAAACTTCGAAAAAAAAAAAGAATAGTCTTCTATCCCGAGAATAGCCGTCAAGATTGTTTGCTAGCCTCTCTAAGATCAAAAAGGCAACAAAGGACAGTTTTATGGACTACTTCAGCTTTGATTGTCTTTTCTATCATAACACACCTGAATAAAAATAAAATATCTGTTAAATTCTTAGTTGAAGATGTGTATGAATTTCAAAGTTGAATATTATAAAGTGGTCAATACTAAGGGGTTCTCTTTCGAAATAGTTGACCGCATGGACCATTGTTGCTTCTTTAATCTTAAAGAGGTCAACAGACGCGATAAAGTCTTTTTTTTTTTTTTTTCTAAATTTGGCGATACTAGAGAGAATAAAATTGTATTTTTTTCGTTAGTCACTGAACTTTACAAATCTAATCACATCCATCACTGAAAACTTCAAAATTTTCCTTGTTAAATACTGAACGTTACAAAATATTATCTCATCCACCCTCAATGATTAATGCAGAAACTTTTATAAAGTTCAATGACTAACGGGAAAATTTTTGAAGTTCATTGACCCCTTAAAAACATTACGTAAAGTTGAGTGACCAACTAGGCAATTCACCCTCAAATCTCTTATAAGTTGCCCAAAAGTTAACCAAAAACTGCCCATCAAACTGCCCATCCTAGCTTGACTTTAACGAACCCGTAGTTTCTTCCCCCTGCTTTTTGACTCATCCCGCAGCACCAAAAACAAGGCGTGCAAGGGACAAAATCTTGAAAATAAAAAGTCAATTGCTCCACTTTCTCCTGTTTTTAATCTCAACTCCCGTTTTCAATCTCAACTGCTTCGCCCAAATTGAAACGAAATTATATACGAAGACTGGGCGAGGTTTGTTGTCTCATGGGATCGCATCTAAATGATATGAGACTCAATCAGCATCATATTTGATGTTCTTATCAAGAAATGTCCCAGGCTGATGTCTTCTACAGGTAAATTTATATTCCAATTTCTGCATTTTTTTTTCTTTGCATTTGATTTTTTGTGGTTCTAATCCTGATAGCGCTTCTAATTATTTATTGGGTTATTCGGGTATTTTTGAAATTAGATAATTTTGAAATTTATTCTTAAGAATAATTATACATGTACATGGTATTTATTGAATTGATGATTTTTTTTGTTGATAAATGTGATCTTGTCCTTGAGTTGTAGCTATTTGAAGGGCTCCAGTTACCGTTAAATATCTCGGGTTTTGATAAATCAAGTTAACAACTCAAACTTTTAATTTACAATGATATTCGTAGAGAGGTTGACAGAATACTCACACAAATGGTGAGCCCCACTTCTTTTTCTGGACTTTTTTATTCACACAGATCCACGTTCTTCTATACAAAGAGTTTTATTTTTTAATTTAATATCTTTAACTAAATGTTCGCTTGAACCTCGGATTCTATGGAAGCATCCAATGCAAAACTTTAAGGATAACCATAACCATCTAATTTATTTGTAAAGTTCAGTGACTAAAGAGAAAACTTTTGAAGTTCAATGGTCCCTCGAAAACCTTACGCAAAGTTCAATCACCAATCAGATAATTAATCAATCTTTATGCTTTTTTAGTTTTTTTTTTTTTTTTTTTTTTTTTTTTTTTTTTTTTTTTCCCTACTCCACAATTTTATTATTTCTAGTATTGTCAAACATAGAAAAAAAAAAAAAAGAATAGTCTTCTATCCCAAGAATAGCTGTCAAAACTGTTTGCTAGCCTCTCTAAGATAAAAAAAGGCAACAAATGACAGTTCTATGGACTACTTCAGCTTTGATTGTCTTTTCTATCATGACACACCTGAATAAAAATAAAATATCTATTAAATTCTTAGTTGAAGATGTGTATGAAATAAAATATCTATTAAATTCTTAGTTGAAGATGTGTATGAATTTTAAAGTTGAATACTATAAAGTGGTCAATACTAAGGGGTTCTCTTTCGAAATAGTTGATTGCATGGACCATTGTTGCTTCTTTAATCTTAAAGAGGTCAACAGACAACATTGTCAGTTATTCTCGCGATAAAGTTTTTTTTTTTTTTTTTTTCCTTCTAAATTTGACGATACCAGAGAGAATAAAATTGTGGAATAAAAGTACAAAAAAAGAAAGAGAAAAATTTTTAAAAAAAAAATGAAGATTGATAAATTACCTGAATGGTCACTGAACTTTGAATAAGATTTTCAGGGTATCACCGAACTTTAAATTTTTTTCGTTAGTCACTGAACTTTACAAATCTAATCACATCCATCACTGAAAACTTCAAAATTTTCCTTATTAAATACTGAACTTTACAAAATATTATCTCATCCACCCCTCAATGATTAATGCAGAAACTTTTATAAAGTTCAATGACTAATGAGAAATTTTTTGAAGTTTATTGACCCCTTAAAAATCTTACGTAAAGTTGAGTGACCAACTAGACAATTCACCCTCAAATCTCTTATAAGTTATAAGATGCCCAAAAGTTAACCTAAAAGTGCCCATCAAACTGCCCATCCTATCTTGACTTTAACGAACCCTGCTTTTTGACTCATTCTGCAGCACCAAAAACAAGGCGTGCAAGGGACAAAAACTTGAAAATAAAAAGTCAATTGCTCCACTTTCTCCTGTTTTTAATCTCAACTCCTGTTTTCAATCTCAACTGCTTCGCCCATATTGAAACGAAATTATATACGAAGACTGGGCGAGGTTTGTTGTCTCATGGGATCGCATCTAAATGATATGAGACTCAATCAGCATCATATTTGATGTTCTTATCAAGAAATGTCCCAGGCTGATGTCTTCTACAGGTAATTTTATATTCCAATTTCTGCATTTTTTTTTCTTTGCATTTGATTTTTTGTGGTTCTAATCCTGATAGTGCTTCTAATTATTTATTGGGTTATTCGGGTATTTTTGAAATTAGATAATTTTGAAATTTATTCTTAAGAATAATTATACATGTACATGGAATTTATTGAATTGATGATTTTTTTGTTGATAAATGTGATATTGTCCTTGAGTTGTAGCCATTTGAAGGGCTCCAGTTACCGTTAAATATCTTGGGTTTTGATAAATCGAGTTAACAACTCAAACTTTTAATTTAATATCTTTAACTAAATGTTCGCTTGAACCTCGGATTCTATGGAAGCTGTTAGGAATATGTACCACCACATATTCCAACTTGTTATAAGCATGGGCTCATACATATCTCCACATTGGTATGATATTATCCACTTTGGGTCTAAACCCTCATGGCTTTGCTTTTGGACTTACCCAAAATGTCTCATACCAATGGAGATATATTTCCACACTTATAAACCCATGATCCTCCCCATTTTTATCCGATGTGGGACTTTGGTCGCATACCCAACATTCCTCCCCTCGAACAAAGGACCACCGAGCCTCCCCTCAAACGATCATCTATCCGTCCATCTTTCTCACTAAGAGCTTGCTCTATCCAGATCAGCTCCTCTCCACCGCGTTCGAGCACACGTCTTACGTGAAGCATCCGGAGCACACCGCCTGTCCAATAGAGCTCATCAATGGATCCCATCGCGAGCTAACTGAGGCACCACCTTCGTTCGACATTCCAAGGATTCATCCACATGGCCAATTTTTGGGTTTGGCTCTGATACCACTGTTAGGAATATGTACCACCACATATTCCAACTTGTTATAAGCATGGGCTCACACATATCTCCACATTGGTATGATATTGTCCACTTTGGGCCTAAACCCTCATGGCTTTGCTTTTGGACTTACCTAAAAGGTCTTATACCAATGGAGATATATTTTCACATTTATAAACTCATGACCCTCCCCATTTTTATCCGATGTGGGACTTTGGTCGCATACCCAACAGAAGCATCCAATGCAAAACCTTAAGGATAACCATAAATTCCCCGAAATTCTTAACGATGGGAAATTTCTTGTAATTTTTCAAGAGAAGTTGCTTAAACTATGTCGGTAAGTGGTTATTTGCAATACATAAACCTGCTAGAAAAGTGTTGATCAGCTCTCGCACAATGGAAAATATGTTCATCTAAGTCTGGAGGGCAATTTCATTCAATTCATTACCCTTCTTAGTTAGACATCCATAGGAAAGAATCCAATAATATTTGGTGGATAATAGTCTTTCTTTGTCAAGTATGTGCAAAAACATTTTCTTAGTTAGACATCCATAGGAAAGAATCCAATAATATTTGGTGGATAGTAGTCTTTCTTTGTCAAGTATGTGCAAAAACATTTAGAAAGGTAGTGTTCTACTCAGTTGAAGTAGTAATCTAAAAGGGTGGATAATTGCTTTGATGGTTATGAAGTTAGAACCAACTTAATATTTATGTTTTATCGGCATATAGGACCTGAGTTCATGAGTGACCAGATCAATATTCCCTTTTACTTGCCTACTGTAGTAGGCTTAAACCTCGTGAAAAAATAATTTGCACTAATAATGATCAATATCGGATTGATCTTTTGAGCCTGACCAAATTTCTTTACGACTTTTAATCCTTCTTGACAGCCTTGCCCATCCACCCCCACCCCTAAAAAGAAACAAAGAAAATAAATTAAAGAATGATTTTTTTTTGGAAAAAAGTGCAAATATTTACAACGCATTATTCTCTTATAACACATATTCCCTCAATCCCACAAAGATAGGCTTGTTTCTATTTTCCCATAAATTAAGGAAATGTAATTAATGAAGTTGGAAATATCATTTTTTTTTTTTTCAATTTTCATAATATACCCTTATATTAAATGATGGTTTAAAATAAATAGTTCATAATTGTTGATAACAAAGCACATTAAATAGAGAAATATTTGAAAACTAAAAAATCATATATACTCTCAACAAAGAAAATGACTTATAATTTGGGACAGACAAAAACGGTTAGCAAGCCTATCTTTATGGGACATAAGGAGTATTACCTTTTTGAACGTCTTGCTCATCGACCTGTATAAGAACTGCTTTACTAATTAGAAACTTTTTCTCCCATTCTTTCTTTTACTTGCTTAGTTTATCGTATTATCTGAGTGTGTTCTGCTTGTATGTAACTTCTCTGGAACTAACTTCATTGTTTCTCATTCATTGCAGCTGTGGGTCTTGTGGATATCCTCTCAACTTAGCATCTACCAATCGTGTAACTTCAAGCATTGGATCCAAATATAGCAAATCTATTAAGAAAGGTTACATCTCCTTTCTCTCCATTGATCTCAGCCGATTTACACAAGTTGATGAATTGAACTGTCTTCCTATATCTTGGGGCCACTATGGTTCGAAATCTAAACTCCTTTGCCGCAAGTGTGGAGTTCTCATAGGCTATGGTTATGGAGACTCAACTGCTTTTTGTGGTTTCGATTCGCCTGCCTCATCTAGCTCATCCTATAAAAAGATCATGATAAAGATTCGAGCCTTACAACCTTCCGAAGACCGTGAAAATGGAGAATAATTCAATTGATCATTTTCCCCACATTACCAAAATTCCTGATGATTGCTTATACTTCATTTTTCAAAGGCTCAACTCTAATTTAGACCGCGAATCATTTGGATTAACTTGTCCTCGTTGGCTTCATATTCAAAATTCAAGTCGTCGGTCTTTACAGTTTCAATGCGCGTTTACCCAACTAAGCATTTCCTCTCTATCTCAACCTTCTACCAAAATCACCCCATTTCATCTACATAGGTTGTTGAACCGATTCCAACAACTACACTCATTGTCCTTGTCTGGATGCACCGATCTCCAAGACTCAGGGTTATCTCCGTTGGCACATTATGGCTCAAATTTGCAAAGTCTGCATCTCGATTGTTGTTTTGGGATCACCGATCACGGACTATTCTTTGTTGCAAGTGGTTGTACTTCACTGACAATTCTAAGTCTTTATAGGTGCAATGTTACTGATATTGGATTGGAGATTTTGTCCAAATCTTGTTTTGGTCTAAAAGATGTGAATCTTTCGTATTGTGGGCTTATCTCCGATCATGGTATAAGAGCTCTTTCCCAAAAATGCCCTCAGCTCCGGGCTGTCAAGATATCACATTGCAAAAGTGTCAATGGCATTGGCTTTCTAGGATGTCCTCAGACTCTGACTTATTTAGAAGCGGAATCGTGTAAGCTTGAGCCCAAAGGAATGATGGGCATTGTTAGCGGAGGTGGACTCGAGTACTTGAGCGTGTCTAACCTAATATGGTGCATTCTAGGAGACGGGTTGTTATCAATTGGTGCTGGATTTGCTGCCAATCTTAAAGTGCTCAATTTTCGGTTATGTAGAACTACTGGAGATGAGACCATTGTGGCAATTTCGAAGGGGTGTCCATTACTCGAGGAGTGGAACTTGGCATTATGTCAAATTCGGGTGGCCGGGTGGGAATCTATTGGTTTAAACTGTAAAAACTTGAAAAAGCTTCATGTGAATCGTTGTTGGAATCTATGTGATCAAGGATTGAAAGCTTTGAGGGATGGTTGTAAACGGCTCAGAATTTTGTACTTCACTCGGTGTCGTCTGGTCAGTTCAACAGCCATAGAGATTTTCAAATGCTCAAGAAGTGATGTGAAGATCATTGAAGAAGAAATAATGTGTATTGCACCCGATTGGGCCTTTCGATTATAGTGTGTTGAAGAAATTTGTTTTATAACACTAATATATATCTTCTCAATGAACAAATATTTAACTTATTTCTTGTTTAATAGCATACGATACATTCTAATTCAACATATCAAATATGTCATAATGTAAATTGTTGAACACGATAAGGAACATGATCTTAAAACGTAGAATTTTGCATATTCGTTACTGATCAAAGTGTTCGATTGAATATTGATTACAATTGTTCTTATTCAATTAAATGTTCCTTTAATGTTTGTTAATTTGCAATTAAATGTTTCATTTACTTATACACGATTGTAGTTAATACATTAACTAGGGAAAAAAACGAAAATCAAGCATAAAGGGAGAGTTTGTTTGGCGGCTAGAAAGTAGAACATACATTTTATTAATTAAAAAAAAGGTAACTTTGAAAGTTGTGTTTGACAAAATAAACAACTTAAAAGGTAAGTTCAAAATATTTTTATGCAAAGCAAAGCTCTAATTGTATAAAAAGTTAAGGACTCATTTTCGCATGTTTAATAGTTTAAGGACCTCGACTACAAGATGTTTGAAATCTTTAATTTACAAAACTGATCCAAGCCATCAATTATTTTCAAGAAAAGTCTAATCCTGAAAGGCCCCGTTTCAATAAAACACAGAAAGCTGCTTATAATTTATAAATTTGGAAACCAAATCCATACCTCCATTTTCCGTACAGATTTTCTCTACCTCGTGTGTTTATCTCTGTAATAACTATATAAATCTCTCCATTCCTCTGTTAATTTGTCCGTTCCAGCTGTTATCTGTCCAAATTCCCAGCAAAGATTTATCAATTCAATTAATCTTACTGAAATTTCCATAAACAGAATCGATTTGTAGAAAGTTTCAGAATTTCCGAGTAAATTTTTTTATGGCTGCAAGTGCGAATCCTTCAGCGGGTCATAGCAACGGTAATAATGATAATAATAGCCACAGTAATGGCGGCGGGCAGGAGAATGAGAATGGTGGCGCTACAAGTAGTAACGGCGGGAAGGGGAATTCCATGGCGAGATCTACCCAGGCTGCCCTCCGCCACAACCCTGGCTTGTCGGTTAACTGGTCCACGGAGGAACAGTCTACCCTTGAAAATTTACTCACAAAGTTAGCTCCCGATTCTTCCTCTCCTTCTTCTTGATTCTGCATATGTGTATGTAATTATCGTGTCTACATGCAAACATGTTTATTAATTCTTTAGGTGCGAGCCATTTTTAGTTTTTTGCTATCATGGCAAGTTTGCCTGAAATTATGGCTAGTTTTATCTAAACACTTTTGTGATGAATTTGGGTCCTTGGGTGTTCTACTGTAGATATTGAATCAAGTGTAGGACTCGTATTATGTATAAGATGGTGATTTTGGGTGGAAGATGATGATTTTGGTTGGATAGTTAGCTAAATTGTTGATTATTTACCACCTATGGGCATAAAGAAATTTGGAATTCAACCTCAGCATCCCTTTCTAGGATAATTTACGAAATGGAATCACAGTTGTGCAGTGCAGCTTGAAGTATAATTCAGGTCCTTGGGATCCTTCAGTATTCAGAGACTGATGAATCTGTGGTGGCCTGGTGGGTATACCCACTGATTGGGTTTTGGTTAATTTGTGTAAAACGGGAAATTAGAAGGCCTGGATTTTTGTGTTATGGTTTATGTTATGGACTAATAAGCAATAATTGCACGAAACTTAGAAAATCGAAAGCAAGTAATGATCTACATCTACCTGCCTGCCACCATAATATTATACTACAATTAACTCTAACAAAAGAAAAATACGTGTTCTATGGAAACTCATGCCTCTGTATTATATCATCTCTATGCCCAAAGAGACAAAAAGATACTTTCCTTAATATCCTTTATATAGATAAGAAATATTAGGGCAACATAGTACACTAGCAAACTACTCCTTATACCCCTATAATAAGTAAACAATATAATTAGCATTCACACATCCAACATTTTGAAGTCATTTCAATTGTATATCACTACTATGGGGACAATAAAGATTCTAGACTTACACATAATGATTACATTTCGACAACCGTGACATAATTGTTCTCCTCATACTTCATAGTACATGAATGCTTTGAGGTTTAGCTGGAAATGCCCCATTTTCAACTCTCAATTTATCAATGATTAATCTGTTAATTCCCATCTCCCTTCAATTCTGAAAAGAAACATTCTTGGTCAGACCAAGGCAAAATGTTGAAATTCACATCAGTATTTATCTATTTGACGTATTTCTGCCAATTTAGATAGAATATTTATACTCCAAAATGTTTCCATCTAGCTGGCTCTATGTTCTCGTGGATAATGCGTGGATGTTGCACACTGATATGATACCTTAATATACCCTTTTGCAGATATGCTTCAGATACCACCATTGTTCGGTATGCTAAAATTGCTCAGGCGTTAAAAGATAAGACAGTTCGAGATGTGGCATTACGTTGTAGATGGATGACTGTAAGCTCTTATCTTGTCATTTCCCTTCTCATTTGAGTAGTTACTATTATTTGCTTTTCAACGTAGCCGGATGGAATTGGTTTTGCATTTAAGTTTTTTTTTAATCAAAATTAAACTGGAAACAGTTATCAGGATTGACGAACTATAATAGACGTGTTCTATTTCTGGGGCTAATTTCTATGCCTGGCCAGACATTGTACTTCAGAATTGAGAAAAATGTGAAAGGAAAAAAATACCATACAAACCTATATAAATGTAATTGCATATCCACAAGGTTTTTGGATGTGATTAGGTTGTAAAGCTCGATAGTTGGGTATTTTTTGTCATAGAATGAAGTTCATTTTTTTTTTATAAGATACTTGGACTTATTAATTATAGAAGCATAATCACAATTGTTAATGGCATGAGGAATGCTCAAGCTCCAATTAAATCAAAACGAATTCAAGAATACAATATACATTTTTGGCAATCATTAAAGATAAAGTAATATCCTTGAACTCATTGCCAGTCGGAAACAGTTAGAATTGGAAAATTAGAATAGGAAATTAAGAAAATATTTCCTACTAGCTTATATCCTAGTCTAGATATTTATTAATATTTTTCCCTTAAATAATATGATCTTTCCTTTTTCATTTTCCTTCTATATATAGGATTAATCTTGTATATGTAACCTTTAATTTGATGAATAATACAAGTAATTTAGCCAAATTTCAAGTTGGTATCAGAACTTTGGTTGTCCTAATATCTCTAAAACATTAGCTGAATCCTCCTGTGACCCTTTACCTCTGAATCATTCCTGTGACACTCTAGTTTTAAATTGCTCCTGCGACCTCTACCTTCTAAATTACCCTGGCGATCTCTATCCTCTACCTTGCTCTAAAAAATAGGGTTTCAAAATTGGGATCTGAAAATTAGGTTTCAAATTGCAAATCCTAGAACCACATCAAAACCCCAATCAATACTAGCGGTGACCTCCAGTGAAGGTGGTTCTGATGGAGCGCGATCCTTTTCCAACCACATCAGTGCTTTGCGATATCCGGCAAAGCCTTTCAATGCTTTGCAACTTCCGACGAGCTCCTCTATGACGTTGGCACCATTTTCTGACTCAGGCTCCAGAGCCTCTCCTTTTGTGCGCTAGAGGCCAGGGGACCTGTCTTTGTATTCATGAGGCTTGAACCAGGCTTTTGTTGGTGTCTCTTCTGGTTGCGACCATCTTGTGCTGGTTGTGCAAAGCCTCTGCTGTATTGACTTCAAGAAAGAAGTTCTTGGGAGATTTCATGGGCTTCTACGAATCAGCTGTGGGTTGCAAGGGTGAAGAAGAACTACTTTGCTGATATAATATTTTCTCCTTATATTTGTCCCTGTACTTTCATATTTGTTCAATTTGATTCCTGAACTTTATGAAAAGTTAGATTCAGTCCCCTAACTTTCAGATGGTTTCAGAATCTTGCATGTTAGTCTTTGAACTTTCTGAAAACAAGGGTTTTTCATGAAAACCAATAAAAGATGTGTAAAGAAAACTTGTGCCGACACAAAATTTGTTTATCTCCTTCTTATCCCTCTCTCCACCTGGTTTGTATAGACTCAGTTAACCACGTCTTTCTTCAGTGGGATTCAGTGTGGTTCTTGACCACCTTCCATTTCCTTTTTTGTTTCCTTTTCGGTTAATAGTTCTACTTTCAAAGAAGCACCAACGTTGCATGAACTTTGGAGAGACTGTACATACATGACCTTCATTTCTTTGTTTAACTAACGCTGAAAACTGTAGATAGTTGTAACATTGAAAATTTTCATAACATACTGTAAAGAATTCAAGGCTAGAGTGAGACTGTACCCAGAAAAAAGGAAATCGTTTGTAATTTTAAGTTTATGATGCCAGAGTCAATTTAAATGTTTGATTTTCACTCGTTGAAGATGGTTAATGTATTACAATAGGCTGCTTTTTATGGACGTAGTTTTCTTTAGAAAAAAGTGGAAAGACAAATGGTTGAGAATGAAATGGAAGCAAAGTTGAAGCAAAGTTCTTCATGCTCATTAATAAATGAAATTTGCTCAGTGGTGGAACATAAGAGCAAGAGTGAAGTTAGCAGTGACTCTAATTCCTATCCCTTTTATAATTTTCAGCTGATTACATTGATTATGACTTAAACGTTCTACTGTTTTGCAGAAAAAGGAAAATGGCAAGCGAAGGAAAGATGATCACAATTCATCAAGGAAAAGTAAAGATAAAAAGGTACTTAAACATGGTGCATGCTATTATCTATTCCTAGCTATCCATGTGAATATATAAGGACGAGGTATCTAGATAACACTTCAAATGAATCCTTTTAATACATGAAATTTTATAATATATTTAGGCATTGGGATGCTCCAAGTCCAAGCAACGAGGAGGTAAACATGGCATAAGAAATGGCCTTCTAATTTCTGCTGTATCGTCCAGATTGACAAGCCTATTACGTATCTTCCTCATTTGCTGGATGTATTAGAGCCTTATGAACAACTGAAATCACATGTTTATGATGATTGTGTTTGGTTATATGAATTTTGAATGAGTATCTATATTTTGTGGCTTTTCAGTATGTTTGGGGTCCTGAATTTGTAATTATTTTGTCCTTTGATCCTCTTCCTTCCCCCTACACGAGGCAAAAAAAAAAAAATGAAGAAGAAAAGAAAAGGGAAAGGGAAAGGGAAAGGGAAAGTTGGTACATTAGGCATCCAAGCAATCCTTTAATAAAGTGATTGCCTTATTGATGTTGACACAAATCTTCGCTATTGCATCTTAGTTCAACTTAGTCACATTAGAGTGTGAAGTGATGGTGTTTTGCTTGCTCGTGTTCTCTAGTGGCTCATAATCGCTTTGAGCATTGTAAGTGATTAATAGTTTGCAGTATCAGGAAGAAGATTGATTTGGTTTAGTTTGTAAATTTTTAAATAGCCGCTTACATGTAAGAGATTATCTCAGCACTTTAACAGGATCAAGAAGACATTAGACGGGTTAGAGTGTTATTTCCAGTTCAAAACCTAATATGCAGAAGAATAAGTTGTTTAATACTGCATTACAATAAAAGGAAATATCCATTCTGAGTCATATGATTGACATCAATCTTGGCCTCCTAGAAAGATGCTTTGGGGATTCCTCTCACATCTATGATGTTTTGAGGCTAGGGATTGTCAATGCTGGTGGTCAGGGCTAGATTTAGGGAAACAAAAGGCTACCATTCCAGTGCAAAGGTGTGTTGAGATAGTGTGAGCAAGCCAGTGGATGAAAAATAATTTAGTTTGGATAGTGGGTGGACATTTGGAGAATGAAAGCCTGAGCTTTTGGATGACCCCCCCTTTTCCCTAGATTGAACACGTGACTTGGAGGAAGCTGCTACAACCTGCAGAATAGGTTGAAACTCTGTTGCATATATTTCTCATTGTAAATTTTCTAGCACAGTGTCGCACCACTTGTGATCATTTCAACTTATGCATGACAGATACACTTGAGAACAAGAGCTTATCTGGATATTTAAGGCCTTTAAAGGGGGAACTGGGAAGCTTTGACCAATGGTCTAATAATATTACTCTTTCTGCTGCTCATATTTTGTGGAAAGAAAGTGGCAGCAGGAAAGTATAAGGGGCTTGAAAGGACTAGTGACTATGTTTCTAGGGAGATTATGAGTGGCGTACAATGGAAAGTTGATTACGGGAGGAGTGTGTTAAGGTATAACCTTAAAGGTGACATGAAAATGCAGTGTGGCCTTTAATTTCTCAAAAGAATTTAACTGCAGGCCATTTATTTTTCTAATTTAGCTGGTAGGCTATAATAGTCTTTTAAGGACATCCCGCATCGATGATCGATCCTTCGTGAAGGGGAGAATGGCCAAATCTAATGTGCTATAGTTTTGCTTATTTGGTAATGTTTCTACTTAATTACCAGAGAACATGCGGGAATCCCCGTTCCAACCCCCCCCTCCAACACACACAATATTTTCTTTGGATGTGCTGTTTTAAATGTGTAGGACAGTTATTCGCAGGCTGTGTAGTCTCTTAAAATGAAAAATATCATTCTTATGTGAAGGTAGTTATCAAGTTCCCGCTCTTATGTAAGTTCTGTTTGGTTTCATTTATTTACTTTATTGATCCATGTAACTTAATAATGTTGTTGGTAAGCACAAGAAGATCCTTGAGCAATGGATTGGATGCTGTTTATTATATTTTTGTTATATCCTCAGAAAAAAAGTGAACATGCAAAAAAAAAAAAAAAAAAAAACTTCGGTATAAAAAGGGCTGCTGGCATTTGCATCCGTTAATCTCTCTAAACTGTTCTGTTAGTATGGTCTTTTGATTGTATAACCCTGTGATCATGGTGCTCGGAAACTGAGTGACCACTCTAATTTTTTTTTTTTTTTTTTAGGTCATTTCTGATTTAAGTAGATTTTCTCATTAAACAATTTCTATTTTCTTTTAATGGGATCCTCAGGAAAAAGCTACAGATTCTTTGCCAAAATCATCTCAAGTTGCAAACCGCTCCACTGCCCCTCCATATGCTCAATCAGTAATGTCGATGGACAGTGATGACGGAATCTCGTATAAAGGTCCATCCATCAACTTTCAATTATGCTTCAATTATTTTCTTTGCTTAAGCTTTTGTCAAATTAGCTTAGACTACTCCAAGAGTTTGCTAAGCTTCTTGTGGATCAATGTCACTATTGTTTCTGCATCATTATTAAAGCAGTAATCTCATTATGCCTATTCTAGCTTCTCTTGGAAAGTAGATTATTTTTTTGTTCAGTAATGACCTGCTAAGTAGGTTTCTCTTGCCATTTCCTTTTTCTTTTTACTGATCACAATTTAGTTTCTCAATATTCTTCTCCTCTATCTTCGTTTACAAGATATTTCAACACCCCTGCTCATTCAAAGAGGATGTTGCTATTTTAATGAGCTCGAACACATTGGAAAGGATATTATATGGGATAATTAGGAGCCCTTTTGATGCACATTATTTTGAAAAAATGCATTTTTTTAATGTGATAGATGATGAATGTGTGGTTGAAAAAGAAGGAAAAGTTATTGATGTGATGAAAAATATTATTTTATTGAAGAATGTGTGGTTGAAAATGAGTAGAAGAATGAGCATTAAAATGGGAATCAAACAGGGCCTAGGGAATTATTTTATGTGTCATTGTTTAATTGGTTCAATGCAATGGCAACTAATCCGATAGAGGGGCTGCCTGATTTTATTTTGTTTTTATCATGTTTACATTGTTAATGCATACCTTGTGTATTATCTTTTGATTAAAATTTTTTTTTTTTGATAGGTAATCTCTCATTTTATGTATTATCTTTTAATTAATAAAATGAGTTGATTATCTAAAAAAAAAAAAAGTGTGGCTACAAGAAGCGTAATGTTGTAATTGGATAGTCCTGGTGAGAATGGAATTTTTTTTCCATTTGCAGTCAAAGAACTTGATCAACTAGGTTGTCAATAATACACTCCTGGTGGAAGCTCTTTCACTTGCAAGTTAATGTTTAATATATATTGTATGTATTACAGTTATATTATTTTACTCAAACTTCAACATGACAATTGGGTTTAGAATATTGTCTCTGGGGAAAAGAGGATTAAATCTGGACTAGTTCTCTATAGATCTGTGCTTCTTATGCATCAGTTTTCTTGGGAAGTTTGGATGCTGGTTAACATCTTAAGGAAAAACATGAGAAAGGGAGTTCGTTAACCCATGGCAACCTAGGTGGGCACTTCATTTGAATTTCCTTTATTGTAAAATCATTTTAAGAGTTAAATGCATTTGTGACAATCAATGAGTATCTAATTAGAGAAGAATCAGAATCTTGTGAAAGAAACTGGTATATCTGAGTTAAAATTATTATAATTATTCAAGAACAAACCTATAACATTGTGATTTACTCTATCCACAATGCAGAAAAAATGCTCCAAAAAAAAAAAAAACTCAATTACTTGCTGCAATCCGGAAGTTAGTAGCTTTTGAATTTAAGCAATTAATGAGAAGTTATGTTGGTCAACTAAGTGTAAAGACTATTGATGTAGACTTACATTAAGCTAATTACTTACTTGAGAATGAAAAGCATAGCAAGAACCTCTCTGGGCTAATTTGAACTTCACATTATTTGTAAACTTTTACTTGAGCTGTTTGTGCACAAAGTGAAGGTGCAGTCCACAATTCTTATTCTTGGGACATTTTTCTTTTATACCCTTAAATATTTATTTTTTATTAGAAACTACTGTAAAAACTATTAAAAAATGAAGAGTTCATAAAGTCTTTATGAATTGCAGCTATTGGTGGAGCGACTGGACAGCTTCTCGAGCAAAGTGCTCAGGCCCTGGATCAAATTTCTGCAAATTTTTCTGCTTTCAAGGTAATCTACAGTTTTAATAATTTTTATTTTTATTTTTATTTTTTTAACTTTTTCAGAGGATATATCTATTGACAATTGAAAGGGTTCAAACATATGTAAATCTTGATGAAGAAAACTCGAGGATGAATATAATGCTTCTCTCATCAGTTGCTGAAAGATATCTTGTTTAAATTTAATACTCTACAGCAATTGGATGAGAATTCATTTTTTGGCAATTCACTCAATATTATTTTGGAATCATGCAGACGCGCCTGTCGTCCGCTGTAATACAAGTTAAAGTTGAATGATAATGTGGATTAGCATTATATGCTAAGATGCCCTAACAACTCACTTTTTTTCCGATTATAGTGGACAGTAATTATTTCTGATTTCATATTACAAGTTGTTCTATTGTGGTACTAATGGATGTAATTGTCAGATTTTGTCCAATGATAACTGATCTGGATATGGAACTCAGTGGGAATTGTTTGAATTTTGAATTTTCTGAAACATTGGAAATTAAGAGAGTCTACTGCACTACATATATCAGTTTGTAAATATACATCTTATTAAGATATTTATGTGATCATAGATTTCTTATTTAAATCCTGTGTTTGTACCTTCTGCTCCATAGACTTCAACTAATAGCCATATTGTATATGCCTTTTCTAAGATCATGCTGATCGTCTGCCCCATCAAATCATAGCTGGGAAGCTTCTTCCCTAGCAGTGACTTCATGATATTTATGTTAACTTTTCTTTTTGTATATGCATGCAGATAAATGAGAACATCAATCTCTTCTGTCAAGCTCGAAACAATATCTTGACGATCTTAAACGAGTACGTTAATTACACTCTACATCTATATGTTGTTATGCTTCCATATCTGGCATGGATGGATCTTTCATAGAGAATAGATGCCTTCACTGATTTCCATGTTTATTTTCAGTAATTTTTCCCGTTACATTTTTAAATGTGTGTTTAGTCTTCATGATAATATTCCAGTTATTAATGGTCATGACTCGCAGGATTGAGATTCTGTCTGGTTTCGGTTATAGGAATGCTTTCTCTGGTAATATGTGAGGAAGGAAAGTAATGTTTGGATAACAAGAGCAAATGGGTTTCCTGAAAAAAAAAAAAGTCAATTTCAAATTTCTAACATTCCATTGTTAAGGCAAGAAAAGAGTTTTTTAACTTCAACTTTCAATGTAATTGGTTGAGGCTGTATCAGAGGAAGTATTCAATGTAATGAATAAAGATTTCCTTCTTAAAACCAAAAAAATTCAATTAAAAAAACGTTTCGTGTATGCTAATCAATTTTTACAAATTTACATAGATAGAAAAACTGAAGCCAACCCCAGACTTTTTGGAGACAAGGTTTAGCCCATGTTTGGCTAATGTTTATAAATGGTCAAACCACTTCTTATCCACAAATTTCATGAGATCTGTAAGTACTACCCTCTTCCACCACTCATTCCTATTTTTCTTTAGAAGTTAAACCGTATATACACTTCCCGAACAAGGTCTTAGTTTGTTGGTGTAGATAGAAAGACAGAAACATGACTGTTGAATCCAAGCATACCCTTAATCTTCGATCTTGGTAAGGCCTTTTAGTTCCTCATTTAAGTTTGGTCTTCCATAAAAAATATTCCGGAGGATATATTATAATAGTTGTCACAAAGGTTTAAGTAAAAAGCTAAAGCCTCATGCTCGCCGTCTCTGTGGATGCTCACAAAGAGTGCATACTTGTTATTCTTTTGTTTTGGTTTATAATTAGTTCCTTGGAAGAATGCATTCGGAAACGGAGGCGGATGTCAATAGCTTTCAGTTTATAATTCCTGTAGTTCGGAAACCACACAGTAGCCCTCCACAAGGGACCATGTGCTGCTCAGATATTACATCTGGGATCCCCCACCCCTAAACTGTGAAACATGACCCCTTCTCTCCCAAATAAAGAGCAAAAAATGATAACTGCCAAAAAGAAAATCCCCAAAGGAGAAGTGGAATTTGAAATTATTCTAAAATTGTCTCAGATAATTCTCTCGAACAAAAGTGGAATTGATGAATTGAGTAATTTTAAAATTAATTTGTTTCCCCCATTCTCCTTTTTTCCTTGGATAGAAAAAAAAAAATAGAAAAAGAAAAGGGGATTTGGAAATATTGCATATTTGATTCCATCCATAAATCTATTTTCTTAACAAGTTATGGTCTCAATAAGAATTCTGACTTGTGTCTTCAGAAATGAACGTCCATGTCTATTTTTGGATTTGAAGGTTGAAATAAGTGTGCGAGCATAAGCCCATCCCCCAACCCCGTAAACTCGCCCTCCCAAACTAACGGTACTGCAATTACATTGTGGGTATTTTTATATTTATTGCTCCATAACCCAAATATCAGCATAAATGTTTGCCGTACATGCATCTGTAACAAGTCATCACCTGTTAATTATCAAACAGAGTCGAATAATTCCAACATGCTAAATTGAATTATTTGAATGCAGCTTAAATGACATGCCGGAATTAATGAAGCAGATGCCACCACTACCTGTCAAGCTGAATGAAGATCTTGCCAACTCCATCCTTCCAAGAACATCATTGCCAAAGAAATCTTGAGGGCATCTTTTGCAAGCTCGCTGAATGATGCTTCTGATTGTGATGTTTTAAATAAATTTATAGCAAATTAAACTGGATAGTCAGCTACAATCCAGTTGAAACTTTTTACCTTGTAACTCTGTTTTTTACTTGATATGTTTGTCTTTTCTTTGAGCTGTTGTATTTCGCTTTAGAAGATGGTTTGTGTAGCATGTTAATAACCGATAGTATAGGACTGCTTGTTTATTCTGTAAATAATTGTGGGGAAAGAGTTTAAAGGTTTGTTTTATTTAATAGAAAGGTTATATAACATTTGTCTATGCATACTCATAGCACGTTTGACAGATTGGACCGACTGGAATAGATAACATTAAAGAAGAAAAATCAAGTTAGAATCTTGTCTTTTATTGTGTTATATCGTACTTTGAACCTTCACATGTGCAACAAGAATTTATCATTCTCCTGTAGAACTGTGCTCTTTTTTCTAACCGCAAATTTCTAACCACGCGTTATATGGGACATGAATTTTTGATAAGTTGATTACGTGAATGGCACAAGAACTTTTGTTAAAGTAACCCAATAATGTGAACGAACAACCTTAAATTTGAGATTGGGAGTCGAGGGTTCTGAATTTGAGATTAAGATAAACCCAATAAGTTATACGTTATGTAATACTACTACCAAAGAATAATTGGAAATTTAAATAACTTGTTTGGCATCTATTTAATTTATAAATATAACAAGTCAAACTTACTTTTTATCCATTAACATATAAGTCATACTATTGTGACCACCACCAAATCATATGTGACCACCACTTCGCCCCTGCCTCCACCAGCGGCACCACCACTGTCGCCATCCAATAGTAACATCAACACCTCAAAACGACCACCGCCATTCGCACGCGCAGTCACCGCCACCGCCACCACCTCCATCACTACAGCCCATACCGCACGAACCACCATCACCACAGCCCACATCGCACCAACCATCATCACCACAGCCCACATCGCACCAACCACCATCACCACACACAATGTAGTAGAACATATCGCACCAACCACCATCACAAGTACTATTTCCTTATTTATCACTCATTTCTATCTATTTACAACTTATACCAATTATAATATATTCTCAAACAAGAACATCTCGCCATATAGATAGTTCGAATTCTATATGCCTATCACCCAATGGCACTGATATATACAATTTGGTCACAAATTCATTTATTGGTTACATATTGTCAACTTAATTAGTTATAAATTATTTCGAAGTCACAAATCAAAAATTTTATAGGTCACGGTTTATTTTCGAGGTCACAAATCAGAATTTTAATATGTCATGAATTATTTTATGGTCATTATTCAAAAATTTCATGGGTCACAATTTATTTATCGGTCACAAATTACAATTATTATAAGTCACAACTTATCATACAGTCACAAATTATCAGATAATTGGTCACAGATTAACAGTTTCTTAGGTCACATATTATTTCTTGGTCACAAATTATCCAAATCATTGGTCACATATTTTTTTATTGGTCACAGATTAACCAATTTGGTGATCACACTTAATCAAATAATTTGTGACCACCATCCGACAACCGTCACCTTACTACATCACCACGACCAATTAAAAAATTCTCAAACCCACCATCATCATTGTCGTTGCCACCACCACGACCACCAACACCAACACCAACACCAACACCAATCCACAGTCATCACCTTAACCCCGTCATTACCGCGTATCAACCACAACCACATCACCTCCCAGAAACCTTTCCACCACCTTCACGGCCTCCACCTCCATCGCCTCCACCACAAAATCGTCACCACATAAACACCACCTTCGCACCCCACCAAAGCTCTCCTTTCCCAACACCAAACCGCACACCTCCACCACCACTGCAATCGTAAAACCAACATATTATCAAAAAAACAAAAAAAAATATTTGAATCTGCAATCACAAAACCACCATACCACTCATCAGAAATATGTTGCTGCTGTTGTTGTGACTGCTGGTTCACACAAAAATCGGGGACATCAATGACGACGACGATAACTTGAACGACGGAGACAAAAGTCGAAGGCCAATCGACTGCGCCGTCTGCACCGCTGCCTGTCGTCATTGTCAGTCACGCGACGTCGCCGATATAGATATGATGGGACGACGACGTCGGAGAGGACGGTGGCAGAGAGAGAGAGAGATTTTGAATTAGGGTTAATTAAAAATATCTGATTTTTGTATAATCAAACCTTCCATCTTATTTTTGAAATTGGATCTTGAAAAATGGGTCTTTGTGTAATTTCCACAATAAAAAATAAAACCAAACTACTAAAAGAATTTATGGCTAGTATAACCCACTATAATGCTTCAAGAAACTAGCATCTTCTGTTAAAAGAAATTTACCCGTGGACCAAAAAAAAAAAAAACACACACACACACACACACAATTCAGACTATTCGAAGTCGAAGCTGGCGCTTTTGAAGATTGGGCAAAGGATAGACCCCAAGGGCCATAAGGAAAGGAACAAGTAGTTGAATAAATTTACAATTAAATCATGAATATATTATCTGAGAGAACTTAATGGCAGGTAGCTGACTATATTACAACCTCAAATGTATCACAGCCTTGGCACTTCATGTACAATGCAGTTAGTTCAAATCTAGTTTCAACACAGAACTCAGGCTTTAACCTGCACGCCCTATTAAGATGCTCTGCATGAGCTTCAGCCAGCCTCGTTCTCGGCAAATCCAAATTAATCTACGATAACAAAAAAAAAAAGATAAGCATAATATCTCAATTAGAATCAGCAGGAATAGTATTTCGGTTGTTTGTTATTATGTTATTCAATCAGTATGGTCGTGGCAGATATGAAGATCGAAGGATTCAAATATGAAATTTAGCATAAAAGCACCAGCTCTAAACATTTGAGAAAAAGATAGGGTGAAGCAGAAGGTTTGAAATAAAGTAGCCTCATCGACACCAGAAAAGAACTTCTCGGTTGCCATTCAAACATAAAATGTGAATGGATTAAAAGAAAATAATAAAAGCTTCATAAAAACGTAGAGCTACCATGTCAACTCTTATCAAATAGTCAGAAACATCAACTACAAAATTACTAATTATTCCCATAATAAAGCAATCAAAATTACACCACATCCAAAATCTTTCCTTCCCAGCAGATAAAAAGGGGTAAATTGTGGAGAACCAGTTGCTAGCTGCAGCAGAATCTGCAGCCATCATACATAGCACAGGGTGCTGGTTTGATATTGTAACGCCCCAAATTCTCTAATAACTCAAGGCGCCACTTAAGTCAAAATATCCTGTAAATATATGTTTTCAATGGTCGCCAAAATGCGTAGGCGTATATATATATTTTAAAAACTATAACAACTTAGCACAAAATGCGAAAACATCATTGTAACAATTTTCTCACATCCAAGAGTTAATGCCAAATATAATAAGCAAGTACCAACATTTGTAAAAAAAAATACTAAAATTCGATATTAAAGTGTCAAAATGGAAACTAACTATTTAAAAATTTTTGTTTCAAAACTTATAATTTAAAAGGTCTATTATTTAATCAAAATTTGCCTCGCTCATTTGCCTTGCCTTGCCGAACTCCTTAACCTGAAAGGGTGAAAAAATAGTGGGGTGAGCATAACACATTATACTCCGTGGAGATACAGCAATCAGTCCAAGTTAAGTCTAAATATGAAATCAAGTAATGAATATAATATCAATACAACATACTATAGAAATATGTACTGTGGGCATTCCAAGGACCCAATTTCGATCCCGGACCTATTTACGGTCCCTGATATGTTATAAGCGCTTAGCAAATTTTTGCACCGTGGGACAACCCCAATGACCCACTTTCGATCCCAAACCTATTTACGGTCCCTGGCAACCTTTTCATATGTATAAACATTATATCACAATCAAAATCATACATCAAGTATTAACATGGACAAATAACCACAATTGCTTAAATGTAAACCCCACCTCAAAGTCTTGAAAATTTTCTTGAAAATTGAACAGATGTGATGTTACCGTGCTTTACACTTTTCCCGCGATCTCGTCTAGCAAGAACAAAATTAATTTAATTTAGTATACTAAGTCTTAATTAATACTTTAAAACTTTTAGGGACTTAATTGAAAAAGTATTAAAACTGAAATTTAAATGTTTGAAGGGCTGAAATAAACCTTTTGGAATTTATGGGCTAATTTAAAAGTTACTAAAACTTTGGAATTGAAATAATAACTTTTTAAAACTTTGGGGCTAAAATGGATAACTTTTAAAAACTTGGGCTTAAGGAATAATTTCTCAAAAAAACAAATATATACATACACACATCCTATCTATCTCTCTCTCTCTCTCTCACGTGACATGGAACAGGGGCTCGAAAGGAGAGGAAGCCGGCGACGGGAAGTGGTGATGGAAGAGGGTGAACTCCGGCCAAAATCAGAGGCGCTGGCGGGAGGAGTCGATTGGGGGTCTTTTTGGGTGTCGACCGAGGTCAAAAACCGAGGCCAGGTTCGATTTTCTTGGCTGTAATTCGGCCAAAATGGCCGAGTAATTGAGGTAAGTGTATGGGTATTGTGATTTCTTGGTTTTGTGGTTGTTTGGGGCTGATTTTTGGATGAAATGGGGGCGGTCGATGGTGTTGCAGGCGGCGGTTTGGTGGTGGCTTGTTGGTGGTCCGTGTGGGATGGTGGTGGGTCGACTATGGGGAGGTTGGTGTGGCGAAGGTGGCTCAACTGTGGGGAGGTTGGTGTGTGATGGTGGCTCGACTGTGGGGAGGTTGGTGTGGGATGGTGGCTCGACTGTGGGGATTCTGTGAGTTTGAGAGGAGGATTTCGGCTGGGGTGATGATGGTGATGATTGTGTGAAATTACCACTTGATTATTGAGCGAAATTGAAGAAATTTTGGATAATTTCTTACCTGATTCCTGGCTGTGGTGTTGAGAGGCTGTGGAGGTGTTGAGGGCGTGGTGGAGGTGATAATGAACAGTGATCTAGGGCACGAAAACCTAGGAAGTAATCGGGCCAAGAAGTTGGGCTAGGATAGTTTGGGCTAATTGGATTTAGGTACATTGGACTAAAAGATAAAATTTGGACTAATAAAATTTGACTCTAAATAAAATATCGGACATTAAAATTGGATTTAAATCGATAAGAATTTGATACTTTAAAATGTTCGAGATTGAACTCGATAAATAAATACTGAATTTTTAAGATTAAAATCGTTTTGAATTATATTAAATGTTTTGCCAGACAATTCAACGGATACAAGATAAATTCTAAAATTTAACGGAATGTCATAACGACACAATTTAAGTTATGAAATTTGTATTTTGAAAATTCGGGTCGCTACAATCTTCCCCACTTAAATAAATTTCGTTCTTGAAATTAAACTTACTTGATTTGAAGATGTCTGGGTATCTAGCTGAAATCTCATCTTCTCTTTCCCAAGTTGCCTCTTCTCTACCATGTCTATTCCATTGGACTTTAACTAAAGGGATATCTTTGTTCCTTAAGGTATGAACTTTCCTCTCAAGTATAACTGCAGGAGTTTCTTCATATGTCATATCCTTGTTAATATCCAAGAATGCATAACTAACAATGTGGTCAGGATCATGGACATATTTCCTTAACATTGAGTTGTGGAAAACATTATGTACTGCTGCTAACTCTGGCGGTAAAGCCAACCTATAGGCCACATTTCCATCTCTTTCCAAGATTTCAAAAGGTCCAATAAATCTTGGTCTAAGTTTCCATTTCTTTCCAAACCTTACCACTCCTCTCATAGGAGCCACTTTAAGGAACACCTTTTTACCAATTTCAAATTGTAGTTTTTTTCGTCGCTTGTCAGCATAAGACTTCTGTCTGTCTTGTGCTGTTTTAATCCTTTCTCTGATCTTCTCCACAGCCTTTACAGTCTGTTCCACTATTTCTGGACCCAAAACCTTCCTCTCACCAACTTCATCCCAATGGATTGGTGATCTGCACTTTTTGCCATAAAGAGCTTCATACGGTGCCATGCCAATGGTAGACTGGAAACTATTGTTATATGCAAACTCAACCAAAGGTAAATGCATTTCCCAGTTACCACCAAGGTCTAAAGCGCAAGCTCTCAACATATCCTCTAAAGTCTGTATAATTCTCTCTGATTGTCCATCCGTCTGTGGATGATATGCTGTACTGAATTTCAATCTAGTTCCCATAGCTGTTTGCAGGCTTTCCCAGAACTTGGATGTAAATCTGGAATCCTTGTCTGGCACTATAGAAACTGGTACACCATGCAATCTTACAATTTCTTTGATGTACAACTGAGCATACTGGTCTAAACTGAAAGTCATCTTCACTGGTAGAAAATGAGCAGATTTTGTCAAGCGATCAACTATGACCCATATAGCTTGATGACCTCTAGCTGATCTAGGAAGTCCCACGACAAAATCCATGGTTATGTGTTCCCACTTCCATTCTGGGATTTCAAGCGGGTTCAATAGTCCAGACGGACGCTGATGTTCGGCTTTAACTTGTTGGCAAGTCATGCACTTCTCAACAAACAAACCAATTGACCTCTTCATCTTTCTCCACCAAAAAATTATTCGTAGATCCTGGTACATCTTCGTACCTCCTGGGTGTGCAGTATAAGGTGAATAATGTGCTTCCTATAAAATCTCCTTCCTAAAGGTTTCATCCTTCGGTACACACAGTCTTCCCTTGAACATAAGAGTGTCATCAGTCGATACTTCAAAACCTTTAACACTGCCAGCGAGTACTCGGTCCTTAATCTTGCACAAAAATTTATCCTTACCCTGAGCTTATTTAATTCTGTCTCTAAGAGTCGGTCGAACGATCAAAGTAGCTATAATTGCAGTTGTGTGACGTGGAGGAGCTACAACCTCAAGTCTCATGTTAGCAAAATCATTGATCAATTGTTCTTGACTGGTTAGGGCAGCTAACTGTCCTTTTACCTTTCCAGCTAAGTACATTAGCAACTACAGCAGCCAATTCTAAGTCATGTGTAGGGTAGTTCTGCTCATGTGGCTTCAACTGCCTAGAGGCATATGCAATCACCTTTCCATGCTGCATTAGTACGCATCCCAGACCTTATTTCGATGCATCACTGTAGATTACAAAACCCTCTTACCCTTCTGGAATAGCCAAAACTGGTGTAGATACCAATTTCTGTTTCAATTCTTGAAAACTCTTCTCGCACTTTTCTGTCCACTGAAACTTCACTCCCTTCCTGGTCAACTAGGTCATCGGTCCAGCAATTTTTGAAAATCCTTCGATAAACCTTCGATAATAACCAGCTAATCCCAAGAAGCTATGAACTTCATTTATATTGGTTGGTGCCCTCCAATTAGTGACAGCATCAACCTTAGCTGGATCAACTTCGATACCATTTGCGGTAACCACATGTCCAAGAAAATCAATTCGGTCAAGCTAGAATTCGCACTTCTTGAATTTTGCATACAACATTTCTTGTTAAAGTGTCTGTAATACAATGTTGAGATGCTCCTCATGTTGTTCCTTGTCCCTTGAATAAATCAGAATGTTATCAATAAAGACAATTACAAATTGATCCAAGTATTTATGAAATACTCGGTTCATCAAGTCCATGAAGACAGCTGGTACATTAGTTAACCCAAACGGCATCACAATGAATTCGTAATGTCCGTATCGAGTCCTAAATGCAGTTTTTGGTAAATCACCGTCCTTAACCTTCAACTGATGATAACCTGATCTCAAATCAATCTTGAAGAATACAACGGCACCCTTTAACTGATCGAACAAATCTTCTATTCGTGGTAAAGGATGCTTATTCTTAACTGTGAGGCGATTCAACTCCCTGTAGTCAATGCACATCCTCATTGATCTATCTTTCTTTTTCACAAACAGAACCGGTGCTCCCCAAGGCGATACACTCGGTCGAATAAATCCTTTATCCAACAGTTCTTGTAGTTGCACCTTCAACTCCTGAAGTTCATTCGGTGCCATCCTGTAGGGTGCTTTAGATATTGGTGCAGCTCTAGGTACCAAGTCAATCATGAATTCCACTTGTCTATCTGGTGGAATACCAACTAGATCCTCTGGAAATACATCCACAAAATCACGCACAATTGATACATTTGTAGCAGTTACCTCAGTTGCCTGAACACTAGTGATGCTCACTAGATATCCTTGATTGGTACTCTTTCTCAACATCCTTTGTGCTTTCAACACTGATATGACACGGGGCATGTTTTTTACTTTTGTCCCGAAGAAGGTAAATTCACATTCTCCTGGTTTCTGAAAGAGCACCTCCCTCTCATGACATTTAATCGTAGCGTGATTGCAACTAAGCCAGTCCATGCCTAAAATGATAGCAAAGTCTCTCATGTCTATTAAGTACAAGTCTGCCTCTAAGTTCTTCCCATCTATTTCAAACTTAACAGCTTTCGACATCAGATTAGTGATAATAGTTTTACCTGAAGGGATACTAACTTCTAAGGCATCATTCACACTTTCACACATATTTCCAACCTTAGCATGAAAACTAGCAGAGATGAAAGAATTCGTAGCACCGGAATCAATCAAAACGATAGCAAGTATATTGAATACTGATAGAATACCTGTCATCACGTCTGGATCTTTCTCTGCCTCCTTCTGAGTTATAGCGAAAACTCGAGCATTTCCCTTATTGGCATCTTCCTTACCCTTGAATTCAGGACATTCACCAGCAAAATGACCGGATTTCTTACATCTGAAGCATATCCCCTTTCCGAGCAGGCACTCCCCATAGTGACGCTTATCACACTTCGGGCATATAGGTTTCTCAGTGCTAGCCTTTTCCTCCATTTTTTCCCATGATTTCCCTTTCTTGTTTTGATATCTGCTTTTGCCAATATTCTGACTGTCCCATTTCCTTTTCACTGGTACCTTTGCGAGTTTCTAAGTAGTCTTTTCCAAGTTTAAGCGCGAGGATATAGCTTGTGCTCGCTCAATTGCTTCGGCATAGGTAGTAAGTCCTAAACCTGCCACGATTTCTCCAATTTATGGGCGTAAACCCCTTTCGAATCTTCTAGCCTTCTTGATATCCGTGTCAACCAAATGGATAGCATACATGGACAGCTGGTTGAATTTCGTTTCATATTCCACCACTGACATACTTCCCTGCCTAAGTTCAAAGAACTCTGTTTCTTTCAGATCTCGAAAAGATTGGTGAAAATACCTTTGTATTATTAATTCCTTAAATCCATTCCAGGTCAAATCAAGTTGCTGTGCCTCAGTTCTGGTGCGCTGATATGACTCCCACCAATAATCTGCGTCCTCTTCAAGTTGGAACACAACACATGACACTTTCTGAGTGTCTGAGCAGGCTATACGTTTAAAGATCCGTTCTAATGCCCTTAGCCATTCCTCTGCAGCTAGGGGTCCTGTTCGACCATTGAATGTTGGTGGCTTATATCGACGAAACTGTTCAACAACCATGCTAGTGTTGTTATCATTAGCCTGTGGATTCGGTGGATTATAGGCATTTCATGGAGCTGTTGGGGCTTGTTGCTGAATGAGCCCCTGGAGAGCATTCACGAGGTCCCTTAATGGATTATTTCCCGCATCGCCAGTAGCAGTCTGGCCTAGGGTAGCTTGTCTTTTGGCAGCCCGATTCGCGGGAGCTTGATTTGTTCTACGAGACATTCCCTAAACCATAACAACATTTGTCTCAGCATCCACTAAGTTGTGAAATTCACAATGGCCATTTAGGAATAATAAAATCTAAAAACGAAAAATCATAGAAAAACACAGTAAAGCTAAAACCAAATTTTATTATTATCTCAAATTTTCCAAAAGGAAAACAAATAATAAAATTGCAACCAATATCTGTAATCCGAAATATGTTCTCCTACTGAATTTTCCACAAATAGTTCTCCCCACATCTCTATCTTATACATTTACTTTGGCATATCAATTCTAAAGATAAATTCTACTGAAATGGGTTACTGCATGTTTTAGTCTAATTCCGAGTACTAAATTTATAATTTCTAAATTTTTTTTTAAATATTTCACATCATAAGTTCAATTCTCAAACATAATAACTCATGGGAAATTTTTATAACATGTACTGGATACAAACTTTCAAATATTTCAAACTGCATCAACTATAGTAAAATTTCATTCTCATGTAACCTTTCGTTGTAACATTCAATTTCAGATACAGTTATTAAATAAATTCATGGTATCCAGCAAATATAAATTTTCAAACTTCATCAAATAAAATTTTCTAAACATTTTACCTTTTCGGAGTGGCGTGGCGTGGCAAGAGCGGGTAGCATCCAAATTAAATACTAAACATTATTATTATTATTTTTTTGTAGAATTTTCACAAATCTACAGAAAGGTAGACCTGCGCTTTGATACCATACTGTAACGCCCCAAATTCTCTAATAACTCAAGGCGCTACTTAAGTCAAAATATCCTGTAAATATATGTTTTCAATGGTCGCCAAAATGCGTAGGCGTATATATATATTTTAAAAACTATAACTTAACACAAAATGCGGAAATATCTTTGTAAAAATTTTCTCACATCCAAGAGTTAATGCCAAATATAATAAGCAAGTACCAACATTTTCAAAAAAAATAATACTAAAATTCGATATTAAAGTGTCAAAATGGAAACTAACTATTTAAAATTTCTTGTTTCAAAACTTATAATTTAAAAAGTCTATTATTTAATCAAAATTTGTCTCGCTCATTTGTATTGTTTTGCCGAGCTCCTTAACCTGAAAGGGTGGAAAAATAGTGGGGTGAGCATAACACATTATACTCAGCGGAGATACAGCAATCAATCCAAATTAAGTCTAAATATGAAATCAAGTAATGAATATAATATCAATACAACATACTATAGAAATATGTACTGTGGGCATTCCCAAGGACCCAATTTCGATCACGGACCTATTTATGGTCCCTGACAACATGTTATAAGCGCTTAGCAAATTTTTGCACTGTGGGACAACCCCAAGGACCCACTTTCTATCCCAGACCTATTTACGGTCCCTGGCAACCTTTTCATATGTATAAACATTATATCACAATCAAAATCATACATCAAGTATTAACATGGACAAATAACCACAATTGCTTAAATGTAAACCCCACCTCAAAGTCTTGAAAATTTTCTTGGAAATTGAACAGATGTGATGTTACCGTGCTTTACACTTTTCCCGCGATCTCGTCTAGCAAGAGAAAAATTAATTTAATTTAGTATACTAAGTCTTAATTAATACTTTAAAACTTTTAGGGACTTAATTGAAAAAGTATTAAAACTGAAATTTAAATGTTTGAAGGGCTGAAATAAACCTTTTGGAATTTATGGGCTAATTTAAAAGTTACTAAAACTTTGGAATTGAAATAATAACTTTTTAAAACTTTGGGGCTAAAATGGATAACTTTTAAAAACTTGGGCTTAAGGAATAATTTCTCCAAAAAACAAATATATACATACACACATCCTATCTCTCTCTCTCTCTTTCTCTCACGCGACATGGAATAGGGGCTCGAGAGGAGAGGAAGCCGGCGACGGGAAGTGGTGATGGAAGAGGGTGAACTCCGGCCAAAATTAGAAGCGCCGGTGGGAAGAGTTGATTGGGGTCTTTTTGGGTGTCGACCGAGGTCAAAAATCGAGGCTAGGTTTGATTTTCTTGGCAGTGATTCGACCAAAATGGCCGAGTAATTGAGGTAAGTGTATGGGTATTGTGATTTCTTGGTTTTGTGGTTGTTTGGGGCTGATTTTTTGGATGAAATGGGGGGCGGTCGATGGTGTTGCAGGCGGCGGTTTGGTGGTGGCTTGTTGGTGGTCCGTGTGGGATGGTGGTGGGTCGACTGTGGGGAGGTTGGTGTGGGATGGTGGCTCGACTATGGGGATTCTGTGAGTTTGAGAGGAGGATTTCGGCTGGGGCGTTGATGGTGATGATTGTGTGAAATTACCAGTTGATTATTGAGCGAAATTGAATGAATTTTGGATAATTTCTTACCTGATTCCTGGCTGTGGTGTTGAGAGGCTGTGGAGGTGTTGAGGGCGTGGTAAAGGTGATAATGAACAGTTATCTAGGGCACGAAAACCTAGGAATTAATCGGGCCAAGAAGTTGGGCTAGGATAGTTTGGGCTAATTTGATTTAGGTACATTGGAATAAAAGATAAAATTTGGACTAATAAAATTTGACACTAAATAAAATATCGGACATTAAAATTGAATTTAAATCGATAAGAATTTGATACTTTAAAATGTTCGAGATTGAACTCGATAAATAAATATTGAATTTTTAAGATTAAAATCGTTTTGAATTATATTAAATGTTTTGTCAGACAATTCGACGGACACAAGATAAATTCTAAAATTTTACGGAAAGTCGTTGCGACACAATTTAAGTTATGAAATTTACATTTTGAAAATTCGGGTTGCTACAGATATCACCACAAACCCTCGGATATGGGCCATTTCATTGCAGAAAATAACGCACAATCTAAAATTTATATGTTTATCTGAAGCAAAGATTAAGAAAATGTCATATCAACTTCTACGTTGGTTGCTTTTTCGGTCTTTGTTTCATTATATTTGCAGGGCTTGATTAAAAGCTTCCTCGCCAATTTAAGGTGGCTATTAATTTTCTAAAGAACAAATTAAGAATAAAAAATGATATATAGACTAATTTACAAGTGCAACAGCGTGTACAAGAGAGGAAAAAACAAAAAAAGAGTGCTAGGACCTCATCGCTTCTGTTGAGTTTAAGTCCACAGTTATTACAATAAATAAGGCAATGATCATTTTCCAAAATTCCTCGTCTTGTTGACTTTTCTTCAGTTCCAATTGACTTTTGGCATTCCCAAATCATCATTTTGTACTCCGACTCAGCTTTTGAAGTACTGCATTTCAGTCCCTAAACTTTGCATGAATGAGTTCTTTTTCCCGCTCATTTTCCTTATTTCTGCATCTTTCATTGATTGTTACCTACAAACAATATATAGATAGGATTAAGCCATGTTTCATCAATTTTGACAACAAATAATCAATTTTAATTGCTCAAATGAGTGTGTAAAATACCCTTATCAAATACCCCCAAACTTGAACATTTGTTTGCCCTCCAACAACTATAGCCTAACCCATTCTTCATTTTAGTTAGATGGTATGCCGGTAGTCTCAGGATTGGATATTTGTATCATTACTCCAAACAATGTCCAAATTATACAATTGAAATTGATTTCCACTTATTCAATGTGAAACTTAAAGTGTGTTTGAATATTCATGTAGACATCACAAGATCATAACTGGTTTGATTCCTGCCCTGCAGTAGTCAGTTATTTCCTTTCCTCACTCGTAAGATACACATCCCCAAACTTGTTTCATTCATTTTTCCCTAGGTATGTACCAAGTTGACTTTTAGCTGATTCTACTTCTCACCCTCTCTAGTTTTGATAGATTTTAGCTAGTACAGTTCAACATCTCAATGAATAAGGATTCTCCTCTATTTTTTATCACTTCGGCCTTCAAGATTCAATTTAACTAACAACCCGTTGTTAATAGTGCAAGTTTCCAAAACAAGTGTTTGGGGCTTAATCTTGGTACTTGGTGCGTCTTCTGTTTCATGTACCTGCGTTTTTTATTTTTATTTTTTATTTCTCTCCAATAAGCGACTCAATGACCCCTGTAGCGAGTTTTCAGTCGATGACTCCCAAATCAGATGACCATAGGGCACCAGGTTTTAAAGACCCTTGCAGGCTTAATTGCTCGAGTAAAAAAAGCTCCTAAGTGAAACTTTTTTTTTTTTGCCAAGATTAGTGCAATGCCCCTTATTAAACACATATTTTTGAAACCGAACTCTAACTATAGGTTCTCGCCTCGTTTCATCTTGTTAGCTTTAGAAAATTCACACAACAATTTCACACACGGAATCCTCACTTATCTTAATGTTCCCCAGCACTAGTTCAATTATCTCCAAACTCTCCTAAAGGAAGTTTTATGGCCATATGTATTCGTAATGTTTCAAATTTTCTTCGATTATGTTCAACTTTCTCCTAAAGGACCGAGTCATCAACTCATAATGCAAAACATGAATACAGTACTCAATAAGAATCAAGTTTCACATAAATAAGTGTCAATCAAGTCAATACATAATTTTTCCACTGTTCTTAGTTAAATATACAGCTCCAATGTATGCATCATCGCCAGCAAAATCATCTAACTCACACAAACACACAAAAGCCGAAAGGAAGTCTTTTTTTTTATTATTAATCATGCAAAAAGTAATAAACTACAAAGAAATAAACTAAGACCAATAAACTAACTAAGACAAAGAAAAAATCACCCCCAAACTTAACACGTGCATTGCCCTCAATGTACCACAAAATGAGAATTTAATACAAAAGTAAGGGCAAGGGGGAACCGGGAACTCCCCTAATCAATCGGAAGGCGGTGGTAGAGGTAGACGGGCAAGAATTTCACTCATCAAAGTAGATTGTTGGCCCATCTCGGCCTGCATGTGATGAGCCATGTCATATGTCTGACCAAACCCGAATCTGCATGCCATCCATCATCCCAGTATAACGGTCCAATCGCCCGATGAGCCTATCAGTACTTCGGCGTAAAGCAGAGACATCATCCTGTGTCTTGCTAGAGTTGGCTCGTACAACCCTGATGTCGGTTTGCATATCCTGTACTCGTAAATCCATGGCCGTAAAGGCTTGCTGCAACTGATAAACATCTCGAGTGACTCCGGTCATCGTCGCAAACATCTAACGTAGTACAGGGTTGTCTTCTGGTGGCTCATGCTGCGGGGCGGGGTGAAGGTCATCATCAAATTCATTACCTTCGTCCTCGTCATCTTGCCGACCCCGCCTATATTGGTTAACCTTTCTCTATGAATTTCTGGCAGTATAAATGTTGATCGAGGCAGCAGGACGTATAGCCTGTTCAACAGGTAAGAGCCGCACACCATAAACTCTGCATATTCCACAGATAAGGCTAGGAAACAGGAGTGGCGTATGTCTTCCTCAGCTGCTCGGGCACAAATCAAATTATAAATGTGCGACCCCAAATCAATTTTTAATCCTCTGGCCAGATGATAGAGCAAGGTAGCTTTCGTATGGTCGAACTTGTGCCGATGCATGGATAGGTCCACATTATGGCATATAAACATCATCAAAATCATAAGGGATTCGGTTAAGTGCTTGTATAACAGTATAAGAAATGAGGTCGACGAAGCGGCCAAGCATCTGCTCTCCCATATAAGACCTGTGCCAACTCTGGCCAATTCTGCTCTAATGGTATCGGATTGATTCATTTCTAGAGGGAAAGGCAAGGCTTCTTCCTCTTCTACCCCGGCACACTCTCGCGGTGTTGATGACAGTGGCATGCGAAGGTTTTTTAGCCCAGAGCATAAACTTCGATTTGAACAAGTAGTCACAAAATAGACCGTTTTACCTGAGTGGCAAGTGATATTGGAGGATTTCCCGGGATTTGAGATAGAGACATTAATTCATCGTGCGGGTTGGAACAAGATGATGGCTAAACCATTTGCCATCTACCCTACACTTGTCCAGGAATTCTACACAAATTTTAATTTCTCTATTGATGAGCCCGACACCGATCACGAATACCAAACTTGGTCGCGAGATAAATGGATTCTTTTCACACCACGGAGACGAGATCAATCCGATACCATTAGAGCAGAATTGGCCAGAGTTGGCACATGTCTCATATGGGAGAGCAGATGCTTGGCCGCCTCGTCGACCTCATTTCTTATACAAGCACTTAACCGAATCCCTTATGGTTTTAATAATGTTTATATGCTATAATGTGGACCCATCCATGCATCGACACAAGTTCGACCATACGAAAGCTGTCTTACTCTATCATCTGGCCAGAGGATTAAAAATTGATTTAAGGTCGCACATTTATAATTTGATTTGTGCCCGAGCAGTTGAGGAAGACATACGTCACTCACTCCTGTTTCCTAACTTTATCTGTGGGATATGCAGAGCTTATGGTGTGCGGCTCTTACTTGCTGAACAGGCTATGCGTCCTGCTGCCTCGATCAACATTCATACTGCCAGAAAGTCATGGAGAAAGGTTAACCAATATAGGCGGGATCGGCAAGATGATGAGGACGAAGGTAATGAATTTGATGATGACCTTCACCCCGCCCCGTAGCATGAACCACCAGAAGACAACCCTGTACTACGTCAGATGTTTGTGACGATGACCGAAGTCACTCGACATGTTCAGTAGTTGCAACAAGCCTTTACGGCCATGGATTTACGGGTACAGGATATGCAAACCGACATCAGGGTTGTACGAGCCAACTCTAGCAAGACACAGGAGGATGTCTCTGCTTTACGTCGAAGTACTGATAGGCTCACCGGGCGATTGGACTGTTATACTAGGATGATGGACGGCATGCAGATTCGGGTTGATCAGACATATGACATGAATCATCACATGCAGGCCGAGATGGGCCAACAGTCTGCTTTGATGAGGAAAATTCTTGCCCGTCTACCTCCACCACCGCCTTCCGATTGATCAAGGGAGTTCCCAGTTCCCCCCTTGCCCTTACTTTTGTATTAAATTCTCATTTTGTGGTACATTGAGGGCAATGCACGTGTTAAGTTTGGGGGTGATTTTTTCTTTGTCTTAGTTAGTTTATTGGTCTTAGTTTATTTCTTTGTAGTTTATTACTTTTTGCATGATTAATAATAAAAAAAAAGACTTCCTTTCGGCTTTTGTGTGTTTGTGTGAGTTAGATGATTTTGCTGGCGATGATGCATACATTGGAACTGTATATTTAACTAAGAACAGTGGAAAAATTATGTATTGACCTGATTGACACTTATTTATGTGAAACTTGATTCTTATTGAGCACTGTATTCATGTTTTGCATTATGAGTTGATGACTCGGTCCTTTAGGAGAAAGTTGAACATAATCGATGAAAATCTGAAACATTACGAATACATATGGCCATAAAATTTCCTCTAGAGTTTGGAGATAATTGAACTAGTGCTGGGGAACATTGAGATAAGTGAGGATTCCGTGTATGAAATTGTTGTGTCGATTTTCTAAAGCTAACAAGATGAAACGAGGCGAGATCCTCTAGTTAGAGTTCGATTTAAAAAATGTGTTTAATAAGGGGCATTGCACTAATCTTGGCAAAAAAATGTTTCACTTCGGAGCCTTTTTTACTCGAGCAATTAAGCCTACAAGGGTCTTTAAAACCTGGTGCCCTATGGTCATCTGACTTGGGAGTCATCGGCTGAAAACTCGCTACATGGGTCACTGAGTCGCTTATTGGAGAGAAATAAAAAATAAAAAAAAAATAAAAAAAGCAGGTGCATGAAACAGAAGACGCACCAAGTACCAAGATTAAACCCCAAACACTTATTTTGGAAACTTGCACTATTAACAACGGGTTGTTAGTTAAATTGAATCTTGAAGGCCGAAGTGTTCAAAAATAGAGGAGAATCCTTATTCATTGAGATGTTGACCTGTATTAGCTAAAATCTATCAAAACTAGAGAAGGTGAGAAGTAGAATCAGCTAAAAGTCAACTTGGTACATACCTGGGCAAAAATGAGTGAAACAAGTTTGAGGATGTGTATCTTACGAGTGAGAAAAGGAAATAACTGACTACTGCAGGGCAGGAATCAAACCGTTATGATCTTGATGCCTACATGAATATTCACACACACTTTAAGTCTCACATTGAATAAGTGGAAATCAATTTCAATTGTGTAATTTGGACATTGTTTGGAGTAATGATACAAATATCCAATCCTGAGAGTACCGGCATACCATCTAACTAATATGAAGAATGAGTTAGGCTATAATTTGTTTGAGGGCAAAAAGTCGGAGTGCAAAATGATGATTTGGGAATGCCAAAAGTCAATTGGAACTGAAGAGAAGTCAACAAGATGAGGAATTTTGGAAAATGATCAAAACACATGCATGAAAAAGTTCAGGGACCAATTTGTCAAATTGGTCTCCAAAATTTGTAGCATGCGTACGCCTGTAGGCCATGCGTACACAAGGTGCTAAAAATCCTCAAGTAAAGCCATTTGGATTGCATTGTACGTACACACATATAGAACCATCCGTACGCATGGTTAGAACCTGGTAAAAATTCCAGTTTCCTTATTCTGTTTTGGAAATATTTTTGAATGATTTTGGTTAGACCTATTTATCTCAAAAGCCGTCGAGAAACAAAAGAGACCTAATTTTGGAGATTGTAAGCCTACTTTTAAGAGAAAAAAGAGAATTTTACATCGAAGAAGAAAGAATTCATCGCTTGGATCTGGATTTGAAGGCAAAGTTGAAAATTTCCAGATTTTCTTGAAACTCTCCTCGTTTGCAAACAGGGCACCAAACCTCCTTGCCTACCTATTTAGAAAAATCAAAAGCATTCAAAAGCTTCAACATTTTATTTGAGATGAACAAAAGATAAAAAAGGAATTATATAAGTTATATTTACTGGAAGCATACCAATATCAAATAAGATTGGGGAAATACCATGGCAGATCTAACCCCTTAATTTCATTTTAAATCAATTTAGCCTTAAAACTTATAAAATGCACTCATGTTATGCTTTCATCATGTCTCAGTGAATCACGAACGCTCCTACTCGGATGGTGTGTCCATGGCGGACACGTACGTATACCAACACTCCTCGGACACTATTGGACACATGTCCTACATGCCATGAAGTCTTATTTTTTATACATATTTTAAATATTTGACACTCTAAGGGACACTTTCTAGTAACACTCCTCGGACACTATTGGACACATGTCCTACATGCCATGAAGTCTTATTTTTTATACATATTTTAAATATTTGACACTCTGAGGGACACTTCCTAGTAACACTCCTCGGACACTATTGGGCACATGTCCTACATGCCATGAAGTCTTATTTTTTATACATATTTTAAATATTTGACACTCTAAGGGACACTTCCTAGACACCTCGGGCATGTGCGCGACATGCCATGTAGAACATTCTGTACTATTCATATACATCATAGTTTAGAGGCATGAGGAACATTTCCTTGATATATCACATATAATTGTTTACATATATTTATAGTTCAAACACGAGAAAATGTGTCATCAACATATCAAGGACACGGAAGTAATTTTAAAAAATAAAATTAGTGAAATTTTTAATTATTAAAATATTAGTGTAAGAAGGTCAAAATCATGTGAGAAAAAATCTATGAACTTCATGTCAAATATGTTTTATGTCTACTATGCGCATTTTACTTCTCTGGTGCTAATTGACACCGGGCTATTGGACAAAATGGGAGAAAACAGGGAAGGTGCTTGCTTGTGGTTGTGAAGATTTAGGCATTGAGAAAGAACCCGGATCACCAGCCACGACCTACGGACCTAGTATGATCACTCTGTACTCTGTATTCTGTAATAAAAGTAGGCAGGGTTTTGCCAATAAGCAGCCACTGTTGACATTTGAAACAGTACACCATAACTTACCAATTGATGGCGGGGTAAGGAGGGCAAGGGAAAAATTGAAGTGGTTGAACCTTTGATCTTCTTATTTCCTTGGTTTGTCCCTTTTTCCTCTTCACAAGGGATTATCATCTTCCTGGCTGACCCTTAAATGTCATGTAAATCTCAATGTGGGTCTCATTTCCATCATATCCTATCCAATTACTCCAGGATATGATAAAGGACCACGTGAGACCATTTCAAAAGATGGGAGCCCAATAATCCAGACAAGATGAAGTGAAGGGGATAGGTGGAATTAAGGATATTTATTGGCTGTCAGCATCCCCTCTCCAATATAGTGTGAATGGATACATTTTTGACAAAATGCATCCAAATTCAGACCATTCCTAATCTTTTAAAAAGTTTCAGAGAAGTGACATCCCAATCATCAACATAATCAGAATTTGTTAATGCAAGTAGCTTCTTCCGCACAGATGAATGTATAACGAGCTCCGGATGCCACGACAGTGCTATTAGCTGGGCATTGGAAGTCACTATTAAGTTTAGCTGCAATTTTATGCTTAGTTTACATATTAAGGAAACTTTACCACTAAGATAGGCAGTGTTATAACTGATAGGGTCTCAATTTTCAGCTATAATTTTATGATTGTTGGGTTTTGATACCCAATAAACTCCCCGGACTGTGATGTTAACTCGGATTTATTTCAGTCAGCTGAACGGTATATCAACATCATTAATGGAACGACCCAACTCCAATTTAGTTTGGGCCACTCAAAGCAGCCTAATCATATTAGAGCTGCTCTAGCCCGACCCACTTACTTGGATTGCTATATCGTATTACCCACTTGAGTAGCCCATTGGTCCTAGTACTGGGCATTACTTTGTGTTATTGGGCCACTATTATTATCCTACCCTAACTTACCTTATATGGTTTTGGTCCTTTTGTTAAATGGCCCTGTTTTCTCCACGCCGCCTCATCCGTTCGTTACTGTCGCTCTCTGTCCTCTCCATTTGACCATTATTCTTGGCTGCTCTCTCTTCTACAACCTTTGTGGTTGTGTCTTCGTGTGATATTGGTTTCTTTTGTGGTCTCTTTGTAGGTAAACATAAGCAACCGTATACTAGGAGATCGTATAGTTGGAGATTCTTGGGTTGAAGCTTGGTGGTGTCGATTGAGATTATACTGAGCCCGGAAAACATTTGGTTTTGGTGCTGTTTATCACCTCACAATGTGACTGGCAATTTCCCAGGGGATCCTATAGCTTGTAGCTTGAATCAAAATTACCATCCAAATATGGTTTCTCGTGAAAATAGAATCTTACTTTGTATCTTTCTTTCTGTTGTCAAATCTCTTTCTAGTGCACAAGACATTTAATGCTGGTGAGGTGAAAACAAATTTTATATGCCTAGCATATATACAAATTTTTATTCCAGAGGTACAAGTTTATCTTTCAGATTCTTTATCACGATGGGCAATATAGGCAATTCTCATATTGTTTAGAAAAGCAAGCCATGTTGGAAATCACGAAGATATTTGTAAAATAGGTAGTAAAAGGTCAATCATTCTAAAATAGGGAAGTATCTTTATTTTCCTTGTTTAGGTATTTTTTCCTAAACTCTTTTTCCTGTAATTCCTATAACTAGGTATTGATGTAAGTCATTCATTAATTTTATAAGAGAGTTAATATTATTCTCAATTAATTCTCTCTATCTATATGGTATCAAAGCCAGCACGCGATTGCTAACTCCTCTCGTTTTCTTTGTTCCTTCTCCTTTCGGTCTTTCTTCCTTCCCGTTTCCCAGTCGCCTCCCAATTTTTGCCTTGGCTGTAGCACCATGTCTGATGTTTCAATCGAATCCGTTGTTGTCCCACCTTCCGCATCTATTACAAACCAGTCCAAAGGCGGTGGAAGCAACTCCGAGTCTCACTCTATCCAAATTACCACTATTCACTTGAATGGTGATAATTTTCTGCGTTGGTCTCAATCAGTTCGCATGTACATCCATGGGCGTGGGAAGATGGATTATTTGACTAGTAAGAAAACAGCTCCTATAGAAGATGATTCGGCCTACGTGACTTGGGATGCTGAAAATTCCATGGACATGACATGGCTTTGTTAATTCTATGGAAGAAGACATTAGTTCTAATTATATGTGCTATCCAACATCACAAGAACTTTGGGAGAATGTGAACCAGATGTACTCAGATTTGAGCAATCAATCTCAAATCTTTGAACTGACCCTCAGACTTGGTGAGATGCGTCAAGGAGAAGATACTGTCACCAAGTATTTCAACTCTCTGAAACGGGTGTGGCAAGACCTTGATCTATTCAATACCTATGAATGGAAATCTGTAGAAGATAGCAAGCATCACAAGAAAATTGTTCAGGACAACCGAAATTTTAAATTTCTTTCAGGCCTCAACATTGAATTTGATGAAGCAAGGGGAAGAATTATTGGAAGACAGCCCCTTCCTTCAATTAATGATGTATTTTCGGAGGTAAGGAGAGGAGAGTCGAAGGAATGTGATGCTAGGCAAGAAAGGACCTGCGGTTGAAAATTCTGCCTTAGTGGGCAAGAAAGAACCTGCTGTTGCTGAAAACTCTGCGTTAGTGGCTGCAAAACCTAGTAAAACCATAACCTACCAACGTAGGAATAATGACAAACCACGGGATTGGTGTGATTATTGCAACCAACCACGCTACACCAGGGAGACTTACTGGGAGCTTCAATTTTCAAGTATAAATCAAGACTCTCTCCTTGGTATTTCTCAGAGTGAAGTTAGCGGGAGATAGTTTCCACTCCAAGATAGTCTGAGTCTGTTTAGAGTTTAGTTCTATCTTGTCAAAGCTTGTATCTTTATTCAATCTTGTAACTTTGTTCAAACATTTATAATACTTCAAATTTTCTATCATCATTATCTACTCCCCTGTATCCCCTGGGCTTATTTGGTATCAGAGCATAAAAGTTGGGTGAGTGTGAGGAAGATAGATCAATTAGATACTCGTGATAGGGTGAGCGCCGTCCGAACCGGATAACCTTTTGTTGAGCGTTGGTAAGCGTTGGTAAGCCCGTGGTAAGTCCCGAGGGAGGGCAGTGAGGGTGTTCCCGTGTTCCCGGTCAAAGTGAGGTTAGGATTGAGGACAAACCCGTGACCCTATTTCTTTGTGTCAACGTTGGTATATTTTTCAAACTCTTTCTCTACAATTATGTCTTCGTTTTCAAATTGGTTTGGTAGAGCCAGAAGTACTGGTGATGAGAAAAATTTGAGTGTTTCAAATGTTTTTCAAAGTGAAGATGATTTAGATCAAGCATGTCAAGCATCTGCATCTCATGAACTTCAAATCTCTCAAATTGAAAATTCATTGCATAACTGGACTATTCCAAAGGTAGAAAAATCTTCTATCTATGAAATAGGAAAGTTTGATTTTTCTCAAAATTATGTTATCAAAACTATTGAGCATACTATTCCAATTAAAAATCAAAATTCATTTCTCAATTTGTTTTCAAAAGAAGCTATTGAAGCTCACAAAAAGAAATTCAAATTTTTACATATTGGTTTAGTTCAAATTGCTGTTAAACCAATGTTTCGACTTGGTTTAGATATTCCTGTTCTTTTAACCCTTAGAGATAAAAGACATCTCAATTTTGAAAATTCATTACTTTCAATCATTGAAACAAACCTTGAAAAAGGACCTGTTTATTCAAACTGTTATCCTAATTTTTCAATATGTCTCAATGATGGTGCTGTTCTCAAAACTCTCAATCTTCATGTTCAAACTAAAGGTTTCGATTTTGACGAAACTTCTAGTCCTTTTACTGTGATTTATAGAGTTTACTACAAACTCATGAATACACACCTCAATATTCGTGCTCTCAATTCTTCTCCAAGAGATGAAAGTCTTCTTGTTGAATTCAATCCTATTCATTCAACTACTTTAATTCCAAAAAGAATTCCTTGGAATTTTCAAACTAGATCTTTAGAGTGGAATTTTGAAAATGCTCAAAATCCTAAACCCTCTGAAGTCAAAGTAAATCCAAGTCAAATCTGTAACCTTCCTGATGGAAGTGTTAGGATGTCTTTCAAAAGTTCTTGTTCTTCAAAATCTTTATATCAAAGATCTTTGTCTTCAAAATATGAAGAAAGAAATAAAGATTTTCAATTTCCTAGAAAATCTACTTCTTCTCTTCAAGGAATTGATTTTACTCCAAATATTCCAAAACCTCAATATGATTTGCCTTCAGACAAGGATGATGGATCTGATCCACCTGGATCTCCTACTTTATCTAATATGGCTCCTCCTTCATTAACTGGACGCCTTGGCGAACAGTGTAATGTTATTTCTTCTTTTGATAGAAGAAAAGAGTTCAAAAATGATCAAACTCCTGAAGTCAAAAAATTTCGTCATATTTTCAAAAAGGATTTTACAAAAGATGAACAAGAATCTTATTGGCAAGATTTTTATGCTTGTCCAGAAGATTTTAGTTTTTATGAATGGGCTTATTTCAAGGTTTTCAATAAAAAGCATAAAATTCATAAAAGTTCAAAACATTCAAAATCTTCAAAAGATTCTGCTAAAGAATCAAAAGAGTCTTCAAAATCTTTAAAAGATTTTTCAAAGAAATCCTCTAAGGATTTAAATTTTTCAAAAGATTCAAAGAAATCTATTATAGATTCATATCCGTCTTTAATAGATATGGATTTTGATTCCTTTGATTCTACACCTTCAAATGAATCCTCAAAAATTTCTATTTTTACAAATGATATTCCTATGAAAAACTGGAAAACCTCTACAGGTGAAACAGTTTTATCTTCACATCCTCCTTTGCAAGAAATTATTATTCCTCATGGGAATACTGAAATTATTGCAAGTCCTTTCAAAAAATGTGAAAGGCCGGATGATTCCGCTGTCATATCTGTTAAAGAAATCAAAAATGTTTTATCTCAAAACAACTATACAAATGTTGTTCTTCAATCTGTATGTTCTCAACTTAATAGAATTGAATTAAATTCTGAAAGTGAGGCATCAACTTCTTCAAAAATCGATAAGAAGAAGGTTTTACCTACTTCTTTATGTCATTTTCCAAGTGCTGATAATTTACTCAAAATTGAGAAAAATGTATTGAGTGAATTTGTTTCTCATTTGACTAAACTTAAGTCTCCTACTGCTTCAAGTACTCTCAATATTAATTCTATTCTTCAAATTCAAAAGAATCCGATTAATTTGTCTATTAATTTTCTCACTAAAGAAGAAGAGATCATTAAAGATATAATTGATCAAATTCAAGATCCTACACTTAAAAATAAGTTTAGATATCTCCTTCCTGAATCTTCTCGACCTCCTCCTGAAGATGTTTTTCAAGAAGTTTTAAATCGTTTCAAAAATGAAAAGATTTCAAAACCCTCTTCAAATACTTCTGATCTAAAAGCTGAAGTCAATGTTATGAAACATCAAGTTTCTGATTTACAGTCTCAAGTCAAAACTCTCAAAATTGATGTTACTCTTCTTAAATCAAAGTCTGAAGATTCTATTAAAGAATCTTTTTCTACTTCTTCTTCTGAATCTGAAGAAGAACCTATATCAAAACCTCTTATTCAAAAACATCCTTCTGATTCTTCAGATGAAGAAAAGGTTAATGTTATTAACCGTATTCAACTTCAAAAATGGTATAGCCATATGACCATTATTGTCAACAAAGAATTCAAACTCTCTACTAGAGTTCTTATTGACTCTGGTGCTGATCAAAATTGTATCAAGGAATGTCTTATCCCTACAAAATATTTTGAAAAAACTACTGAACGCCTTTATGGTGCTAGTGGTAGAAAACTTGATATTCATTACAAACTTTCAATAGCTCATGTTTGTAATTCAAATATTTGTTTCAAAAATATTTTCTATCTTGTTAAAGATTTAGACCAAGAAGTTATTCTTGGCACTCCTTTTATTGTTCAAATTTATCCCTTTCAAGCTGATTCCAAAGGAATTACTACAAATGTTTTTGGGCAAGATATATTTTTTAAATTTTCAAATCCACCTTCTACTAGAGACATTAATTCTCTAAAAGAAGCTTCTATTTCAAAAATTATTAGCAATATTAATTGCAAGAAAAATTATATTAATTTTCTCAAAGAAGATATCAAATTTCAAAGAATTGAAGAACAATTACAAGATTCTTCAATTAAAGAGAAAATTTCAAAACTTCAAAATCAAATAGAACAAGAAATTTGTTCTACAATTCCAAATGCTTTTTGGGATAGAAAGAAACATATTGTTTCTCTTCCCTATAATTCTGATTTCAATGAGTCAAAAATTCCTACTAAATCTCGTCCTATTCAAATGAATAAAGAACTTCTTGATTTCTGTATTAAAGAAATTAATGATCTTCTTGACAAAAAACTCATTAGAGCTAGCAAATCTCCTTGGAGTTGTGCTGCTTTTTATGTCAATAACTCTGCTGAAATTGAACGAGGAGTTCCTCGCCTTGTTATCAATTATAAACCTCTTAATATTGCTCTTCAATGGATTCGGTATCCTTTACCTCAAAAGAAAGATCTTTTAAATCGTTTATTCAAAGCTGTTATCTTTTCAAAATTTGTTATGAAGTCTGGTTTTTGGCAGATTCAAATTGATGAAAAAGATAAATACAAAACTGCATTTAATGTTCCTTTTGGTCAATACGAATGGAATGTTATGCCTTTTGGTCTCAAAAATGCGCCTTCTGAATTTCAAAAAATTATGAATGATATATTCAATCCTTATTCTAATTTTATGATTGTTTATATTGATGATGTTCTAATTTATTCTGAAAGTATAGAACAACATTTCAAACATTTGCATACATTCATTTTTATTGCAAAAAAGAATGGTTTAGTTATTTCTGCAAAAAAGATTGTTTTATTTCAAACAAAAATTAGATTTTTAGGTCATAATATTTATCATGGCACTTTAACACCTATTCAAAGAAGTTTGGATTTTGCGGATAAATTTCCCGACAAAATTTTGGAAAAAACATCTCTTCAAAGGTTTTTGGGTTGCCTCAATTATGTTGCTGATTTTATCAAAGATATTCGCGTGATTTGCGCTCCTCTTTTTCAAAGATTACAAAAGAATCCGGCCCCATGGTCCAATGAGTGTACCTTAGCCGTCCAAAAGTCAAAAGTTGCTGTCAAAAGTATACCCTGTTTTTCTATCCTTGACCCTAAAGCATCCATTATTGTTGAAACAGATGCCTCTGATATAGGATATGGTGGGGTTTTAAAACAAATATCTTTTGAGTCAAAAGTTGAACAATTAGTTCGATACCATAGTGGTGTTTGGACTGGTTCTCAAAAGAATTATTCAACTATCAAAAAGGAAATCCTTTCAATAGTTCTTTGTATTTCAAAATTTCAAGATGATTTGATCAATAAATAATTTATTTTAAAAACTGATTGCAAAGTATCAAAAGATGTGTTGCAAAAAGATGTCAAAAATCTTGTTTCAAAACATATCTTTGCCAGATGGCAAGCTATTTTGTCCTGTTTTGATTTCAAAATTATTTATATTCAAGGTAAAGATAACTATCTTGCAGATTTTCTTACCAGAGAATTTTTAGATAATAAGAGCAAGTAAGTTTTTTTTTACGAGAAGAGTTCTCTTTTTCTCCTGCATGGAACATTGGAAAAAAGATCTCTTTTTTCAAAGGTTTGATTCTAGTTCAAAAAGATTTATTTTCAAAACTTTCAAAAAACTTACTAAATTTCAAAAGAATAATCTTGATTATATTTTTACTGCTTTTCATCAAAATTCAAAAAATAATCTTATCAAAGCTCTCAAAGAAACAGCTGATATTTTTGATAGCTGTAACAAATCTTTCAAGAGTTTTTCTTTTGTTGATAAAGCTTCTTGTTCCAAAACTTCTTCCAATGATCTTTTGCTCAAAAAGAATCTTGGACTTCTTAAAAAAGAAAGAAAAGATTGAATGAAAACTGTTATTCAATTACCAACAGAAATATTTTGTAATATTTATGATCGAGATCCTTCATGCTCTCTCATCTTCAAAGATATTATATTTAATATCTATAATAATCTTCAAATTGATAACTTTGTTATCAGTTGAGGACAAACCAATTTGAAAACGAAGACATAATTGTAGAGAAAGAGTTTGAAAAATATACCAACGTTGACACAAAGAAATAGGGTCACGGGTTTGTCCTCAATCCTAACCTCACTTTGACCGGGAACACGGGAACACCCTCACTGCCCTCCCTCGGGACTTACCACGGGCTTACCAACGCTTACCAACGCTCAACAAAAGGTTATCCGGTTCGGACGGCGCTCACCCTATCACGAGTATCTAATTGATCTATCTTCCTCACACTCACCCAACTTTTATGGCTCTGATACCAAATAAGCCTAGGGGATACAGGGGAGTAGATAATGATGATAGAAAATTTGAAGTATTATAAATGTTTGAACAAAGTTACAAGATTGAATAAAGATACAAGCTTTGACAAGATAGAACTAAACTCTAAACAGACTCAGACTATCTTGGAGAGGAAACTATCTCCCGCTAACTTCACTCTGAGAAATACAAAGGAGAGAGTCTTGATTTATACTTGAAAATTGAGGCTCCGGACTTGAAAAATTTCTTCAATTTCATTGAAGAATCTTGAGTAGTGGCAACTTTTGACATTTGAGCCGTCCTTTGTGAGTAGTGACAACTTTTGACATTTGAGCCGTCCTTTGTAATCATCTTCCTTTGAAAAAGTAGATGCTTCTTTTGACAAATTTGATCTTTCTTTTGGAAAGTTGATAGACAATAGGGTCCCTTGTCTGCAATTTGAAGATTTTTGATTCACGGACTTGAAATCTTACAAAATTCTTGATAAAACTTTCTTGAAAAAGAATCATTGAGTGGATTTCTTCCTTTAAGAGATTATTTTGTTAAATATCTCTGTGGACTCCATCCTTGAGGATTTCTTTCTTGAATTATATTGAAAAGTAAATCCCGTCTTTTTTGATAATTAATTTGATAAAACTCATCTAAATAACTGGGTTCATATAGTCATTTAGAAGCTTTTTCTCTTTGTTCCATCTTTGAAATTTCTTCATCGAGATCTATGTTGTCGCAATCATCACCATTGTCATTGCCTAGATCATAGTTCTCTTCTGATTTTGATTGATCTGAATTTCTTGAGGATCCTGCTAGACTGACAATTTGCTCAGAAATGAATTTTAATTCATTCGGAGTTTTACATTGACCAAGCATAGCTATGAGTTTTGATCTTTCTGTCAGAAAATCTGCAGATTTTTCTTGATCTTTCTTTGAAGTTTTTGGAATATCAATCAATTTTTGTTCTTGAATCCATGAAGCTACGGCTTTAGGACAGCAATTAGTTTCATGGAATTTTACCCACCATTTGACTTTGAATCTTCTGATGATCTGTTTGTAAAGAAAATCAGAACAGAGCCCTTCTTGAGTAGGATTTGAAAGAACTAATTGAAAATCCCAGCAAAAGATCCATGAAACTTTGAGGTTCAGAACAAATTGAAACAAAAGATCTTCTTGAGACTTTAAGAAAGATTTTGAGGCCTCTCTTTTGAATAATTCAAATCCTTGATAAGTAAGACTTGGTAAAATTCTTTCATCAATACCAAAGAATTCAAACCATATTTGAAACCATTTTGGAAAAATGTTTGAACATGCCTGATTAAAGAGTATAAACCAGGAATGTGAAATTGGTCTAAAGTGAAATACTTTATACCAGGCATCTTGATAATCGAAATAATTAAATCGACTTTCATGAGCAACGTTTGAAAGATTCATCTTTTTCTCATTCCAAGGATTTGTACCCCAGTCTTCAAAGGTCCAAACCTTTTGAATAGAAATTTTTGAAAAGTCTATGAAATCATTTTTTGATTTACTTGGAGTATGAGAAATCTTTGCAGATCCTGTTTTGATGAGAATATTCTCATAATATTCTCGAGATTTTTTGATATTTCTAGGGAAATAATGAAAATTTGGAGGAAAAATGTCAAAAAGACATTCTTCAAGATTTGAATATTTTTGAACCCAATGAGTTTCCATTTCACAAATAACTTCATATTTTGGTTTAGCGAAATAATGGAATGAAAATTGAGGATTTATATCAGGTAACTTTCCAGTACCTGTTTGAACTGCTTGTTTGAAATTTGAAGGAGGTGTTCTCTCAATATTTTGAGTAACACTTTGGGTTGGCTGTTTGAAAGATTCAAAAGTATTTTTGAAAGCAAAATTTTGAGAACTAGAAGATGAACCCGAAATGTAGTCATCAATAGTTCTAAGAGGAATTTGAGTTTTAGTAGACTTCTTTTTAGAGAAAGAAGAAAACTCAGAACTTGCCATTGAAGTGGTTGATTGAATAAAACCTGCAAAGCAATTGTATTTATAAGCAAAATATAATAAAATATTCTGATCAAAGATCAAGATTGATTTTGATAAAAGATTTTGTAAGATTATTTGCAGGATTTTAAATATCTTGCAATTAAATTTTGAAATAAATTTTTTATTATTGATAAGATATTCTGGAATCTTATCAATATCTTGGATAGTCCAAAAATGGACACCTGTCTGTAAAATAGTTTGCTTTTGATATTTACCACTAATAGACACTTTAGGGTAAAGGTAGGGTAAACTTTTGACAAAGGGTAAAGGTAAACTTTTGAAAAAAGCAATAATAATTACTTTTGAAATTTGGACAGTAGTAGACTTATTGAACCGTGAGACCAGATTCTTTTGAAATCTTTGAAAAAGATAAGCATAAATCACGCTAAAGATTTTGATAAAATCAATAATACTTTGAAAAGACAAAAGAAACAAATTCTTTTGAATTTGAGTAATGAAATTAGTATGCATGAAAAATGATGAAAATTGTTCAAAGTTTATAAAATAAATGGGAACAAAATAAAATGAATTTTGTTGTAAAAGGAAAGTTTATTAGGGTTTGTAGTGGATGACAATTATACCCCTGTAGCCCTAGAAATTATTACCATTGTATCCCTGATTCTTACCTATAAATATAGGGCTCTGGTCATTAATAAAATACACACAAGGTATTGACTTTAACTCTCTCTTCTACTTTTTCTCTATTTCATAACACGTTATCAGCACGAACGCTTAATTTTTAAAATCTAGTGAAGGTAGTAATTTTTTTTTTTAAGTATAATCATTCATCACGTGTACCAAAATTAATTTGGTTACATGTGAATTATACATGCCGATTACATGTTTATTACTCTTGTTCATCTATCAATGTGATTTTTTTTATAAAGTAAATTCCAACAGTCAGCCGATTAGATGGACTTAATTTTTTCTGGTTGTTCATCTATCAATATAATTGTTTCTATTGAATTCTACATGTTCATGTCATTCATTTTTTTTTCTGCAATTATTTCATGTCATTCACTTTTTCTGTAATTATTCCTTACTGCAATTAATTCATGTTCCCTCAATATTAGTCAATTCACGTGCTAATGCTATTAAATAATAGCAATAATAATAATTTCTTTATGATGTGCACTTTTGACATTTTTTTATTAATACATGTTGTTAAAAGATTTAGGTAATAAAATTTTGTCAATTTTGTTAACTTCTATATATGAAGATTTTATTTCCTAATACATGTTTGGTAATTAAATTTTAAATATAAATTCATATCCTATCTATTTGGTAAATAATTTTTTGTTTGTATGATAATTAATATTCTTGTTTAAATATTTGTGATGTTCTATTTTAAATTTTAAATTAATATTCTATCATGTTGTTGCACTTGAAATAACACAATATTATAATTAATATTCCAAAAGAATATTATTTGCTCTTGAAGAGCATAAATTATAATTTTTAATATTCCTGAAGAATATTAATATACCGCTTTTGAAGAAGTAATATTAAAATACAATGTGCTCCGGAAGTAGCACATATTTCGAAAAACATATTATTTTAAATTGGTGTTTATCCCTGAAGGAAAACACGTAACTCTTCTAGTATAGATTTGTCTTCAACAACCAGAGGCAGCAACTTAAATCAATGGAATATCATAAATATTGTCATGTTATGTTGTGCGTTGACTTTTTCAATCACATGCTACAAAGTCAAACCACATATGTTATGTTGTACATTAGCATATAACAATTGGTAGTTCGCAGTCACCATGGCTATGCACCGATAATCATTGATAAATTGATGGGAAGAAATCAAAGTCATCGTCTGTGATAAATCAACGCCATCATCCGTTTCACGTGTCACACCACATATCAGGTTTAATTTCTTTTCTTTCTCCATATCTATGTGCTTAGTAGACTTTATATTCTTTTTATATTATTATGTTATTCAAATAAAGCGCACATCTATACTTATTAATGTCCATGAAGAATATTTTACCATTCTTGAAGAATCCAAAATTTATGTATATGATATTAATATTCTAAGAGAATATTACTTGCGCTAGAATAGCAAATTTTATGAGATCTAGTTTATTTCATGATTTGAGAAATTTTCTAGATCGATATCATAAATGAATATAATGTTGTTGCTCCTGAAGAAGCTCATCTCTACAAATAATACACGACTCTTGAAGAGTTAATATTTTCTAAATAATAATTTATTGCTTCTGAAGTAGCACACTATTATTTATGTTTTAATAATATTTTACTTGCTTTCGAAGATGATAATTAAAAATTATGTCTTTACTCCCAAAGAGTAAATTCTTATACGATTTATTATTTCAAAAAATAATACATTATTGCTCCTGAAGAGCAAAACACTCTGATTCAATAGTCCAGAAGAATGTTATTCATAGATATGTATATTACAAATATTTTGTTGCTCATAAAATAGCACAACATTATATTGATATTCTAAAATAATATTATTTGCTCCAGAAGAGCATGATATTACAATTTCAATATTCCAGAAGAATATTAATTGATTTCTATGTGAAATCACAAATTAAATTATTCAATTTCTTTACGTATTCATTCTTCTACATTAAGATTTATATATTGATATTCTAGTTATATTTTATTTGCTCTCAAATATCATAATTAAAAAATTCTATTTTTACTCTCGAAGAGTAAATTTTTGTCCAATTTATTATTTCAAATAATAATATGTTGTTGTCCTTGAAGAGTATGATACTACGATCCCAATATTCCGGAAGAATATTGATCTATTGCTCTTGAAAAAATTTATAATTAAAAGTAATGTGTTCTCGAAGTATCACATTTTCAAAAAATATATCATTTTGAATTCGTGTTTATCTCTGAATGAAAGTATATAACTAATGTCACGAGAACATTGATTAGTTTGACTACTTGAATGATATATGACTATATAATGTTTATTCATATTTTTCGAAATTAAATAATTGAAATATACCTTATATTGAACCAGAAGTTCAATTTGATTGACATGACCAGTTGGACCATCGCTGGATCAATAATGATGCGAAATTTAAAATTCAAATGGATATTCAATGAAGAACCAGAAGATTCTTCAATCCAATGAATTTATATATATCATTTGTTCTCTTTATCGACAATTGATCATTAAACGCCACTAGCTAAAATATGATTCAATTCACTACATTTTTTTGAAAATTAATTAGGGTGATATATGGGGCCCCGTCACCCACCACGTTGACCATCTAAATATTATTTGTATCTAATAGATTTGATACAAATATTAGATGATTGCATGGTGTTCGCAACCTGAAGTTTGCGAAATTATTGCTCAAGTTATGAGCATAATTTTCAAATTATATAATCATGACTGTGTCTTATTAATGCTAGTGGGCATAAATCTCAATATTTGAATAAATGTTAGTTGAGATATCGATAAGTTATTTAACATTATTGTTTGTTAAATGCCTCCAATTAATTTAATTGAGAACAAAGTATTTTTCCCTTTTTGTTTGGGTAATTATATTACGCATCATTGTCAACATCATAGTTCTCCCTATTACAATTGGCTTATGGTCAGAGCCTAATTTTCCATCTAATTATTTTGATAGTGCAGTATACGCAAAATCAACCCATCACAATGCACTGAGATGAAAAATAAAGAATATTGAGAATAAATGCATAGGTTGAACCCTTATCCCAAATATGTGATATTTTATTGTTAAATTGACTGGAGAATTCTTTCAGCATTAGGGGGAGGAATTAAGAAGTTGAAAAATAATGTACAAATGCATAATTATCTTAATTCTCGCAAAAGATCACTCGAACCAGAAGTTCGAAAGATAATTTATTTAGATGCATTTACTGATCAAAAGGATCAAAGTGCTCCAATACGAATTGAAGTCCTAAGAGGACAATTTGATATCATTATATTTGATATATCTATGGCACGCCTGAAGCGTGATGTGTTCGATTCTAATACAAAAATTTTTGAACAAATATGGAGCAATTAGCAAAGATGATTTCATTAAGGAGGTATATACTCTTAATGAGTATTTAGACATAACAAATTATAAAACCCCTGAAGAGGTTCAGGTACCTGATATATTGAAATTTGAGATATCTCAATAAATTATGTCGTTATAGAGTAAGAAATAGAATCGAAAAACGAAAAGTTGTCGACAACAATTTTGTACATGATGTGCTGCATCATATATGAATCGCGAGGAATCAAAATATATGCGTCAAAATATATCGATCGAAGTAATGTTTGGCCAAATAAAATGGACGCAATCCTAAATTGATTTTATTAGAGAAACATGATATTTTTGGACCTGTAGTCCAATAATCTAAAGAGATATATTTATGCGAAAAGAAAATGAGAAAAATGAAGTCATAATGTGTAATGTACGACTCTCAACAAAGTGAATTTCGCAAAGATCGTCGTTGATGAAATCACGAATCTATATCATGTTATCTTGACAATATATGAAATTTGAAATACGTGATAGTCAACTCATTTGACATGACTATTAATGTTATCTCTGAAATATTTAATATGCCTGAAGCATAACTCAAATGATGCATGTCTGTGAACCATGTTTCAAATTAAATTGCAAAGATTATTATATGGAATGAAACAATCTGGACGTATGTATTATAATCGTCTAAGCGAATATTTGTTGAATGAGGATGACGATGTCTGCCCATGTGTTTTCATAAAGAAAACAAACATTGGATTTACAATTGTGACAGTTTATGTTGATGATTTAAATTTAATTGAAACTCCTGAAGAGCTCAACAAAACTGCTAATTATTTGAAAAATGAGTTTGAGATGAAGGATTTAGGAAAAATCAAATTTTGTCTCGAGTTGCAAATTGAACACTTCCCAGAAGGATTATTTGTTCATCAATCTACATATACAGAAAAAGTTTTTAAACGGTTTTATATGGATAATGCACATCCATTGGCATCACCTATGATTGTTCGATCACTTGATGTGAAAAATGACCCATTTCGTCCACTTGAAGATGGAGAAAAAGTTCTTGGTCCTGAAGTACCATATCTTAGTGCAATTGGAGCATTAACATATCTTGCAAATTGCACTCGATCCGACATAGCTTTTTCTGTAAATCTCCTTGCAAGATATAGCTCTACACCAAGTCAAAGACATTGGAGTGGTGTTAAACACATTTTTCGTTACATAAAGGGTACGATTGATTTGTAATTATTTTACTCCCAAAAGTCGGGATCAACTTTAATGGGATATGCAGATGCAGGTTATTAGACCCACATAAAGTTAAATCACAAACAGGATATGTGTTTACACGTGGAGGAACAACTATATCATGGAGATCTGTGAAGCAATCCTTGACAGCAACATCTTCAAATCATTCCGAAATTATTGTAATCCATGAAGCAATGCGAGAATGTGTATGGTTGAGGAACATGACTCATCATATCCAAGCATCATGCGGATTAACTTCAACAAATTTGTATGAAAACAATGCAGCTTGTATTGCAAAACCTATATCAATGGTGATAGGACGAAGTATATGAGTTTCAGAAGAATGACGACATCGACGTTCAACAAATTCGCTCAAGTGACTAAGTGACCGACTTATTCACAAAAGCACTGCCAACATCTACATTCAAGAAATTAGTCCATGGGATTGGAATGCATCGACTCAAAGATTTGCAGTGATCAACATCAGGGGGAGTAGCTGTACTCTTTTTCCTTCGCTTAGGTTTTATCCCACTGGGTTTTCCTAGCAAGGTTTTAATGAGGCAGCATTTATTTTTAAAAAAAACTGTACTCATTTTCCTTCGTTTGATTTTTTGTCCCATTGGGTTTTTATCAAACAAGGTTTTAACGAGGCAGATATTTTTTAATGTGTCATTCAAGGGGGAGTGTTGTAAAAGGAAAGTTTATTAGGGTTTGTAGTGAATGACAATTATACCCCTGTAGCCCTAGAAATTATTACCATTGTATCCCTGATTCTTACCTATAAATATAGGGCTCTGGTCATTAATAAAATACACACAAGGTATTGACTTTAACTCTCTCTTCTACTTTTTCTCTATTTCATAACAAATTTTGAATAAACTTATCAAAATTAATAAGAGTGCTAAACTTATCTTTAAGTTTAGTATCTTGAATTTGATTAAAAAGAAAATGATTTTCTTTTTGATAAGTAATAGCATTTATGGTTTTACAACCACAAATTTTTTTTGTCTCGACAAAGAGAAGAGGAAGAAGAGGAGGATGAAGAATCATAATCAGAATCTTCTTGATGTTGATAAACCTGTTCAATATCAGATTCATCCGAGTTTGAATTAAAAAGATTGAGAAGATCAAGTTTAACATCTTCGTTAATTTGAAGATTATTAATCTTGTCAATTAAAGGACATTTATTGGAGTAATGACCAGTTTTGTTGCATTTAAAACAAGTAATAATTTTTGAAGATTTTTTGAAAGGCTTTTTTGAAGATTTTCTTTTTGGAGAAGATTTTTGAAAATCTTCTTCTTTTGAATAAGATTTTCTTTTGAAAAATCTTTTTCTTGAAAAATCTTTTCTTTCCTTCTTTGAGAGTTTTTTCTTTTTCCTTGAAGGAGTTTGAAGACTTTCAAAACCATATTGATCACAAAAAGATCCTAGCTCAATTCGAGTAGAATGTCTTTCTTTTTTCAATTTGGCTTTAAGTTTGATATCATTACAGAGAGATAAACATTCTCTGTTAATGATATTGATAATTTCACCATAGGTGACATCTTCAGTATCTTTGAATTCATTTTGAACAACTTTACTCACTCTTTCAGAAAAAAGAGGAGGAAGGCCTGAAATAAATTTTTCTTTCCAGAAATGACGCATACAGTCAGATCTAAGAAAAATTCTTGAAAGAAAATTGTCTTTATACCATTTGAAATCTTGTAAAGAAGGACATTTTAAATTCATTAAAATAGTTGAACTTCTTTGAAGATGATCATCAGGAACACCAATAAAATGTTTGATAATGGAATAAGTAAGAGTAGTGAAAGAATCACTAGTACCATCAGATTTTTGAGAATTTTGAATATCAAGTTTTTCTTGATAGGTAATGTAATTCCACCACCAATATTTAAGTTGACAAAGAAAATCGGCAGTAATACTAGAAAAAGCTTGAATATCATTAAAACCTTTGGCTTGATAAACATTATGACAAAGAATCATTTTGTCAATAACTTGAATAATTTGATACTCAGAAAGACCATCAATATTCCATTCAAGAATAGATGAACCATCATAAGTAATAGGTTTTTGAAGTTTTTCTTCAATAAGAAGATCAGGACTAGTATGTTTTGGATAAAACGGTGGAAGTGAAGAGGAATTTTGAATTTTATTGACTTGATCATAATCAATAAATTGATCTTCAATTTCATCAATAGTATTGATATTTTTTGAAGGGGAAATCTGTAATTTATTCAATTGGGAAACCAGTGTATTAAGAACATCTGCCTCCTTATTGAGTAAATTATCAGAACTTGGAATATGACATAAAGAAGTAGGTAAAACCTTCTTCTTATCGGTCTTTGAAGAAGTTGATGCCTCACTTTCAAAATTTAATTCAATTCTATTAAGTTGAGAACATAAAGATTGAATAACAACATTTGTATAGTTGTTTTGAGATAAAAACATTTTTTATTTCTTTAACAGATATGACAGCGGAATCATCCGGTCTTTCACATTTTTTGAAAGGACTTGCAATAATTTCAGTATTCCCATGAGGAATAATAATTTCTTGCAAAGGAGGATGTGAAGATAAAACTATTTCACCTGTAGAGGTTTTCCAGTTTTTCATAGGAATATCATTTGTAAAAATAGAAATTTTTGAGGATTCATTTGAAGGTGTAGAATCAAAGGAATCAAAATCCATATCTATTAAAGACGGATATGAATCTATAATAGATTTCTTTGAATCTTTTGAAAAATTTAAATCCTTAGAGGATTTCTTTGAAAAATCTTTTAAAGATTTTGAAGACTCTTTTGATTCTTTAGATGAATCTTTTGAAGATTTTGAATGTTTTGAACTTTTATGAATTTTAGGCTTTTTATTGAAAACCTTGAAATAAGCCCATTCATAAAAACTAAAATCTTCTGGACAAGCATAAAAATCTTGCCAATAAGATTCTTGTTCATCTTTTGTAAAATCCTTTTTGAAAATATGACGAAATTTTTTGACTTCAGGAGTTTGATCATTTTTGAACTCTTTTCTTCTATCAAAAGAAGAAATAACATTACTGTTGGAAAGTTTCCAAATATGCCCAATATTCTAGGAAATATTGGTTGTAGGCGTATAAATATTCTAGATTATTTAGTTGCCTTAGAAGTTAGCAGTTAAATCTTTTTAGTTTCTTTCTTTCCTTCTATGGTTCTTCTATGTTGTATATATAGAAATTGTCTTGTATCAATTAAAGAGAATGAGAATTATTCCTACAATTTTGTCTCCTCTCATTCAAGATGGTATCAGAGCTTTGAAAAAAATTTCGAACCTGTGTCCGCTTGGCTCTTTTCCGGTGCTGCCAGTGACGGGTGCCTCATAATCGGCCCATTGTTGTTTGTGAAATCGGTTGTCGGTTCCTGTAATCGAGCTCCAGTTCCTCGAAGTCGAAATCAGAGCTTTCAGGTCTCGCGTAAAGTTGTCAGCCGGCTGCGCTCCTTTCCTCTTCGTTCAATCGCGGTGCCCTCTGTGGGTTTAGAGCTCGCCGTGGTCTGTTGCAGCAAAATTTCGACTTCATCAGAGTCGGGTTCTGTGTTAGTGGTTGTAGATCTGCCGAGACCTTTCCGGCGGCATCGCGAAATTTGTTCGTGGCGTGTCTGCCGATTCAATTGAAATGGCTAGTTGTTGTTGGGCTATTATTGGGCTATTATATTCCTTTTAGTGGTTAGAATTTATTTGGGTTTAGTGGCAGAAGTTTGTTCCTTTTGGACTTGTGTTCAAGTTTGATTATTAATTTCATTATGTCGACTGAAAATTATGATAATTTTCCAAGTACTGAGCAGGTGGATCACCTTCTTCAATTGCTGAAATTCACTCCTACATACAGTCTTCCTGTTGGTTCTTTAGCCCAAACAGGCAATCTCCCTAGTACATATTCGTGTGGATTAACTCTTGCACCATGGATTATTGATTCAGGTGCATCCGACCATATGACTAGTACGCCACAACTTTTTCAATCTTATTACCTTTGTCCAGGTAATAAAAAGGTTAGAATTGCAGATGGAAGTTTCTCATCCATTGCAGGAACAGGTTCTGTCCAAATATCTGAGAAAATTGAACTAAAATCTGTCCTTCATGTTCCTAAACTTGCTTGTAATTTGCTATCCGTCAGTAAACTATCACGTGATTCTAATTGTCGTGTCATATTCTTTGATTCTCATTGTGAATTTCAGGACCAACTCTCGGGGAGGATGATTGGCAACGCTAGGATGATTGATGGACTCTATTATTTCGATGAGACTCTATTCAACAATAAACAAGCTCAGGGGCTAAGTAGTAGTGGTAATAGTTCAACACCTGTGCGTGAACAAATTATACTTTGGCATCTTAGACTAGGACATCCTAATTTTCTCTATTTAAAACATTTGTTCCCTAGCTTATTCAAGACTGTTGATTGCAACTCTCTTCATTGTGATACTTGTCATTTAGCCAAGAGTCATCGAAACACTTATCGATCAATAGGTTATCATGTTTCAAAACCCTTTTATTTAATTCATAGTGATGTTTGGGGTCCCTCAAAAATCACTACTGCATCTGGAAAAAAATGGTTTGTGACATTTATTGACGATCATACAGGGTTGTGTTGGGTGTATCTGATGAGTGATAAATCTGATGTTGAAAAAATATTCAAAAACTTTTACAACATGATAGAAAATCAGTTCCAAACACAAATCAGTATCTTTCGAACTGATAATGGCACTGAATATGTTAACAAATGTTTGGAAACTTTTTTGTTAGCAAAAGGTATTCAACATCAGTCTACTTGTCGTGACACCCCACAACAAAATGGCATTACCGAGAGAAAAAATCGTCATTTATTAGAGGTTGCACGAGCGCTAATGTTTTCTATGCATGTTCCTAAATACTTATGGGGTGATACCATTTTGACTGCTTGTTACCTTATTAATAGAATGCCTACTCGTATTTTAAAATACATTACTCCATTAGCCTGTCTAAAAAGGTTTTTTCCTACTTGTCGTATCGCATCGGATTTACAACTAAAGGTTTTTGGGTGTACTGCTTTTGTTCACATGCCTACGCATTTTCGGTCCAAACTTGACCCTAGGGCAGAAAAATGTGTTTTTCTTGGATATGCTCCTAATAAGAGAGGGTACAAATGCTTTAACCCTATTACAAAAAAAATTCACATCAGTATGGATGTTTCTTTTATTGAAAAACAGCCTTATTTTAGCCATAACTATCTTCAGGGGGAGAAAGAGAAAAGTGAAGATGAGTTCTGGCAAACTTCTAATTTTAATCTTTTTCCTAATGGTTTCCCTCTTCCTAATGTTTTTTCTGACATTGACAAAGAAAATGTATCTAGTGAAAGTGATGGGAATTTGAGTCCACCTATACAAGACACAAGTGATTCACAATCAGGGGGAGAAATACTACCACATATTACCTCATCTGAACTTCGTGTTTATACTAGAAGAAGAGATCATCAAAATAATAGAAACCCGTCTTCCAATCCGGAGCAAAGCCACTCATCACCACCTCTACAAGTTGGTCCGTCCAATACACCAGGTAACTTATCCACTCCTACTCCTTTTGTTAACAATTCTATTGATCTAGATTTACCTATAGCCCTTAGAAAAGGAGTTAGAACTTGTACCACACATCCTATTGCCAAATATCTATCATATCATAGACTCTCTAATACTCATAAGGCCTTCACATCCAATATTTCTCATTTGTTTATTCCAAGGACCATTCAGGAAGCACTAGATCACCCGGAGTGGAGATTAGCTGTTCAAGAAGAGATGAATGCACTAATTGCTAATGGTACTTGGGAAATTGATAATCTACCAGAGGGAAAGAAGACTGTGGGCTGTAAATGGTTGTTTACAGTCAAATGCAAGGCTGATGGTAGTGTAGAAAGGTACAAAGCAAGACTTGTGGCAAAGGGGTTCACTCAAACATATGGAATCGACTACCAGGAAACTTTTGCTCCTGTAGCCAAGATGAATTCAATCCGTGTGTTACTTTCTCTGGCAGTCCATTCCAACTGGCCCTTGTATCAGTTAGATGTGAAGAATGCCTTCTTAAATGGAGACTTGGAGGAGGAAGTTTTTATGGATCTACCACCAGGATTTGGAGACAAAGGAGGTAAAGGGAAAGTGTGCAGGTTGAGGAAGTCTTTGTATGGACTCAAACAATCTCCTAGAGCTTGGTTTGAACGCTTTGGAAACGTGATAAAAGGTCATGGATACAGCCAAGGTCGAGCTGACCACACTATGTTCTATAAACACACTGGCGGAGACAAGGTAACTATACTTATTGTCTATGTTGATGATATTATCCTCACAGGAGATGATAGTAATGAAATTGAAAGATTAAAGAAGATTCTTGCTAAGGAGTTTGTGATTAAAGACTTAGGTAACCTAAAATATTTTCTTGGTATGGAGTTTGCAAGGTCAAAGAAAGGTATATTTGTTTCCCAACGAAAATATATCCTTGATTTACTTGGAGAAACGGGTTTACTAGGGTGTAAAGCTGCAGAGACACCCATAGAGCCGAATCTAAGACTCCTACCAGCTAAACCTGAAGAAGTAATCAATAGAGAACAATACCAAAGATTGGTGGGAAAACTCCTATATCTCTCTCACACACGGCCTGACATAGCATTTGCAATAAGTGTGGTAAGCCAGTTCATGCACTCACCAGGACTTGAACATTTTGATGCTGTGTACAGAATCTTGAGGTACCTAAAGGGGACTCCAGGTAAAGGTTTATTGTTTGGAGGTCATGGAAATTTACAAGTTGAAATATACACTGATACAGATTGGGCTGGAAGTGTCACGGATAGAAAATCGACTTCTGGTTATTGTACATTTGTTGGAGGAAATTTAGTAACATGGCGCAGCAAGAAACAAAATGTGGTGGCAAGGAGTAGTGCAGAGGCTGAGTTTAGGGCAATTGCTCATGGAATTTGTGAAGCATTATAGATTAAAGGATTGCTAGAAGAGTTGAAAGTTACTAATTCATTACCAATGAAATTGTATTGTGACAATAAGGCTGCAATAGCTATTGCGCACAATCCAGTTCATCATGACAGAACAAAACATGTGGAGGTGGACAAACATTTTATCAAGGAGAAAATAGATAGTGGGGTAATTTGTATGCCCTACATTCCTACAGTCAAGCAAGTAGCAGACATACTTACAAAGGGTTTGCCAAAGAAGCAATTTGAAAACTTAATCAGCAAGCTGGCCATGGAAGACATCTTCAAACCAGCTTGAGGGGGAGTGTTGGAAAGTTTCCAAATATGCCCAATATTCTAGGAAATATTGGTTGTAGGCGTATAAATATTCTAGATTATTTAGTTGCCTTAGAAGTTAGCAGTTAAATCTTTTTAGTTTCTTTCTTTCCGTCTATGGTTCTTCTATGTTGTATATATAGAAATTGTCTTGTATCAATTAAAGAGAATGAGAATTATTCCTACAATTTTGTCTCCTCTCATTCAAGACTGTTCGCCAAGGCGTTCAGTTAATGAAGGAGGAGCCATATTAGATAAAGTAGGAGATCCAGGTAGATCAGATCCATCATCCTTGTCTGAAGGCAAATCATATTGAGGTTTTGAAATATTTGGAGTAAAATCAATTCCTTGAAGAGAAGAAGTAGATTTTCTAGGAAATTGAAAATCTTTATTTCTTTCTTCATATTTTGAAGACAAAGATCTTTGATATAAAGATTTTGAAGAACAAGAACTTTTGAAAGACATCCTAACACTTCCATCAGGAAGGTTACAGATTTGACTTGGATTTACTTTGACTTCAGAGGGTTTAGGATTTTGAGCATTTTCAAAATTCCACTCTAAAGATCTAGTTTGAAAATTCCAAGGAATTCTTTTTGGAATTAAAGTAGTTGAATGAATAGGATTGAATTCAACAAGAAGACTTTCATCTCTTGGAGAAGAATTGAGAGCACGAATATTGAGATGTGTATTCATGAGTTTGTAGTAAACTCTATAAATCACAGTAAAAGGACTAGAAGTTTCGTCAAAATCGAAACCTTTAGTTTGAACATGAAGATTGAGAGCTTTGAGAACAGCACCATCATTGAGACATATTGAAAAATTAGGATAACAGTTTGAATAAACAGGTCCTTTTTCAAGGTTTGTTTCAATGATTGAAAGTAATGAATTTTCAAAATTGAGATGTCTTTTATCTCTAAGGGTTAAAAGAACAGGAATATCTAAATCAAGTCAAAACATTGGTTTAACAGCAATTTGAACTAAACCAATATGTAAAAATTTGAATTTCTTTTTGTGAGCTTCAATAGCTTCTTTTGAAAACAAATTGAGAAATGAATTTTGATTTTTAATTGGAATAGTATGCTCAATAGTTTTGATAACATAATTTTGAGAAAAATCAAACTTTCCTATTTCATAGATAGAAGATTTTTCTACCTTTGGAATAGTCCAGTTATGCAATGAATTTTCATTTTGAGAGATTTGAAGTTCATGAGATGCAGATGCTTGACATGCTTGATCTAAATCATCTTCACTTTGAAAAACATTTGAAACACTCAAATTTTTCTCATCACCAGTACTTCTGGCTCTACCAAACCAATTTGAAAACGAAGACATAATTATAGAGAAAGAGTTTGAAAAATATACCAACGTTGACACAAAGAAATAGGTGATTTATGCTTATCTTTTTCAAAGATTTCAAAAGAATCTGGTCTCACGGTTCAATAAGTCTACTACTGTCCAAATTTCAAAAGTAATTATTATTGCTTTTTTCAAAAGTTTACCTTTACCCTTTGTCAAAAGTTTACCCTACCTTTACCCTAAAGTGTCTATTAGTGGTAAATATCAAAAGCAAACTCTTTTAGAGACAGGTGTCCATTTTTGGACTATTCAAGATATTGATAAGATTCCAGAATATCTTATCAATAATAAAAAATTTATTTCAAAATTTAATTGCAAGATATTTAAAATCCTGCAAATAATCTTACAAAATCTTTTATCAAAATCAATCTTGATCTTTGATCAGAATATTTTATTATATTTTGTTTATAAATACAATTGCTTTGCAGGTTTTATTCAATCAACCACTTCAATGGCAAGTTCTGAGTTTTCTGCTTTCTCTAAAAAGAAGTCTACTAATAGCTTGTTTGGTACCCATTTTGTTGGAAAAAATGAATTTTTTGGGTTGATGTGATGGTGAATATGTGGTTAAAAAAGAAGGAAAAGTTATTGATGTGATGGAAAATATTATTTTATTGAAGAATGTGTGGTTGAAAATGAAAATGAGAATGAGAATGAGAATGAGAATGGGTACCAAACAGGGCATAAAACTCAAATTCCTCTTAGAACTATTGATGACTACATTTCGGGTTCATCTTCTAGTTCTCAAAATTTTGCTTTCAAAAATACTTTTGAATCTTTCAAACAGTCAACCCAAAGTGTTACTCAAAATATTGAGAGAACACCTCCTTCAAATTTCAAACAAGCAGTTCAAACAGGTACTGAAAAGTTACCTGATATAAATCCTCAATTTTCATTCCATTATTTCGCTAAACTAAAATATGAAGTTATTTGTGAAATGGAAACTCATTGGGTTCAAAAATATTCAAATCTTGAAGAATGTCTTTTTGACATTTTTCCTCCAAATTTTCATTATTTCCCTAGAAATATCAAAAAATCTCGAGAATATTATGAGAATATTCTCATCAAAACAGGATCTGCAAAGATTTCTCATACTCCAAGTAAATCAAAAAATGATTTCATAGACTTTTCAAAAATTTCTATTCAAAAGGTTTGGACCTTTGAAGACTGGGGTACAAATCCTTGGAATGAGAAAAAGATGAATCTTTCAAACGTTGCTCATGAAAGTCGATTCAATTATTTCGATTATCAAGATGCCTGGTATAAAGTATTTTACTTTAGACCAATTTCACATTCCTGGTTTATACTCTTTAATCAGGCATGTTCAAACATTTTTCCAAAATGGTTTCAAATATGGTTTGAATTCTTTGGTATTGATGAAAGAATTTTACCAAGTCTTACTTATCAAGGATTTGAATTATTCAAAAGAGAGACCTCAAAATCTTTCTTAAAGCCTTAAGAAGATCTTTTGTTTCAATTTGTTCTGAACCTCAAAGTTTCATGGATCTTTTGCTGGGATTTTCAATTAGTTCTTTCAAATCCTACTCAAGAAGGGCTCTGTTCTGATTTTCTTTACAAACAGATCATCAGAAGATTCAGAGTCAAATGGTGGGCAAAATTCCATGAAACTAATTGCTGTCCTAAAGCCGTAGCTTCATGGATTCAAGAACAAAAATTGATTGATATTCCAAAAACTTCAAAGAAAGATCAAGAAAAATCTGCAGAGTTTCTGACAGAAAGATCAAAACTCATAGCTATGCTTGGTCAATGTAAAACTCCGAATGAATTAAAATTCATTTCTGAGCAAATTGCCAGTCTAGTAGGATCCTCAAGAAATTTAGATCATTCAAAATCAGAAGAGAACTATAATCTAGGCAATGACAATGGTGATGATTGCGACAACATAGATCTCGATGAAGAAATTTCAAAGATGGAACAAAGAGAAAAAGCTTCTAAATGACTATATGAACCCAGTTATTTAGATGAGCTTTATCAAATTAATTATAAAAAAAAAGGGGATTTACTTTTCAATATAATTCAAGAAAGAAATCCTCAAGGATGGAGTCCACAGAGATATTTAACAAAATAATCTCTTAAAGGAAGAAATCCACTCAATGATTCTTTTTCAAGAAAGTTTTATCAAGAATTTTGTAAGATTTCAAGTCCGTGAATCAAAAATCTTAAAATTGCAGACAAGGGACCCTATTGTCTATCAACTTTCCAAAAGAAAGATCAAATTTGTCAAAAGAAGCATCTACTTTTTCAAAGGAAGATGATTACAAAGGACGGCTCAAATGTCAAAAGTTGCCACTACTCAAGATTCTTCAATGAAATTGAAGAAATTTTTCAAGTCCGGAGCCTCAATTTTCAAGTATAAATCAAGACTCTCTCCTTTGTATTTCTCAGAGTGAAGTTAGCGGGAGATAGTTTCCTCTCCAAGATAGTCTGAGTCTGTTTAGAGTTTAGTTCTATCTTGTCAAAGCTTGTATCTTTATTCAATCTAGTGGTAAATATCAAAAGCAAACTCTTTTAGAGACAGGTGTCCATTTTTGGACTATATATATATAGATAGATAGATATATATATATATATATATATATATATATATACTCTTACGCATTTTGTCGTCTATTGAAAATATTTATTTACAGGATATTTCGACTTAAGTAACGCCTTGAGTTAATAGAGAATTTGGGGAGTTACACTTTTCCTACTGCTAATGAGGCTGAGGTCACCCAGTTTACTAAGGAGCGGATGGAGCACCTCTTTACACTGCTAAAGTCCAATATATCATCTGGTACTCCTAGTGTTACTTTGGCTCAAACCGATAATGTACCTAATGCCTTATCTTGTTGTCTAAATTCATCCATCCCTTGGATAATTGATTCAGGAGCCTCCGACCATATGACTAGTTCTTCACACTTATTTAAATTTTATTCTCCATGTTCTGGAAATTAAAATGTTAGAATTGCAGATGGTAGTTTCTCATCGATTGCAGGTAAAGGCTTAATAAAAATCTCAGAAATAATAGACCTTAACTCGGTTCTTCATGTTCCTAAACTCGCCTGCAATCTCTTGTCAGTAAGCAAATTATCCAAAGATTCTAATTGTTGTGTTACCTTCTTTGAATCCCATTGTACTTTTCAAAACCGGAGTTCGGGGAGGACGATTGGCTATGGTAGGATGATAAAAGGTCTCTACTGTTTTGATGATAATCTATCTTGTAATAAGAAGCCCAAGGCTTTAGTAGTAGTTATTCTGAACTTGTTCTTATCTAAAACATTTATTTCCATGGTTGTTTAGAAATATAGACTCGGCATCTTTTCATTGTGAAAGTTATTTTTTGTCCAAAAGTCATTGTGCAACCTATCTCCCTAAACCTTATCGTGCATCAAACCCATTCTATTTATTTCATAGTGATGTGTGGGGACCTTCATGATACAATTTTGGTTCGTACCTTTTCTATGTATTACATCCGAATTTATAGAGTATTTACATGGGTATAAAAGGTAAGAAAATCAATCAAGGAAATCCCTAATTCTATGCTATCTATCAAAGGAAAGTCAATCATCACCCCACTAAATAGCTATAACTACTCTAACACCCCCCTCAAATTGATGCTGGTGAGTCCACGAGCATCAATTTGCCAACAAGAAAAGTATGACGGAGACGCGTCATGGATTTTGTGAAAATATCCGCTATTTGTTGAGCTGTGGAGACATGAGGAAGAGCAATGACTTTGGAATCATAGGCATCCCGGATGTAATGACAATCCACTTCAATATGTTTGGTACGCTCATGATACACGAGATTAGCCGCAATTTGAATAGCGCTAGTGTTGTCACCATGGAGGGGTGTAGGCTGTAGTTGAGGGACTCCAAGTTCTGCGAGCAGACCTCGCAACCAGACAATCTCAGAACAGGCAGCTGACATAGCGCGATATTCAGCCTCAGTGGAGGATTTAGAAACACAATCTTGTTTCTTACATTTCCAAGAAATAAGGGCATTACCGAGAAACATACACCATCCAGTCGTAGATCGACGAGAATCAGGACAGCCAGCCCAATTAGCATCACTATAAGCGGTGAGTTCAAGAGACGTCCCTCTCGGAAAGAATAGGCCACGATGAGGAGTCCCAATAAGATATCTAATAATGTGGCGGACAGCCACCAAATGGAGATGACGAGGGACATCCATAAATTTGCTGACAGTATGCATCGCGAAAGAGATATCCGGACGTGTGATAGTGAGATAGATGAGACTTCCCACCAACCTCCGATATAGAGTAGGGTCTGGAAGAATATCGCCTTCATCCCTTCGATATTTAACATTAAGTTCCAACGGAGTGTCAACTGAGGAGGCTTCGGATAAATCTGCCAACCCAATCAAGTCTTGAATATACTTATGCTGATTCAAGAAGATACCATGTGAAGCGGAATGAACTTCCAAGCCAAGAAAATATGTGAGATGGCCAAGATCTTTCATATAAAAAATCGAGTGAAGATGTTCCCGAAGCTTTTGGATAAGAATGTCATCAGATCCAGAGATAATAATATCATCCACATAAACCAACAAAAAAACGATGCCAGCAGTACCCTTGTGAAGGAACAGAGATGCATCATATTGACTCTGGATAAAGGAAAAATCTAAGAGAGTGCGGCAGAACTTGTCAAACCACGCCCGAGGGGCCTGCTTAAGACCATACAAAGATCGCTTTAACTTACATACAGAGTTAGCGGAGGAAAGAGCCATACCAGATGGAAGTGTCATATAAATACTCTTTTAAGTCCCCATGTAAGAAAGCATTCTTGACATCCATCTGGTGTAAAGACCAAAACTGAGAAGCTGCAAGCGACAACAAAAGACGAACGGTGGTCATTTTAGCAACGGGAGCAAATGTCTCATCATAGTCTATTCCATATTCTTGACGGTTACCCAAGGCAACCAACCGAGCTTTGTACCGCTCAAGAGAACCATCAGACCGAAGTTTCACTGAGTAGACCCATTTACTACCAATGGGTTTCACAGACGAGGGACAAGGCACAATATCCCAAGTATGGTTGGCAGAAAGGGCCTCAAGTTCTGCATTCATCGCCTGTTGCCAACACTCTTGTTCCATAGCCTGTTTATAGGATGAGGGAATAGTAACCGAGTTAAGAGTAGCGGACAGGGAACTGTGGGAGGAGAAACCATACCTATCTGGTGGTTGAGGAACGCGAGAAGAGCGACGAAGAGTGACCGGGGTCGGATGATCATCTGGTGAAGGATCCGATGTCATAGGTGGAGGATCGGAGAGACTAGGAGGGACAGCTGTCGGAGAAGGGAGCTCGAGTTCAGTGAACGGTGCAATCTGCCTGCGAGTGTAAATGAGACCTGGCTTGTATCGAGAGAAATCTGTATCGAAGTTGGGCAAGATAGAGAACACAGGAGGAGAAACAGTAATGTTGTGTGTGAAGAAATATTGTTTTTCAAAGAAAACGACATTACGAGATATCCTAATACGATGTGTAGTAGAATCATAGCAGACATAACCTTTTTGTGTAGCACTATATCCTAGAAAAGCACATCTAACAGATTGAGGTGTGAGTTTCGTCCTTTCATGGGGTAGTAAATGAACAAAACAAACACATCCAAAAGTACGGAGATGAGAATATGTGGGATGATGACCAAAGAGTTTATAAAACGGAGAAACATTATGGAGTGTGGGGGATGGCAATCGATTAATGAGGTAGACAGCGGTAGACAAGGTTTCACACCAAAAACGAGAGGGAACAAAAGACTCAATTAGAAGAGCGCGAACCATGTCAAGAAGGTGCCGATTTTTGCGTTCCGCCACCCCATTCTGTTGAGGAGTAGAAGGACAAGATCGTTGAGAAATAATACCCTTAGCTTGGAGGAAAGCCTGAAACTCATTAGACATATATTCGCCTCCCGAATCAGATCGTAAGATCTTGATGGACGAGGAAAATTGATTATCAATAAGGGCAAGGAATGTCTTAAAAATAGAGAAAACTTCACTCTTTGCACGAAGAAGGTACACCCATGTAAAGCGACTATAGTCATCAATAAAGGTAACAAAGTACTTATAAGAGCCGTGAGATACCACAGGTGCAATACCCCATACATCACTATGAACAATGTCAAAAATATGCGTAGCATGAGAACCATGAGAAGGGAAAGATAAAATTTTACTCTTAGCAAGTTTACAGGAGGCACAATCAAGTAGAGTAGATGAAACCGAAGCATGAGTTTTATTACCAAGCAAACCAGAGTTTAACAAATATTGTAATACATTAGAATTGGGATGTCCCAATTTCTTATGCCAAAAAGAAATGTCTAAAGTTGCAGAATAACAAACAAAAGGAAAAACTGAAATTGGCTTCGGTGAGATAGGAAATAGACGTCCCTCCTTAGGCCCCCTCACGATCGTCCTCCCTGACACCTGATCCTGCACAACACAACCAGAAGAAGAGAAAGACACAGTGCAATTGTTATCAACAAGTTGACCAACAGATATAAGATTAGTTGATAAATTGGGAGATACTAAAACATTAGACAAATCTGGGGATATATCACCAACTGCCGAGATAGGAAGTGCGTTACCATCAACAGTATGTATAGTGAGGGGTCCAGTGTATGGTTTAAGATTACTAAGTAATAACGGATTATGGGTCATATGATTAGAAACACCTGAGTCTAATAACCAAGGAGAATGAGAAGCTGGTGGCTTACCTGAGACGCCCAAGGCAGATAAAGCAGAAATGACCATTTGTTGGATTAGTTCTGGAGTGACGGGATTTTGGGTAGGACCAAGAGAGGCTGGAACTTGAGTGGTAGCAATTGGCGTAGCAGAACTGGATGCTAAAGTGGCCGCAGCAACATAACCTGCTCCAGATCTACGGGGAGGGCGAATAGGACATTCTTTAATTACATGTCCAGCATTTTTGCAATAACCGCATACCTTCTTAGGACACTGAAGAGCCATATGACCAAACCCCTTACAACTGTAACACTGCACTCCCGACATATCTCGAGATCTGAATTTCCCTGGAGCTGCATATGCAACAGGAACTGGTGCTAGTTGATTCTGTTGTTGCTCCAAAGATGCACGAGTAATAAGTCGTTGCTCCTCCCGCAGTAACTCACCCAAACAACCATCCAATGTTGGAAGAGATTCACGATTCATAAGACTAGATCGAATAGATTCAAATTCGGCACGCAATTTCATGAGAAATTGATCCCTCCTGGTGACTTCATGCACAGCTTGTACCGCTTCCAAATTATTAGATGCAACCGAAGCATAGATGATATCCGTGTACTCAGCCCATAAATTAGAGAAACCAAAATAAAACTCTTCAATAGATCGAGAGTCTTGAGAGAATTTTGCCAATTCAAATTCCAATTGAAGTCGCCGAGCATTGTTGCTTTGAGTGTAGACTTTCTGCAAAAATTCCCACATAGCACGAGCAGATTTGTAAGGCCTGAGATTAAGAACAATCTGAGCATCAACGGATCCAATAATCCAGGCCATAATTCGGGAATCTTTGGTTTTCCAGACAAGATATTTCTCTTTCTCCTTCTCCTGATCAGGAGGTGGTAAGCTTCCATCAATATGTCCCCACAAATCGCCTTTTCCCTCAATCAATAATTGAAAATGAAATGCCCAAGACGAGTAATTCTTGCCAGTAAAACGAATACAAAGAGAGTCATTTTTCTCAAGTGACATGATGAAAAAAATGTATAATCCCGTTAAAATAAATTAATCACAATCCACCAATTAAATTGAGCCCAAGCCCAACAAATCGGCTCAACCCAAAATTATAATTAGCGTCCAAATTAAACAACTATCAGTCCGGCCCAATTACAATAGAAGCCCAAAACACAGTCCAAACCAAAACACACACACACGATGAACTCACAGGAGAGACGCGACCGGCCCCAAAAACGCAGACCACGATTCCACTGTGTAACGACGGAGGAAGAAGTCCTGACAGAGGCGCCGATACAGCCAAAGATACGCAGGATCGAACAACCCAGATGCAGACTAAGAAGAACCCAGATGCAGACCTGACCACCGGAGCGCAAGAACGTCCAACCGAAAATCGCCGCCTCTGAGAAAACCAATTGACGTCGACTATAAATACTCAGTCGACCGTCGAAAACGCTGGGGCGACCACCGTGATGCCCACTATGAAGGACCGAGATCTGATTGCTGCCCAAACGAGACACCCGTACCCACGCTGCTACCGCACACACGAGAGAGAAAGGTTAGGGCTCTGATACCATGATACAATTTTGGTTCGATACCTTTTCTATGTATTACATCCGAATTTATAGAGTATTTACATGGGTATAAAAGGTAAGAAAATCAATAAAGGAAATCAAGGAAATCCCTAATTCTATGCTATCTATCAAAGGAAAGTCAATCATCACCCCACTAAATAGCTATAACTACTCTAACACTTCAAGGGTTACTACTGTGTCAGGAAAGAGGTGATTTGTGACATTTATAGACGACCATACTCGTCTTTGCTGGATTTATCTAATGCATGAAAAGTCTGAAGTTGAAAAAATATTCAAAGATTTTTACAGTATGATTGAGAATCAATTTCAAACAAAAATCAGTATACTTCGATCCGACAATGGAAAGGAGTACTTTAGTAACACTTTGAAATCTTTTTTACAAGAAAAAGGTATCTCTCACCAATCTTCATGTCATGATACCCCCCAACAAAATGGGATAGCCGAGAGAAAAAAACAAACATTTACTTGAAGTAGCCCGTGCAATAATGTTTTATATGACTATTCCAAAATATCTATGGGGAGAGGCTGTTTTGACTGCATCTTATCTGATCAACCGAATGTCTACACGAGTTCTACAGTATATAACTCCACTGGATTGCTTAAAAAAAGAGTTTCCAAACTGTAGAATTAATTCAGCACTACCTTTAAAAATTTTTGGTTGCCTAGCCTTTGTTCACATACCAAACAAATTTCGGTCTAAATTAGATCCGAAAGCCGAAAAATGTGTTTTTTTAGGGTATGCTCCTAACCAAAAGGGATATAAATGTTTTAATCCCCAGAAAAAAAAATTTCATATCACTATGGACGTCACTTTTTTTGAAAAATACTCCATTTTTCTCCAACAATTTCCTTCAAGGGGAGATCATAGGTGGAAAAGAAGACAATTTTTGGGAGACATGTGCACCTTTACCGAATACAGTAGTTGATTTTTCCCCTCCACAAATCCATAATTCAACAAAGAAAGAAATGCTACAAAAGGACAAATCTAATCTGAATTCTGAGCTTCTAGTATATACTAGAAAGAAGATCCTTGAAAGAAATAGAGACCTGCCTATCATCCCAGTGCAGAATCAATCAAAGTCCCTGGACAACGGCTCCTGAAATACCTCAGGTAACTCTTCTCCCATTCCTGTCATATCAAATTCCATTCCTGTTTTATCTCCTACTCCCATTTCAAATTCAGACACTATGGGAACTTTAAAAATTACAACTCCAGATCTTGATGTTCCAATTGCCATAAGAAAGAGAACCCGAACATGCACTAAATATCCTATTGCCAAATATGTTTCCTACCAAAAACTCTCCAATAATCATAGAGCATTTACCTCAAAAATTTCCCAAATCCTTGTGCCAAGAAATATCCAGGAAGCACTAGATGATACAAATTGGAAATTGGTAGTACTTGAAGAGATGAATGCTCTTAGGAAAAATGGCACGTGGGAAATAGTTGACTTGCTAAGAGACAAGAAAATTGTAGGGTGCAAATGAATTTTTATAGTAAAATGTAAGGCTGATGGTAGTATAGAGAGGTACAAGGCAAGGCTTGTTGCAAAAGGTTTTACCCAAACCTATGGAATTGACTATCAAGAGACGTTCGCTCCTGTAGCCAAAATAAACTCAATTCGAGTATTATTGTCCCTTGCCGTGAATTCCAATTAGCCCTTACACCAACTGGATATAAAAAAAAATGATTTTCTTAATGGAGACTTGGAAGAGGAAGTGTTCATGAGTTTTCCACCAGGGTTTGAAGAGAGACTTGGTGTAGATAAAGTCTGCAGATTAAGAAAGTCATTATACAGCCTCAAACAATCACCAAGAGCTTGGTTTGAACGCTTTGGCAAAGTAGTAAAATGTCGTGGATATTGTCAAAGTCAAGCAGATCATACCATGTTTTACAAACACTCAAAAGAAGGTAAAATCGCTATTTTAATTGTTTATGTGGATGACATTATTTTGACAGGAGATAATAGTTCTGAACTGAAAAGACTAAAGGAAAGGCTTGCTGATGAGTTTGAGATCAAAGACTTAGGCTCATTGAAATATTTCCTCGGAATGGAGTTTGCCAGGTCTAAGGAAGGTATATTTGTTAATCAACGCAAGTATGTACTGGACTTGCTTGGAGAAACAGGTATGCTTGGCTGCAAAACAACCGAAATTCCAATGGATCCCAACACAAAGTTACAACCTGCTAAGATAAAAACTGTAGTGAACAAGGAACAATATCAACGACTTGTTGGAAGGTTAATCAATCTATCTCATACACGATCGGACATAACTTTTTCAGTAAATATGGTTAGTTAATTCATGCATTCACCTGGATCAGAGCATTTTGAAGCAGTTTATAGAATTCTGAGATATTTGAAGGGGACCTGTGGAAAAGGTCTACTTGTTAAAAATCGTGGACATCGACAAATCGAGGCCTACACTGATGCAGATTGGACTGGGAATATAACGGATAGGAGATCAACATCTGGATACTGCTCTTTTGTTGGAGGAAACTTGGTCACTTGGCGAAATAAAAAAACAAAACGTGGTTGCTAGAAGCAGTGTAGAGGCGGAATTTAGAGCTATGGCACATGGTATTTGAGAAGTTATTTGGATCAAGAGATTGTTAGAAGAGTTGAAGACTTTACATTCTCTGCCAATGAAGTTGTACTGCGACAACAAGGTAGCAATTGCAATCGCCCATAATCCAGTTTTTCATGACAGAACAAAGCATGTAGAAGTGGATAAATACTTTATCAAGGAAAACTTGATAATGGGTTGATTTGTATGCCTTACATACCAACTACTGAACAGATTGCCGATGTATTCACTAAAGGACTGCATAAGAAGCAGTTTGACATTCTTTTGGATAAGTTGGCTACGGAAGATATTTTCAAGCCAGTCTGAGGGGGAGTGTTGGAAATCACGAAGATACTTGTAAAATAGGTAGTAAAAGGTCAATCATTCTAAAATAGGAAAGTATCTTTATTTTCCTTGTTTAGGTATTTTTTCCTAAACTCTTTTTCCTGTAATTCCTATAACTAGGTATTGATGTAAGTCATTCATAAATTTTATAAGAGAGTTAATATTATTCTCAATTAATTCTCTCCGTCTATAAGCCACAACTATCAGAGCAAAGAAATTCTCGTTAAATAATTTGCAGTATCTTTTGGTTTAAACATGGGAAGAGATTATGCAGATAAACCCTGGAATAACTAGTGAAGAAATTAAATCTTGTAAGTAGGATACCTGCTCACAATTGAGGTGCAAGTGCTCATACACTGCACGAGCCAAGCATTCGTCTTCTTCATCCTCCCAAGTTTTGATAAAATTTTCTGGCTCTGGCAGGAATAAAAAGTACATGAAAGCTCACAAAAATAATTGGTGCACATTTATTATATTCTGACATGAACCAAAATAAGAGAAAATAATTTGAAATTGCATCCCTTTCTGACTTTTCTGTAGTCAACTTTGAACATTGAGAAAGCCAGTGCCACATAATTATAAAAATTGTGCACATGATAGACCTTTGCTCAAAAAAGAAAATTTCACGTGAGGGTGTTGAAGACAAACTTTAGATGGATATAATTGTTCCTTGTTCAAGTGTTTAAACTTTTAGATGGATTGGACAATAAAATACATAGAAAGGGATTCAGTTTATCTAACAGAAATGTAGATTTTATTTTAAATTCTTATCCTTCCGGTCAATATAGAATATGAAAAATGCAGAATCAATTTTGTTACTACCTCTAGCCATCAATAACTTGACCTCCCGGGTGCAGGTGACATTTTTTTTCCTTCAAAATATTGAAAATGCACTTCTAGTGTACAGAAAGTTTAATCTGCTTACAATTCGCCAAATAAATTTGATAATGCCGAGTGAACAAAATATAAAAGAAACAATTTTTCATAGATCACATGACGATTCACAGGCTGTTGGTCACTGTAACAGAATTCAGTCATGAGACATCTAATAAGAAATGTTCTCTTCATAGTAAGATCCTATTTGATTTTCTGATATCGAAGCTGGTAATCTTCCATTGGATAATAAATAATGTAACTAAGTTTGTGTATTTTATGGCAACGGCTAAATGATATGCTCTTATAATATTTTGGAGTGTACATGTATTATTTTCTCACTTTAAAACCACAAAGTTTGTGATGTCTACTAACAAATTGAAAATCTCCTTCAAAATCCAGAATTAGAAAGATTAGCTGCACGCAATCAGGGATAAAATGATACCTTTTAAAATTTCCTCCGTCCGAATATCCTCATAAAATATCCTTTGCATTTCTAACAACAACTCTTCAGAGTCGCCTTGATAACCTGTGTGAAGACCATCATATTCCCATATCAAGTCATCAGCAGCAGTACCAAAAGTTGGAACTCCTTAATCGCTGTTCAAAGACGAGTTCTTAATTTTTCTTAGTTCATCAGAAACTATATCCTGGAAAGTCGATTTGATGAGATCCTGCAACCAGAAATTTAGTCTAGGTCAAAGGATTGTTGACGAGTAAAATATAATTATAGCAGGGGACACGACTCGGTCACTTTCAAAACAAAATCCATGGTATAGAAACTTCAGTAAACAAGATTGTCTTGTACTAGAAAATTTTAGTAAAAAAATAACTTGTTAAATAAATGCATATTATGCAGAATCTTGTGATATGCCAGTTGGCAAAATTGCTCTGTGATCAGATACAGAAAACATGAGGACTTCTCCAAATGTCCAAAGGAATTCATGGTATGGAATAGAAGCATCAATATGAAATAACACCCCCACCCCAAAATAAAAAATAAAACAAAAAATAGCATGTTAACCTCGTGCAGTCTCTCTACTCGATTGTTAGTTTTCAATTCAAAGCCTCATTGCAATGAGACTTTAAAAGGCTGCAAACATGTTTTTATTTCCTTAAGATGTGACTCTCGGATTGTATTTGTTGATCCTCCATCTTGTCATGGTTGTACATCATCTAGTTACTCAGTCTGCCCTTTTATGTGCCAGCGAGAACAAATGTGTAGGCATAATACTAAACATAAGCCTTTTGAATTCTCTAATCTATTAACTAAGCCGTTGTTTAGTTTAGATAAAAATCAAATTTTTAACTTAATCAGCTTTTTTAGCTGAACCAGACAGGAGCTAAGTGTCAATAGCTCTCGAGATGCTCGTCACTTGCACAGCACCAAAACAAACAGAAAACCAATCCCTCTACCATCCTACTATTATCAATAGCTTCATCAGAGATTAGCATGGATAGATTTTCACACAATCAGAGTAAATTACCCTTAAAAAAAAAAAATAATAATAATAATTTTTCTAATAAAAAAATATTAACTAAAACAATCAAATAGATTAGCACTAACAAAATACACGACATAAATTTACAATAAAATTGAGGCAAAAAAAAAACTAGCATATCAACACTTTTAGTTAGACTAAACAAAAAGAAATGAACCTTGTGAATGCGAAGTTGGTCATTGGGTTTAGGCGATCTCAATTTCCAAAGCAAACGGGTTCGATCCTCACGGACCCTTTTGTAGCAATTTTCTCTAAGCTACATTAAACCGACACTAAAGAATAATCATAAATTCGCCAAATTTTCACACATATGCATCCACAATAGTTCAGCAAAATCAACAGAAACCTTGTCTTTCTATTTGGGGTAATTATTGAAAGAAATATGAGTTTTGAGAGAAGGGCGGTTGTTATGGGGTCTGTTTCCCTCGTATTCCGCCATTTCTTTTGCTACTATTCCAACTTTTGTGTGTGTCTTTGTTCTTTCGGGTTCAATTTTGTTTCGTGTGCAGAAGTGTGGTCTTATGAATTTGTTGTGTGCAGTGGTGGAGGCAGATATTTTATATTTATGAGTCATACTCGTCAAAAAATTGATAAAAAATTTTAATTATTTGATATTCAAATCAACAAACAACGTTGACAAGAGACAAGATATTCAAATCAACAGAATAATTGAACAAATAACGTCGACAATGATTGGGTAGATGCTCATTTCTCATTTCTCTGCTTCGATATTTGAGAGAGGACGAATATGATATTGTTTGGTTCTGGCTAGAGAATGGCAAATCACACGAATGCCCAGTATACTCACAGCACTTTGTGGTAATTACATGATTGTCTTTCTATATTATTCTTATGTTGTCAATGATTCGTAGATAATAGTTCTGAAAATTTGTACGCATCGAATTCATGTTCAACCTCAAGCGTAATTCACACGAGCATCAACTCAAACACCTACTTATAATTGATTTTGATGGTGGTATTGAATACTCATTTCAATTTTTTATGTCATCTTTACTCAATAGAAACTTTTGTTTTATCATTTCACTTAAATTGTATATTCTCCGGACTTAAGACCAATGGGCTTCGTTTTCATTGCTTCTATTTGTATATGTTGATAAGTATATCCAAAATTATACCCATTTTAAATGGAAAATAAAAATTAAAAACTTAAACTTAAACTTTTTTTTTTTTTTATAAAAAAAAAAAAAAAAATTAGTTGGTCCCAGGACCCACCAAGTCCAAAGGTGGGTCCGCCCCTGGTTGTGCGAGCGAGGTGAAAGACAATCTGGCGCCTAGAAGAAGAAGGAAAATTACAGCCAGTCTCAACTGTAGAAAATACGGCAATTAAGTTCTAGTTCAATTTAACTTGCATTCATGTCCTCCAACTTTCAATCTCAGTGAGAAGATCTCAATTATCACATGGAGATTACAATTTTTCGAGCAATGCTATCTTGCCGGAGTGGTGGTAAGTCCATATTTTCTATTAAAATGGTACAAGTTTTGCATTTTGAGTCATGCTAGGTGTACAATATTTTTTACACTCTCTTTGACAGCTCTCTTACATTGAGGGAATGGGCCCCACAATTAAGTAGAAAATACGGCAATTAAGTTCCAATTCAATTTTAGCCTTTTGTTTGGCGCTCTTTTTCTATCATATATTTTTTTCTCCTACTTTCAACTACACAATTTTTCATAAAATAATACTACACGTAAATCGAAAATTTTTCTTTATTTTTCAACCACACATCCTACAAAAAAAACACTATTCCAAATACTATTTTTGAAAAAAAAGGGCTCAAACAAGGGCTTAACTTGCATTCACGTCCTCCAACTTTCAATCTTAGTGAGAAGATCTCGATTATCATGTGGAGATTACAATTTTTCGAGCAATGCTATCTTGCTTGAGTGGTGCTAAGTCCATATTTTCTATTAAAATGGTACGAGATTTGCATTTTGAGTCATGTTAGGTGTACAACATTTTTTACACCCTTTTTGACTGCCCTCTCATGTTGAGGGGATGGGCTCGCAATTAAAATAATCGAGGGACCCACTCATGTGAGTGGGCTGTCAAAAAGAGTGTACAGCAAATATTTTTCGTGCATTTTTCTATTAAAATGGTATGTGCTTTGCGCGTGTCTAATATTAATTACACGTGTATAATAGCCTCTTTCAAATTGTATCTTTCAAGCGATCAATTACAGCATGGACAAAATGAGCAAAGCAACACACGCAACACCATCCCGTTCAATCTCTCCATTCCCGTATTTCTGATATATTAGAGGGAAAAAAAAAAAAAAAAAAAACCCCCCCTTCACTCATAGAAGAAAAAGAAACGCAACATCTTGCAATGACAGTCAATTGTTTGGTTCTAGCATTAAATTCATTGAGGGAATTGTGACAACTCGTGCCTCAATCAAGTCAAAATATTCCCCTTCTTTGTCTGAAAAAAATAAAAATAAAAATAAATCGACGATACATCCCTTAATTTGAATGTAAGTAATTAGATTTTTTTGTCGTGATTTTTTCATTCCAATCTCAATTTCTTTTTCATTCCAATCCCAATTTCTTCGAACCGTTGCCGTCCACTTATTTCAAAAGAGCTCTCATGTACTAGACATAGCCTCTTTAGTTCTTGCCCTCGCACCTTGTGTCTCTAGCCCTTCTAGGGTTAAATTTGACCCAATGTTGCAAAAGATACAATTTGTCTTTTTAGAACTATATATATATAGTTCTAAAAAGACAAATTGTATCTTTTGCAACATTGGGTCAAATTTAACCCTAGAAGGGCTAGAGACACAAGGTGCGAGGGCAAGAATATATAGTTCTAAAAAGACAAATTGTATCTTTTGCAACATTGGGTCAAATTTAACCCTAGAAGGGCTAGAGACACAAGGTGCGAGGGCAAGAACTAAAGAGGCTATATATATATATATATATATATATATATATATATATTTATGATAAAGCATGAGCATGATCAGAAATATAGAAAGTCTCTTTTATACACGATCACTAACGTGTATTGCCCACACTGAAATTTTGAATTGAGACGAAAGGTTTATAAATCCATCAGTGTGATTTTCCAAGTGGTATGCATGTGTTTTATACAAAATCCATTTAGGTCTCACTACTAAGGCCTATTTCAGAATTTCTAGCCAACTAGACTTAACTCGAGCCTCCAAGCTTTTCGTGGACAATTAGAATAAAAAATAGTTATTATATATCATATAACCTTTTTTTTTCTTAATACATTTTTAACACTATGGTATTTCATATGTTATATCTCTTATTTTCGCCTCCATCACCACCACTTGTAGCGGATTGTATCACACATATTTTACCACTTGTTTTTATCAGAGTTGCAGCTATTGTCACCATTCGAAACAAATTGTGTTACACATGTCATCACAATCAATTTTGTAACATATTGTGTTATGCTACCACCACATCACCACCAGGTTAGCACAATCACCATCATCACCAATTATGCACCAGCAACATTACCTACAGCCATCGCTACCATCATCTACCCATCAAGAAGCACACTTAGACAAACAAAACATGTACTCCATCAAGAACAAGCATTGTCACATTACTAGAACAAGAGCTTAACAAAGATCTATCGTCCTTGACTCTTCGTCTTTCATCCATGTCGTCACCACTGAGTTGATAATTAAAAAAATTGAAACGGCATAACATAGGAGAAACTAGCATTCTAAATTTCGAATCTACGCTACCTCGTCGATGTCATCATCGGCATCCATTGGGTCTCACTAGATTTCATCGTACTTATGCTTTTTGTAAACTCTATTAATGTCAACTTTTTTCATCCAACAAAACAATTTCCAAAAAATATTGAAAATAATTTTTAGTCTCATAGACGATTTTGTTGGTTGAGACTGCAGTTTCGAGTATTACAGCGTTGATTTCACGCTTATGAAATTGGGCAAAATTTGTACTTGTGCAAATCTCACTCATATGAAACTAGTGTAATACGATTACTGCTAAATAAAATAGGGAAATACAGAAGAAGATTAAAACATAGCAAAAATAGAGGAAACAAAAATGAATGAGATTAAGGAGATGAATTGTACTTCTTCCGTCTTTCCAAATTTTTTTTACAAATATCATTCTTTTATATATGATTAGAGCGTATATTTGGTATTTATACAAACTCCAAAACACACTACAAATTAAATATTTAGCCCTCACTTGTTTAACAAATTGCATTGACTGTTTAAAACAGGGGTCAATGGAAAATTGTTAAAGAGCCTAGTCAAATAATGTATTTGATTAAATGACCTCAATTTAATGTTTCTTGGTCAAATAGCATTCAATTATCAAACACAATAAACAAAAAATGTCAAATGTCTTAAATGCCCTCACAGTTGGAAAAGACCCAAATACCCTTATCAATCCAATTAAATTTTCCAATTCAATTTCTGGTCCCCAAAATCACAATAACCCTTTTTCTTCTATTCAACTATTCTTACTACTCTAAAATCATATTCTTCATTCTATTCTTTACCTATCTGGGTATCTTTTGGACGTTTATCATCTACATTGAAAAATATCATTTACATTTGAAGAAAGAGGAAAGATAGAAATATTATGTAATTTGTTTTTTTATTATTAAATATAGTATTGAATAATATTTAAGTTGGTGTTGTTTTCGTACTTAATTTTTTTTTTTTTTTTTTTTTTTGTGTTTTCTGTTACTATTGGATTGTAATGATACTTCAATTGTTATTCAAAATGTAGAACGTCACTTCAATCATTATTTGCTACGTAAAACGGCATTACAGTCGTTATCTGCTGTAGTTTCATTTTTTTTAATGAATCGGTCTCTAATAATGGATTCCTAACATAAATAACACAAAAAGTTGATCATGTCACAAATAAATAGTGAAATGATATATCTTTTATATTATTGAGATAGTGAAATCACAAGGCGTCTTACTCATATATGTCGATTAAGTTAATTAGTATATCTCTAACTTTTGTACATGACATGTGCATATTACAACATAAATATTCTCCAATATTTTGATTTTCAACTTATTATTTTGCAGCATATCACTCAACTTTTTTAAATGCCATGGCATCACAAATGGATCGTGACTGCTTATAGTCGTGTATTACACATTTAACAGCACATGTGTTGTTTTATATCTAATAATGACACTGTGTCGTTCTGAAGTTTTTACCTATATTTAATTTTTTTTCAACAAAACAACATCTAATAATGGATTCCATAATATATGTAACATAGAAAGGTTGACCATATCATAAAGAATGGTTGAAATGACATAGCTTTTACGTTATCAAGATGATGAAAGCGCAAGTCATCCTACTTATATGTGTCGATTAAGTTAATGAGCATATCTCTTATCTTTTATATATTTCATGTGCATATTACTGCATAAACAAGTTTCACTTATTATTTTTGCGAGACACGAATGGGGCGTGACTGCCTATATTCTTTTTTACAAATAGAACGACACAATGGTCATTTTCTTCTCAATAAAGGCACTTGTATCATTCTGTTGAATTCTCAAATATTTTGATTTATTTTCAAGGCAAAGACCTCAAGTATTGGACCCCCTAACGTACGTAAAAAAAAATGTTGATCACATAATAAAGAACGATTAAAATGACTGAGATCGTATGATATCGAATTGATGAAAGCATAAGTCATTCTACCAGTTCATTATAATATAAATAATGAGCATATCACTCAACTTTTGTAAATGCCATGTCCATCATATAACTTAAATGAGTTCAACTTATTGATTCTCGAGGCAGGAATAGGGCATGAAGGTTTATAATCGTATAGAATTGTTGATCACATGACAAAGAACAATTGAAAGATTCGGATCATTGATGAAAACATATATTATTCTACAAGTATAATTAGAATATATAAACAGAATAACACAGTGGTCATTTTGTTCTCAGTAACAACATTTATGTCGTTTTGTTGATTTCTTCTATATTTTGATTTATTTTCAACATTTTCCTAACGTATGTAACACGGAAAATGTTGCATTTATGTCTTTCTAATGAACACTTAAAATTAGAGTAACGATGCTTGTGCCGTTATATGGACCCTATAAATTAATAATGACACTTATGTCATTATGATGGACATTTATAAGTCCAATACGATACTTGAGCCGTTTTCAAGGACGCTTATAAATCCAGCAACGTCACTTGTGTTGAACTCATTGTCCCTATAAGTTACTAATGACATTTGTGCTGTTCTCATGAATTCTTATAAACCTAGAAACAATACTTGTGTCGTTCTTATGAACGCTTAAATGTGCAGTAACGACACTTTTACTAATTGCTTAAAACATAACACTGTAAAGATACAGACCAATATTTAACTTAAAGGTAATCATGTACAACTAAAAAAATCCATCTCCTAAAATAAAGCCATCTCGCTGATATGTATAATTTATTATCATTAAATTAAGTTTTATTTTTGTCTCAAGGAACGACTAAAAGGGACAACACATCTCAACTTTTGTGTCCACCGTATAGACATTGGGTGAGTTTCTTTTACTATGCGTAAATCCTATTTTTCCAGCACAACCTGTACATCCAATCTGTTGTACTTAATCATCAATATCATTAGGAAGATCAAAGTTAATAATGTGAGCAACATGAGGATTACCAAGACCAAGAGTTGCCACATCTGTCGCAACCAAACTCGGTGTGTTTCCATTCTTAAAGGATCTTAATACTAATTTCTTTCCTAGAACAACACGTCAATCAAAGTCAGTTCAAGAAATAATCAATGTAAGCGTGATGAAACAACAATTATACAACTAAGGAATAAAATGATTCGACAAAATTAGGGATATAAAACTTTTTAGTAAATGAATCTTAATTTACTATAACAAACTAATTTGAACAAAACGTAATTTACGATGAAAAAATTATGTTGAAACTTAATTTACCATATGCATACTAAGTACTTTATCATAGATAAAGATTAATACAGTTGAATTTCATTGATGATCATAACTCTAAAGTAACTTAAACACCACAAGAAGTTTAGACTTGGGCCTAATGAACTTGAGATCAACCCACAATTTTTTTTTGGCTGCATCCTGTTAAATCTAAAGTAACTTGAACACCACAAGAAGTTTAGACTTGGGCCTAATGAACTTGAGATCAACCACACTTTTTTCTTTTTTCTCTCAACTAAGAAAAACACATCTAAATTTGAAACTTAAAAGAGATTTTGAATTTCAATAAATAACCTTTAAAAAGCTCATATACTGATGAACCCACCACAAAAATTTAAAATAAATGTAAAAAATATGAACTCAATAATATTAATATGAACCAAGAAAAAATTACTCTATAAAAACACCAAAAATCATGTTGATCAGTGATCCCAAAATGGGCGTCGGATGAAATAAATCCCAACTATCTAACAAAAAAAGTCTTTTATTTTTATAACTATATTTTATCGACATGCACATACCCTTTTCATCAAAATATCTAAAACAAAATTACCAAAAAACCGAAACAAATGTTCAAATAAAGAGATAGAAAAAGGAAAAAAGTATACACATGAAGTTGAAAATTGAAGCTATAGAGCTGGATTAGAGTGGGTTGTCGGTCTCTGTCTTTGGATAGAGAAGGGAAGTCTCAAACCGAGCTATGAATTTGTTCTGGTTGGCCGTTGGGGTCATATTTTACCTTATTTTATAATTCTTAATTATGCATATCCCATGTACAACTCTTTATCTCTATCATGTATTTGTGTATATGCAGTTGCTATATTCTACCTCAGTCTAACGATGCAGATTCAGCAACAACTATGCTAGTTATTCCAATTTTTCTATTCAATCTTGAACGCGATGAAAAGGTAAAAATGGAAGTAAAAATTGTTTGTTGATGCAAAATGATATATATGTCATTTTCATATTTTACTAAGTTTTTGTATTTATTTAATTCATTATTCTGGTCAAAGGCGATTCTCCCAAAGTTACCGTGAGACCTGGCTTTCTAGCCAAATTCTCATTAAATAAATCAATCATGCTACTTGTATATTTTATTTGACATTAATTTTGATATTGTGCCATGCTTTACAGCATGATTGAACATCTTCAAAACACCACACTTTCCCTCTAAAACATTTTAAATTGCCAAACAATGTACACAAGAATGTACACATTAGAATATAGAAGGAATGAAGCAGATTCAGTTGAACTGACAGTCGTAGTGTGTGAGTTCGATTTCTACCTCTTATAATGTATGAAATTAGATTCTTTGTGAGCACCAGTATGACAACTCTTGTACTATGGCTTGTTGATGTACATTTCACGATTTATCTCATTCACAATACTCTAGGAACAGGAGGATAGAGTACCTTCAAGTAGGTGTGGGCGTGAGTTGGGTCGATTTTTTTTTTTTTTTTTTTCAACCCAAACCCAACCCAACATGGTCGATTTGCTCAAAAATCAACCCAATTATTGATTTAAATCCAACCCAACCCAAATCGAACTTGATCGGTTTGGGTTGGGTTGGTCGATTTGGATTTCGATCCAATTAAAGTTGGATCCGATTTATTTGTTAAATTTGGATAATTTTTTAGGGTTTGAAATTATTTGAAAATCTATGCTTTTTTAAATACACATATAAGGAATTCTTTTTAAAAATAATATATAAATAAGTTTAAAATTTATGAAACATTTTTTTTAAAAAAATTTTTAGAATTCATTCATTTGATCATCTTGTCTTTAATTTTTATTTTATTATCAAATAATATTACATTTGTAAATAGTGTTCATATGAATCGGTCTATGTGAAAAAAAATTGACGTTTATATATTATAAGTTATTTTCTTATATTTACTATTATATCTATTTAATTTTTTTTTTAATCTTAGATATTAATTTTTTAATTTATCGGGTTGGGTTGAGTTTTAATTCATAACCCGCGACTCAATTCAATCCAACCTCAAATTTAATTTTTTTAACCCAACCCAACTCAATTGAACATAAAAATTCAATCCAAATCGATCGATTTGATTTGAATTGATCGAGTTGAGTAGATTGGATTGAATTTTGTCCAGCTCTACTTTAAAGGTTGTGATTTTCAACCTTTAGAATATAGAAAGGAGCTTTATTCTAAATAAATAAAAATTGTATATAACAGGATTTAACCCGAAAACCCACTAGCCACTATACAATAAATCTTGTGCTTTGCCCCTCGGGCACATCCGATTTGGTCAAGATCGTACGTGTTGGAGCTCGCCAATCCAGCGTGAGGAGTTCGAATCCTGAAAGGAGTAGTCAAGTGTTGTAATACATTTAGGTGGAGCAGTTTGGTGTTGTAAGATCCATGGAGGAGGATCTCTTGAGGCAATTAGCAGAAGGGCGTACGGATATTGGTCATGGAGGGCATATCCCACGGTTTACCTCTTCGAGTTGGAAAGGAGCCAAAGGCTCGAGCTTCAGGATTTAGTCTGGCGCAAGTTGGGACACTGGATGATAAAAATAAAAAAATAAAAAAAAAAATCTCGTGCTTTGGACACTCTGGAGGAGCGCGTGGTTATAGCAAAATGTAAAAGCGTGGTCAGACCAATGAATGACTATTTAAACCTCGCTTTCTCTCTCAATTTCTCCTCTGTACGGCGACTGCGTGTATCGTCGGGAAGCAAGTTGGCCAATCACTTCCGGTGTCGTCTGAAGGTGGTCCCTTCATCCTCTGAGCTGAGCATTAATTTTTTTTTTTTTAATAGAAGCAATCAATTTATACTTTAACTTCGTACAAGTAGTTGTCGGTGTTGGTGTTTGGTGGTAGCTGTGAAGTGGAAATTCAATTTAAAATGCTGGAAAACCCGAGCATGAATTCAGTAGCCACTACTGCCAATGTTGCCACCGTCAAGCGTTACGCTCCTCCCAATCAACGGTAACACAGAAGTTTCTGCTTATCTCTCTCGGCGAGCGCGTCAAGTTTTTTTTTTTCTTTTTGTTGACTTGTGAAAATTATGTGAATAATAGTATATTTATTGGGTTGGGGTGTTCACCTAATCATCTGTTGCTTGCGTGCAGGAACCGATCACTCGGAAGACGTAAATCTGGAGGAGGTAAGTTGAGTCTAAGCAATAATTAGGTTTCAATATTTTGTTATATTGAGATGCCATTGCTGATTGCTTCTCCTTTCTATTTCAAGCTGGTATATTCTTCTGCTTTTGGTTATTTCCCTTTCACTGATAATTTTAACTTAATAATGGTTCAGTTTATTTCAACCTTACGCATATATTAGCATATGAAGAAAAGATTCAACTGCCAAAGTAGTTGTTTGTCTTTTTTGTTTCTTTTTCCCTTTATTTGGATGCTGGAGTTTATATAGGAAGATATTTAAAAATGGACATTAAGAGAAAGGATACCTATATATAGTGATCTTCTGGTCTTCTATCACTTATATAAACTTTTGAATTTAAGCTCCATTTTGTTTGGTGTGAAAATGAGTTTCTAGACTTTCTCATCGGTGCCCCTTTTCTTGTATATCAAGGTCTAAATACCTGTTCCTAGGTACTAAGTTTTGTATAAATTTATCAATTGCTGCATGCCTTATGTGCAGACATCTAGAAAAGTTGGTGTTGATGATCCACGTAGCTGCTTTTGTCTCTCATTGACTTAAACACATTTCACTATGTCTTATGAACTTTGGGAAAAAGATACTGGAATTTTGTTCAAATCGGGGCTAAAAGGTGCTCGAAGCCAAGTTGGGATGATAAGGTCATAACCTAGATGATCCTGTTTAAATCTATGGCTAGTCTCTGGACTATTCTGAGAAATAGGTGCACAAGAATCCCAAGAGGAGACTCAATCCAACCAATTCCTATTGTATTAAGAGATTTACCTTATCTAAAGTCCTTGAAGCCATATGCTAAATGCTTAATTCAATTAACTGGAACCGCAAAGATGAGGAAAATTAAACAAAATTGCCTTGGACTGCCAGAAAATACCTCAATTGCACTATATTTTGAAGTAGAAGTTTTACACTAGTGTGTAGCAGTGACATTCGTGATTAGCACTGCACGATCATGTTGAGACACAAATTTTCTGTAAAGGTTTTTATCAACTTATAATAAAATGCTCTCTACATGTCTAAGGCTCCAAAACTTTCCTGTGGTTTGCTGACACGTCTGATTGAATGTCGTTTGCCATTCGCTTATTGCCTTTGGAACTTGGTATATGTATCATGTGATCCCAGATTCCTTACAATCAGGCCCGAACATGTCTCCTTTCCCCTTGATTGTGTCTATAAATGATTTGTTGCTTGTAAATGATTGAGAAGTTGAATAGTAGAATTATAAGCAATGACTCTCAAAGCATTTTGACTATTTTTTAATTAATATTTTAGACCAGAGAGATTCTTTTTGACTGTTAGCTAGTAATCATTGGTGCATCATCACGTCAAACTGATGCTGCTATATGTTCTGACTTCTAAGAGGTACCTTATTTTCTCTCGTACAACTTTTACCACAATGGTTAGTTTAAACTAACATCCTGAAGTGTTTTCTGAATTCTGAGATCTCCTTTTTTTTCTTCGTAAAACTGTTATTAGATTGCTAGTGTAAATTAATAGCCCTATAAAGTTCTATCAATCTTGTTGAGAGACCTAGAGCAAGTTTAAGAGATTACTTCTCATCATCTCCTTCTCTGCCATTTGCAGTGATTTATTCTCAACTCTTGCATAGTGAACTACTTCAAAGAAAAAAGTTAGATCCTTTTGTTATCCGGCGAGAGGATTGTTTAAGATAGTCTTGTCTAGGAATTTACCTTTCAAAGGGTTATTCTCTTCTGAGACAGCCAAATAGAATAAGGAAAAACCTTTAGATACCAAATGTATAAGGGAAAAGAAAAGGATGACTTAAATGATCATAATTTAAAGCAGTTTAATGTGGAAGATAATAAAAATTGTGGCTAGTAACTTAAAAGTTGGACAGACCATTTCAAAAGGAATATGAAATAATTCAGTAATCATCTTTCCATCACTATTCTTTTTACATCTAAAAAATTGGACTCCTATTGAGAGAAGCAGATATACAGAGATCTTGTCCTGTCACCAGTGACAATGTTAAAAACTACAATAATAAAAGATGCAATGCAGTAACATAAATTGATGGAAAAGGATATGAGGTTATCTCAATCTAACATGGGAATCATCTCATGAGTTTAAAAGATGGAAGTGAAGTGCTGTATTCAAATAATAAAATATTTAATTTCCTTTCTGTCACATAAATGACGAGTGTGTGTTTTGTGTATGGCATGCATGATGTGAGAAACAGGATTATCTGGTGCTTCCAATATCAAGCATATTTGATAAACTGTTGCAACAAGTTCGTAACAACTGTATTTACTGTTTTTGTTATTTTTTCTGATAAGTTGATTTTGCAGATCGACTAGAACGGGCAAACAGTTACTCTAATGATGGAGAGAAGAACACAATTGGCACCTTCAGAAGTATTCCCATGGCAGATCATGGAGGTGCTGGTGGCAACAATTGCACAAATGAGAATCCTCGTTCTAAGTTAATACCTTTACATGGGTGTTCCAACAGTGAAGCTCTTCGGCTTTTGAATGACCGTATGTTTGCTTTCTCGCTTCCTGGATTACATTGTAACTTTTGTCATTTGCCCTTGTGTTGCATTGTCATTTCTTAATTTTGAGCGCATTCAATCATTGTCATTGGAATACATGCAAGAGCTACACCTAATTAAATATTTTTGTTAAGAGCCCTGCTACATAGCCAGGGCCACATGGGCCTATTGGCAGGGGGTCTTTCGCGATGCATGTCCTCCCTAGAAAACCAGGGCCCATGTGGCCCTGGCCAAGAAGAATAATTCTTTTGTTAATGGACTAGTTAACCTTGCTTGTGCTGCTTATTGAAGCTATTTTTCATCCCCATCTCTACGATTCTAGTAGGAAAATTAAATTTTTTACTTTATGTAGATTATTAGCTCTTTTGAATCGCTGAAATTGCTGCAGTAATTACTTCAGGACAATATATTTGGCTGTTTTCCTTTGAAATATAGTAAAACATTTTCGAGTATTCTTGCATTCCAGAGTCGCTGTTCATTTTCTGTTCAGAGAAAAACTTCTAGTTGGTATTGATGACTAGGAGTATTAAACACGTGCACTGCTGATACTAGCTTTCTTGCTTTTGGAATATATTTAGCAGGTGATATACCTGGATGTCTAATTAATTACTTGGATTAAAATAGATTGCTTATCTATTTACCAATGCAGGTTGGACAGCTGCCATGACCGCATTCAATAATTTGCCAGAAGATTCAGCTGGTGAGTAAAAGCAGTGCTGAAGATCTAACTGCTAAACTAGTTCAATTGTTGGCTGCCTTTTCTTTTCGTTTTTATCTTAATCATAATTCTACAAGGATGTTTGTCACAAATGCTCATAAACAATCAACAATCAAAAATTTCTAAGGGTTGAGAAGAATTACAATTACGGGGGGGAGAGAGAGAGAGAGGAATTATGCTTGTACGCGATAGTCAAAGTAAGTAATACAATGCATAAATATCTTTATATAGGGTTTCAACTAGTCTAATTTAAGCATGACTACAAGACGAAACAAAATACTAGAAAATCTTTACAAATAAACCCTAATTGTTTTTCCTAAAATAAGTACCCAACTTGGCAAATCTTCAATGTTATATTGTTAAGGATCCCCGTCAGATTGTTTAGAGAGGTTTCCTTCTGTCATGGATATCATTAGACATGACTGTATAAGCAGGAAAACTATATCTGTCTTGTTTGAAGGTGTTGTCTTTTGTAATACAATTTCTTGTCACTCGAAACTATGCTAGGGGTGTACATTCTAGATGTGGACATTCCACATTTGTCGTACATATACTTGAGCATTTCTATGTTGTTCAAGCTGGTTATGGGTTCCAATATATTGAACAGAAAAAATTCATTCAAGCCAATTCAGTTCTCTAGTAAATAATCACATTGGGAACTTGCCTGATTCTATGCTAAATTACTTATGCAGTCTATTCTGGTGCGCCTATCGCAACCAAAGGGTAAGCTGAATTTTGGAAAAAAAATATGAGTTCTCCTGCTTAACTTGTAGATAAAAAAATTTGAATTTCCATGGAACAACTTGGACGAGTTAATTATAATAAAACCGAAATGCAAAACTTTGGAAGTCAATAAGTAAACTTATCAAGCAAAATTTGAAACAAGTTATATGTACTGAAGTAAATCTTTAACTTGAAAGCAACTGTTTTATCGAATGATAAAGAAAATGATGCCAGTTTAACATCATTTATTTTTTATCCATTTCATTAATCTCTCTTCTTTATTTTCCTCAAGAAGTTCTTTGGTTGCTAATCTGTTATGACCTATTGATCTTAACCCTTTCTCTGAAATTTTTGACATGCACTATGATTGCAACAAGTTCTCCTAGTTTGTTTATAGACTTGTTCATTATCCAAACCTGGTTATAATTTTTAAACTTGGTTGACAATGTGTGGTGTTGATATTCAGATACTAAAGAGTCAACAGTTAAGCGTAACATATAATTTTAGACTTTCTGGAGTTAAAGAGCCATTTCTAATTTTTTGCTTGGAAATTTTGACGATTTCTAATGTTTACCAGAAAGGCCCGTCTTGTATTCAAGAAAAAGTGCACCAGCCTGGGGCGCAGCTGTCGTCCTTCCACATTTGGTATGGTGATGTCTTATCCCCTCACGTGAGCCCCACCCCATCTCTGCTTCAAAGAAAAACACAAGAATGGGAAAAGAAATGAAAATAACACCTCACATGTGATTTGGTTTTTGACATCTTCCCTGCAGCTAATGCAACAAGCAGGTGGGCCTTCTACTGGTTTGCAGAGCGACTTCTTGAGTGAACTCAGGCAGGCAATGCACAAAGCAAGTACTGGTCCTAACGCCTAAACGGTGCTGCATATGGTTAAAATGCAACATGCTCGTGTTTGGTCTCCAGAATCCTTCGAGGTGGGATTAGATAATTTGTTGTATGCTCATCAAAACAGTTTCCTTGTTTGCTACTTATTTGATGTGTAATTTCTTTGGAGCTCAGAAGTTTCTGCAATATAACTGCTTTTATATGGTGTGTTTGTGTATTGATTAACATCTATGCTGTCCTAATGTAGATAATATGTTAAATTATGGAAATTTATGTGACTGCTGTTATTCAACCCAAAAAAGGAACAAACTTATTAATTATAATTATGTCCATTATAATGCTAATCACTCTATAAGAATGTGATTAGCAATGCCTTGTATTTACATGGATACTATCAAGTGGTCTTTTGTTTAGGTTAGATATATTTTATTCCTTAAATTTATTCTAGTGAATGCCCTTCTGCATTTTGACTTCCCATGAAACCAATGCATCATATTTTAACTCACAAAGCAACTGCATTATACTCTACAATTGGGCACCAACAATGTCAAAGCACTGAACTGAAATAACAATGGCAAAGGACAGGTAAAATTAGTGTCCATCTCTGCTTCTTTGCATCTAATTAACGGATGCAGCACTCCTAAATGCAATCCAGTAACCTCTAATGCAAACACTTTGGGCAGCACAATTCAGGTTTTTTTTAGGACACTTGCAAGATAGAGCATGGATGTCTTTCTACATGACATCATCCTTCAGTAAGTTTATTTGTGTTTTTGTCGAGAAGAGGAGAAGAGGAGGACAAACGATGACATGCATAGTGCTCAAGAAACTTCAGTGACTTGCAATCATGATTCTTCGGTAGCAATGAACAGTCTTACAAGTTACAACTATAGATAATCTTGATTTTGTGTAACCCACGAGTCAAATCAATTGCAACACAACATTACTGGTGCTGTAGCTGTTCTCATTATAAGTTTTGTTAACTTGTTCTTGATTTTAATTGTTAATTTCTTTGATTATGTTTAATAATATGTTTGGGATGGATAGATGATGATGGCGCTATGTAAATATCAACATAGTTAGACAAAAAAATTGCAGCCCCACGCTAGAATTTAAAAAGGCTCAAGAATCTAAGGCTAAACATATTCGTAACCCATATCACGAAACTGACAAACTTGCCTCATAATATCACTGATCACTCATCAAGAAATTCGGAAAAATGCAGTCCCCAAAGTTGATTGGATTCCATTTTAGGTACAGATTCAAGAACCTGCTCAAATTTGACAAGATTTTTAATTAAAACAAATATTTTACTTGTATAGATGATTTTGTACAGATAGTTAACAGACGCATTTGTCTACATGAGCCCTGCTACATGGCCAGGGGATCGGTGGCCGAATGGGGATCGATCCCTCACATGGGTGGGGCCTCACACAAATATTATATTCATGTAGATCCCATGTACAGTGAGGGGATCGGTCACCAATCCCCTAGCCATCCAGTTTTATTCTACATCCATTGATTTGAATTTTAAGGGACAATGCTTGTCACGCAAGAGTTGCTTTGCCAAATATGTTATTTAGGAATTTTTTTTTTTTTTTACTTGGTTGGACCAGTATGCTTTTGTCATCAAGTGGTGTCGATGTGTATGAAAAATGTGATTTAAAAATGTAGATTGAAATATCAAGTATCCTTAATCTTCTTGACAATGAATTTGCCTTCTAGATTGAGATGACCACAATTTGATTCTTTCTTTTGATTCTTGTACAATACCGTTTCAATATTTTTGAGTGCTATTCAATCTACTTCATCATGACTGTTTCAGATGGCAAATGAGCCACACTACTGGGATAAATTTGTACTTTCTTTCATTCAAAGCTAAATATAAATAAATTGAGCCATTTTGTTCAATTATATGTAGGATCCGAATAAACTACGACATATTTCCAGTGATGATGAAGTCAGGCAACAGCAAATTCTAGGACACGACACAATATCTTCGTTTCATAGTTTTGAAGCGTCAAACAAAAGAGAAACCTTACAGATTCACTATACAATTTCCTCAGATTCTTCAATGGAGGGAAGGCCAACTGGTTTGCAGAACTCTTAGAAACTATAAATTCAACTGCTAATGGATATCTTTATAAATCCCAAAAAATTGGAGAGAACACAGGCTAGACTTTTTCTCTTTTTAAATATCACTCTAAATTGAGGATAAACTTAACAAGGTGGTTAGATTGTTCGAACTAAGCCTCATTAGTTTACAATGCAATCAACTTAAAATAGATTGGACAACAACAATCAGCTATTAAGAGACTCAAACAAAATTTACATCATTTTATTTGTAAATGTATGTGCACATTTATCTTTTAAGATTGATACGAAATACTAAACATAGTTCACCATGTCAAAATATATGAACATTCCTAGTAATGTCCAGTTCACTGTCCATACACTGCACCATGGCAATTTAAGGACAATGAACTCAACTGCATCAGAAATTTCAATTTCTTCAACTGGAGTTGGGGACTTGCTGGGATTAGGTGAACGATTTAGAACCTTGTCGCGTAAATCTCTCGAAGCCTCGAGCACCTTCCTCAGGTGTTTCATGTTTGTTTCTCATTCTCTAATGCCAAGATTAAGGCTAGGGTGCATGCAAAGGTTACCTCGGGCCTGGAAGGAGATTGGCCCTCAAATGCAAAGGCAGAAGGGAGTTTGACTCCAAAACCCACCTGTCGTGTAGGGACGAAAGTTGGCAGTGATCCGATGATGCCGAGCGGAAGGGCCATCGCTTAACGGATAAAAGTGACTCTAGCGATAGCAGGTTGATCTTCCCTTACATGGGCATGGTCCGCATGGATATGTTCAGCCTCTCATTCAACAGTGATTGACCTGAATCCATAGGAAGCATTGGCAGTGGATGATCTTGGAAGAAGAACGTGCTAGTTTGGATGACTGTTGGTATTTTAATATTTGATTGAATCTTGTAATTGTTTGAGGTTGTATTGGTAAAATCCCTAAATTCACTTGAGTATTCATATGCAGTAGAAACTCATCAGGTGAGAATAAATATGAGAATCTGATTTCTATAATTCAACTTCTGAAGTTGTGTATGTATGTGTATGTATATAAAGAACAGAGAAGGAGAGAAAAAATAAAATTGTACGATATAATACGTGTATATAACAACTTTTTTACTAGGTTGGGTTGGCCAATGTTTCAAACCTATTGTTCAGTCTGAAATTTTGAATCCCACTAATTTAATTACATCTGAATATTATTTTACAACCCAAAACTCTACATGGGAGTTTCTGATTCTGAAATTCTAAAGTCTTCAGTCTTTCGAATTCTCTGAATCATACGTGGGTTGAACCTCAGCCAGTTCCTGAGACGAAGTTCCATTTATACGTATTCCCGCAGAAGAACCTTCAGTCGAACACCTTTGTGAAGAACCATCAGATGCAGTCCTCAACCTTTTCTTGTTCCTCACCGTCTCGGCCCAACCCAGAAGGCCAGTTCGCACATGGTCGTCAAATATCGACTTCTTGAAATGCGATCCCATCTTCGTTCCCCGGACAAAGATGGACACAGTTTTAAGATAATTTTTGTTTTGAGAACTAAACTAAGAAACATCGAGAGTAGATACCTGTGTAACGAGAGCATAGAGTGGTAACGTGCTGTAGCTGCAGAGCACCTGAATGAAAATACTGAACCGGCCATACAGTCGTCAGGAGGATGCATAAAACAACTAAAAGCAATGAATTTCCGTTGGGAAAAAAACACCGTTCGTCCATCAACTTATAACGAAGTTTTAGTCACCGTTGCTTTTTATCTTCCAACATGAAACTTCGCTATAAGTTCAGTGACATGCAATGCTTTAACCCAGCAAGAGAACAAGAGCAATGGCAGAAAAGGTAGAAAGGATTTACCCTATTAGAATCCTGGGAACAATATACTGGACTTGTCCCATTATGCAGGAGTCGAAACCATACTGAACCTATAAGTAATAAGAAAAATAATGGGTTAAATGACAGCAAATAGCTATTTATATCCTGCGTCGTCAAGGTTAACAACTCCACATACCCATATCCAGAAGAAAAATGCGATCTCAAAAGCATTTTGAAAGAGAATAAAATGAATCAAAAGAAGTATGATGTGAGGTCGATGGAACCAAAAGTGATCGTCAGAAGGTTGAACGACCAATTCACCCTCTATGGCTACATGTTTCTCGGCAACCTCGTGAGCCAATTGGGAAATCACATGCTCCAACTTTGTTCCCACGGCAAGTAGAAGCTGAAAAGATAACCATAAAACTTGTAATTATGGAAAGAAATAAGTCCATCTGGTGAAAAATGAACCCTGTATTGCAATGCCATAAGTAGTATCAAAATCTTGAGTTCATAGGAATAAATTTCAGGGATGCTTCTTAAGCATACCTTTAAGTAACTTTTTGTTTCCAAATACATTTAGACTAGTTATTTTTTCTTATAAGTATAACAAGTTACTTATTTTGTGAGTATGATAAGAGTTTTACTTTCAATACAAGTACTTATTTCAACTTTGACATATGTAAAAGTTAACTTATAAATAGATAGAAGCGAGGAGTGGATAAATAGATAATACTTGTGAGTCTATTGAAATGTGTGGTTAAAAATGAAGTTTAACCATTTATAAATAATTTATAATTTTTGCCAAACGGAGGCTAAGAAAACTGATGTATCCTTTTCACTTTTGAGAAAGCAGGCAAGAAAGGCTAACAAAACATATTATGCAAATGATAATCGTGTTAACAATACTTACAACAAAAGGAATGAATGCCATCCAAAAATATGTATGCCAACCTGCACACAAGAAAAAATAATTTTCCACATAAACCTAAGTTAAAATCTTGTAGTAGATGCAAATCAAAGCTAGTGGTAAATTATCTCAAGAACTCGAATCCTCACGGGATGCAAACAGAATATGAAATCGAAAAGGTCTATTGAGGGACTTACCATTTATATTCAACAACAAGAAGAGGATGAAAAATATCCATAAATACCAACTGCAGTAAATAAAAGAAGACATTAATCCATGTAATGAGTAGAATCACTATCTGAAGTGCGGCTTTTAAGACAAGAACGACATCATTTTCTACATAAAATGGATTTACGATAAGACTTAGTAGAAATGATCTCTTACCCATGGTGGGTAGGATAGAACATGCCCACGTCAGTGGTTAAACCTACAATTTTTGACACTTCAACATTCAATTGTCAAAAATTATAGGGTTAGGCAAGATAACTCCTACCCACCATGGGCAGGAGATCATTTCACTAAGATTTAGCATTATTTAACATAACGACTATCACATACCGTATACCAACTACTGTCTTAAAGTCAGCTTCTAGAGCCCGTATCATATACCTATGGAAGTTAAATTTAGGATTTCCTCTACAATGTGTCTGCGTTAAGGTCAAATTCCTTGTTAGCCACTTACCACAAAAGAATAAAGCACATTCAAACTTAAGGAGTGACGATATCTTAGAATATCAAGCTCTTACCATAATGAAACCTAGTCGGAGTGCTGAATAATCTGATTTCGTGACAGATCCATAAAATTGCTTAAAAAAAGATTGCTGAAAAAATAACGAAAGGCAAATGAGAATTCAAAAAATAACACACCTGTAAAAGACAACCTCGACCGAGTGAGGAATGAGGATACTACATGACCATGTACAATGTCATCCCCAATTTTTACTAGGGATCAAATCAAATATTAGAGGAACAAGCACAGGAAAGGAAAGCTTAAACCATTAGAGGGATGACATCTTTATTTATTGAAATTGCGTCTTCAACACCCCCTCATGTTCAAACCAAAAAGCAATAGGGTGGCAGTGAAACTTGAATTCCAGTCTTTTTCCTAACACTAGAATATGTTAATTACTTCATCTGAAAACTCGAACTATTAGAGAGAGGGAACATTCGTTTAATCTAATTTAGATCTTGAACAAGAATCGATGACTAAAGTCACCAAAACAATGATTTTCATCTTTGCAAAATCCAAGTATTTCTAGCATCAGTTAAATTTTTTTGGTTCCATGTATTAGCCTAGTATAATTTTATTTATTTTTTGGTTCCCCCGGCTCCACCCTTGCTAGGATGATATTTCATATTCCAGGAACCAAGAAAAAACTTACCAACCAACTCAACAGGGCCGAATGCTTATCCACGCCTGAAAATCGCTTCTTGATGAAATCGTGTTGATGGACATGGGTGAAGCTTGGTTTCAGAGCTGCACATTATCATTTATGATTGGGATATACAAATTATGAACGTTAATCATCTTTTTACAGAAAAATATTGGACATAATTTGTAGTTCAGTACATAAAATAATATGATGATTAATAATCTTGTTCATTGTAGCCTCACGATCTTGCCTTTACCTGCAAAAATCGTCAACACAACATCTTAATCTAAATTTTCAATTCGTACCTGGTTCTGTGTTATAACTATCTTTTGAAATAGAATCCTCCCAATGCTTCCATTGGTGAATCTACATTAAAACTTATTGTCAGCTATGAAATAGAGAGGAAAAATTGTATATACTCAAAAGATTAAACAATTTAATCTCACCTTTGCCCCTCCAAATACAACAGTGAGAACAGAAAGTGTCACGTGCACAACTGCTAGAACAAAGATAAAGGTATGGAGATGATGCAATGATTCAAGAGACAATAGTGGGACTTTACCCTGTAGAAACATAATTAAGAAACAAAGTACTTAATATCTGTTCCACGAAATAGAACACAAAGAATGTACACATAAAAATAATATGAAAATAAACACTTGAGAGATAGATGCATGGCGCGCTACACAATGTTTTGAACGTTTTGAGGTTTTCTGTATATGTTAAAGGATTTCTTGAATCCTACCAGGTTCCTCTGGATTTTGTTCTACAATAGTCAGTAAAATCACTTTTAAGTTCTGTTGGGCTCATGTTTTTGAAGAACAATGCTACATGTACATGGAGTTTTACAGAATGCCACATGGCAAAATTTTATTAGATTTCGGGCAAAAAACATAGTTAAAACAGCCAATCAGTTGCTGCCCTCTCAGCACCTTTAAAACTCCCTTTTCATTTCCCCAGTACAAGTATCATTTCTGATTTTTGAACAGCATTCACACTGGATTCTCATCATGATTGTTATCTCAGCTTCCTTTCTTCAAGCTAGTCCAAGTCATTCCTTTGTTTTTCCGATATGCTGCCAGTGCCTAGATGAGGTTGGTCCTGAACCCTGCCTCATTTTTTCATACTAAAAAAACCGTACAAGAAGGATGGTCTTTCTTTAATTTAGAGTACTAGATTACTACAGCATTGTTTCTAGACAACCTGGGATGCTAGATCGGTGAACATTACACACACACGATCATTGATCCACACAAAACTTATTCAATTTACCTGCAATGTCCAAGATCCCCAGGCACTTTGTTAAGAAAAAAATTAATTTCTAATTCCAAAAAGGACAGTGATGCAAGTCCACAGCTACTCATATGAACATTGATTATTATAATAGACCCTCATTCTTAATAGTAATAAATAGATATTCAATATCACGAAAGGTAACACAACTTCAAATGGAATAGAATCTCTCCCTAAATGTAGTTAGACTATAATTCAAAATTCACTCCCCATGACCCAAAGAAAAGTGGAAAAAAAGACTAAATTTCATTACCTTAGCCTTACAATAATCTTCACTATCTTCAGCAAGCAAATGCCGCTTATGCAACATCGAATTAGGAATAATTTTAAGGGATTCTTCTCCACCAGATGATGAAGCAACGGATGGCAGTGAGCAAGGAAGTAAATGTGTCATTGTATCATCAGGCACGCAAATCTTTACTATACGGGCTTGAAATGCAGTCAGCAAAAGTGATATAAACCCCAACAGCATCAACTCTAAATTTACCAAAAAAAATCATCCACTAGTTTATAAATCCAAATAAATCATCATCATGGAAAATAAAAAATGCAAAATACCTTTATACATGGGTTCAACTGTTGTTACTACCCCTTTATGAAAATTCATGAAAATTGTTCCTTGTAGACTTTTGATTACAATAGAAAAAAAAAAAAAAAAAAAAAAAAAGAAGAAGAAATATCTTGTGTGCATTGGAGGGATCACATTTAAGACAATATTTAAATGAAAACAAATGATCCTCTCTAACGGCTAAGGTTTTCAGACGAGATGTTAACATTATCCAAAACCCCAGTTTGACATACGAAAGAGAGCAAGTTCTTTTGCTGTGGAGAAACCTCAGAGAGAGGAAGAGAGGTACCCTCTTTAACTTTTTGTAAAGCCTCATAGAGGGGCTTTTGGTTCTTCTTCTTTAAATACTGCACGCATTATAAAACATGAAATTTTAGCATCAGTAATAAAACAAAAAAGGGGATAAATTCAATAAAAAATATTTGAAGATTTAAAACCCAATAAAGCATGTCGAAGACTAAAGTTAATAAATGAATGCAATTTCTTTCCTAATATCTTAGTCTTGTTGTCAACCATTTACGAAAATTTTGCATGGCCGGCACTTTAATTAAAAATGAATTCTTTTTGCACACAAGCGGCAAAAAAGCACGTAAAAATGCAAGTAAATTTCTTCGTCCTTTCTCTTGTTCATTCAGATTTAAAGCAATTGTAGCATCTCCGGCACCAATTGATTTTGCACCTTCTAACATCTTGAGTTGAGAATTCTCGTCACGCTTTTTCATTCACGATTTTATGTTATAGATTCCTCGTCGATTCTTTCCATCATTCCTTTTATCTTGGACATCTCACTTTATTGGAATATTAAAAATTAAATCAATATTGGAACATAAAATAACCAGTCTTTCAGGAATGTTACACGTAACACATATAAACAGCATTATAAAGAAGGAGAAAGAGAAATGATGAGGGGCCACCTTGCCGGTAAAGTGGAGGGAGCGTTCGACGGCGAGAGAGATGCCGACGATAACAGTACAGACGGCGGCAACCACCCACGTTGGAGTGAACTCCAATGTCGTCCCTTCTTCTTCCTCACCAGCCATTATTTCTTTTCCTTAAATTCAGAAATGGAAATCTAAATATGAATCGTCATATAAAATGAAGAAAAAACTAAAATGAAAAAATGTGAATCCGGGATACTTGTTTCAAAAGATGGACCAAACCCCGGAGGAGATGGGAAGGAGGAGGTGGTGGGAGATAAAAGAAGTAAAAAAAATATACAATAGATTAATGTTTGGTCTGGAAAATGGGAAATGTAGGAGATTAGGATTGAAGGTGTCCCGAGATTTGAAGCGTCCTATATATAGACATTAATGCTGCACCTGTGCACCATGCTACAAATTATCAAGTCTTGGGTGACCATGCATCGAGCTGAATTCAGTTCAACTCGTCAAGATGAAATTCGAATTCAGCTCCACCCTGAGCTCGTTTAAATACGAGTCCAAGCCAATGAGTGGCTCGAGACCATTACCACTATTAAGTTGGAAGAAAAATTTTAGTATTTCAGAGTGCGAGTATTCAATATTTCTTCTCAGGGCTGAACATGGTTTGATTCGTACAATAATTAAATTTTTAAACATTTATAACAACACTATATTAATCAAACAAAGACATATCCAATCTTAACTCTTACAACGATACTACATTAACTTTTATAAAATAACGTAGTTCAATTTAAAAATATATAAATAATAATAAATATTTTGAACACTAGTTATAAGTTATAATGTTTATATATTGAAGCATGAGAAATTATTTGAAAGGAAGATAACTGCTTAGAGAAAGGAAAACACACACAAATGCACGAGCTCACAATAAATATCTTCAACACTAGTTATAAATTATAATATTTATACATTGAAGTGTGAGAAATTAATAGAAAGGAATGAGATGAAACTTATCTTGATCAAAGTGGAAGAAATTCAATGAATATGGCAAAAGGGTAAGATGAAGAAAGGTGCAGCCAGCTTTGATTATTTGAGAAATGGCAGAATGATTGAGAAAAATTTAGGTCATTTAATTTTGATTATTTGACAATTGAATTAAAAGTTGGACTTGGGCTAAAAAAAAAAAGAAGAAGATATCTTGGGTTCAATTAATTAGTCGGCAAATTTATTTTAAAAATTAAAATAATTTGACTTATTTAATATAAAAAAAATTTAAAAATTAGGAAAATTTGATTCTTATTCAATTCTTCGATTCTTCGTCTAAAATCAAGAATAAAACCAAACATGTTAGTTCTTGATATTGATACATGTAGTGGTATTTAACTTAAGAAGAACCAAATTAAACCGCAATTTGATTTGAGTCCGGTTCAATTCGAGGAGTTTTGTCCAACCTTATTTCTTATCCTTGTATAATTGACATCGTATTAAATAATTAAGATTCGCTATTTAATTGAAACAAAACATACATATATCAATTAAATAATGATAGAAATATTGAATATTCCATGATGCTACCAAAAATCTGCACATGCGAATACTCGAGCTTGATAATTAAGAATGACTACGAACATGACTTTCATAACTCGAACCCAATGATAAAGTTTGAGCATGAACAAAATTTTTGGAACTCGGGTCCAATGACAAAGCTTGAGCTATCGACACTTGAGGTTGATGACAAAGCTTGAGCACGAATGGGATCTCCTAAACCTAAAACAAAGGTGTTGAAGAGTGTACTCGTCACTCATTTGATACTTATGGGAAATATAGGCATAAAGCTATTAATTGAATTCATGTAAAAGTATACTTGAATAATGAACAGATGGATTGTGTTTATAGAGCTAAGCAGTGTAATCTTGATAGGATTTAGTCACTTCGATGTCTTATCTATTTAAAAGTCCTAGTGGACATGAGAGTACCGTAAAAGCTGGAGATTAGAGTTTCATTGAAATTGTAGGACTATTATAGTAGAGTCCTTATAGGATAGAGGACTCAAGAGAGAGAGAGAAAGAGACAAGAATCAATGGTTTGCGAACGTAGCATGCGCAAGGATCCATCCCGACATCATAAACCCTGAGGAGAGATCAACACATTGGTGGGTGAGATAGAGCTCAAGGATGTTCTTATCCAAAGAGAGTGCTCGAGCTTATCATGACCTCTAGCATAAGGTCAAGCCTGACCAAACGAGCTCGAGGATGTCTGATCCAAGGAAAGTGCTCAAGGTTATCATAACCTCGAGCTCGGGGTTGAGACGAGGTCAGGCTATACATTAATTGTATACATCAGTGGCTCCTATGCATCCATGTTTGAGACTCGAGGACGTTGATTAGAATGCTCAAGGTTCGAGAATGGGATATTGATTGCTCGGGGTGTACACTAGGCTACTCAAGGTTGATGTGTAAATTGTTTGAATTAAAATTGAAGGTTGCTTGAGGTGGATGTGAAGGTTTCATGCTCGAGCAAACACATTGTATACTTAGGTTTTTTATGCTTACACGAGACAGTGTATGAGGTGCTTGCTTGAGGACAAGACGTGGGACGCTTGTGCGAGACAAGGCTTAAGATGCTTGCTCGGAGTAAGGCTTGAGGTGCTTGCTCGGATCAATGCTCAATGTGCTTGTGCGGGATAAGATTTGAAGTGCTTGTTTGGGACAAAGCTGAGATGCTTGCTTGTTGTTGTTTTTTTTTTAAATAAAAAAAATTGAAAATAGTGTGATCTTCAATGAAAGTATCTTGTATAAGAACACGTTAGGAGCATTCCTTAAAGACTTAAGTCCCGAAGTAAAACAACTTGATATGATCCTATTGAAAGATCTTCCAATGATTGAGTTAGAGAATGCTGACTGTGAAAATCGAGAAAATATAGCCTTACAAGTACATCAGAATACCCATATGACTCAATTCAGAAGATCCAACAGAACTACTAGACTTCTACAAAGATATTCTTTGGCATTGCATTGTATTTTATTGATTGACAGAGGTGAACTAGAAAGTTTTAATGAAGTTGTACAGGTTGACGAATCAATCGAGTGAGCGTTAGCCATGAGGGATGAGATGGACTCATTATTGTCCTATCAGACATGATAGAGTTACCAAAAGAAAATAAGGTTTTGCTGAATAAATAGATTTACCGATTAGAAGAAAAACATGATGGAAGTAAGCGATATAAATCAGACTATTTGTAAAGGGATTTCAACAAAAAGAATGTATTGACTACACTGAGATTTTCTCATTTGTGGTAAAATTAACCACAGTTAGAGAAGTACTTAGATTAGAGGTAAAGTAAGACTTGCACCTAGAGCAATTGGATGTAAAGACAACATTTTTCGTGGTGCTCTGGAGGAAGAAATTTACATGATGCAGTCACAATGTTTTGAAATATAGAAAAATGAGAAAAATGACGTGCATACTTCAAAAGAGAATATATTGTCTTAAACAAGTTCCAAAATAGTGGTATAAGAAGTTTGATAGTTTTATGAGTAGTAATGGTTTCAGAAGATGTCAGGGGGATCATTGTTGTTATGTAAAGAATCTTGGGAAATCCTTATATTATCTTGCTGCTATATATTGTTGACATGTTGATTGCGGGTTCTTGCAAGCAAGAAATAAATAAGTTGAAAAATTTAACGAGTTTGCAAACAATTTCTTAGGATGAGAATTACAAAATTTTCACAAGAAAGTTATGTGAACAAGGTATTAGCATGTTCACGAAGGATGATGCAAAATCAGTTAGTACTCATTTAGCTAGTCACTTCAGGCTATCAAATGAACAACCATCCTTTATAGAGTAGGAGCGAGCCTACATGGTCAATGTGTCTTATGCATCTTCTATTGACAGTTTTATAGCCCCATTTGGTTCCCATTTTTCTCCATAAAAATGAAAAATACGATCGTTATCCATCACATTCAACCACCATTTTTTACTTTACATATTTTGTGTGGAGCCCATAACGGCTATATTTTTTATTCTCATTTTACGACTAACGTGTATCAAACAGGGCGTATATATGTTATGGTGTGTACAATATCAAATATAGAACATACAGTGGGAGTTGTGAGTAGATATATAAGCAATCCAAGCAAACATATTAATATAGAATAAAGTAGATTCTCAGATACTTGAGAGGTACTTCAAGATTTAGCCTTATAATTAAGAAAATTGGGTTTGAGATTACAGAGCTATATAGATGCTGATATGGCAGGAAGAGTCCACAAAAGTGGAAGGATGAAATGTTAATTTCAACAAAAAAGTCACTAATATTGACTTCAATATTGATTTGTCACTTATCTGAAATGATCATTATTTTGAATTAAAGAAACGAAAATGAGCCCCATTTGAATGTTGTAAATAGTCTATCATTAGTAGGATTATCATCTATTTAGTTCAGTAAGATCCTAATTCATTGTTCAATAGAATTATACTCCCACCGTCACATAAAGATAAACTTGCTTTTATTTTCACATAGATTAAGATAATGTAATTAATATGAGTAATGCTATTTAATATCACTGGTGTTAAAATAACAATCTATTGAATACTTATGTGACATTAAATGATAATTAAATAAGTCACTTAATTTCATATTTCATTGAGTCTATTACATAACACCACCTAAATTGATGTTATAGCACTATTGATGCTAGATAACATTATTAAATTAATATAGTTGAAAATGTAAATTTTACCTACATTTTTTCTATTATGCCTACATTAAATAATGATTTAAATAAAAGTAGTTCATATTTATTAATAACAATGCACATTAAATATGAACATATTTAAAAACTAAGAAATTAAATACAGTTGATAAGTGCGGATTTTCGCACTTATTTGGGCCGTTAAATTTAGATATTTGTGAGTTTTCATTAAGATTTTGCTACCTAATATAGTTTATTCTATTTTGTAGGTATTTCAATGCTAAATCCCAATTTGGAGAAGAAAACGGAAGAAGAAATGAAGAAAAGTTCAAAAGTACAAAAAAGAGGAATTGGGTTTCGATTCTTTAAAAAAAAAAAAAAAAAAAAATTATTTTACTGCAGCGCCGCGGCGCCCGATAGCGAGAAACCCGATTTTTGACCCATTTTTGGCTTATTTTTGACCCAACTTATCTCATTTTCTTCCTACAAAATAAATACTACTTGAAGACCATTTCTAGGGTAAGAAATCAAGGGAGGAGCAGCCCCAAAATAAGAGCAAAAATATGGAGAACTCCATTGCCAAACCTTGAAGAAAATGGGGAAGATGAAGGAGAAGCTCCAATGCCATTGATCTCAACTTTCCATATCTTCATCCATAAGTTTTTCTCTTCTTCTCTTTAATCTCATTTTCTATCAATGTGTTGTATTATTTTGTTAGCTATTATTGAATATCTTATGCATAGCTAAAACCTATTGTGATTGGGGGTTATTTTGGAACCCTAGAATGATAATTTAATCAATTTGTGCTTCAAAGTTCTTGAGATTGATGTGGTTAATTCATTGTGCTTAATGTATTTATTATTCTTCTCGATTATTTAGCGGGCCAACTAGATGATTGAGTTGTTTTCAATATATGCTATTTTGGAAATTTTAGTACGTAATCGCTAATTTAACCAAAACCTAGTAGCAACTACACTTTGATGAATTATGTGAAATTTTCTATTAAATGTAGGTGAATTATCACTTAAGTTAACAAATCGAGCTTGTGTGTTTGTGCTTAATTCAATTCGACTCTCTCGTGTGAATGCTTTTGTTAAATTAAATTTAGGGAGCTTATCCTAAGTTGTTTAATGAATAGGGTTGGGTAAATAGCTTATTTTATTCAACTAAAATGTAAGGAGAGTTTGAGGTAATCGAGCTTGTGATTATTCTCGATTTGTTGTTGATCTTTTGAACGAAAATCCTTTGCGAATATCGATTAGAAATTCATTCTAGCGGTGAAGGAGTACCCCTCGATCACATATTCCTTCCTTTGTTTCCTTTTTATTATTGTCTTTTCCATTTTTAGATATCGCTTTCTTTAGTTTAATCCAACCAAAACCTCCCCCCCCCCCATTTACTTATTTGCACATTTTTACTTTCTTATTGCAATTGGCGTAATTGAAAACAATCCTCTGCGGGAATGACCCCTTACTTACCGCATTACTATTTCAACGACACATTTTTAGAAAAGTAAGAAATATTATTTTGACCCCCTTTTGGGTGTGTCAACAGTATTAACAATGAAAGTGTCTTAAAATTTGAGACAAATGAAAAGATGAAGTAAATCTATATTTACGGGACGAAAGAGTAATTTATATCAATTGTATAAGTTCAATGAATTCTTAATTCATTTTTCAATAAAGTCATGGTGATAGATAATGTATCGAACAATGAATTGGGGATTTATTCATGATTTTAATTTCAAATCTAGTCTACCTCTTAAGTTAAAGTTACTAATAGAATAAAGTTAATTGTTTCAACACTCACTGAACTATGCAACGTGTCATGTTTCACTCACCGAATTTTAAATTGCACCCCATCGCACACTGAACTTTATAAAGTTGCACTCCATCACTAACCCGTTAACCTCCGTCTCCACAGTCTACCTACATGGAAGACGACAATCATATGTGGCCGTTAAATAATCCAAATTGGAGTTAGAAATAGAAAAAATAAATCTCTCTTCCTTTCTCTTTCTCTTTCTCCTTATTCTTCTTCTTCATCACCACCACTACCACTGCCAACTTTTCCCCCCTCAAATATGGAGACACTTTCATTATTTAAAAGAACTTTAATAGCCTATAAATAAGAACATCGTTAAGGTCCTCAACAATATTCAGCAAACAAAAAGAATTATGGATTGATTACTATTTCAATTTCAAGATAAGACCCAACAATGGCACCAAATAACAAGGAAATGGAATTGAATTCACTGATGATTAATAGACAAGGAAATGAATTGATGTTTATTGAACATGAATTGTATGGTGCATTGAAAATAATGAAAATGTAGATAGTAGGGAGCTTTTGAGAGGCTCCATTCTCTCCTACAACAGACTCGGTTTCTTCCTGCCTGATTCCTCTTTCTCCACCCCCTAATATTCTTGCGCCTTCTACAATGATTATATAAATTCCCCACACTACAAATCTAATTTTCTATTGGTAAATAGAGTGAATCCCTTGACTTGCGCTCACTCATCCGCACCTGCATCCACAACCTCAGCAATAGGTGGTGCTCCAGGTGGAAGTCCAGTTCTATCACACACGAGATAACAAATCGTTCGAAATTTTTCTCTCAGAGATTTAGATATTTACGTGTTGCTATTTCAGTTTTTCTATTTATTTACTTTTGAACCTTTGTGGGTCACACATTTGACTACACAAAAAGCCATCAATCGTCTCTTTTGAAATGAAACAGAAAAATAAAATCACCCCAATAACCAAACTCATGAAAAACAATAAAAAGTTTAGGGGGCTTTCTCTTTGCTAGTTTTCCGGCCGTTTTCTGTTTTCGATTTTTCAAAATATTGAAAACGCGTTATCTTTCCCATTTTTGAAAACGAGTTTTTGAAAACGGCTGAAAATTTTGTGAAAAAAAAAACAGAAAACGACTTTTTTACGTTTTAGCTGTTTTCTTCACAAATCTGCCAAAACTCAAAAAACACGGGTTGAGAAATATTTTTTTCAAAAAGACAAAAAGAACGAGTTTTTTTCAATCTCAAAATGGACACCCAAAACACAAAACACAAAACGAATTCAAAACTCAAAACACAAAACACAAAATTGAAACACGAAGAGAACGTCACCTATTGATTCACATCTAGGGCATTTATGGCAGCAAATGACAGCTTGTTGAGATAAAATAGAGATCTATGTGGAAAAAGGGGGAAAAAGTGGGATTGTGTGGGAATGATGCCTCTGACACATTGCAGTAGGGGGTTCATGCCTTCTACGGGATTTTTGAGGAATTTCACTTCGATGTGGAGATAAATCGAGCGTTTTTGATAAATTAGGGATCCCAAATTGCGACTTCCGTGATTAAAGAGGAAATACCTCCCAATGGCTTGTTGAAATGGTAGTATTTCTACAATGGCTTTTGACCAAATAATAGATGAAAAAAAAAAAAAAAATGCGAAAACTTAGAAAAACTATCAAAAAGCCAAAAATACCCTCACCATTCACACAAACCGACTTCTCTCTCTAAACCGACATTTTCTCTCTCTAAATCGACCACTCTCTATCTCTCTCTAAACCGACCAATCGGACACACTGACGAGCAGACCGGCTGAAGTCGCCGACGATGTCAGGGCCACACGTGAACGACCAGTGGACCCATCATATAGGTTAGCTTTTTTAATCAATGAAAATGGATTTTTTTTTATTGGTAGTAAGTTGAATTTTTGTATATTTACTTGGATTAATAGTTCATATATAGGTTAAAATGATGGAGTAGATAGATTGTGGACCATTTTTTGGGATAAAAAAAAATGGAATTTTGGCATGTTTTAAGGATCTCAATCGCCGAAAATGGAGATTTTCCGGCGACTAGAGAGGACGACTGAAAATCGGCTGCAAATAGCTGTTTTGACCGGCTGATTGCAGCCTTTTTGACCGGCTTTTTACTTTAAATTAATTTTTTTTATTTAAAATAACACTAAACAATTTAATTTTTCGAATTTAATTGTTATTCTGTATATTATACATAAAAGAAATTTAATAAAATTTAATTTTTTGATATAATAAAAGAAATAACTTTAAATTGATAATTACGAAAATGAAATAATATTATTTTTTTAATATAGTATATTCCAAATATAATTAAATAATACTTGTATTTTTTCTTCAATAATTTCCTTTTATTTTAAAAGGCATATATAAAATAAAATAAATAACTTTTTTAATTTAATAATTTACTACCATAAATCAAACGTAACGTAATTAAATAATATTTGTATTCTTTTGTTACTTTAATAAATTTATTTTGTTTTAATTGTATATATAAAATTAAATAAATAAATAAATAATTTTACATTGATAATTACGAGAATGAAATATTATTTTGTAAAAAAATTAGCACATTCTTATTTTATTTTCATTTGAATATTTTAATTAATATAAAATTCTTGAATTTAATATTATTTGTAAATAAATATTTATGTTTTTCAAAGTTAATTAAATAATATATATATATATATATATATATATATATCAAAGTTAATTAAATGAAGAAATTTATATTGATAATTACCAAAAATCAAATGTAATTAAATAATATTTGAATTCTTTTTTACTTTCATAAATTTCTTTTGTTTTAATTAAATGAAAAAAAAAATGAAATTGATAATTACTAAAAACGAAATTCAAAGGGAAAATTTAAATTGATAATTATTTTGTCTTTTTTTTTTTACTTGTAATCTTTTATGTAAATCTTTTTTGCGTATAATTGTTAGAATTCGGTTCACTTAATTTTTAGAGAATATGTTGTATTCTAGTATCTATTGTTTCATGTGCTAATAATTTGAATTTTTGTAGCATGGAGTATCATTTAGATGTGACATTGAGACAGATGCCAGGTAAGGTTACTTGGAACGGTAGCCTGAACAGTTATAGAGTAGTCCTGGATCAGTTGGATGCAGAGCATGAAGATATGCTTCATCAGTCCTTTTTGTGGCCCCTATACGAGTTGAGACACTTGCAGTTTTTGGGGCAGATCATCGATGCCCTACTATGTCGATGCTGAGTCCAGTCGATGGCGATGCCCTCCATTTCGATCTTGGGGGCAAAGTAGCCAGTTTTTCTGTGTTCGACTTTGCGATGATCACTGGATTGAAGATTACGGGCGTTGATGCGGGTCATGCCGGTACGTAGAGGGCTAGTAGGCTGCACGACACATACGTTCAGGGGCAGGGGTCAGTTTATTTGACGCAGCTGTTAGACACGATTATCAGGTGTGACGACATGTTAGATAGACTGAAGCTCAGCCTAGTCTACTTCTTGGAGAGCACATTACGATGTCACCACAGGAGGACTGCGATTGACCCCTTCCATCTGGAGATGGTCGATGATCTTGATACTTTTAACACATATCCGTGGGGCAGAGATGTTTTAAGGACACGGTGCATGTTTTCACAAGATTGCATTCGAAGCCGAGGGGGACCATGCGAAAGTATGATACATACGGATTGCCCCTGGCTGTGCAAGTATATGTTTCACATAATTTATTCTTAAAATATTGTTTATAATAGATATGAATGTAATAATTGTATTTGTTGCAGATTTGGGCGTACGAGACTAACCCAGTCATCGGTGACAAGTATGCCACTCGACTGGAGACACGTGTCTCTCGGATGCATCATTGACAAGCATCTCGAGTAGTCGGATATCCAACTAGCAAACAATTATCAGCTATCCTCGACGACGCTCAGGTGAGATAATACGTTTTTCGTTTATGTTGTTTGTAGCTCAGATATTTGATCACATGATTATTAACTAGTCGAAATGTGGTTATGTCAGGTTGAAGTCATAACTGAGTTGATGCCATCGATGGAGGAGGAGGCTCACGGATATGGGCGTGAATTGACCAATCCGCACAATGAAGATGAGCCGACTCTTGATTCCATCACAGACCCCGATGAGGTACGTGAATAGAATATATAATGTTCATCGCTATGTGTTATCTGACTTTCGTTAAATAAAAATTAATTGGTCACTCGTGTAGGAGTGCGATATAGTTGATCGACGATTGTCTCCGGAGAGGGCATCATCGTCGCCGAGGCCATTACCATCCCCCCCCCGAGGAGATCACCCCGCCTATGAGATCTCTTTCTCCTCCATCTAGGCACCTCCCCCATGGATCTCCTGCACACGGTGACATGTATGTCCTTCTGACTAGATTTATAACGGAGATGAGAGTGGAGACAGGGGCGATGGAAGAGGAGATAGTGGCGCTACGAGGGGAGATGAGAGAGGTGGGGGCACTACGGGATGATGCAGGGAAGATGCGAACCGAGATGCGTGACGAGATATCGAGCTTAGGTCAGGATGTATCAGTGCTACGCAGCCATATATCAGACCTTGACGTGGCAGTCGTAGCTCTCCGATGCGATATAGCAGGACTACGAGGAGATGGAGATGGAGAGGGTGATGGAGAAGGAGATCGAGGTTACTCACCATTATGGTCAGATGATGGATTACAGTCACTATGGATGGCGGTACGAGGGATACCGGAGACGAGGGTGCAGGAGGCGGGGTCAGGGGGTGGCCTAGATGGTAGGTGAGGTGAGGAGCCTCGAGGAGACGATGATGAGGGTATAGGAGGTGGGGCCAGGGGGTGACCTAGATGACAGGTGAGGTGGGGAGCTTTGAGGAGACGATGGCGGGGGTACAGGAGGCGGGGTCAGGGGGTGACCCAGATGGCAGTTGAGGTGGGGAGCCTCGAGAAGATAACAGAGACGATGGCAGAGGCCGTGACCCCAACGGCGGTGGAGAGCACGACCCCCGAGGTGGTGGAGGCCGATAGTACACTCGACGTGGGAGCAGGGAAAAAGCGTGTTGTAGCCGACATGGAGCAGGTGGTCGGCAAGAGGGCTAGGTTGCCGTCGCAGTATGTCATTTCTCCATTTACAACCAAGACGAAGATGAGGACGTTCATTGACGGGACGTACCCCAATCTCTTCAGAAAGGTGGACCCTACGAAATGGAGACTGTTCGAGCCGACATGGAGATCGATGAGGCCCGGGTACGTATTGTATTAATTTATTAACGTGCATTATGTCTACTCTACTAAGCGTCATTTAACATTCATTTTGTATTGTTTTCAGAGTCAGCCACACGATATCTTCGAAAATGATCCCTGATGTATACAAATGGTTCCACGACATCAGCTGGCCTGGAGCATGGCTCGCCGACTCATACTCAACACCGAGTTTGCACGCGTTGTTATCATAGAGCACGATTCGCTCCAGTGTTTGGGTAATACATACACGGTCCCCGATTACATGATGGAGTGGGTACTCGGAGTGTGGCCGAGTGTCGGAGGGAAGCCATGGAAGAAATGTACACATCTGTACATTCCAGTGATCGCGAACCTACACTGCTTTGCCGTAGAGATCATATTCGCGGACTCCACTATCTATGTGTATACTCCGATCATTCGTGTCTGACACAAGGCCAACTCGAACAGGTCTTGGAGCCTCTGGCTGTGATCGTTCCTATGATGGCTAGACGAGCGGACGTGACTGTGCGAGATAGACTAGCCATCGTGCGGAATGTGACGACAACGAGACAATCCGTATCATAAGTTTTTATACTTCTATTATTACCTATAATATTTTATTTTTTAACTGCACAATTTCTGATGTAATTTTTCTAACACATTATGAGTACATAAAATTTTTGAGTATAAGACATAAGGTTGATGGAATCAACCAATCATGGATTAACATTTGGCGTCAGAAACTAGCATGTGATTTGTACGAATTCAATTGTGATCCGTAAATATTCCTACAATCGATGTAAACATTTTTCAATTATTTGTATAATTATAAATAATTGTAAATATATGCATATTTATAAATGTATATGAAAGTTTTTTTAGAGATCAATGATTGTAAATATATATCTGAAATTTATAAATACTGACATGAATATAAATATTATTCATTTAACATCAATAACATTACATAGTCAACTAATTATCACTCAGAGGAACTTGACTATTACAATTTTGACGAGTATGACCGACTTCTCTACATCTGCCGCACCTACGCGGTCGAGAAAATTCTCCAGTGGAGGATATTCTAGAAGTACGTAGACGTCCAGGGCCACGCGGTTCAATTATCGGTGGTGACAAACTATTAAATGAGAGAATACGACCAGTAACTTCCCAATCAGCTTCGTTTGGTAGGGGAAATATAGTGTCTGCATACGCTGCTCTCCAATAATCAGTCGTGTAATAAGGAGAGCATAATGTATTCGGTGCAAAACCTTTGTATATAGCTACTGTGACTGTATGCTCGCATGGAAAACTCTCCAGCTGAAATCGATTATAAGTGCATGTGTTGTATGTCAAGTCCACTATGTATGCCAAATGACGTGAACAATGTACAGAGAAGCGCGACTCATCCAACGGTTCCACAACCAACCTTCTCCCGACCTCCGTAGCCTTGAGTAATTTATCATCTTGAGCCGGGGCTAGCATGCTCGTGCAATTCTGTGATTCTGCACGTCGGTCGTGAAACCACTGCTGCAGCTTGGTACGGATGTTCTCAATCATTGCAATGATTGGCAACTCTCGATCCTTCTTGAACAGTGAATTCAGAGACTCTACGTTGTTCGACGTCCTGGAAAATGTGACTGCGCCCAATGTTTCATCCCCATTTTGGTAAGATACTCCCATGCCGGGTACGACTTATTTCCTATCTCGATCATAAACATATTATAGTCCTCGACACTGTAAGCTTCCGCCGCACTCCTAAACAATCCAACGATGTCTTGACCCCTATACCTAGTCTTCAGATTACCCTCTATAATACATGCAGTACCCATGATGTACTTCGGGGAAAACTTCAGCGATATTATTTATCAGAGACTGACCCCGATCAGTTATAAAGGCAAGATCCTCGACATCCCCGATCACTTCCCTAAGCTTCGTAAAGAACCAACACATTGTCATATCATTCTCACTGTCGACTACGCCGAATGCAAGTAGGTAAATTTGGATGTTGGGATCTTGACATGTAGCAATAATCAGTTTGTCCCTATACTTCAATTTCAGAGTTGTACCGTCGACTAAAATTATGGGTCGCATAGCATTTTTAAATCCTCTGATGCATTGTCCAAGAGCTATGAATAAATACTTAAAACAATTCTCGCCTTCTGTCGCAATAAAATAAGAAGAACCATGATTAGTTGTCCCCAAATTATGGCAGTACCTAGCCAATTTCGCATAACTCTCCTCGGCCGAGCCTATTAATTGCTCTAATGAGCATTCTTTGGCCTTCCAGGCCTTCTAGTAACTCAGTTTCACTCCGTAGTTTCGTCGGACGTCGTTGACGATGTCTGAAGGTCTATAGATCGTCCGTGGGTCCTGATACTTGTCCATTATTTGTCGACCAATAAACCATGACCAAGCTTGTTTGTGATCATTTACACGAGTCCCCAATCCGCAAGTTTGTTCTCGGGTATACTTGCAAACTATAAATGACTCATTCGTATCCATCTTAGTCGCTTGCAACCGCCAATGACAATTATTGTTGACGTAAACAAGTGTCAACAAAGACTTGTTTGATTTCTTTACCTTGAACTCAAAGTTGAATTTCAATGTCAGCTCGTGCACAGCTACCTGTAGATCTATCTTTGTGACAAACTGCTGCCCGACGTGCAGATCATCATCATCGAGAGCCACACATGAATAATTAGATGACGGTCAACTTGTTTCAGCCTCTGTGTTCCCACTCCACTCACATCTACGCCGGGATAAAGCAGTCAAATCCTCATTCGTAATTTCATTTGCATTCATGTTCTTGCTGTCTTGAACTACCGACTGAACTCTGTGCGGCACAACGATATCACGATCTGGTAAAACTGTATCGGGAATATTAGCTTCATCCTCGCGAGCTATCTGCATTGTATCCTAAAAACCTGTTACTCTATCTGAGCCAACATTTATACCTTCCGTGTCATCCTTCCTCACTAATGTCACGCAAATAGGGGTCATTTGCGTTTTGTTCAAGTCAAACAAATAATTCACATGAACATCAGATGTAATCTTTGTAGGTGGAATAGAAAAAGACAAATGCTCTCTGAATTGAAATCTTAATACCATATCGTATCGAGATGAATCGACGTTTGGACTTTTCTGTATATCGCCAAACAATTCATCGTACGATGTACTCTCTGTTATATGTGTTGGAATACTATCTTGTATATCATTCGACCATTTTCATGCCCATCGATTACTTTCATCCAATTCGAAATCACCAAAGTAACAAACTGGGAGTACAATCCTCATATCTACATGACAAAATTTATTCATTCAAAAATTGGGCTTACAGCATCAATTAAAACAAGAAATAAATTTAACAGTCGGTTGTTTACAGTTAAAACAGTCGAATATTCGGCTGTAAACGACGTTCGACTATTTTGGTCGTGTGGCTGTTTGACAATCGAAAAATTTAACTGAAGATAAATTTTTTCTCCTATTCGTGCTAAAAAAAATTATATACAGATGCTAAAAAAATTATCTGCTACAATCCATAAATCTTAATATTTTGATTTTTAATATACATTTAACGAAAATAAAATTAAACATACGTAAATATACTTACCGGTTCGAAGTTATTGGCAGAAAATAATTTTTTTCTTCAACTATCGATATTTTTGAAATTTTCAGATTGAAGAAGATGAAAGAGTTTTTATTTGTGTAGGATCTGATTCTAAAATTTTCAGCATGGAGTTTTTGGTTTTTATTTGTTAAGTAAAAGGGTAGTATTGTATTTTTAAAAAAATAATATTTATAATTGTTTTATATACTTAAGGGCATTTTTGTATTTTGATATTCATTAGGTCAATGTGAAAATATGCTATGAATAAAAAGTCAAATTGAAAATAAGGTCCTTTGATTGGGCCAAACTTAAAAGAACCCCGTGATGAAATAAGGAGATGGTTGTATGGTTCTTCTGACCTGGGAATTTCTTCTTCAATTTGGATTATTTAACGATCACATATGACTGTCGTCTTCCACGTAGACGGACTATGGAGACGGAAGTTAGCGAGTTAATGATGGAGTACAACTTTGTGAAGATCAATGAGTGATGAAATGCAACTTAAAGTTCGATACGTGACACATTGCAAAATGGGTTAGTCTACATGTACACCTCATAGTGTACATAATAGATTACACCCCTCTCACATGGAGGGGGACTTACACATAATTAAATATTCGTAGCCTCCTTCCATGTGAGGTGGATGTAGTCTATTATGTACATTATTATGTATATATAAACTAATTCTTGCAAAAAAATTGATACCCCATTTGACCCACATTATTATTCTCATTCTCATTCTTCTACTCATTTTCAACCACACATTCTTCAATAAAATAATATTTTTCATCACATCAATAACTTTTCCTTCTTTTTCAACCACACGTTTTCCATCATATCACTATTTCAAAATTCATTTTTCCTCAATAATTTCTATCAAACACACTCTGAGCAAGTGTTGAAACAATTAACTCACATAAAATAGTCCCCCAAGCCCCCAGCACCTCATCCCGCGGACAGCACACGGTCAAAGATGAGCGCAACAGACCGACAATACCGTGTCCCCTTCATGCAACTCCCCACTCCGTCCCCACCAAGCGCAAGTGCAGGCACGCTGTAGTAAAGGGGCAATTGTAATCCAAGCAGACCGTTATTCTCGAATCTACACTATTTCCTTTTCGGTTTTATTATCTGTTCTTCCTTTCTTTCCTAATTTCTTTGAGATTTCAATTGATATTCTAAAAAATCATCCATGGCCCATGCTATAATTTAGTTACAGAAAAACACGCGCCTTTTACAATTCTTAAAGAAAAACAGGAATTTGGAAAGATGTGGAGGACGTCTTTTAATTTGTTCAAACATGGCATCATTGGCATGGTGCCAGCAGCTCGCGCTAAGATGGGTGGTTCTTGCTTTGTTGGATATACTAGATTGATGGGTCCGTCATTTTGTTTCTTTAGTTCCACCGTGGGCGGCGGAGGCGGCGGTGGAAGTGAGAATGGTGATAATTGTAATGGAAATGGAAATACGATGACGTATGCTGAAGCAAAGAGGCTTATGAGGTTGGTGAATGTGGAGGCATTGAAGGAGAAGCTGGGGATGGATAACAAGGAAATGATTTTATACTCTGAGCTTTTAAAGGCCTGTGAGAGCTTTGGTGTAGCCAAGTCGGCCGATGAGGCCGCCGCCTTCGCTCGAGTTCTTGATGAGGCCGGCGTTATTTTACTCTTCCGCGACAAAGTCTACCTGCACCCCGATAAGGTTATATAATTTGTACCATCTCTATCTGCATCTATAAGTTTCTTATCTCCTATTGTGTTTTTGTGTATGAGAGAATCAAGAATGGGGGCAGATCAGTGGATAACGGTTCTGATATTCCAGAAGGGATTTGTGGGGTATGCATGATTTTTGCTTTATATTTAAGCTGATGGTGGGGCTTAGGAAAAATAAAGATCAATTCTTGCCCCTAACCCAAAGGCAAAAGCGATCAAAACCATTATAAGAGATGATTAATGGATCAGAAAAGGCAGAAATAACTAAATTGCCTGTTGACCGAATCGAATTTGCAATACAAAACTCCACTTAACTGTCTTTTGTTTCCATGTTTTCCTTTTATAACTCCCCCTCGTCCATCAACCCCCTCCCATGGGTAGTTTGTTATTAATATCTAGTAATCTTTGGGCTCGATTCTGTTCAGTAGCTATTAGGTAATGTTTTCATTTAGAAAGCCTTAATTACTTTAACTGAAATTAAAAATCTGCATCTGTTAGTAGTGAATGCTAATTTTTTTTTCATGCCCAGTAGGCTAAATCAAGCTTTCAGTTGCAAAAGCTGGATTTTAGGGTTGTCGGAGGTATTAACTTGTTATTTTAATGAATTACTACATAGATATCTCGTTTGTCATCTTTCAATTATGAAAATCTGCTTGTTTTAAAGTTAACGAATTCTAGTTAGACTTTCAATAAGCACGTGTCCTGTTTGGCAGCGAAAGAGGAATAAGAAAAATAAATGCTGTGGGTTTAATGAAGTTGATAGTCTATTGTCATGCTATGTAAATAAGGTGATAATGATTTTCTGAATTGAGTTTGATTTTAAGCTGCTTTTCAGTTTCTAGTTAGTTGCCAAACAAAATAACCTGATCTTGTGATGACCTTGAAATGAATTTTCTTAGATCTTGTGATGAACTTGAAATGAATTGAATTCTATATTTGAAAGGCATTTCCATGTATAATATTTTCCCCTATTGAAGCTATCAATGAATTTGTCTCTCATAGTCTATATATGTGGCTTCATCTGTTTTCATGATTTTCTATTTTAGGTGGTTGACCTTGTTAGAAAGGCAGTGCCTCTCCCACTTTTACCTGAAGATGACCCAAGTAAGTATGAGCTGAAGAAGTTGCGAGAGAAGAAAGAAGAAATCGATGTTCTAGCACATAAACAGGTACGTCGTATTTTGTGGACCGGGCTGGGGCTTGCCGTGTTCCAAGTCGGGCTTTTCTTTCGTCTAACTTTCTGGGAATTTTCTTGGGATGTTATGGAGCCAATTGCATTTTTCACAACCACAACTGGGATAGTCATAGGCTATACTTACTTCCTGATCACTTCAAGGGACCCGACTTACCAAGACCTGCTGAAGAGGCTCTTTCTCTCAAGACAGAGGAAGCTCATCAAGAAGCATAATTTTGATGTTCACAAGTTCGTGGAATTACAGAAGAAATGCAAATTACCTGTGCACACATGTGTCGCTCTCAAAAAGCAGATGGGCATAGTAGAAGAACCAGAGGATCTTTTACCTGGCCATTGAAACCATGTAGTTGATACGGCTTCTTCAATCTTACATTTTAAATATATTTAGTTTCGCAGTCAACCAAAAGCTCCCATTTTCTTTCTTGCTTGCTTCCTGAGCAAGATCTTGAAATCGGACCTGTCTTTTAAAGTCTTTTTTCTAGATAACATGGAAAGGATTAATGCTGACAAGTGACTAAGGTTCTAACTATCTACTGTCAAATATTATTTCGAATCCAGATACAGATTTCACATGAATTAGATTCATAATTTTTATTTTCTTATCTGTAATGTGCTAATTACGTTGCAAATTTGTCTAAGCAGGTGCATTTTTTAGAATAATTCGTTCTTGCATAGTTGAACTTATTAGGAGTTGAAATAAATCAATACAATACAAGAGTTATGATGATGGTGTGTTGTGCATAATGTTCTGGATGATGATGGTGTGTTGCGTATAATGTTCTGGATTTATTTCTTCCTCTAGCAAGATGACAAACAAAAAAAATGATGCTCTTAGTCTCCTGAATTCCCTTCCTTTTGGAGAGTCTTGTTGGATATGAATAAGTTGCTGTTAATATGGAAATGTATTCTTGAAATGTTAGATTTACCCCGACGTTAGTTTGTTTACTTAGTTGATCATGGTTATATATGCAAGGATGGGCCTTAGTAACTTGAGGAAGATGTGTTGAACATGCAATTTAAATAAATAAGTTTATTTTTTTTTCTCTTAGATGAGATGATTCAACATGGTATTAGAGCATATGAAGGTTCACAATTCAAATTTCGCTACTATCTATTTATGAAAATTGTGCACGTACCATGTCTTGACCAAAAAATGAGTTCGGGATGCACATGAGGTGTTCAGGATATAATTTAAAAAATACATTATTTTTTCTCTGATAGTTTAGATTTTTAGAAGAGGTGATTCAACTTACGGAAATCAGATGTCTTTTTAATGGGGATGCAGGAATGGGGACCATGGTAGGCTCCCTACAAGTGGAAAAAGGAAATACAGAATCATCATTTGGACTATAAAAAGAAAATAATTCCTTAGAGACATCTCCAACCGGGGTATCGGGCTTTTGAAGTAGTAGTGGTGACAGTGTTATGCATCTCTTACACTGCAGCCTGTTTTAGAAATCTACATGTGCTCTAAGTAAGAATCTGTAACGGGTAAATCTAGCAGCCTCGCAGAAAAGGCATTTTCATTTATGTTACATTCCATCAGCTGCTGGTAGTCAATCAATTTATAATTCTTCTTCTCTGTAATATGGTTCAATTGATAACCTTTTTGAGAAGAGATTATTATGGATAAAGCATTTGCCAGTTGAGTTTTGAGTGTCTCTATTTCTGCTAGAGCTTCATTTAACTCGGATTGCAGTTGGAGAATCTGCATCTGGAGGGATGAAATGAGGCCAGCACAGCCATAAACCGGCTCCTTGCGCCTTGTTGTGGCCTCGTATACCAAACTGATCGCAGCATCTCCTCGATCATGTACTGGAATCTCCTGCTGAAACAAAACATGTCAGATGAGAACAACTTCAGGTATGCTATCATTCCCCAGAGTGAACTTAGACTGTTGTTCCAGTTTCCTGTCTATAAATGCAGCATTACCATAATATAAAAGAGACTGAACATTGTTGTATATAATACTATTGTCATGGATAATCGACTCATGTACTATATTATCACCATGCACAGAGCACCAGCATGCGTGTAGTTAATGATGATAAAACCTATCATATTTGAGTCGATTGATAAATTAGTATGATGACATTTATCACTCCAGGGAGACTGTTGAATTACCTTGTCTAAAAGCTTAAGCTATTAGGCACGGAACTAGTTTATCTATTCAAATTTAGTCCTTCAACACATGCAACTTATAAGGTGTGTGTAGTGTGTGACATATTGGAATGGTGCATGTAGTAAAATGATAACATTTTACTGATGTTACTGGCACCAAATATTCGATGAACAGCTGCAAATTTATGAGGTTCAGAAGGCGGAAAGTAGGGCAAGAAGATGCAATCTTTGGTGCACCGCCGGCGGAGGAGCTTGCATGCAGCACAAGGCATAATGTTTTTGCTATATGATTCCATTGGAAAATTAGAATGAGAGCTTTTTTCCATTTTGCAAAACTTGCAGGGCTCTGCTGCTATTTATTAGTACACCATGCCATGCAGTCACATTGTTAAGGAAATTTTCTGGAAGAACAATCTACGATATCTTTGCACTCCAATTGGTCCTTTTTATTTTGTATTAATTATGAACAATCTACTATCTCTTGGCACTCCAATTGGACCTTTTATTTGTTTTAATTATGCCGTCAAATTCAGGGAGATTCTTTCTAGTTTCTACCAAATGGAAATTGCTAGAGTTTGGGAGATTTTTTCATTATGTATTTATGGGTAAATTGGTCTGAACTCCCTAATCTTTCACATAATTTACTAGAATTAAGTTGTGTTGCCAGATTTTTTTAAACATCTTTGTTGACAGAGAAGATGTGTAAAAAAATGATTGGATGACATTGTTGACTATTTTTTAAACCATCCAATGAACTTCTATCGTGTGAACATTTTGTCATCTTAGATGTCAACAAGATTGAATTTACTATAGGTCCTCAACCTTCAAAATGAGGTTATGGGTTCCTAATCTATTTAAATATATGAATTTGTGTTCCCATGTGATTGAAATTATCGTTATAGACGTTAAAATTGTGCATAATTTTCACTGACTCGCCAATTAGATGGAAAATCGTCAAATCACTTAACATTTATCTCCAATTCAATTGAAAGTCGTGTGTTATTTTATGTCTGAATTGATAATTTTTGTAATGAGAAGATCCAAATTCAAAGATTTAAATAGGCTGGAGCCCCAAAATCTCACTTTTGAAAAATGAGAAACCCAACCACAATTTACGCTATTTTTATATTTGACGCCAGCATTTGCTCCTGGAATGATACTTGAATCCAATGAGCATGTGACTTAACAGGACATTTGCAGAACAAGATATCTAAGCACTGTGCGCAGAATTTCGTTGCTGAATATTGTATTGATTTAGGGATTAAATAAATTTAAGTTAAATATATTTACAATTTTGTTTAAGTTTAAGGTAGTGATGTCAAATGGATCGTGCCTCACTATTTAAGAGAAGTTCGAAATGGCCTGCCTATAGGCCATGGTTGGTTTGGGTTTTGTGGCATGATGCCAGAAGGAAATAGCATAAAAACAAGCGAAAGCTGTTCGAACGAGGTCACATCAGTCATGTTCATCTAGCACGATCCTAAAAATAAATAGAAGAGTTATGCCTCCTTAAAGTTTGACGTAGTGATGTCAAGTTGGTTGGGTTAAACAGTTTAAGAGCCTGGCCGCCTACAAGCTCAGGGTGGTCTGAACCAAAGGAAATGGTTTAAAAGGCATCTAATTCCGAGTCAAAAAAAGAACAAGGGGTGCATCCTTAAAGTTTGAGGTTGTGATATGAAGCTGGGTGGATTGGATAATAAGAGCACAGAGGACCCAACTACCAACTATTTTTGTCTTCTTACTGTGGAATTGCGCGATAAACCAAGAAATTAGCACAAGTAGGTAGTGCCTTCCCCACATGTGCATGTACCTGATATTTTATCAAACAAAATCAGACAAAAAATGGAAATATCTAGGTGTGGGCCCTATTCAATGTTAACCGTCGACAACATTTTCAACATGTCTAAGTCATAGATGCAAAACATAGGGGGTACGTTTCAAAAACTCTTGGTCAAACCGTTTAATTTTTACTTTGAATCTTTGAATTTTCAACAATTGAATATTTTCACATTTGCTTGAATGTTAAAAGAAAAAGATGTCCTTCTTAAAATAATTACAAAATATTATTTTATTTAAAAAATAATACTATCATTTTAATTAATAAGTGAAAATCAAATACTTCACATTTAAATTTTCAAAACAAACAAACTTTTCTTATATTTATTCCAACACAAATAAAAATTATCTTATCTGTCATCTGCTTTAACATCAAAATCTTAAAAATTTACCGAATGCTAAACATTAATCAATTCGATTCGATATAGGCATTTTCCCATCCTGTTTAAGGAGAGATGGGGCGGGGCGTTTGTCCCGTTTACGTACCCGTTTTTATTTTTATTTTTTTTATGCTTTTGATAATTCATTTTTATTACTTTATTCATTAAAGTTTAATATAATTATTAAAATTTTCAATTAATTATTTATTCTATTTTTCGAATTAAAAAGATTTTTATTGTTTATCATTTTTTTTAGATAATCTTAATTGTCATATTCTATTAGAATTAATTAAATTTCGTGAAATTTTTCATTTAAAGTATTGAATTCTTAAAAATCAAATACTTCACATTTAAATTTTCAAAACAAACAAACTTTTCTTATCTGTTTATTCCAACACAAATAAAAATTATCTTATCTGTCATCTGCTTTAACATCAAAATCTTAAAAATTTACCGAATGCTAAACATTAATCAATTCGAATCGATATAGGCATTTTCCCATCCTGTTTAAGGAGAGATGGGGCGGGGCGTTTGTCCCGTTTACGTACCCGTTTTTATTTTTATTTTTTTTATGCTTTTGATAATTCATTTTATTACTTCTATTCATTAAAGTGAGACGATAATATAATTATTAAAATTTTCAATTAATTAATTTATTTTTAAAAGTTAAATTTTTCGAATATGTTTGGTAAACTAAGATTTTTATTGTTTATCATTTTTTTTAGATAATCTTAATTGTCATATTCTATTAGAATTAATGAAATTTCGTGAAATTTTTCATTTAAAGTATTGAATTCTTAAAAAAAAAAAAAAAAAAAGGCGGGGTGAGGTAGGGCCTGGCCGGGCCCCTGTTACTCGTACCCCCTTCCCAATTAAGCGGTCCTACGGGTATCGGATATGATGAATTTTTTACCATCCCTAAATCATTAAGTATATTTATGTATGTTCAATTTCGTTTTCTTGAAATTAGTATACGTTTTAATCGATAAATCTTATTTCGACATAAATTAGCATATAAATGAATTTTTTAACAGATTTATAATTTTTTTAAACACGAACAAGAAAAAGATTTATCTGCATATATATTCTTTCAGACAAGAATCATGGCAACATTTTCGGACAAACTTAACAGTCAGCTGTTTTTCGACGTGGTTTTAACAGCTGGGCCAGGCTACTGGGCTAACTATTTTTTAATAAATTTCTGTTGCCCAGTGAATGAGCCGATTTTTCGACTAATTTTTTTCTTATAATTAATTTTTTTCGTGATGCAAATATGGTTGTAATCCCTTTTTTGTTTGGTGATTTCGAATTAGATAAAAAAGATCGATGAATATTTCAATTTTCATAACATCGAGTACATCATATGCGGGAAAGTATCATATTTACAAAACAAGCTGAAGGTCGATCCCTATCAATACGATATAGAATTGAGATTTCAATTCAACGTGCATTCATCCATTCCGATTTTACCTATGAAAATTGTCTCTGATGCTGTAGTGAACTATCTATTTGAATTGAACAAAATGCACAAGACTCATCTTTGCGAAACTTTAGTAAGGATGTCACTGAAGGTGAACATGAAAATTTGAATGGAGGGGGATCACAATGTCAATGATTTTTGAGACACGGTGAAGATAGCTCGTGGAGATGATGTGGTTATTTCAGATATAGTTGTTCATTATCGTGATCTTGTTGTTACGCACAAAATTTCCTCTCTAATTCACGACAATGAAAATGAAAATGAATTTACAAATGAGGGTTTGATTGCTTTATCCTGTTAGAGACATGAGTGAGGTGGCAGCTCAGGGGCTGGATTGAATGGACTGTTCTCTAACTCTTTGTGTGTGGTTCCCAATGATAATTTGTATGTCGAACAACTGTTTGAAACAAAAAAGATTTGCATGAAGCCATTCACCAAATTACACTGAAATACAATTTTGAGTTCAAAGTAAAAAAATTAAACAAGTCATTATTGACGATTATCTGCGTCAACGACAATTGCCGTAGGCGTTTGCAAGCGACGAAAATATATACGAATGAGTTATTTGTAATTCGTAAGTATATACATGAACATACTTGCTAAGTGGGAAATTCGTCGAAATGATCATAGGCAAGCCCGAACATGATTTAATGGTCGACAAATAATGTACAAATTTCGGGACCCACAGACGATCTACGGACCTTCGAACATTATTAACGATGTCTGTCGAGAGTACGGATTGGTCATGAACTACCAAAAGGCCTGGAAGGCCAAAGAATGCACGTCGGAGGATTTAATGGGCTTGATCGAGGAGAGCTATACTAAATTGGTCAGGTATTTCCGTAACATGAGGACAACTAATTCTGGCCCGACATTTTTTATTGAGACGGGGGACGAGAATTGTTTTAAGTTTTTCTTCATGGCTCTTAGATTATGCATTTGGAGATTTCGAAATGTGATACGACTTCTAATTCTAGTCGGTGGTACAAATCTGAAAGTTAGATACAAAGGCAAGTTGATTGTTGCTACATGTCAAGAGGCCAATATCTAAATTTAACCTCTTGCATTTCATATAGTCGATAGAGAGAATGATCTGTCAATGCGTTGGTTCTTTACAAAGTTGAGGAAAGTAATCAGGAAAGTCGATGACCTTATATTTATAACTGATCAGGGGCCGTCTACAATAAATGATATCACTGAAGTTTTTCCATAGGCACATCATGGGTATTGCTTATACCATATATAAGGCAACTTGAAGACTATATATTGGGGCAAAAACATCATTTCATTGTTCAGGAAAGCGGTCAAAACTTACAGTGTTGAAGAGTGTAAAAGTACGTTGTTGAAATAGGAAGTAAATCATTCTATTCATGGGAGTATCTAACGAAAATGAGGATTCAACATTGGGCGCGCTTATATTTTTCAAGACGTCGATACAACATGATGATGTCAAATAACGCAGAGTCTCTCAATACATTATTCAAGAAAGATCGAGAGTTACTAATCCTCGCAATGATTCAGAACATTCGTAACAAGTTGCAGCAATGATTTCATGATCCACGTGCGAAATCACAGAGTTGTACGAGCGTGCTAGCCTCGGCTTAAGAGGATAAACCCTTTAAGGTTGTAGAGGTTGTGAGGAAGTTGAATATGGAACCATTGGATGAGTTGCGTTTCTCCGTAAAATGTGCATGTAATATGGCATATACTGTAGACTTGACTGATAACATGTGCACGTGCAGTCGATTTCAATTGTAGAGTTTTTCATGCGAGTATGTAGTCGCGGTGGCTATGTATAGAGGTTTTGTAGCGAGAACATTATGATCTCCTTATTATACGGCTGATTATTGGAGAGTAACGTACGTTGAGACTATATTTCCTCTACAGAACGAAGTCAAGTGGAAAGTTCCTGACTATATTCTCTCACTTAATAGTTGTTGTCACCCAAAGTTAAATTACGTGGTCATGGATGTCCACGTATGTATAGAATATCATCTACCGAAAAGTTTCATCAACCACATTGGTGTTGTAGGTATAGAGCAGCATGACATACTCGTCAATTTTGCACAAGCCAGATTCTTCTAAATGACAATTAGATGGATGTGTAATGATATCACTGTTAAATGAACAATATTTATATATTTTTATAATATTCACAATTATTTTACAATTAAATATACAATATGTAACGCCCCGACCATTAGTGGATCGGAACGCTACTTACTTTACTTTATTAATCGGTAGTTCAGTAATAAGTGTACACATTTTCTTAGCGGAAGCTTAAATTTTACAATAATAATTTCAAAAACAATACTTGAAATGCTTTAAACAAAATACTCATAATTTTCTAAAACTTCAAAACAGAATTTATTTGAAGAAGATATAATGTGTCCTCGTATTCAGCGTTATTCAAATGTTTTAAAGACATAATTTAACAGATGTTTCATAAAAATAAACCTAAATAACTTGTTCACTAATTTTCATGGGCTCGTTGCATCACTCTCCATCTTCTCCTTCATCCATGCCCAATGTAGCAAACTTTCAATCTGTAAAGAAGGGATTAAACCCGTGAGTTGAAAACTCAATAGATATCATTGGTGCATTCGTGATTAAACTATACATTTCAAAAACTTGTAACTTTAAAACCTTTTCATAGTAGGATTTTCGGTAGAATCCTAATCACGTAGAGTCATGACTTAACACGACGTCTCGACCGGACATTCACGTCGTACCCGAAGGCACCATTTGACATGGAAATGTATGCCGTACCGAAGGTACCATTTGACATACAAACATTAACATAGATCATGCCATACCGGAAGGCACCATTTGACATGGAAACATCATTTGTAAGAAATATACTACCTAACACGAATCAACTACTTTGCACCTCCACCTACCTTGATTGAATACTTTGAAAATTGTTGAAAAATGCACTCCTTTGATGTTTGAAAACCCTTGAGGATTGATGCTTGAAAACACTTCTCAAAACTTTTAGGAAAAACTAGCTTTTCTTTCTCTCATTTCTCTATTGAAAACTCTCTTCTATGTTTAGAAGCTTTTGTTTTTGGTGTGAGAAAAATGAGTGTGAAATGAGGTCTATTTATAGGTGCATTTCTCATAGCTTAAGGAATATGAAGGGTCAAACTCTCATTTAAGATGAGAGAACATGGGGTGCCATTATGTGGGAGTTTTAAGATATTAACATGCTAGAAAATCGTGTGTTAAATTCCATGGCTTTTCACATTCGGCGTACTTTGGTTGATGCTGCACAGCTTTCAGTATTTCTATCATAACATTTTTTCTCGATATCCGATTGAGGTGATTCAAAGTGCATTGGAAAGCTAACTCAAAGAGTTGCAACTTTTCTTCAGATACATTTTCCAATTCAAATGTTGTCTATGTCAAAAATTGGTCTAAAATGAGACTAAAAAATATGAAGTATACTTTAGCCACCCAATATTCATGTCTTAGTGCCAAAAATGGTATTTGTCAAATAAATGCAAATTTGAACCTTCATGACTTGTAAACATATTGGACCATTTATTGGGCTTCCTTTCCTTATGTGGGCTGGGCCTAACTCTTCATAGAAAATATAATAAGCCTACTATAATTAAATTTTTGGGTTTCTACATCCTCCACACCTTAAATAAAATTTTGTCCTCGAAATTTACCTTGTGATTGGGCAAGCAATGTTGGATACTTGACTTTAGCTTCTTCTTCTCCGTGATTATTCCATTTTACCTTGACCAGATGAAATTCTTTGTTCCGTAATTTATGTACCTTTCGATCCAGTATCTGAATCGGTAACTCCTCATAAGACAAGTCTTTTTGCACTTCCAAGGATTGATAGTTTACCATATGCTTAGGATCATGTATGTACTTCTTGATCATCGATATGTGGAACACGTTGTGCACCATCGATAGTTCTGACGGCAACGCCAATTGATAAGCCACATTTCCAACCTTGTCAAGTACTTTGAAAGATCCGATATAGCGAGGTCGTAGTTTGCCTTTCTTGCCGAATCTAAGCACTCTCTTCGTTGGTGCCACCTTTAGAAAAACTTTTTCTCCAACTTGGAATTCCAAGTCCCTTCTTCTTGTATCGACATAGCTTTTCTGTCTATCCTGTGCTGCCTTTATCCTAGCACGGATCTTGTCAACTGCCTCGATTGTCCTTTCAACGATTTCTGGTCCCAAAACTCTCTTTTTTCCAACTTCATCCCAATGCACGGGTGATCTACATCTTCTACCGTAGAGAGCTTCATATGGTGTCATTCTAATGGTTGCTTGGAAGCTATTGTTATATGAAAATTCTACCAACAATAGATATGATTCCCAGCTTCCACCTAGATCCAAAACACATGCTCTTAACATATCTTTCAAAATTTGGATGGTCCTTTCTGACTGACCATCGGATTGATGGTGATATGCCGTGCTGAAGTCTAACTTCGTTCCCATAGCTCATTTTAAACTTTTTCAAAATTTTGATGTAAATCTTGGATCTCTATCAGATACAATAGACACAGGTATGCCATGTAATCTCACAATCTCCTTAATGTACAACTGTGCCAATTGGTCTAGACTGAATGTCATTTTCATTGGTAGAAAATGAATTGACATTGTTAGCCGATCTACTATTACCCATATAGCATTGTGTCCTCTTGCTGACTTCGAAAAACCTGCTACGAAGTCCATTGCTATGTTCTCCCACTTCCATTTGGGTATGTCCAGTGGATTTAACAATCTAGTCGATCTTTGATGTTCCGCCTTAACTTGTTGGCAGACTATGCACTTTTCCACAAATAGTCCTATGCTCATTTTCATATTCCTCCACCAAAACGTATCTCGAAGATTTCGATACATTTTCGTACCACCGGGATGTGCAATGTACGGGGTGGAATGAGCTTCTTCTAGTATAACATTCCTTAGAGCTTCATTCTTAAGCACACAAATCCTTCCTTTAAACATCAGTGCCTGATTCGAAGTTATTCCAAAATCTCTTCTTTTATCAGTACCAACATCGTTCTTGATCTTTTTCGGGAATGAGTCTTCAGTTTGTACTTCAATGATCTACTCTCTAAGAGTAGGTCAAACTACCAAAGTTGCTAACCGAGCAGTAGCTTGCTCTAGTGTGGTAACTGCTTCGATTCGTAGACTTCTCAAGTCTTTGATTAACTCCATCTGGGTAGTGGATAGTGATGCCAACTGTCCTATCGAATTTCTACTTGGGGCATCGGCAACTACATTGGCCTTACCCGGATGATAATGACTAGTACAATCATAATCTTTTACCAATTCCAACCACCGTCTCTGTCTCATGTTCACTTCCTTCTGTGTGAAGAAATATTTGAGACTCTTATGATCGGTGTAAATGTCACACTTCACTCCATACAAGTAGTATCGCCATATCTTCAAGGCGTGTACTACCATCGCAAGTTTCCAAATCATGTGTCGGGTAGTTCTGCTCATGTTTCTTCAATTGTCTTGAAGCATAGGCTATCACTTTTCCATTCTACATCAACACACATCCCAATCCTTGCTTGGATGCGTCACTGTATATAACAAACTCTTCCGTTACTTCAGGTATTGTTAACACAGGTGCTGATATTAACCTCTGTTTAAGTTTGTGAAAACTTTGTTCGCATTTATCCGTCCATTGAAACTTTACTCCTTTCTTTGTCAATTGCGTCATTGGTCTAGCTAACTTAGAAAATCCCTCTATAAACCTTCGATAATACCTAGCCAAACCCAGAAATCTTCGAATTTCGCCAACATTAGTTGGTACTTTCCAGTTGGTTACTACTTCTACCTTTGCTAGATTTACTTAAATTCCTTGGGCAGTGATTACATGTCCAAGAAATCCAACTCGTTCAAGCCAAAACTCGCACTCTTGAATTTGGCGTATAAGTTCTCCTTGCGTAATACCTCTAGGGTTATTCTTAAGTGTTCTTCATGTTGCTCCTTACTCTCGGAATATATCAGAATGTCATCAATGAAGACTATAACAAACTTATCCAAGTACTGATGAAATATACTATTCATCAGGTCCATGAACACTGCAGGTGCATTGGTTAAACCAAACGGCATTATTGTAAACTCGAAGTGTCCATAACGAGTTCTGAAAGTTGTCCTGGGTATATCCTTTTACTCTACTTTCAATTGGTGGTATCCTGATCGTAAGTCGATCTTGAAAAACACCTTAACTCCTTTCAACTGATCTAACAGATCCTCGATATTCGGGAGTGGGTACTTATTCTTGATGGTTAATCGATTTAACTCCCTATAATCGATGTCCATCCTCATGTTTCCATCTTTTTTCTTCACAAACAACACTGACACACCCCATGGAGATACGTTTGGCCGTATAAAGCCCACATCTAAGAGTTCTTACAACTGCTTTTTTAACTCTTGTAGTTTCTTCGGGACCATTAGGTATGGGGCCTTAAATACTGGTGCCACTCCGAAAATTAAGTCTATGGTGAATTCCACTTGTCTATCTGGCGGAATGCCCGATAGATCTTCTGGAAACACATCTACAAACTCCTGTACTATTGGTACGTCTTCAACCTTCATCGTCCTTTGTTTCTCTCCTGAGATACTAGGTATCCTTGACATGTTCCTTTTCTCAGCATCTTCTCAGCTTATAAAGCCGATACTAGTTGAATAAGAGGTTTCATTGTCATTCCAAAGAAAGAAAATGGTTTATTTCCTGGTTTCTGAATTACTACCTCTTTCTCCTTATATCGGATGGTGGCGTAATTACAACCCAACCAATCCATGCCTAGTATTACATCAAAATCATTCATCTCTATCACGAATAGGTTAGCTTCCAATGGTTTTCCCTCAACTTCGATGCTTACTGATTTGGCTATTCTATTAGTACTCAAAGGGTCACCTGTAGGAATGCTAACTTCAGTGTTCCTTCCGACTTATCACAGGTAATACTAGATTTAGCCATAAAATTTGTTGATACAAAGGAGTGTGTAGCTCCTGAATCAAATAATACATAGGCAGGCGTATTGGCTATCAATAGTATACTTGCTATGACATTCGAGTTTTCTTCTGCATCTTTCTGAGTCAATGCAAAAATTCGTGTTTTTCCCTTCTGGTTCTTAACATTGTTATCATCCTTCTTCGGGACAAATGTGGTACAATCCCTCGAAATATGCCCTGCCTTACCACATCGAAAACATGTATTCTTTCCTTGCAAACACACGCCACGATGCGTCTTTCCACACGTAGGGCATGACTCTATAACCGGCACAATGCTCCTGTTGGCATTGGATCCGCCATTAGTTTTCTTGTGTTGCCACTTGCCCTTTCCCTTGTCCTGGCCATTCCACTTCCTTTTACCCATATAACTACTGTTCGGTTGCTTGACCAGTTGACTATGTTGCTCGGCGTTAGTCTTCTGATACCAGATGGCATGAGCTATTTCCAACATTTAACTGTAGAAGGGGAAATGATGGGACATAAGTATCATACTTATATCTGGGTTAAACCCTTATTCAAACCTCTTGACTTTCTTGTCCTCCATATCCGCCAGATGTGGAGCATACCTTGATAGTTGATCGAACTTCCTTTCATACTCGGTCAGGGACATAGTCCTTTGCTTGAGTTGGAGGAATTCACATTCTTTGTGATCCCTCAAAGATTGTGGGAAGTACTTATCCATTACTTCCTCTTTAAATAGCTTTCAAGTCAATGCCGCTTGTTGGTCTGGGATCCTCGTCCTTGACATCGAGTCCCACCAATGACTTGCATCACCAGAGAACATGAACTCAGCACACTGGACCTTCTGGGCATCCGTGCACCCTATTAATTGGAATATTCTCTCCAACTTGCGAAACCATTCTTCGGCTGCAAGTGGATCAGCTGCTCCATTGAAAGTAGGAGGCTTGTGCCTTTGAAAATACTCGACAACTGAAGCATGGGTTGGAGGAGTATTAGGAGCTAACGGTAGGGGTTGAGCTTGGTTCGGGTTCTACCTACCAAGGTCTTGAACCGCTCGGAGGAGATCTTTTATCAAGTTGGCTTAGTTTACGCGGGTCATTTTCCTTTAGACAAAACGTATGGTTCTTATTAGTTTCACATTTCAAATACCAAAAAAAAAAAAAAAATCTTTATTTCTTGACATAAGAAAACTATTACAAGGATTTAAATCTAATCCCTATAAGTTCTACGGATCTTCTTTAGTGGAGCCTCATCTCCAGAGGAGTCTTCTGCCTCAGGTTCGGACTCTATGTCCATCTCAACCTGTGGCTAGGGCTCAAAATCATTCTCTTCTTCAGGCTCTTCCTCTTCATCGAGTTCAATTATTACCTCCGATTGAGGTTCTAAGTTTTCCCTCCATAGGTCTAAGAGTGAATGGCAATATACTTCAAATTCGAATAAATTTGGGTGCTCCTCTAGCATTGTATCCCTAACCATGACTCTCATATCTCCCCATTGAGGTGGGAGGGAGTGTATGAGGTTGTCTATAGCCTCAGCATACGTGATCTCCATTCCAGCGTTCACCGTTACCATGCATCTCTCATAGATGTCATGTACGTGTTCGTCGAGTAGACGAAGTGGATCAGTCACATAGTTTTGGTAAGATTGAATAGCAGTTCTTAGTTTCAATGCTGCTCTATAAGCCCTAGCAGTTCCACGAGCCGTGGTCTTTCTAGCAGTTTGATAAGTCCTAACCATATCTGCTACATAAAGCCCAATTATGCATTTTCATGTCATATCGTATAAATTTTTTGCCCTTAATTACTAACCCAAGGTCCATAACATGTTTTTTATATAGTGGCCCAAGTCCAAAACATGCTTTTTATATAGTACACCATTGATTTTAACACATACTTGAAAAATAATTTCAAAATATGTCATAACATAACAAAACATAAACTTTTCATAAAGATAAATTTTTAAATATACCCGGGCCGTAGGATGAGATTGATGGATAGATGCACGATGCCATGGAGTACCTTAGACTTTTCATTTTCATTTTTTTTAAAAAAATACTTGGTCTACAGAATCGGCTAAACCTTTGTTCTGATTTCACACTATAACGCCCTGACTCCTAGTGGACCGGAACGCTACTTACTGTACTTCATTAACCGGTAATTCGGTAACAAATGTACACGTTTTCTTAGCGGAAGCTTAAATCTTACAATAATAATTTCAAAAATAATACTTGAAATGCTTTAAACAAAATACTCATAATTTTCTAAAACTTTGAAATAGAATTTATTTGAAGAAGATATAACGTGTCATCGCATTCAGTGTTATTCAAATGTTTTAAAGACATAACTTAACAAATGCTTCATAAAAATAAACCTAAATAACTTATTCACGGTTTCTATGGGTTCGTTGCATCACTCTCCATCTTCTCCTTCATCCATGCCCAAGGTAGCAAACTTTCAATCTGTAGAGAAGGGGTTAAACCCGTGAGTTGAAAACTCAATAGATGTCATTGGTGCATTCGTGATTAAGCTATACATTTCAAAAACTTGTAACTTTAAAACATTTTCATAGTAGAATTTCCGGTAGAATCCTAATCACATAGAGTCATGACTTAACACGACGCCTCAATCGGACATTTATGCCGTACCCGAAGGCACCATTTGACATGGAAATGTATGCCGTACCGAAGGTACCATTTGACATACAAACATTAACATAAATCATGCCGTACCCGAAGACACCATTTGACATGGAAACATCATTTGTAAGAAATATACCACCTAACACGAATCAACAACTTTGCACCTCCACCTACCTTGATTGAATATTTTGAAACTTGTTGAAAAATGCACTCATTTGATGTTTAAAAGCCCTTGAGGATTGATACTTGAAAACACTTCTCAAAACTTCTAGGAAAAACTAACTTTTCTTCCTCTCATTTCTCTCTTGAAATCTCTCTTTTATGCTTAGAAGCTTTTGTTTTTGGTGTGAGGAAAATGAGTGTGAAATGAGGTCTATTTATAGGTGCATTTCTCATAGCTTAAGGAATATGAACAGTCAAACTCTCATTTAAGATTAGAGAACATGGGGTGCCATTATGTGAGAGTTTTAAGACATTAACATGCTAGAAAATCGTGTGTTAAATTCCATGGCTTTTCACATTCCGCGGACTTTGGTTGATGCTGCACAGCTTTCAGTATTTCTATTATAACTTTTTCTCCCAATATCCGATTGAGGTGATTCAAAGTGCGTTGGAAAACTAACTTAAAGAGATACAACTTTTCTTCAAATATTATTTTTCAATTCGAATGTTTTCTATGTCAAAAATGGGTCTCATATGAGACTAAAAAATCTAAAGTATACTTTAGCCACCTAATATTTATGTCTTAGTGCCAAAAAAGGTATTTGTCAAATAAATGCAAATTTGAACTTTTATGACTTGTAAACATATTGGACCATTTATTGGGCTTCCTTTTCCTTATGTGGGTTGGGCGTAAACTCTTCATAGAAAATATAATAAGCCTACTATAATTAAATTTTCAGGTTTCTTCACAATATCTACATTTTTCTACAATACTTACAATTATTTCACAATTAAATAAATAATTACATATACAATACTTAATTTTCTACAATATTTACAATTGTTTCACAATTAAATATACAATATTTACAATGATTTCACAATTAAATAAATAATTATATATACAACATTTGTGGATTACAGTTGAATTCATATAAATCGCACGCTAATTTATCCCTCCAATTTTGCATATAGGATTGGTTGATTCCATCAACCCAAACTATACTAAAAAATTTAATGTTTTATTGTGAATATGCCACAATTGCCCCTGTAATTAAATAATAATGTGTTAATTCGGTATTGTATAGTTAAAAATTTAAATTAAAAAAAATTATAAATACTCACAATATCAACTATCTCGTCGTCATCGTGTCTCGCACGATGGTTACTCTGTCTTACACAATCACCCTCACTTGTCTAGCCATTAAAGGAATTACCACAGCCACCGACTCCGGGTTAAGTTCGAGCTGACCCTGTGTCAAACATAAATGAACGGAGTGGTACACATATATAGTAAAATCAGCGAAGATGATCTCTACCGCAAAGCAGAGATGATTCTCGATCACTAGAATGTACATATACGTACAACCCTCCCATGACTTTTCTTCGACACTCGGCCAAATCTCAATAACCCACTCAAGCATATATTCGGGCACCGTGTACTCATTATCCATAAGTTGGAGCGACTGGTACACAATAGTAACGACACGTAGGAACTCGATACTCAATATGACTCGACCAGGAATGTCAAATGATCTTGGATATCTTTGTGTCCGATCACACAACAAGTCCATAGTCAAGTTAATGTGCCACATCAGGAAACCCCAATAAAAAAAATAGAGAGTTATTTTATTTAATATACAAAAAATTATGTATACGTAATAGATAATAATATGACTATTTTACTTACATCGTCGATGAGCCAATCTCCCGAAGTGGTGATGTCATGAAATCACTTATAAGCATCCGAGAGTGTCCTTTGAGCTATCTTGCAGCTAGCTCAGGAAAAAAAAAAGAAAAAAATGTTAAAAGAAGTATAGATAAGTTAGCGTAGCGTACTTTATTATAATCATAAAATACGTACTCGGGCATAATTCATCTCCAAACTATCTCAAACGTTTTCCACTTAACATGGTCCAACTCTCGGAAGAGATTGAGGTATGTCCTGTCGACGAACGTCCTCCTCTTCGCCTTAGCCAAGAAGGGAGAAACAACGTAGTATGATGGCAATCTCAGTCTCTTGCCGACCACCTTTTCCGGCACGTCAACAGTACACTTCTTACCCTTTGTTATGATGGGCGTTCTCCTCTCATTCGCTACCTCCTCCGTCTAAGGGATCGCCACCCCCTCATCCTTCTCGAGGCTTACTGCCTCCTCCATCCTAGGCATATCCTTCGCCTGGGAACTGCCACTTCCTTCGTCCAGGGGATCTCCACCCCTTCCGTCATCTCCTCCTCCACCACTTTTCTTGTACCCATCGAGGCTACCCCCTCCTGCTCCACAAATAACAAAAATAATTCTAATACACCATCATTTGTCTACAATTGTTGGTGACCCCCTCTCCGTCATCCCTTCTGCTACCCCTTCAGCTGCCTATAATATGTCCTCGTAGCATGCCCACCTCCTCTCGTAGCACTCCCATCTCCTCTGCCATAAATCCAGTTAGGTGGATATAGAGATAATCGAAAATAATGACTATGTCTGTGTGTAGGTGATTTACAGGGGAGGTGTCTGGATGAGGGAGAAAGAGATCTCCTCGGTGGGATATTTAGGGCGAATGTGATCTTTGATAAACTAGATTGTACTCCTACACAAATAACAATATTAAAAATTATTACCTTAATTAAAAAAAAGGTCAATTGATACAAAACAGTAATCAATAAATTACATTCAATTCACATACCCTATCTTGGTCTAGAATAGAATTGAATATCTGGTCTGCGAAAAGGCTAATTCACGCACAAAACCTTTGCCATCCTCCTCTGTCGATGACGTTAACTAAGTTAGGACTTCAAGCTGACATATTGACATTTCAACTAGTTAATGATCATGTACTAAGATTTTAAAACGACATACAATATAATTCACAAATGTATAATATTCACCTAAAGGTCATCGAGAAGAGCTGATAACTGTTTGCCAGATGGTCAAACGTCTGCTCGAGATGCTCGTCAATGATGCATCTGGGGGCAACTTGTCTCTCCCCGCCTCGTAAATCGAGTATCCAAAAGGGGGACAATTATAATATATAAATATAGTATAAAAAATATTTTAACATTAATTATGTTAAACATTTTCTTGCATCGTCCGGGGTAATCCATAATTATCGTACTTACGCAAAGACTCATTGGGTTTGGAATGTGATCTGATGAAGACGTGTATGGTATCGTAAAAACAGCTTTGCCCCTATGGGTAGTTGTTAAAGGCATCAATATCGTCAATAACTTTCGAATGAAAAATGTCAATCTCAGTCTTTTTATGATAACAACTTGCCACGCTCCCAAGAATATAGACCAGTTCCCTTTTTTTACAGTTCTTAGCAATTGGTCATCGTCTCGTATATCTTGTCGGTATATCTCTCATGTACATATACGGAGACCTCTTCCGGCCAAGTTCCCAATCAAAATGTATTGAAATTTACTTGCGCGAACGTGTGTGGATCCGACATCTATTGCCCACGTCACCCTTACAAAAAAATGAGGTTAACGGAATTGATATCAAAATTAATAAAAATTGATAAGTAAATAAAATGAAATGACCTTAAATATCACTTTAAAAAGAGAAAATTAGGTTGAACCATATCCTTTAGGTTCAATTTTCAAAATGCAGGTCATACATAGAATTCTTGACAATTCATAAAATTATTTAATTGAAATATATTTTTAAATATTTATTTGACGATTTCACAACTTCTGTAAATTAGGGGTATTCTTACATTCTTTAGAGGTATTTGGAGAGAAAAAGATTCAAAGTGCTTATTATAGACACAAAAATTTCATTTTGTCTTTCGTCATTATCAACCATTTTCACTGAAAAAAGTTGCTTTCTCATAAGAGAGAATTGTGACCGGTGATGTGAATTGTGACTACCTTTCAAAGGTCATTTCGATGAGTGAAATTTCTTATAAAATTTGACCAAAAGGGTTGAATAGTAAGAAGTAATCTAAACTATGATTCATATTGATATAGACATGATATTAAATGTTATATTGTTATGTGATTAATGTGGAGTAGTGACTCCAGTATCCCGTACTATTGTTGCTTGTGTTCATGTAGTTGAAGATGATCGATGCATGACAATCAATGTGACCCTTTAGGTAAGTTTACTATTTTAATTAGATTGTGTTTGATAGGCGTTTATTTTTTCAGGAAGTTGGATTTCGATTCCAACTTCTACTTTTGCGCTGTTTGATAGCGTTTTTTTTTCCATGGAATTTGTTTCTACCCAATTTCAATGTACAACCACTTGAAACGTGATTCCGTGGAATTCAATGACTTGCTATATAGATGGAAATTGGTTTCCACCTTTTTATTTTTTTTTTATTTTTTAAGCAATAGAAACAAATTCTAAGATAAAGTGTAAAAAAATTTTTCCCTTTAATTTATATATTCCATACAAAACAAAGTCAAACGTAAAAATAAAAAATAAAAATTTATTTATTTATTTATTTTATATTTTTTTTGGCAATCTAAACATATTTTGTCCTCTATGGTAAAAAAATTTATCTATTTAATTGACAATTTGCATGAAAAACAAAGTCAAACGTATTATAATATAAAAGTGGAAAATTATACCAATCAAACACCTTTAATTCAATTCCCGATAAAACAATTACAAGCCATTCAATTCCCTGGAATCCAATTCCTTTCCACCCATTTTCCATCCCTACAATCAAACAAACCCTTAGGGTTTTGTTGTTTCCACAGCACCCTCTAATAGGAGGTGGGGCTCGCGATTATTTTAATTACGGGCTCCACCCCCCATTATGAGGGGAGTGTGTACGGTATTGTGCCCGTAGCTTAACTCTTTTAATTATGACCATTTTTCGTGTATGATTTATGTGGAAATATAACTCTTGTATATATCCCGTATTATTGTGACCTTTGTGGAATGCACGCGACTTTCACTCATTTTATTTCGACGCATACATGACATATGATGGTGTCGGGCATAAATAGAGTTGCATTTCCAAATATATTAAAATAAAATCTTACATAAATATGAAGTAATATAAGCGTGGCCAAACATGCCATGAGCTGAATATTTTCAAATATACAATATTTTTTAGTCAATTTGCCGTCTAAATTAATGATTTGTGACATAAGATTGAAAACGATAACGAGTTAATTAGGTTTTTCAAATATCACAAGAATATCTTGATCAATCCTTAATTCATTGTTGACGGTTAATATTGAAATTCAAAAAGCAATTTGAATTAGCATTGTTAATTTGAAATTTGTTAAACTATTGTTGAGATAACATTTCAACTTAGCTTAAGTTGTGAGATCAGAATTCTTTAAAGAAGTAGCTCTTTTGAAAGATACTTCATTCTATTATGGTGAATTTTCGTATTTGCACTCATGTTTGACCAAAATACATAAACGGTTTATAATCGATTAAATCGATTTTTATTTATATATTTCGTGAGATCCACAATTAATAGTATCTACTCATCCATCATTATTTTCTATCTACTTAAAATTTAACTAATTATATTTGACGACTCCCAAACCAGTGACGGAGCTAGCTTATTGGAAATAAGAGGTTCAGATTTGAAAATATATAGGTGAAGTGGTGGGGGCAACGGGGGTTCGGGGGCAACGCCCCGATTTTTTTTATTTTTTATTTTTTGAAGGAAACCACAAAGAGGGGGGGAAATAAAAGCTCACTAATTGAGTCATTTACCTTCTCTGCGGATAGTGCATCAGTGTAGACATTGCTAATAAGCTGAGAATTAACCTAAAATAAGTGGAAGAAATAAAATTAGCTTTATTCGCAAGTTCATTTGTAATAAAAGAGAAGTTACCATTCTTCAATCCTTAAAAAAAAAAAAAAAAAAAAAAAGGACCCCCTGCCTCCGCCCCTGTCCCAAACTACTTGTTTTGCATGTATAATAGATACAACCATACTTGATGCGCATCACATTTTCACTTTTTTTTTTTACAATTTGCCATATCTCATTGTACCATTGAAAATAAAACAGTTTTTCCATCCAATCAATTATTCACAATATGGATGATGTCAACCATGAAGTAAGTAAAAAAGGGTACAAATGATATAATTTTAAGGAAAATGCTACGTGTACACCTCAATGTGTACACACAAGGTTACATTCCCCTCACATAGAACCCACAAATATTTTATTGTATGTAGGTCCTCATCCATGTGAGGAGAGTGTAAACTCATGTGTACATTATTATGTACACGTAACATTACCCTAATTTTAATAGATAAGGATGTGAAGTAAAAAAGTAGTGACACGAGGACTATGGTGCTAGCATGATCAAATTGGTTACTATGGTTTAATTGGTGCAAGAATAAAAAAAAAAAAAAAAAAAAAAAAAAAAAAAAGAAGAAGAAGAATAAAAAATCCCACTATTTTTATCCACCATTCTTACATGAGTAATTATATTCACGGATTATTCACACCATAATTTTTATTTCCTGTACCACATTTTAATTGTATTTAAGGTTTTTAATCTTTACTCATTATACATTTATGTCTCTAACAATTTTTCATATCATTTTTATCCTTAAACTTTTCATCAGTTAATACATTTTATATTTGATAACAATTTTATGTCCAAAAATTTGTTGAAATTGCGTAAAACATTTTATTTTTTTCATCATATTTTTGAAAAATAAATAAATAAAAAGTACCTCATTTCAAAGTATGAAAATAAAATATTTTTTTAAATAAATCATCATCAAAGACGATACATACTAATTAATGGAATGTTGCATATAAGAATTTGACGAAAACAATTTAAGAAAATAATTATTACAATGAGTAAAAGGATTGATGAACTTAATTGTAAGTATAAATATGATGTATTAAATAAAAATTGTGGTGACAATACAACTACACTTCTTATATATCTATCCACCCCATTTGTTTTTGTAAAATTATATTACATTTTTGACATTATGGAAATTTACTTAAATGAATAGAATGGGTATATATGTAAGAATGGTGAATAAAAATAGCCACTTTCAAAATTAATAATACTTTTAAGGCTATGTTTGATTGTCCAACAATTTCATGAAAAATGGAAACCAAATTTCATTTTCACCCAAATGTGTTGTTTGACAGCCAAAAAATTCTTGGCAATTGAATTTCTCACTTTTGCTCACACGATGACATTTTATTTTTATTTTTGGTGAATATCAATTCCCATCACTATGGTGGGTTTTCATTTTTCTACTTTTTTATTTATTTTTTATTTATTTGATAATTGGATCAAATTCTAAATTCAATGGTAAAAAAAATTTATCCCTTTAATCGACAATTTTTTTTTTTTTATTTTTATTTTTTTACTTTTTGACAATCCAAACAATTTTTAATATAGATGATAAACAAATTTATCCCAAAAAATAACAATTTGCATGAAAAATAAAGTCAAACGGATTAGGTGGAAAATTATACCAATCAAACACCATTAATTACATTTCCCTCTAAAATGAATTCTAGGCAATTTAATTTCTGCAATTCATTTTTTTTTCACCCAAATTTTATCATTACAATCAAACGGACCCTAAATAAACTAATTACGACGCCGTTAGCTGAAGTGCTCTTTACATGATTGGATATGAGCAGACACTTCCAACAGCCTAATTATGAAAATTAACAGCTAAATCAATCAGCTTAATGTAGAAATAACATAAATTCAAATGTGTTCGTAAACATGAGTTGTTAAATTGTACCATTGAGGTTAAGATTCAGCTACAAAACGATACCTAACAAAAATATAAAATAAAATTTACTATATTCACACTTTCAGGACAAAAAAGGATCAGAACTATGAATTGAACTTACAGTAAGAGCTGGATTTGATTAACCCAGTTGCGACGAGATTGTTGGAGGGATGACAATCGAGGTCAAATGGAAGTCTTCCCGAATCTATATCCATTGCATAACTTTATGAAAATTTTTTTTTTTAATAAAAAGTGAATTTTGCGTGTTAAGATGAAGTGTCTAGTGCATGAAGATCAACGTCTGAATGATTTTTGATGAATTTTATTCTCGATAATAATTTATAGGATAATTGGCGCAAAACATCCCTACCTTTCATATTTATTGTGGAAAACGTCTCTATCTTTTATTTTTTTTGGTACAAAACGTCCCTACCTTTCACTTTCTTTGTGTTGAACGTTATTTTCATAAAATTTTAATATAAAATGACTAATATACCCTTATATTTAAATAGAAGGAAAATGAAAATAAAGATCAAATTACAATTATGGGCCAAACGTTTTTAAAAGTGCAAATAAGCCACCAAATTTCACCTTTTTCCAACACTTTCAAAACTTCGAGGATTTCCAAACTTCAACGATTTCCTTATCTTCCTCACTCGATATCATTATTCACTTATTTTCTCAGCTCACCTCTAATAAACTCAAAGGTGACTCCCAAACGCACACAATCTTCACCAAAGCTCTAATAAAAGAGCACAAATATGAAGCTGCTGCAGATTTCTTGAGATCCCATTTGGGGAAATCAAAGATTTTTCATAAAGATCGAATCTTTGATTCTATAGTCCAAGGCGTTTGCATATATTTAGTAAAGAACTTGAAAATGGTCTTTCTTTATTGACGAAATTTTTGAAAATGGATGGTGGTATTTTTCCTTCTTCTTATACTTTTCCTTCATTAATTTATTCATTTAGCTCTATAGGGAAATTATATAGAGTGGTAGAGGTGTTAGAGTTGATGTCTGATGAGAAACTCAAGTACCCTTTTGATAATTTTGTTTCTAGTTCTGTAATTTCTGGATTTTCGAGGATTGGGAAGCCTGAACTTGCAGTTGGGTTTTTTGAGAATGCTGTAAAGTCAGGTTCTTTGGTAGATAGGAAATTGGGTCTGTGAGGCATTTCTAAAATATAGAGAAATGGTAGATAGAAAATTGGGGTTGGCTACTATTAGTTACTATACTTATTGACGGGTTTGTGAAGGATGAAAATGTGGAAAAGGCCGTTGGATTTTTGTACTGGATGACGAAGGATGGAGTGGAACCGAATTTAGTTACTTACACCGCGATTATTATGGGATTCTACAAGAATGGGAAATTACAGGAGGCATTTGCAATGTTTAGAATGATTGAAGATTTTGGAATTGAGGTTAATGAATTTACCTATGCGATTTTGATAGATGGAGTTTGCAGGAGGGGTGATTTTGATCGTGTTTTACAGCTGCTCGATGAAATGGTGGAGAAAGGTATAAATCCAAGCGTTATTACAGTACTGTCATTAACGGATTGTGCAAAGATGGAATTTGGTCGGTTATTTGCACTTTTTAAAAAGTGTAGCTTATAATTACAATTTTTTTTTCCTTCTATTTAAATATGAGGGTATATTGATCATTTTATGTTAAAAATTTATGAAAATAACGTTCAGATACAAAGAAAGTGAAAGACGGAGACGTTTTGTGTCAAAAAATGAAAAGTATGGACGTTTTTCACAATAAACGTGAAAGATATGGTTGTTTTGCGTCAATTATCAATATCAAATTCATGAACAGACAAGCCCAAATGGGTACAAATACTAACCATATGTGATAATCAAGACAATGATAGCTCAGCTATCTTGACAAAAGTATTCTAAATGCTTTGCCAACAAATGAAACATCACACCAGTGGCAGTTAGGTTAACGGAATTGATATCAAAAATTAATAAAAATTGATAAGTAAATAAAATGAAATGACCTTAAATATCACTTTAAAAAGAGAAAATTAGGTTGAACCATATCCTTTAGGTTCAATTTTCAAAATGCAGGTCATACATAGAATTCTTGACAATTCATAAAATTATTTAATTGAAATATATTTTTAAATATTTATTTTACGATTTCACAACTTCTGTAAATTAGGAGTATTCTTACATTTTTTAGAGGTATTTGGAGAGAAAGATTCATAGTGCTTATTATAGACACAAAAATTTCACTGTCTTTCGTCATTATCAACCATTTTCATTGAAAAAAGTTGCTTTCTCATAAGAGAGAATTGTGACCGGTGATGTGAATTGTGACTACCTTTCAAAGGTCATTTCGATGAGTGACATTTCTTATAAAATTTGACCAAAAGGGTTGAATAGTAAGAAGTAATCTAAACTATGATTCATATTGATATAGACATGATATTAAATGTTATATTGTTATGTGATTAATGTGGAGTAGTGACTCCAATATCCTGTACTATTGTTGCTTGTGTTCATGTAGTTGAAGATGATCGATGCATGACAATCAATATGACCCTTTAGGTAAGTTTACTATTTTAATTAGGTTGTGTTTGATAGACGTTTATTTTTTCTTCCAACTTCTACTTTTACACTATTTGATAGCGTTTTTTTTTTTCATGGAATTGGTTTCTACCCAATTTCAAGGTACAACCACTTGAAGCGTGATTCCGTGGAATTCAATGACTTGCTATATAGGTGGGAATTGGTTTCCACCTTTTTTTTTTTTTTTTTTAAACAATAGAAACAAATTTTAAGATAAAGTGTAAAAAATTTATCCCTTTAATTGACAAATTTCCATACAAAACAAAATCAAACGTAAAAATAAAAAATAAAAATTTATTTATTTATTATTTATTTTGGCAATCTAAACATATTTTGTCCTCAATGGTAAAAAAATTTATCTATTTAATTGACAATTTGCATGAAAAACAAAGCTAAACGTATTATAATAGAAAAGTGAAAAATTATACCAATCAAACACCTTTAATACAATTCCCGGTAAAATAATTCCAAACCATTCAATTCCCTGGAATCCAATTCATTTCCACCCATTTTCCACCCCTACAATCAAACAGACCCTTAGGGTTTTGTTGTTTCCACAACACCCTCTAATAGGAAGTGGGGTCAGCGATTATTTTAATTACGGGCCCCACCCCCTATTGTGAGGGTGCTGTGCACGATATTGTGCCCGTAGCTTAACTCTTTTAATTATGACCATTTTTCGTGTATGATTAATGTGGAAATATAACTCTTGTATATATCCCGTATTATTGTGACCTTTGTGGAATGCACGCGACTTTCACTCATTTTATTTCGACGCATACATGACATATGATGGTGTCGGGCATAAATAGAGCTGCATTTCCAAATATATTAAAATAAAATCTTACATAAATATGAAGTACTATAAGCGTGGCCAAACATGCCATGAGCTGAATATTTTCAAATATACAATAATTTTTAGTCAATTTGCCGTCTAAATTAATGATTTGTGACATAAGATTGAAAACGATAACGAGTTAATTAGGTTTTTCAAATATCACAAGAATATCTTGATCAATCCTTAATTCATTGTTGACGGTTAATATTGAAATTCAAAAAGCAATTTGAATTAGCATTGTTAATTTGAAATTTGTTAAACTATTGTTGAGATAACACTTCAACTTAGCTTAAGTTGTGAGATCAGAATTCTTTAAAGAAGTAGCTCTTTTGAAAGATACTTCATTCTATTATGGTGAATTTTCGTATTTGCACTCATGTTTGACCAAAATACATAAACGGTTTATAATCGATTAAATCGATTTTTATTTATATATTTCGTGAGATCCACAATTAATAGTATCTACTCATCCATCATTATTTTCTATCTACTTAAAATTTAACTAATTATATTTGACGACTCCCAAACCAGTGACGGAGCTAGCTTATTGGAAATAAGAGGTTCAAATTTGAAAATATATAGGTGAAGTGGTGGGGGCAAACGCCCTGATTTTTTTTTTTTTTTTTTGAAGGAAACCACAAAGAGGGGGGGAAACAAAAACTCACTAATTGAGTCATTTACCTTCTCTGCGGATAGTGCATCAGTGTAGACATTGCTAATAAGCTGAGAATTAACCTAAAATAAGTGGAAAAAATAAAATTAACTTTATTCGCAAGTTCATTTGTAATAAAAGAGAAGTTACTATTCTTCAATCCTTAAAAAAAAAAAAAAAAAAAAAAAAAAGAGGTCCCCCTGCCTCTGCCCCTGTCCCAAACTACTTGTTTTGCATGTATAATAGATACAACCATACTTGATGTGCATCACATTTTCACTTTTTTTTTTTTACAATTTGCCATATCTCATTGTACCATTGAACAAATTGAAAATAAAACAGTTTTTCCATCCAATCAATTATTCACAATATGGATGATGTCAACCATGATGTAAATAAAAAAGGGTACAAATTACATAATTTTAAGAAAAATGCTACATGTACACCTCAATGTGTACACACAATGTTACATTCCCCTCACATAGAACCCACAAATATTTTATTGTATGTAGGTCTTCATCCATATGAGGAGAGTGTAAACTCATATGTACATTATTATATACACGTAACATTACCCTAATTTTAATAGATAAGGATGTGAAGTAAAAAAGTAGTGACACGAGGACTATGGTGCTAGCATGATCAAATTGGTTACTATGGTTTAATTGGTGCAAGAATTTAAAAAAAAAAAAAGAAGAAGAAGAAGAAGAATAAAAAATCCCACTATTTTTATCCACCATTCTTACATGAGTAATTATATTCACGGATTATTCACACCATAATTTTTATTTCCTGTACCACATTTTAATTGTATTTAAGGTTTTTAATCTTTAATCATTATACATTTATGTCTCTAACAAATTTTCATATCATTTTTATCCTTAAACTTTTCATCAGTTAATACATTTTGTATTTGATAACAATTTTATGTCCAAAAATTTGTTGAAATTGCGTAAAACATTTTATTTTTTTCATCATATTTTTGAAAAATAAATAAATAAAAAGTACCTCATTTCAAATTATGAAAATAACATATTTTTTAAATAAATCATCATCAAAGACGATACATACTAATTAATGGAATGTTGCATACAAGAATTTGACGAAAACAATTTAAGAAAATAATTATTACAATGAGTAAAAGGATTGATGAACTTAATTGTAAGTATAAATATGATGTATTAAATAAAAATTGTGGTGACAATACAACTACACTTCTTATATATCTATCCACCCCATTTGTTTTTGTAAAATTATATTACATTTTTGACATTATGGAAATTTACTTAAATGAATAGAATGGGTATATATGTAAGAATGGTGAATAAAAATAGCCACTTTCAAAATTAATAATACTTTTAAGGCTATGTTTGATTGCCCAACAATTTCATGAAAAATGGAAACCAAATTTCATTTTCACCCAAATGTGTTGTTTGATAGCCAAAAAATTCTTGGCAATTGAATTTCTCACTTTTGCTCACACGATGACATTTTTATTTTTGGTGAATATCAATTCCGATCACTATGGTGGGTTTTCATTTTTCTACTTTTTTATTTATTATTTATTTATTTGATAATTGGATCAAATTCTAAATTCAATGGTAAAAAAAATTTATCCCTTTAATCGACAATTTTTTTATTTTTATTTTTTTACTTTTTGACAATCCAAACAATTTTTAATATAGATGATAAACAAATTTATCCCAAAAAATAACAATTTGCATGAAAAATAAAGTCAAACGGATTAGGTGAAAAATTATACCAATCAAACACTATTAATTACATTTCCCTCTAAAATGAATTCTAGGCAATTTAATTTCCTGTAATTCGTTTTTTTTTTCACCCAAATTTTACCATTACAATCAAACGGACCCTAAATAAACTAATTACGACGCCCTTAGCTGAAGTGCTCTTTACATGATTGGATATGAGCAGACACTTCCAACAGCCTAATTATGAAAATTAACAGCTAAATCAATCAGCTTAATGTAGAAATAACATAAATTCAAATGTGTTCGTAAACATGAGTTGTTAAATTGTACCATTGAGGTTAAGATTCAGCTACAAAACGATACCTAACAAAAATATAAAATAAAATTTACTATATTCACACTTTCAGGACAAAAAAGGATCAGAACTATGAATTGAACTTACAGTAAGATCTGGATTTGATTAACCCAGCTACGACGAGATCGTTGGAGGGATGACAACCGAGGTCAAATGGAAGTCTTCCCGAATCTATCTCCATTGCATAACTTTATGAAATTTTTTTTTTTTTAATAAAAAGTGAATTTTGCGTGTTAAGATGAAGTGTCTAGTGCATGAAGATCAACGTCTGAATGATTTTTGATGAATTTTATTCTCGATAATAATTTATAGAATAATTGGCACAAAAAATTCCTATCTTTCATGTTTATTGTGAAAAACGTCTATATTTTTTGTTTTTTTGGTACAAAACGTCCCTACCTTTCACTTTCTTTGTGTTGAACGTTATTTTCATAAAATTTTAATGTAAAATTACTAATATACCCTTATATTTAAATAGAAGAAAAATAAAAATAAAGAATCAAATTACAATTATGGGCCAAACGTTTTGAAAAGTGCAAATAAACCACCAAATTTCACTTCACCTTTTTCAAAACAACGATTTCAAAAACTTTCAACGATTTCCAAACTTCAACGATTTCCTTATCTTCCTCACTCGATATCAAAGATATAATGTCATTATTCACTTCTTTTCTCAGCTCGCCTCTAATAAAATCAAAGGTGACTCCCAAACGCACACAATCTTCACCAAAGATCTAATAAAAGAGCACAAATATGAAGCTGCTGCAGATTTCTTGAGATCCCATTTGGGGAAATCAAAGATTTTTCATAAAGATCGAATCTTTGATTCTATAGTCCAAGGCGTTTAAATATTTAGTAAAGAACTTGAAAATGGTCTTTCTTTATTGACGAATTTTTTTAAAATGGATGGTGGTATTTTTCCTTCTTCTTATACTTTTTGTTCATTAATTTATTCATTTAGCTCTATAGGGAAATTATATAGAGTGGTAGAGGTGTTAGAGTTGATGTCTGATGAGAAACTCAAGTACCCTTTTGATAATTTTGTTTCTAGTTCTGTAATTTCTGGATTTTCGAGGATTGGGAAGCCTGAACTTGCAGTTGGGTTTTTTGAGAATGCTGTAAAGTCAGGTTCTTTGGTGGATAGGAAATTGGGTCTGTGAGGCATTTCTAAAATATAGAGAAATGGTAGATAGAAAATTGGGGTTGGATACTATTAGGCTCTTGAATTCCAAATTCCACTTTTTGTCCGGGAATTGTTTCAACCCATTTTTCAAAGTACAACTACTTAAAACGTAATTTCATGGAATTCAATTTCTTGCTTTATACTTACCCTTTTTTTTTTAGTAATGACTAAGATAAAGTGTAAAAAAATTTATCCATTTAATTGACAAATTTCATGCAAAAAGAACCAAACGAAAAATAAAAAATATTTTTTATCCAAGCGTCCCCAATGGTAAAAAAATTTATCCATTTAATTGACAATTTGCATAAAAAAAAAAAAAAAAGCCAAACGTATTATAATAGAAATGTGGAAAATTATACCAATCAAACACCTTTTCCGGTAAAACAATTTCAGGCAATTCAATTATCTGAAATTCATTTTCTTTCTATCCATTTTTCACCTTTGCAATCAAATGGACCCTTAGCTACTACACTTATTGACGGGTTTGTGAAGGATGAAAATGTGGAAAGGGCTGTTGGATTTTTGTACTGGATGACGAAGGATGGAGTGGAACCGAATTTAGTTACTTACACCGCGATTATTATGGGATTCTACAAGAATGGGAAATTACAGGAGGCATTTGCAATGTTTAGAATGATTGAAGATTTTGGAATTGAGGTTAATGAATTTACCTATGCGATTTTGATAGATGGAGTTTGCAGGAGGGGTGATTTTGATCGTGTTTTACAGCTGCTCGATGAAATGGTGGAGAAAGGTATAAATCCAAGCGTTATTACATACAATACTGTCATTAACGGATTGTGCAAAGATGGAATTTGGTCGGTTATTTGCACTTTTTAAAAAGTGTAGCCTATAATTGTAATTTGATTTTTTTTTTCTTCTATTTAAATATGAGGGTATATTAGTCATTTTATATTAAAAATTTATGAAAATAACGTTCAGATGCAAAGAAAGTGAAAGGTGGAGACGTTTTGTGCCAAAAAATGAAAAGTATGGACGTTTTTCACAATAAACGTGAAAAATATGGTTGTTTTGCGCCAATTATCAATATCAAATTCATGAACGGACAAGCCCAAATGGGTACAAATACTAACCATATGTGATAATCAAGACAATGATAGCTCAGCTATCTTGACAAAAGTATTCTAAATGCTTTGCCAACAAATGAAACATCACACCAGTGGCAGTTAGGTTAGGTGGAATTACAGTAGATACAATTATGATTTAATGTATGTGCATGTGCCTAACATCATTAAAACTTCATCTTTGATCATTACCTAAATAGATGTAACATTGCACAAAGGTGGTAGGTAACCTAGATAGTTGCGTAATGTCAATACTTTCGATGTTCAACACTTCGCAAAATCGCCCTTATCTCATATCGATAGATATTACAGACGAGAAAATAATAGATATGAGGTTAAGAAATCAAAAGAAAATAAAATTTGATGAGTCGATGACTAACACGAAATTCTGCTGAAATTTAAACAACCAACACTATTTTCAAGTTTCAACCATATAGATAGACAAAAGTGTCAAAGAAAATTACAAAGCTTTTCTTGAAGTAAAAAAGCTTACAACTTCTGCACCAATAGATTAACTCCATGTCCAGGCTCAATAACCAAATTGAGGGCTGGTGAATGAATGTATTTAGCGGACAAAGTGAATGAAAATTTAGACAAAATTAGAGATATAAGTATTTTAAGTTCAACCAAGGCTAAATTCTGGCCTAGACACACCCTTGGTCCGACCCCAAATGGCATGTACAAGTGTGGAAATTTGCAGGCACCTGTAATTCCATTTGCAAACCTTTCTGGATTGAACTGGTAGGAATCGGGTCCCCAGTTGTCCGGATCAGTGTGTAATGTTGTCACCATTGTCCATAGATTGGCACCCTTGGGGACTTTAAGGTCTCCGAATTTCATGTCGGTTAAGGCCTCCCTTGAGATGACGGACACTGGAGGGTAGAGGCGTAACGATTCATTGATTGCCATGGTTAACTGCAAGATTGAATGAAATGGATTGTAAGAAAAGATTGGAAAGAAACCAGTTGTAGTGGTCCTCCTTGGACTTGTACTAGAAAGATTCAATAATATGAATGTAGCCAATTTAAGCTTAGGTATGACGACTCAATTACGTGTATTTGACGGCAAAATCCATATGTATCCATGAAGCTGTGGGGCTACCGCCTACCTGCCTAGAAAGGCTAGAATTTTGGAATTTAGCCCTTGTTTGGCATTTCATTTTTAGCTAAAAAAATTCATTTTTAAAATCAAACATTAAATTTAATCACAAATTTCGTAGGATCCATTAGTACTACTCACTTATTCATCACTAATTTTTATCAACTTATAACTTTTAACAAAAAAATATGAAGCCTAAACAAAGATAGATAGCATGTCATAAATAGATAGCAGCAATATTTACCGTCTCATTTACTTATTAATTTTCAAATACGTAGTCATATAGATAGCATGTCATAAATAGACAGCGGCAATATTTTACCTGTTTCATTTTCCGAATCATATCAGCATCCGGGTTTCGGCCCTTGCAGATTTCTTGAACCTCAGCACGAATCCGATCTTGCCATTGTGGATGAGAAGCCAATAGCATGAGACACCATGTAGCAGAAACTGCTGTTGTCTCATACCCAGCCAAGTATATGTTTTTACAATTGTCAACAATGAAACGATCGATTGAATCTTGGCTTAAATCACTGCTTTTAGCCCCTTCAAGAACCATTTGCAATAAATCTCTCTCATATCCAACTTCTTTTCTTTCCTTCACTACATTCAATATCAATGTCTTGATCTCTTTCTCTAATGCCCATGCCTCCCTATTGCTCTTTATTGGGAGATGCCTGTAAAAATTCCTCATCTTAGACTTTATAAGAATTACTTTTAGAATAAGTAACTTTTTTTTATTCAAAAGTAGTAAAAATTAACTTATCCAGACACATGTTTTGAAATAAAAAATTAGTCTGGTATTCTCAGATAGCAATTTTTTAAGTTAGCCAAAAGGGACAATTACTGAGTCGAGTGTACTGAACATGCCTAAATGCATCGAAATTTTGGTATACTTATGCAATTCAGTACTAATACTAAAAGTGAAAGAATCATATATACCTCATGCCAGGAATTCCTGTAGCCAATAATTTCTTTGATGCAGCTTCCTGGAGGGCCCTAAGCCTTAAGAAAATTTCCTCCCCTTTGGAATAGTTACTCCCAAAACAAGCTCTAGATATTACATCTCCAGAAAAACTTCTCATGTGCTTATCAATAATGATGTCCGCCAAGCCACCTTCCACCTCAACTATTTTGTTCCACGAGTTCAATAATGTGATAGTCGAATCTTGAACCAAAGTTATCATCCCCTGAATGTGTAGAAATAAGTAGAAATGTCGCTTGTTACGAATTAAACACTAATCCCTACTTACGAGAGAAATAATAATAAATAAAAAAAAATCAGAGCACATAAAGATTGAATTGATAGGAGTAATGCTATTCAGCACCGCTGGTGTTAAGCACCAGTCTAAATGACAACTTTATGACATTAAATTATATGTTCATTTAAATGTAATATCGCATGATTCATTTCATTAAACCTATAATATGTGATCACCAAGACTGATGCTTATTCGTACATAAAAATAGGCTATCAACTGTCGAGGAGGCAAGTGTGCAATAATCTTTAAAAATTTATACCTTGACTTTCTCCATGTATAATTCAGGAGCAAGAATCTTCCTTTGATGAGCCCAAATGCTGCCATTAGAAGTTAGAATGCCTTGGCCTAGCAATGAACCCCTTTCTTTTGCTTGATATGTTGGCTTCCCTAAATCCAAAGATGTGCAAGTGGTAATCTCCCTCACCATGTCAGGTTGAGTCACATGCACTATTTGTGTATTCCCAAGTGAAAACATAAACACGTCGCCTGCATATCCATAGAAAAGGTTGATAAAACACGATTAGTTAGTCGCCCAAGTTTCATTTTTGTGCGAGTTAACGTGCACGTTTGTACATAGTATTGAATTCGATAGTCAATACTAAATGAGAAAAAGAAGTTAAAATTTTTATTCATATACAGAGAATTCTTGAAATGGAGTTTCTAGAATTCTTACCGTATTGCTTCCTCCATTGATCGAGAAATGGAAGAAGAGTACCCCCACAGTTGTGGGAGGCTGGAGGACCATTAATAGAAGCCTTGGCTGCTGAATCTCTTGCCTTTCTGATCTCCAAAATGTTTCCAAGAAGAAGAGTCGGCCGCGGGCCTCTCACTCCTTGCCTTCTAAGGGCAGATCGCAACCTCCCCGGCTTCGCCACCAAGGTATTGTAAAGATGGAAAAACAGTCCCAAAACACCAACCAATGCACCAGAAAGAAACGCTTTAAACAAAAAATGGAACTCCATGATTTATTTGCTGCTTAAAATTTTGATTTCTTTCTTTTCTTTGCCACGCTTTATAAATTTTTGGGTTTTTATACTTTAAGGTACTTAAATACTGTACGAGAATCTTGTAGCTTGTAAGAAATTTATTATACGTCACAGCATAGAAAAAAATAGCGTTGTAGAAATGTTGTTCACCAGTCTTGTGTGGCCAAAGACTGGATAACTTTTCACATTCTTGGCAGGCAGAGTCAAAACTCAAAATCAAATAATATGAATTAATGAATGTGAAATATGGTTAAATTACATTCAGCTCCCTTCAAATTTTGATTATTTGGAGAATACCCTTATAAAGTTTATAAGATGTCGATAATGCTCCATTCCAAGTTTGTTTTAGTAAATATACCCCAAATTGGTATCTTTAAGCCTTCTTTTCATGTCTAATATCGTATAATCTTTTTGTCGGTGTTAGCAGATCAAGAAAGAATTAGCACTTAGGACTATTTGCAGCACTACATTCGATAAAATATTTCTATGTTCCTTGAGAAAGAAGAAGTTATAAGCTGAAACCATTTCTAATCGATGAATTAAGAAGAAGATGAGTACAAGTTTCACGAGTTCTTGTAAAAATTTAAAACAATTAACCTGAGATACCAAAGAGCTCGAACACCCGTCTAACAAAGGTTAAACTCGTCTTACAACAAGCATTATCTAATATAAATAATGAAAATAAAGGGAAAAAATTTTCCAATAATAAATAACGTTCGCTTCCATGATTAGGCAAAAGCAGCCTAAATGCTGAATTAAAATAAAATTTGATGACTTTAACCATATTTAAACTTTTTTTTTATTAAGCAGAGAATCTAGATGGGGGTTAAAAGTCTAAATTCGTTGAATGACTCTCACCAAAAGTTCTAAAGCGGTGAAAGACCGCTTAATGTTAGTTGTTTAGGGACTGTAATTTTGTGAAAGTGAATGAATTCTAACAAATTCAAAAATAGGCTTTGGTGGGTGGGTGGGTGGATGCGTGGATGGATGAATCATTCTTCAAAAAATAAAAAAGTAACACTTGAATCGTATGATGATTTTTGACCATATTTCGCATCAGCCGTTCTACAGTGACAAGGGTCGATGCCAGATTCGATGACCAACTTCTCACATAGGGGGGAGGGCCCACAATTTTTGGAAATTTTTTATTCATGCGGATCCCACTACACAATGAGGGGTGGGTCACCGACCCTGTCACCAAGACTTGGCCATCCGGAATTTTCCTATTTCGCATAGGGTTCCGTTTTATCTTTGCTTTCCCAAAACTTGGTTGTGGAAGAAATAATGGAGAAACATGTATAAATTAAAATGTCTATAACTTCGTACAGCTATAGAGCCCTATATAATGAGAATATAAAATTGTATAATTTTCATTTCTTCATTGTTGTTTGTTGCTTGTAACTGTCCGATTGGATAGGTTCATCGAAATCCAAAATTATTCCAATAAACTCATTCACGAAAAACATTTAAAGTAGAACAGAAAATTGAAAGAAAATGTCATCGAATCGATATTTATCCAAGCATGGCCTCTATCTCCAGTAAGAGCTATCTAACTTTTGTATTTTCTTATGCATTTCACTGCTCCACTAAAAATTTCATCTATCCCTACCAACTTCAACTTGGTAGTTTCCATCACCTGTCCAAGATTGAGCCAATTAATTTTATCGCAAGATAATGCGTAGTGTTTATGTCAATATCTATGTAAATCTTCTAGTTCTTACATTCCTAGAAATTCCCTAGACATGAAGTCTTGATTGGAAAATGATAGAGAATTGTCTATCCCGGCAAAAAATATTGACGAGCCAATTAATTTTATCGCAAGATATGTAATGCGTAGTGTTTATGTCAATATCTATGTAAATCTTTTGAGTTCTTACATTCCTAGAAACTCCCTAGACATGTAGTCTTCATTTGAAAATGATAGAGAATTGTCCATTACGGAAAAAAAATATCGACGAGTCAATTAATTTTATCACAAGATAATGCGTAATGTTTATGTCAATAACTATGTACATCTTAGAGTTCTTACACTCCTAGAAACTCCCTAAACATGTAGTCTTAATTGACCTTCTCTATCATTAGAGAATTGTCTATTTCAACAAAAAAATATGGACTCGCCAACCTCTCTCTTTCCTATTCTCTTTTCTATTCAAACTTATTTTTTTAGAAATTATTAACAATATAAATGAAATAACATCTTATTTCTGGAATGGTTGCATTCATTTTTGATATTTCACCTTAAGCTCTTGTTTCATAAAAATTATAATTTAATTTTTTTTTATCAAATTTAATAGTAATCACATATTTTATGAGATTTATGACTTTTTAATCACATATTATGTTAACTTTTATCAAAATATACTAAACATTTTATTTTAATCTCTATCAAACAGTGGCTAAATATATCATTTGTGATTGACATTTTTGTATATTGATTATAAATATCACGCATGAAAGAAGTTGAAGGAGATGGGGGCCAGTGAGGGCCCTATCCCTCACTAAATTTTGAGAATTTTTTATATTTTGATTTTTTTTCATGAATAAAGCTAGACGAACATGGAAAGGGACATGGTTTGATGATCGACGACACTTAGCGCCCCCTATTGGAGAGGGCGTTGGTGGCTCGGCGCCCCCTTCAATAGGCGGGCGTCACGTGACGTCGATCATCAAACCATATCCTTGTAGCACAGACTTTTTTTCATTAGTCAAGTTAGATCATTATTAAATTCGAGTTTGGACTCTTATCAATATGGTATACTAACGTTCTAAACTTACACAACCCAAGTGGCACATACAAAATGCTTTAACAAAAGTAGAGGTGTCAAAATGGGTGGGCAGGGTCGAATCGGCCTGCACAACTTTAAGCTCGAATCGGCCCGGACCGTTTAAAATTTGTGTGCAGCCCGGCCCGCCCTAAAGCCCATATGGGCCGGTTAACCGCGGCCCGCTGGCTAAAATTCGGCTTGACCCGTTTAATTTTTTAAAAAAACCTTAATAATATAAAAAAAAAAAAATTTTATTTTTTATTTTTAAAAAAGGGGCCGGCCCGCGGTTAACCGCAGCCCGTTTGGTTGAACCGATCCGGCCCGGTTCAAAAAAATCAGGCCCATAATTTGGCCCGATCAATTCACGGGCCGAATCGCGGACCGTGCGGGCCCTGCGGTCCACCCCGCCTTGACACCACTAAACAAAAGTAGCAATAAGCCTTCTCCATGTTAAGAGGTTGAGATTAAACAATCATGTTTTGACTTTCAACATATTTCCCACTAATTGTACGTTGATCATCATAATGTTCATACTTTATAGGACACGAGTTCCAATAAAAAGTTAGATGAACGGAGTTAGTCAAAGAATGGCCAACACTTTGGCTATAATTCCTTTCCTATTCGTCGATTTTTTTTGTTGGAAACCTTGTCATGTGGGCATCAGAATGAAAGCGCGACTTATTGTGGTAATACTAGTCAGAGATCATGGGCCATTATAAAAGCGCGACTTTTATGTATTATATAAGCATCAAGTCAAATATTATGTGCTCAACCGTAAGTTTGTCCAGGCAAAAGGCTGCCGGCCTAAGCCTACCCGTATTAAAATTATGTCCAGGTTTCCCACAGAGATCAGGTATATCAATTACTCAATGTTGAAAATTATAGATTATTGTGAAGTATTGTCAATGCGTTTTATGCAAAATATTTCAAATGTTGTTATTTTAGACTTCGATTCAAGGACAAATTTATAAATAGCACATGTTAAAGAATCTTGATATCTAGGTCATGTTTACTCTTAGTTGGTCTACGACTATATCAAAGCTTACTATACTAATAAGATTCTTGATCATAGATGATTTCTCGCTTAGTTACTTGATTGTTCTACGTGAATGTACTTCTATAATACAATAATTGGACGTGAGGCAAAAAGAGGCATCTCCCGCTCACTAATGGAAGAGAGCCCCTGATAAGGATAACTGCTGTTGACGCACCTATTCAACCAAGTCTCTAAACAACAATAATTAAGGGTCCGTTTGATTGTTAAAATGTAATTTGGGTGGAAAAAAATAAATTACAGAGAATTGATTTGTTTAAAACTTATTTTATCAGGAATTGTCAACTAATTGTGTTTGATTGATATAATTTTTCACTTGAATTTCTTTTTGAAATTTTGGATCTTTTGGTATTCGTTTATCTTTGTTTTTCATGAAAATTGTCACTTAAATAGATAATTTTTTGTACAATTGAGGATATAATTTGTTTAGATTGCAAAAAAAAAAAAAAAAGTCGAATACCATTCGTTTAACTTTGTTTTCCATGGAAACTATCACTTAAATGGATAATTTTTTGTACAACTGAGGATAGAATTTGTTTGAATTGCAAAAAAAAAAAAAAAAAAAGGTGGGAAATGAAAAATCACCAAAAATGTGGAAATCCATTTTCCACAAAACCAAGGAAAAACTGGTCACGTCAGGGGGGTTTGGGAAAAAAACAATTGTCAAGAAAATAAACCCTATCAAACAATTCAAAAGTGGAAAATGGAATTTCATTTCCATCTTACATGAAAAATTAGGTGCTATCAAAGAGGCCCTAAAATCCAAAGGGAGACATATTTAACCCGAGCTCAATTTAGTCGTCTTTAATATAATATTTTACTTGGCCTATCAAGTGACTTAACATACTTGGACTTGAAGACTTCTAGAGGAATGGCATTTAAATGATAATGCATTTATTAGGTTTTTCAAGAACGATTATTTAGCTAATTAATACATTTTTTTTAATGTAAAGCATAATTTCTTTCAAGAAAATCACGAATTATATGATCATCAATGAAGCTTGGAGGTCTTACCACTCCATACAGAATCTAAAGGAGAAGAAAAACTTGTCCTGTCCAATTATCAGTAAGGGCTTATTCCACTAAGGTCCTTTGCACTCTCGAATTATATAGAAAGATAGAAGTAATATATATATATATTTTTTTTTTTCACAATTTCATGAAATTATGTCATCGTGACTTGCTATCTACATGACTTTTCTTCGTCCAACATCGAATATTTTAGTGCATGACAAAAAGATCATTTTGCCCTTTCTAATTAGTCACACTTCATCCTCTACCGTTTCCATTCGAATATGTCAAATTTATACGGGCATCCCCAAATACTGAGCTCGAATTTAAACTATTAAGAAGAAAATATTTAAGTAAGTTCATTAATCCATCCGCATGGATGACAAATTTCAAAAGTGAATGTGTTTATTAATTCGCTTGTTTTCGACTTACAACGTACAAGATGTTTGACCATATAATTAGATGTTATTCATTGATACATCAAAGATCCTAGAGGTTACAAATAAAGATCACTATTCCGTCGTGGACTCAATTAATTTGTAAAGAAGTCATAAATAAATTTTAATTCTTCGTACGATCATGCTATGTATTTAAAGTCTACACTATAGTCTCATCCAATATACTTCAATATATGTTAATGTACCAGTGTCACTTCTATCGAGATCGTCTTATCACGGTCAAAACAAGCTGTATATTTCAATTGGTAGAACAACTCACCCTAAGATTTCATTACAACAAAGTATCACTTTTGCTTGGTCTAAGATAATTAATTCTCTATTGATATTTAAATAGTGTTGGACTATACATCTCAACACAAAACTCCAATTTGTATGTCACTTGTCCAAAGGCTTAATCACGTGTTCAAAATACAACATTTTGTTTAATAATAAAAAATAACAAGTATTTATTTAGCTCCGGTTTGGATCCATTAAAATAAGATTTTGAGGAAATATGTTTTAAATAATTTTTTGAAGAATGTATGGTTAAAAAATAAAGAAAAGATTTGGGTGTGAGTGTAACATTATTTTATAAGAGAATGTACGTTTAAAAATGAATATTGAAAAAATGCATTTTTTTTTTCAAAAATTAAACTATTTGTACAATCCTTGTTGACAGCCTTCTTGTTGTCAAAATTCAGGCCGTTGATTTAAAAAATAGTTTTTAATAGTTTTTAAATAGAATTAATGTGATGGTGCCAAGTGCGAAGTTATCAACAAAGGTTGTATAACTAGTATGATTGATTGAAAAAGTGCCAAACGAGGGCTAAAATCATAATAAAAATGTTTGTCACCCATTATTTGAAAAATTAAAGAGTTTTGAATAGTATTTTTTGAAGAATGTGTGGTTATAAAGTAACAAAAATCTTATTAGTTTGTGTGTAAAATATTTTATTGTATGAATGTGTCATGAAGAATGATATTATAGCAAATAATTTAAAATTTTAAAGAGTTCAAACAGTCACTAAAGTAAAATCTGTATATTTCCGAGCACACGTCTCAACACATTCCCCTTCTCCCCCACCCCACCCCGCCCCACCCACCCCCAATCCAATCCAACCCAACCCAACCCAACCCAACCCAATTTCACTTTAATTACATTCTAATCGTTCAATTTCCTAAACTAATTGGGCTTAAATTGAGACCCAAAGACTATGGACCTCGAAAACTAAGATAGAAAAAAAAAATGGAAAAAAAAGGAAAATTATCGTTGTGATCTCAAACCATTCATTTTGTTGCAAATAATACTCAAACATTTCATTTATGTCAATGTGTCATCCACAATCGTCTCCAAAAGGTCACCGAACTTCTGATGATCTCCAAAAGGTCACTGAACTTTGTTATTTGGTCTGTCATCTATCACTGACGTCAACTTTAACTAATGGAATCAAGTCAGTGATGGATGAGAGACCAAATAGCAAAGTTCAGTGACTTTTGGGAGACCATAGGCAAAGTTCAGTGGCCATTTAGGATTTTAACTCGATTTTATACTAAAAGTTCTATTACATTTATTAGTCAAAGTCGATGTGAACCATGTTTAGATTAGAATATTTTAAAGGGATATCATATAATAGTAATTTTATATCTAAACGCTAAAATAATTTAAGAATGTGATGAATGTATTTTATATCTATTTTATGATCGTCGTTGGATTGTTGTATCTATTACAAACTCGAATTTCATAAGTCTCCATAAGCCATCAAACTCGTCGCTCCAAATTAATCTATTTTTCGATCACATACTACAAAGAAGACCTTGTAATAGCAAAAAAATGCATCGTTTATTTTACATTTGTCTAATTAGATTGTATATAAATTATTCTAAAGTTCAAATCTTTTCGATATTTTTTAATCCGAAATGAATCTTAATTATTAATATTCATATATGCTAACTAATTAGCCATTATCCATGTATAACTATCTTTTATATTGATCAATGAACATTTTTTAATTTAATTATTGGTAATAAAATATTGTAATAATTAATTATTAGTTTGAATCAATGTGGGACATAATTTGCTTTCACACAAGTATTTAAAAAAAAAAAAAATGTTTTCACACAACACACCCTAACTGGTAAACTTTGCCCCTAAAAGGTCACTGAACTTCTAATAGTCTCCAAAAAGTCACTGAACTTTGCCTATGGTCTTCCAAAGGTCACTGAACTTCTAATAGTCTCCAAAAAGTCACTGAACTTTGCTATTTGATCTCCCATCTATCACTGACTTGATTCCGTTAGTTAAAGTTGACGTCAGTGATGGATGGGAGACCAAATAACAAAGTTCAATGACCTTTTGGAGACCATCAGAAGTTCGGTGACCTTTTGGAGATGATTAGGCAAAGTTCAGTGACCATTTAGGATTTTAACCCAAAATTTTAAAGAGTTCAAACAGTCACCAAAGTAAAATCTTTATACTTCTGAGCACACATCTCAACACATTCCCCTTCTCCCCCACCCCACCCCACCCCACCCCACCCAATTTCACTTTAATTACATTCTAATCGTTCAATTTCCTAAACTAAGTGGGCTTAAATTGAGACCCAAAGACTATGGACCTCGAAAACCAAGACTGGGAAAAAAAAAAGGAAAATTATCGCCATGATCTCAAACCATTCATTTTGTTGCAAATAATACTCAAACATTTCATTTGTGTCAATGTGTCATCCACAATCCCAAAATTTTTATTTCATTGTAGTAGAAGGAAATGGAAGAATTTCATCCATTCTTCCATTAGTAGACCCAAAATAAATAAATAAATAATATACACACCCAAACTTATTGTAACTTTACATTTCTCATATGAAATAATTTAAAAAATCATCATACTAATTTATTTTCATCTCCAAACCTCCACCCCCAACCTCGTAACCACCCCACCTACCACAACTAACCACATTCGCCTACGCTCACCCACTCGCGTATGAGGAAATACATGGAAATGGCCATTTGACTCGACCATATTTTCACATTAATGGCCTTTGACTATTAAAAAAAAAGAAAGATAAAAGTTAAAATAGTATTATAAATACCATTTGCCAAAATTACCCCCGTCTTTCACAAAGATAAAAGAGGAGAGGAAAAAAGCAATAAAATAAAATAAAATAATTCAGTCTTTACAATAAGAATTCAGTTGAAGTTGTCATCCTCACTGTTTATCCAACACCGACCACCACAAAACTCGGTCATTATCTTCAACAATGATATTAATTTTTCATTTTTCATTTTGCATGTTTTTTTGAATTTGTGTATTAAATTGTTATTTATGATATTTATTCTTCACTATTGGCTTTATGCTGAATTGTGGCTAAAGAAATGGTTTATGACGCCGAAAATGATGATTTCTCACCATTTTCACAGTGATTTTTTTTTTTTTCCTTTCAATTGGGCTTTAAGTCGGTCCATTTTACTTTTTCTTTTCTTTCCGCCGAGCCAAAGCCTTGATAGTTTTGAGCTGATAGTCGGCTCTTTTTTTTCTTTTGTTTAATTTGTTTTGTTTTTATTATAATTTTTTTTTTTTTTTTGGTTTTGAAATTTCTTAACTGTTTTGCTTCATACTATAAATAATTTTTTTTGATTTAAAATTCTTTTTAATTCTTTTTTTTCTATGATAAAAGTTAATTTTATCAATTTTTTAATTATATTTATATTCTTTATATAATTTTCATAACTTTCTTTTATTTAATTTCTTTTGTTTTTATTATAATTTTTTGGAAATAGTTTTAAAATTTCTTAATTGTTTTGTTCATATTATAAATAATTTTTTTGTCGATTTAAAATTCTTTTTTAATTCTTCTCTCTTTATGATAAAACTTAATTTTTTTCAATTGTAATTAAACAATATTTATATTCTTTATTTAATTTTCGTAATTTTCTTTTGTTTAAAATATTTTATTTTTATTATTTTTTTTGGAAATAGTTTTAAAATGTATTTTTTTCTTCATATTATAAATAATTGTTTTATTCAATTTACTATTCTTTTTAATTCTTTTCTTTTTACGATAAAACTTAATTTTTTTCCAATTTTAATATTTATAATAACTTTTTTTTTTTGTAATTCTTTTTTTAATCATTTATTTTTTATTAGCATTGATGTAAATGAATCAACGTCCTGCGTAAAGTAGTCATAATTTGGTTCGCTTAATTTTCTGAGATTATGCTTTATTCCATTATCTCTTGTCCAATGTTCTAACATTTGAATTTTTGTAGGATGAAATATCATCTTGATGCGGAGTTGAGACGGGTGGTGGGAAAAGTTACTTGGAATAGTATATTTGACAGTTTCACTACTATACTGAATCTGCTGGATGATCAGCATGCGAATAATCTACGACAATCCTTCACCTGGCCCTTGTATCTGTTGAGAGAGGTATAGTACTCTGGGTAGATTATCGATGCACTACTATGTCAGCTACTTAGGCCAATCGACGACGATGTCTTCCACTTCAACCTCGAGGGCAAGGTTGTACTTTCTGTATGTTTGAGTTTGCCCTTATGACTAGACTGAAGATGGCAGACGATGAAGCAGCTCGTGACTGTACTCAAAGAAGCAATATTTCCAGGGACAATGGTCAATGCTTCTACCGCAGTTAATTGTCGCAATCAAAGAGTGCAACAAGATGTTAGATAGATTGAAGTTAGGACTGATCTATATCTTGGGAGCGCGGTGTAGTGTCATCACAAGAAAACTACGATCGACATTTTCCATTTGGAAGCTGTTAGCGTTATGGATGCCCTCAACAACTATCCGTAGGATTGAAGATGTTTTGAGAACAACGTATACATCTTCACCAGACCACACTTGAAGTCCAAGGGGTCCATGCATAAGTAGGATACTTGTGAATAATCACTGACAGTGCAAGTAAATGTTTAACATAATGAACGTTAAAATATTTTTTATACTAAATTTATATATAATAGTTGTATGTGTTGCAGATCTGGATATATGAGAATGTCCCCCTCTTGGGTACTCGACTTGAGAGGAGAGGGGACACACACTACTCTTGGACGCGTCAATGGCGAGCATATCGAGCAGACAGATGCCCATCTGACAAACAGTTATCATCTCTCCTCGATGACCCTCAGGTGAATATTATACATTTGCGATTTATATTATACGTAGTTTCAAAATTTCATCACATGATTATTAATTAATTGAAATGTCAATCTTTTAGATTAAAGTCATAACTGATTTGATGCCGTTGATGGAGGATGAGGGTCGAGGTTTTGAGCGTGAATTAGCCGTTTCGCACACTCAAGATGACCAGATGTCTGATTACATCCTGAACCGAGATTAGGTATGTGAATTAAATATAATTTATTGATTACCGTTTTGTATGAGTTAGCCTATTTCAATTAAGTTAATAATTTTTAATATTGTTATTTGTGTAGGAGCGCGGTCGAATTGATCGACGATCACCTCCTTCGATGGTATCACCTCCGTCGATGAGATCTCATTCTCCCTCATCTAGACACCTCCCACGTGGATTTCCTACACATAGTCAGAGTCATCATTTGATGATTTGTATGCCCGCTGAAGCGCTGCAATGAGAGTTGATATGAAGGATCGAAGGGGTAACAAACGAAGTGAAAGAGAGGGTGATGGAGTGGACGGTCATCCACAGTTGTGGAAAGATGATATTGCATTAAAATCATTTTTGTTATCTGTGGAGTGGGAGGAAGTAGCCCCAATGGGGACGGTAGAGGTGGCGAATGAGAGGGTGGCCCTGAGGGCATAGGAGGTTGCGGTTCCTGTGAAGGAGGTGGTGGCAATTCCCGAGAATATGGTAAGCCTCGAGGAGGTGGCAGTCGTCGGGGTAAAGGAGGAGAAGATGCTTGTCGGGACTAATGGTAAGATGTTTGTGATTGACGTGCCAGAACAAGTGATTGGCAAGAAGCCGAGATTGCCGTCACAGTACGTTATTTCTCCTTCACGACTGAGGTGAAGAGGAGAACGTTCGTCAACGGGACATACCCCAATCTATTCCGAGAGGTGGACCATGTCAAGTGAAAGCGTTCGACATTGAGTAAAAAAGAATTATGCCCGGGTAAATATTGTATGATTTTAATAAAATACGCTACGCTAACTCATCTATATTTCTTTTAACATTTTCTCTGTTTTTAGATCTAGCCACACGATACCTTAAAGAATGGTCTCGGATGCTTACAGGTGGTTCCATGACATCACCACTTCATGAGTTTAGCTCATCAATAATGTAAGTGAAGTAATCATATTATTATTTATTATGTATACATGATTTTTTTTATTTATTAAATGAAATAGCTCATTCTTTTTTATTGGTGTTTCCTAATGCAGTACATCAACTTGGTCATGGACTTGTTGTGCGATCGGACTCAAAGATATCAATATCATTTGACATTTCTGGCCGAAGTCATATTAAGCACCGAGTTCGTAAGTGCTATTACCATTGAGTATTAATGGCTCCAACTTATAAGTAATGAGTACATGGTGCTAGAATATATACTCAAATGGGCCATAGGGATGTGGCCAAGTGTCGGGAGAAAGTTATGGAAGGGTTTACGCATATATACATTCCAGTGATCACGAATCATCACTGCTTTTTCGTGGAGATCGTTTTCGCTAATTTCACTGTAAATATGTAGGACTACGATCATTCATGTCTGATACAGGGTCAGTTCGATCAAAACCTAGAGCCGATGATTATGATGGTTCCTCTGATAGTTAGACGAGTTGGGTGATTGTGCGGGATAGATTAGCCATCGTGTGGGATACGACGACGACGAGACAATCTAAATCGTAAGTGTTTATAATTTTTTTAACTTGAAAACTTAGTTTTAGCTACATGGTACTGAATTAACACATTATTATTCAACTACAATGGCGATTGCGGCATGTTCACAATAAAGTATATTGAATTTTTTAGTATAAGACATAAGGTTAATGGAATCAACTAATCATGGATACAAATTTGGATGAATAAGTTAGCGTGTGATTTGTATGAATTCAATTGTGATCCGTAAATATTGTATATTTAATTGTTTATTTAATTATGAAATGTAAATATTGTAAAACTTATGTAATCATTGTACATTCAATTGTTTATGTAATAATGAAATAATTATACATATTGCAAAACTTATGTCCACGATTGTATATTCAATTGTTTATTTAATTATAAAATAATTATAAATATTGGAAAACAAGTGTAAACATTGTATATTTATTTGTTTATTTAATTACGAAATAATTTTAAATATTTCTAAAATAAATGTAAACATTATTTATTTAACAGCGATATCATTACACATCGGTCTGATTGTTATTTGGGAAAAATTGACTTGTACAAAATTGACGAGTATGTTCTATTGTTCTGCACCTGTTACACATTCGCGGTCAAGGAAACTTTCTAATAGATGGTATTCTAGACGTATATGGACATTCCGAACCACGTGGCTCAACTTCTGGTGACAACAAACTATTAAGTGAGAGAATATGTTCGGGAACTTCCCATTTGGTTTCATCGGTAGAGAAAATATAGTATCATCATACGATGCTTTTTAATAATCAGTCGTGTAATAAGGACAGCATAATGTTTTCGTTGGAAAGCCTCTATACGTAGCCACCGCGACTGTATACTCACATGAAAAATCCTCCAATTGAAATCGACTACAAGTGCATGTGTTATCAGTTAGGTCCACCATGTATATCATATTACGCGCGCATTTCACAGAGAAGAACAAATTATTCAATGGTTCCACATTCAACTATATCGCAACCTCTACAGCTATGAAGAGTTTATCCTCTTGAGACGGGGCTGGCACGGTTGTGCAACTCTGTGATTTAGCATGTCGGTTGTTAAACTACTGTCAAAACTTATTACAAATGTTCTCAATCATTGCGAGAATTGGTACCTCTCGATCCTACTTGAACAATGCATTGAGAGACGTTATCATGTTGTATCGACGTTTTGAAAAATGTGATCGCGCTCAATGTTCGATCCCCATTTTTGTTAGATAATTTTATGGCGGGAATGATTTACTTCATATTTCGACCATGAACTTATTACACTACTCAACACTGAAAAATGTGAAACGATGAACTTAACACTATAAGTTTCGGTCGCTCTTTGAACAATAAAACGATGCATTTGCCCTAATACTTAGTCTTCAGATTACCTTGTATATAGTACATGCATGCAATACCTATGATGTGCCGAGGGAAAAACTTCAGCGATGCCATTTATTATAGACGACCCCCGATCAGTTACAAATGCAAGGTCCTCGACTTCCCCGATCATTTTCCTCAATTTTGTAAAAATCCAACGCATCAACAGATCTTTCTCCCTGTCGACTATACCTAATGCAAGAGAGTAAATTTGGATGTGACATATTGATATGTAGAAATAATCAACTTGCCTTGATATCTAGCTTTCAGAGTTGTACCATCGACTAGAATTATGGGTTGCATTGCATTTTAAATTTTTCGAATGCATTGTCCAATAGCCGTGAAGAAAAATTTAAAACAATTTTCGCCCTCTGTCTCAATAAATATTTACATTTATCTCAAAAAATTTAAAGCAATTTCGAATCGGGATTAGTTGTCCCCATGTTTTGACAATATCTAGCCAATTTAGCATAGCTTTTCTCGGTTGAGTTCATTAAATCCTCCAACGCACATTATTTGGCCTTCGAGGCCTTCTGGTAGCTCATGACTACTCCGTACTTTCGACGGACATCTTTAATAATGACCGAAGGTTTGTAGATCGTTCGTGGGTCCTGATACTTGTGCATTATCTGTCAACTAAAAAATCGTACTCGAGCTTGCCTGTGATTGCTCGCAAACGCTAACGGCAACTGTCGTCGATACAGACAATTGTCAACAATTATTTGTTTGATTTCTCCATGCATTTTTTTTGTTTCAAACAGTTGATTGACATGCAAATCTTCATCATCGAAAATCACACGCGAATAATTAAAAGACTGTCCACTTGATCTAACCCCTGAGCTCCCACCCCGCTCATGTCTCTAATGGGATAAAGCAATCAAATTCTCATTTATAACTTCATTTTCATTCTCGTTATTGTGAACTACTGAAGAATTTATGTACGTAATAGTGAGATCACGATGAGGAACAATTGTCTTGGGAATAACTACATCATCTTCACGAGCTATCTCCACTGTATCTCAAAAATCATTGTTATTGTCATCAGCTTTAATAACTACATCATCTTCACGAGCTATCTTCACAAGCTATCTCCACTGTATCTCAAAAAACACTGTATCTCAAAAATCTTCGTGTTCACCTTCAACGACATCTTTCCTCTATAAAGTCGTGCAAAGATGAGACATGTGCATTTTGTTCAATTCAAATAAATAATTCACTTCAACAGCAGAAGTAACATTAATAGGTGGAATCGGAATGGATGAATGTTCGTCAAATTGAAATCTTAGTTCCATATAGTACTGAGAGGGATCGACATTCATTTTATTTTATAAATCATGGTACATTCCCGCGTATGATGTACTCTCTGTTATGAAAATTAGAATATCACCACGTATATCAGTTGTCCATTTTCATACACATCGATCATTTCATCCAATTCGAAATCACACAAATAACAAATTGAGATTACAACTATATTTACATAACGAAACATAATTTTTAATTATAAGAAAAAAAAAATAGTCAGAAATTCGACTCAACCACAGCGACAATAGAAATTTATTCAAATTTTCTTTTACAGGTAGTCTAACTGTCTGTTAGCTGTTACAGCACTGCCGGTATGAAATAATTCATACATGCACATAATTTTTTCTTGTTCATGCTTAAAAACTTATACATCTGTTAGAAATTTATCTACATGTTAATCTTTGTCAAAATAAGATTTATCGATTAAAAATGTATTTTAGTTTAACGAAAATGAAATTAAAATAGAAAAAGTATTTTCTTGTTCAGCGTTCGATAAATTTCTGAGATTTTGATGTTGAAGACGATGGAAGATGAGAGGATTTTTATATGTGTTGTAACACAGATAAAAAAGCTAACTAATTTTGAAATTTTAAATGGAAAGTGTTTGGTTTTCACTTGTTAACTAAAATGGTAGTATTGTCTTTTAAACAAAACAATATTTTTTAATTGTATAACATACTTAAGGGCATCTATGTCTTTTACCATCCAAAATATCATTGTGAAAAGGACCATGTTATGGGTACATAATTAAGTGTCCATAGGGGTGGACGTTTTATTCAAGTGGGGTCCACCCCTTGTGAGTGAGTGGACACCCCTATGGACACTTAATTATGTACAACAAGCATTATCCTTGTGAAAATATGAAATAGTTGAAAAGTCAAATTGAAAAATATGAAATTTGGCCGGATCATTTTTAAAAGTACCCCCGCTTGCACCTCATTTCATTGACACAACCACCACATAAAACTTATGGATTGCACTTGGAGTTGCTTGGTGTTTGAATATATGCATTCTCAAGGTTAGATGTCACTCATGGAAATATCAAATAGTGTAATATCCTACTCACGAAGTCCTACGAGCCACAAGTCTTAGATTTTGGACTAAACAAATTGGTTCAGTTCCCATCCTCTCCCACTCGTGTTGCTGGCTATTGTGCGTTAGAAATGATAGATCCTCGCCAAGTTTCCCAGAAAGCCGATATTATTGCTTTTGAAGCGTCTTATGGAGAAGGCATTATCTCATGCCCTCTTGAACAAGGAAGGAATCAACCCCGCTAAGATGGTTTTAGTTAGTAGGTTCACGAGGAGCGAACTTCTGAAGTTTTCGATCTCTAGCTCCTCCATTACCAAAACGTCGAGGAGGAAATGTTGTTGCTATTGCAACTTGCAATCGACTACACAACCATCACTCGAACACACAACATTCGACGAAAATACGAAGAAAGTTTAAAGAAGAATTATTTGCACAAGCTAGTTCATTTAGCTCTATTTTGGCCCCCCATTTTTTGAAATTTTAACAGTTGAAATAGTATTTTTTTTTTTTAAGAATGTGTGATTAAAAAAGAAAATTTTTTGGGATTACATATAATATTATTTTTATTGAAAAATGTGTGGTAAATAAAAAGAGATAAAAATGAATTATAATTTTAATTGGGGCCAAATATGGAAGGCTTAGAAAATAAATAGAGCAAATTCAAGATTCTGAGAAAAAAAAAATCAATTTTTTCAATTACATATTTCATAAAATTTTATCGAAATTTACTAAAAAAATGAATTTAATTTAAATCAAATAGGGGTTAAATAAAAGAGATCATTTTTACAAAACTTCTAGAGAACTGATAATTTTCAATTCAGGGCTCACTAGCTAGAGATGTCAAAAAAAAATCTGCCCTGCTCCGACGGGTTGGCGGAGCGGGGCGGGGCATCTCGACCCTTGCAAAAAAAAAAAAAAAAAAAAAAAATTTTGATGAATGATTAGTTTTAAAATATTATTGAATGTATTTACAATTTTATAATATGTTTCTAATCCAACAATTATATTATACAATTGTCAATTTAAAATTTTACCTAACTTAAAAATTGTTTTATATAATTTATAAATCCGGTCATCCAAACTTTTTATTATAATTAAATTATATAATCTAAAGTTCTGAATCATGATAGTTAAATAAATATTCTTTGCTTTTGAAAGATTTATACTAAATAATCAAAACAAGTTTATAATATCTTGGTCGAAAAAAAATTAAAATATATGGAATGACCTTTAGGTTTTGGATAAGTGTTGAATTTTGAATAATAGCACAACTCAAAATTTTGAATTTGTATTTTATTATCTAATAATAGTATAACTCGAAATTTTGAAAATGTAAAAATAAAATAAAATAAAAAGGGGGGAGGGGGGCAAACTCACGCCCCGCCCCTGTCCGTTTAAGGCGAGGCAAGGTGGGGACAAAAATGCCCCGAGTTCGCCCCACTGTCATCCCTACGACCAGCTATTCTAAATGACAGCCTCCACACATAATCAAACACGAGATTTTTCATATAAGTTATTATATATATACACATGCCCTTCACTTAATTTTTCAAAAATCTTGTACTTAAATCCTCGATTCACACAATAAACTGCCTTTTTTGTATACATTAATCTTGAGTTAAGTACTGATTAAACCTTTTTTAATGACTTTAATAATGGCTTTGGCTCAACAAAAGAAGTGAATTAATTTACGGCAACACACCGTACCCTAGCCTTCATCGCAAAACGAGGTTAATTAAGCCGCTGTTAGTTTAAACATTAATTAAAAGTTTAAACTTTAAACATCTATATATAGAGATCACATTATATACTTAAATTTAATATTTGATATGTCATCTCACATTTATATCAAATTCATATTTTCATTTAAATTTTATCACTCTATAGTTTTTCTAAATAGTATATAATATGAGACCTCGAAATGTATATATATATATATATATTTTAGGAAAGGAGGGCGGTACCTCCGAGATTTTATTAATATTCCCTCACTTGTGGCAGAAGAATACCGTAGTTACATGTGGAAAACGATGTAAGCATTAAATAAGGAAGTACTACTTTCCTTACAGTGAATGCTAAAGAACCAATATAAAGCAGTAAAAGATGAAGTACTACTTCCCTTACAATATTTTTTTAACATTATGAAAAGCGAAAAGAACGCAAATTACATTTATCTAAACGAATGCAACCCATTGTAAATACCGGGAAACTAGACATAGATTCTAAGAAATTTGAATGACCTTGAGATCTAAGACCTGCTAAAGAATCTGCCGCCTGATTTGCTTCACGATAAATATGTGATATATCAATAAATATAACCTGAGCAAACTCTAAAATATCCTCCCAAAGAAGCCGAATAGCCCAAGGTATGGTGACACGATGATGAAACCAATGAACCACCACACTAGAATCCATTTCTATCTCAATCCTCTCTATGCCAAGGGCATAGCATATTTGAAGGCCTATCTTAAGAGTTGATACATCTGCGAAAGTGTTAGTACCAACCCCAAGGGAGTGATAGAATCCAAAAATTACCTTTCCCTGCCAATCCCGAAACAAACCTCCACAACTAGCCGGGCCTGGATTTCCAGCACTAGCACCATCAATATTAAGTTTATAAAAACCATATTGTGGTGGGAACCATCTTACAAGAAATGGAACTTTGACTCGTATAGGCACCACATGGATGTGTAGTACCTGTGAATAAGAAAAAGAAAGTGACAATTTCTTTGGTTTTAGCATACCGTTCAATTCTTGTAGCCAACATTTTACTTTAGCACAAACTTTGTGCAAGCTTGCAACCTCATCCTTAAATCGTGTAGAATTTCTAGCCAACCAAAGCTCCCTGGAAAGAAGAGGTGGGATTAGGAAAGCTACAAGATGTTCCTATGTAGACCCACCAAAATGAGTATCCCAAAATAACATTGTAGCCTGCCAAGATATATTAGTAGGAATTCTAATTCCAAATAATCTCCCGAAATATTGCCATGCTTGAGAAGCTATAGAGCTGGTTGAGAAAACATGATCTATCGTTTCTGTATGACCCTGTGAACAGCAGTGACATTTTGAGACAATAGGAACCCCACAACGCCTAACCACTTCATCCACTGGAACCACATTATGCCAAAGGCGCCCAAAAAATTGAAATTTTTAAAGGCAAGGTGGAGTTCCAAATAATCTTATAAGGTAGCGATGAAGGTCTAGTATTTCTGAGAAAAGACCAAGCTGAGCTAGTAGAAAATAAACCATTGCTGCAAGGGCACCAAATTAATTCATCTGAACTGTTGCAAAGTGGGACCTGGGAACTTTGAATTTCCTCCACTAAATGTGAACCACCTAAAGAAGTAAGTTTTTCCATATTCCATTTGCCATTTAAAACTACCTCATGAAGTCTTAAATTTGGGAAGATAATTGTCCAGCCAAGTGAAGCTAAAGAACCCGTTCTCCTCCAATTATCATACCAAAATAGAGCACTACCATCGCATATCAACCATCTGCTATGCTCTAGAATGAATGGAAAAGTTGGACAAACCCAGAGGATGGCTAAGGTACTTTTATCGCATGAAATCTGCCCAGAGTGACTAAGATGTAATTATTCGCCATGCCATTTTGCACTGAAGCGACTAGATCACATCGAAAAGATTACGAATTCCCCAAACCTCCTTCTTCATGTGGAAAACAAATGTTTTTCCAGGAAACCCAATGGCGTTTGACACCTTCCTCTGATTCTCCCCCAGAAAAAGTTGGCAAAAAGAGATTGAATCTCTTTAACGACTTTTATGGGAGGAGTGACCACAGTAAACAAATAAATTGGAATGGAGCTTAAGACCGACTTAATTAAACTGAGCTTCCCACCCATAGATAAAAGCTTTCATTTCCATCTCGCTAATTGTTTCCTGATTTTGTTAAGCATGGGGGTAAACATCGAAGAAACTGGTTTCCTATAATGTAGAGGAGATCCGAGATAAGTGAAAAAAAGGGAATTTTCTTTGAAACCTGTTATAGAGGCAATAACATGTTTTCTAGAAGTTGCAACGCGTTTGTGGACGATAAAGGAACTCTTGGCCACATTAATTAACTGCCCAGAAGCAGCTTCGTACCGACGAAGAAATCCCATTAAAGTATTAAGGCTGCATCTAGTGCCATTAGTAAACACCAAGAAATCATCTGCATAAAGAAAGTGCGATATAAGGGAACATGTAGAAGGAACCTGATAAGGAGTGATTTTGCCCTCTGCAAGAAGTTTCGAAAGACCCCTACTAAGAGGTTCTTCACTGAGAATAAATAGCAATGGTGATAATGGATCGCCCTATCTAAGTCCACGAGAGGGAGTGAAAAAACCAGCTAATGCACCATTAATTTTAAATGAAAATTGAGTTGAAGTAATAGCATTCTTAATAAGAGATACCCAAGAATCTGTAAATCCAAACGCCCTCAACACTTTTAATAAGTAGTCCCAAGATACCTTATCAAAAGCCTTTGCCATATCCACTTTCATTATCACATTGGCACCTCGGGAACGCTTATTCAAATTATGAACTAACTCTTGAGCGAGTGCGACATTCTCAGATATCAGCCTACTAGTAACAAAGCCACCTTGATTCATAGAGATTAATTTAGGTAAAATCAACACCAAACGGTTAGTAACCACTTTGGATATGATTTTGTAAAAGACCTGACATAGACTAATGGGCCTATAATCTTGAAAAATCTTGGGATCATCTGACTTCGGTACCAAAGTAATGATAGAAGCCCCTAAAGCATCATTCAGTGGTTTTCCCATAAAAAATTCTCGGACAGCCGCCACTACATCCTCTGCTACAATAGACCGCGCATGGATAAAAATAGATGAAGTAAAACCGTCAGGTCCCGGAGCAGAATCTTCAGGTATTCCTTTAACTGCCGCAAGAACTTCCGCCTCGAAAACCTCCTGCAAAAGCATGTCATTATCAGCATCAATAACTAGCCTTGGTATAAGAGACGTCATCTCCCCATATTCTGTTGGAGTAGTAGATTCAGCCTTAAGATGGTTCTTAAAAAAGTTAATAGCGGCTTCCTAAATTTCTTCTTGGTCAGTGATAACACCAGCCTCCGTAGTGATACTGTTTAGCACAACTTTTTTTTTCTTTTTTGCCTAGCACAAGCATGAAAGAAGGTTGTGTTCTTGTCCCCACTAGACATCCACTTAACTCGTGATTGTTGACGCTTATAAATTTCCTCCTGTAGTAAAAGTCTATCTAAATCTCCCTTTAAAGCTGTGAGACTGGCATCTAAAGCTTGATCTGTTTGTACCTGGTTTTCTAGCATAAGAATTTTATCACGTGTTTCATTGATTTTCTGAAAAATATTCCCAAAGACTACTTTATTCCAGAGTTTTAAATCAGTTTTTAATCTCTTCAATTTATAAGAAACCCAAGCCATACCAAAAAGAAAGCAAGGTCTCGTCCAAGATTCTGTAGCCATGGGAATAAAAGAGGAGTGTTCAAGCCACATCCTTTGGAAGCGAAAACTAGTAGGTCCCCTGGTATTTTCTTCCTCTGTGCGAACAAGAAGTGGTGCATGATCAGAATGGTTACGCTCAAGGTGTACAATCATAGAGTCTAGAAAAAAGCCATCCAATTATGGTTGACAAGAGCCCTATCCAGCCTTTCCCATAATAATAAGCCATTCATATTATGATGCCATGTAAATTGAGAGCCTGTGAAAGGAACATCATACAACGAGTTCGCATCTATAAATTGCACAAAGTCTTGCTTAGCAACTCGTATAACTAGAGCACCCCAAGTTTCTCTTCATCATATATATATATATATATATATATATATATATATATATATATATATATATATATATATACACACAATTTGAAACTTTAAGTTATAAAATTACATAGAAACATATATCCATATTTAACACATTTGTTCAAGTACAATTAAATTATTTTTCATCAAAGGCATTATAGGAGGTTGCTTGTGTGACAACCCTCTGGACGATCAGGAGGTTGTTCAAAGGGCTTTTCCCGACATTATATATAATAAGACCCGTTTGAGCCACATTATTTGTAGAATGAGAATGAAAAATATAATCGTTATAACCCTACATAAGAGAGTGAAAGTCAAAAATTATGATTGTATGTGATTGATGATGATCATATTTTTCATATTTATGGAGGAAAAATAGAAATCAAATCGGTCATAAATTTTATAAATATGGCGATGAAAAGACATGGTTTGAGGATTCTTTATGTTATGATACTATAAACTACTAACTTTAAATTTTAAGTTGTGAAAAAAGAAACAAATTTATTTATGTAATTAAACTTTATGTTATAATATCTGTATTATTATATTTACGTATGTTTATATTGGGTATTAACTATTAAATAAAAAAAAAAAAAAAAAAAAAAAAAAAAAAAAAGGGCCTAGAAACCTATATTGGATGAATAAAGGTCACAAATGTCAATAAACAGCCTTAGATGCTATGCTAGCTTCAAGTTCCAACACTTCTTGGGCTACCAGAACCATTCGTTAGGCAAAAGCCGGATTCTATGTAATAGGCATAAAAAGCTCTATACAACTCGTAACCAAATGAAGATAACTTTATCAAAGAATTATTTTAATATTTATTTATTCAAATAATTTATCTTTTTGTATATTTGTTTTGAAGATGACTTTTGCAGCCAATCTACTCTTCTATCAACAAAAAAAAAAAAAAAATACAAAATGGATTTCTTTAGCCATGATTATCTTGTATGTGCCTTAACTCTGAAACTAGTTTAGCCACCACCTTAGGGCACTTGCTCGAGCATAATCAGCCAGTTTAGTGACTTCGCTAATTTTCTGCTTTGCAGAGAGCTAACCTTTCGCCATTTAGGAGACTTGAAGAACGGTCTTGGACCTTGGATAATACTTTTTATCTGTTTTGCTATGTGTACTCGGAATTTGACACTCCAAGTTACTCGAACCCACCCCCCTCTCACATTGAGGGGGCACACATTTGTCGGAAGTGGGGCTCGACCCCCATGCGAGGGCGTCGGTGGAGTCGAGTAATTCAGAGTGTCAAACTCCGAGTACAAATAGCTTAATTATACTTTTATAGGACAACATAAACTAGCAACATCCAGTGATTCTATTATCCTTACATGGAGGTGAATGTTACAAGTTACTTTTTCGCATTTTAACTTATAAGGAAATTTCAAGTTATTCATGAAAGAGTTAAAATCTTATCGACATTAAATTAAATAAAATTAAGAAGTATTTACAAACGTGGAAACATCGACAATTTTTACATGGGATTTATAATATGCAGATGAAGTTAGAAATCTAAGATTTTTAACAAGAATCGCTCTTTTATTGCACTCAAAACATTTTAAGGTATACAATATTAAACAAACTCTTCAAGTAGTAATTGAGCCACCTAATGCCCTTGATACAAACTCATAATCATAAGAAAATCCCTTAGATGTTCAACACTCCTAAATGAGTAGGTTGAATACTAAAAAATAGACAAATGAAGTACTAAACTATAATGAAGTAATTAGTAAAAGGGAGCTCCCTTCAGTCCAAGCACAGAGAAGGATAGGATGAAATTTATCTCCTGCATCATTCACACATTCACAGTAGTAAAAAGCCATATCCCTTCTACTGCATTTGAATGAATGAGTCAGCAGATAATTCGAACCCTTCACCTATCCATGAGTGGACTGAAGGAAGCTCTCTTAAACTAATATTCAAAATACAAGTTATTAAAGAATCGAAAAGCTTGAACTGTCGAATCTTAATTTTTTGCTCCATTCAGATATACTTCCTAGTTGATAAAACCAGCAATAACAAAGTGCTTTCACCAGTAGATCTGTCAAGTCGAAGATCTTTTCGTTACAGTATGTTGCAGGATTGCTTCTCAAACAGAATTTTTAAGCCATGATATCAACTGAAATTCTGCACTACACTGAGGCAAGAACATTTTGTAAACCTAAATATTTTTCATCTAAATTAAAAGCTTCAGGGGTGGAGAAGGCAAAAAAGTTTATGAGTCCTGCTGAGGCACTCCTCTATAATAACACCATAATAAACCCTAAAGTGATTAATACGTACGTTCACCTTCAAATTATATTTAAATTCTAATTAGAAAAGGCTAAACTAGTGAAGGAATTGAGTTTTCCAAGATGGAAAAATGCCAGCATCACCATGAATACTAACCCTAACCCTGGAAAAGATACCAACAACGACAGTAACAAAACCACTTGCCTGGGAGATCTTAAATTACCAAATAACAAGGCAAAAGCATCGGTAATTGTTAAAGAATATAATCCCGCATTAGTTAATTAAATATAAAAATAATAATCAATATATTAGGGTTGAACTACTTTCGTTAATCTATTAAGATGGTACCGAAGTTCCAATAGCGTATCAAAGACCACAATGTTCAAATGAGGGATGAATAGGTCTAAAGCTTAAACTAATGATCAGTAGACAACGTATAAATTGGTTGACCTTTTAAGATGGAACTCAAGTGTCACTTGTGACTACTTTGAGTTCTGGCTTTCTCTTGCAATATATATTTTGTTGATTTACAAGCATTTAACCTTTCGCCTATTACGAGCTGATTTTAAGAGTGAGTTTTATATAATTTAGTTTTCATAATTGTGTTTGTAAACTTACATCCAGGCCTTTATACAAGTGACAAGGATCACAGGAAGAAAAACTATTTGCCTTAGACATGATGCAAATCCATTTCATTAATTATATTTCTCCTGCATTGCCATTGAATAAAATATATCTGAATCTTGTAGGCTCCTTTAGAATTAAAAGCGATGGCATATAATGAAATCTAACACAAAATAAGGAACCATAAAAAATATAATCACATACCAATAAGAAAAGAGGAGAAATACTCAATTTACTGATGTTAAACAGTGTAACAGATCAATGCCAGTAACTTCCTTTCGTCTCAAGCAGAATGTGCTGAAAAACACAAAAAAAAAGGGAGGAAAAATGAAATCTCAACAAAGATGAGTTCAAGAAAACGAGAGAGAGAGAGAGAGAGAGAAGTATAATGGAAAATCCATCCCTCCCCAACAGCCACAAAACATTCATAGAGAGAAGAAAGTAATAGAAAGTGAAAAAAGAGAAAAGTAGAAAAAAGGAAAAATAAGCTGTATTTGGGGAGAGGTTGATGAGTCACTGTCTTCATGGGAGTCAGAGAAAGAGAAAGCAATATAAAGATCTCTACAAAATCTGGAAAAAGAGGGGGAAATGTGGTTTAGAGGATTTCTCAGGTGATCTTGTAATTGCAATTGGCTATATATTTATATTTATACACAGATGAATAAAGAGTTCACCAGAGAGAGAGAGAGAGAGGCAAACTATGTGGGGACTGGGGACGAGGAAAAAAAAGTGTGGTTTTCTTTGACCGTAGCCCTTAAATTTTGCCTGTCTACCACTGTGTGTATGTACTTGTATACAACTATTTGTATAAACTACTGGATAAGCTAGATTAGGGTTAAAGAATTGCCTTGAATTGTATCTCGTATGATGGGGATGGATCAGCAACCAAACACCCCAGGTTAATCTAGTCGGCTGATAAAACCAAAAACACGAGGCATGACTCGGTTGGGCAGACCTCCAAGCCGACTTTTCTTTTTCTATATATATATTTAGCTAATTTTGTTAAAAAAAATGAAAAAATGAAAACAAGTTCATTTTGATTGATAAGTGTTGGCTTGGAGTTGTGCCTAAACAATAATCAATTAGGAAAAACATTTCAATTATTTATCGATCGAAGAGCATCCATGTCAAGTTAATGTAGGACTTTTATTTACGTATCTCCCCATAAATTCACTCTAAAATGAAAAATCACATCATCATCATCCACTTATCAACACAATCCCTCTTTAATTATGATTTTTTCTAAATATCTTAATTGCAACTAGTTAAGAAGGTCACACACTTAATCAAACTCTGCATCATATCGACCGTATTATGCCCACATTAGCTTAGATATTCCACCACTTCGAAAATTCACTAGGACGGAGTAAGTCACTACATGTCACGATTAACACGGGCCCCATCTTCATTTGAACCTATGTTAATTAAATTCATCCCATGAAACAAAGTATAGTTCTATCTTGGGGTGCAATTCGCTAAATATCATTTCCATCTTCATTCGAACCTTCTACTTCGAGAGATTTATTGTGTATTCATATGGCTTAGTCTAAGAATGACTTTGATACAATTGTTAGGACTTTGATTTTTTTTTTTTTTCAATAGCTTGATTTATGAGGAGGGGGAACAATTCCTTAGTAAACTTAAGACCATCATTTCACGTACAATGTGAACTTTTGTGTGCGCATCGATATCTAACACATAACAGTAGCCAGAGGCAGACCTACATATGGACCTGGTTGGTCACTTGACCAACCAGTTTTCCAGCTTTTTTTTTTTTTTTAAATCTGTAGAAAACTGTAGAAAAGAAGTATTAACCTTTTGAAAACCCAATTGTAATGGCCCATTGGCCCCAAAATTTGTGGGTTTTCTAATTAACGCTAACCTAATAGCCACATACCCACATCACGTCCATTTGACACAGAGAGAGCCAGAGAGAAGAACGTCGCACGACTCGCACCGTTCAAGCGAAATCTGTCGTGCGCCCGTGCCATTGTCCTTCTGCCGTTCTGCGTCCACCACCGCTAGGCGCCAATAGTTGCAGCCAATTCTTGGGCCAAGTAAGCTCTTTAACCCTTAAAATTTTAATGTGAAAATCTACAGAGCTTTTGTTTCTTTTGCCTTGCTGGCGTTTCTTATTTCTTGTTGCCAACGAATGATGTTAAGTGTTGCTGCTTGTTGGTTTTGATATCTTGTTGGTTTTGATATTTTGTCGTCTTGTCAGCGTGCCTGTGAATGTGAAGTGATATTTCTGTGATTCTTCTGTGAATGTGAAGTGATTTTGTGATTAGAGCCTTAGAGCCTCTGTGAATGCGATTATGTGAAGTGATTCTGTGATTCTTCTGTGATTCCATGCCCTAAGTTAGAGGTTGCTAAGTTTAGTTAGTTTTGCTGAATGTGAAGTTAGTTTTGCTGAAAGAGCAAAACCTTTAAGGTTTTGCTGTGATTCTCCTGTCATTTTGCTGAATGAGTAAAGGTTTTGTCTCTGCATATATAACCTGAGTGAGGGGGCGAGGGCTTACTGCTGAATGAGTAAAGGTTTTCGTCACATTTTTGACATGTTTGATTGTGCCCTATTAGTTCAAAATGTCTGCGTTCGCCACTGATAGTAACATATAGATAAGAATTTAATCCTAATTGATACTGTTTCATAATTTTTTTTGTCCATTTCTTTGTTACCTCACACATATTTGACAACATATTAATGTAATTTCTTCTTTTGTTTCTTTCTGGCCAACGCAGCCTCACAAGTCACAAGTAGTTACTTGTTCCAATTGAATTTCAGTGTTCTTCCTTGATTGCTGATTTAATTACTTTATTAATGTGCAGTATTACTCGGTCGGTCCAATTATGCTTGCTATACATGCTCAATATGTTTACAATGTCCAACACCTTACTTTATTCAAAAATATTTTTAAATTTTGGAGCATTTTCAAGATTTTACGGAAAGCACTTTTAAAGCCTTTTGAGAGATTTTCAAGATTCTTGATTTTTCTTTTTTTGGCCCTGTCAAATTGGTCCTTAAAATCCTCTATACATATACCTTCAGTAATTTAAATTTATTAAATTCTTTTTGTTTTCTTTACATCAATTCTATTTTTCCAAGTGTTTTTGAGTTATTTGCATATATAGGCCTTGTTTGATCCACATTATTTGTAGAATGAAAATGAAAAATATAGTCGTTATGAGCCTCACATAAGAATTGAAAAGTAAAAAATGGTGGTTGAATGTGATTGATAACGGTCATATTTTTCATTTTTATGGAGGAAAAATGGAAATCAAACGGAGCCATCATATCACTCTTTTTTCCCCTTAATTTAAGAATCTTGTGCCCAAAAGAGTGAGCTTGTATCTAATAAATTTTGCCCCCGTTTGGCCCCCATTTTTTGGAATAAAAATGGAAGGAATAATTTTTTTTTTTTAAATGAGTGGTTGAAAAGGAAAGAAAAATTTTCGATTTACGTGTAATATTAATTTTATGGAATATTGTGTGGTTGAAAATAGGAGAGAGAAAAATGGAATGTAATGAAATTTAATTTAATGAGGATCAAACATATGTGATATATTATATATACAGACTCTTATTCGATGGAGGATTTTGTTGAATTTTATGAAACGAAAGCTTCATCAATACAAAGCTCAAACATTGTTGGAATTTTGATGTCAAGAAGGAGGAGGAACCGATTTTGAACTACCGGATTTAATACAAAAATTCAGTAAAAGCTCTGCTGTCTTTTGGACAAAACAGAGGAGAAGGAAAGAGATTTCAATGAACAATTTTATACTTCATTTCCTTCTACATAATCTGGTCTTATACAAGGCTCTATATATAGCCATTTTACAAGATATTCTACCAACTAATCTATCAACCATACTACCATATTTTACAAGCCCATACCTAGACAACACTAAACTTGTACTACATCAAACTCGTCTAACTTTTACATATCAAACTAAGTTAGACTTCAACCAAACATGTAACTAAAATAGAAACTAAAATATTTGTTTATGTGACAACAACATGTCACATAACTCCAACAGATTTAACATGGACTCTTACTAATTTATTATAAACAAACTTGAAGGTATAGAAGATTTTTAAATATTACTGACGACCTCTGGATTGATTTCTAAAAATTTCTTTATAATTACAAGTCTAAAGACATTCTATTTACCTCTAATCCTTCTTTAAAACTACAGTAAAAGATTATCCAGTGTCTTTATGAATTTTCAAGGAAGTCGTCTACTTTCGGTGTGCAATTCATTTTCCTACATATATTTTTTTGTGTAATAAACCCAGCTTGTATTTATTATTTGATTCTTTGGATAAGGTTTCCTTTTCATTTACGAAAAGAAACTGGTATAATGTAGGCAGGCCATGTGCTTGTGTCTTTGTACTAAGTATACACAGTTGTCTGAAAACATATAAAACATCGAACCTCAAACAACCCCAAGCAATGGCCATGATATAGGATGCTTCATGTTGGTTTGTCTGGTAAAGACTAGGACGTCATTAATAGAAGTTAGAATTATACGTCCAAATTTGATTCCTCATATAAGATAAAATTTAAATAAATAATTTAGTAAAGATTCGTGGTGTAGTGCTAATAGAGAACAAGATAAACAATGTTCATGGTTTGTGATTCAAAGAATATAATGCCGAATTGGATTGTAGAAGTTGAGAGGAACCTACTATTTATTTGTTTTAGCTCTTCATACTTCATAGTTAGGTAGAAAATATTCTCAGAAAGAGTTGACAGAAGATCGTATTCGATTCAATAAAATATATGGCAGTTAAAACAGCTGCTGGAATAAGGCTTGTTGCTGGTAGTATTTTTAGCAATTGTATAGTAAGTTTTTCCTTTAGTTTTGGATGTCTTATAGTAGTGGAAAATCTTCTTTATGCAAGCACCTAATTTAATCCCACATTGAATAAGGAGACATAGACCAACTTATAAAGGTCTAAGTTACTTTTTTTAATAAGATTATATGTTAAGATGAAATCCCAAATCTTAATTGTATTGTATCGAAGGCACTTAATATGTTCAATATAGATACCATCTATATGATCCTAAAAAAACTTAGCTGGTAAGCTCTTGGTAAATAGGTCAACGTCCCACGATGGACGATATCTCTCATTAAGAGATGGTATTTTCACTCTTCATGTGTTTTCCTCTAGATGTGTGAGAAAGTTCTTAAGCCAGATTGCTTCATTGGTTGTTTTACAAGCTCCCACATATTCACCCTCCATGGTCAAATCAGAAAACATGATTGCTTGATACTCCTTTATATCGTAGCTCCGCCATCAAGTATAACATTGATCCCAACGTTGACTTCCTAGAGTCGACACCCAACTGAAAATTTGAGTCTGTATAGCCCACGAGATTTAGCTCATAATGCCGAGTACGCTAGAATATAATTCTTTGTTCTCCTAAGATACTCTGATATATACTTCACATCTACTTAGTGTTCTGGTCTAGGGTTAGATTGATACCGACTCGCTATCCCAATAGCATAGCAAATATCCAGTCTAATGCACAACAAGACATATATGAGACTATCAATTGCCAAAGTATAAAGTATCAGGTTCATAATCCCTACCTCCCTATAAGTTTTTAGGACATTGCTCATTCGAGAGGTGGATTCCATGTATAAAGAGGCTAGTTCTCGTCTTGTATTCTGTTCATTTATTTCGCTAGTGTACGAATTGTACAAATAATTTATCGTGACAAAATTTGACAACATGGGATGGTGGGCATGTTATGTCGGTGCTTGCGTTGCAATGTGACATGGTCTGTCTACTCGATATGGCAAAGAAAAATTAGCACCAAAGAAATTTAACAGAGACTAAACCTAAGAAAAGAGCTCCAACTTTTGTTATAACAACGTCAGCCAACCGTCACTATTAAGCTGAAGTTTCTAATCTGAGCCACATTGTTCACTCCGAGAATGTAAATGCTCTAGCCAAACAGTGAGACTACTATAACCAGATTGAAGAGCTCAGGTCCAATATTTCATAGAAGCTAGCACAGGTGAACGCCTTACGCTTACTAAATGGTGCCTTGCTTGTGGTGCGATGAGTTCGACCTAATGCAGACATGCCCAACAAGCCAAGGACAGCGGCAGCAGCCAGGAATTCATCTTGCACCCATCAGGATTTTAGGAGAACTTGTGACAGGAGGTTAGTGAGTGATCATTTCAAAATCGTTATACCAATATCGTATGTGGGTTGTGGCAAGACGGGGTGCCATATTAGTCGACCAAGCAACAACAATCCCTTAAGGCCTTCGAGACAACCTGAAGCTATGATATATACGCCCAGCCAACCGCATATAGTTGCAGAGGACTCATAAGAACATTCAGTTGACAATGTGACATTTGATGGGAAAACAATGCTAGACAAGGATAGGCGATGACATTTCACATACTCATGATAGAAAAACAAGAGTTAAACCCCTTTTACAGGATAGTTTGAATGCCAAAATATCAGGTGGCAACACTGTATTATTGGATAAGAAACAGATTTAAACAAACCAATGTAATATTATCACCTAGCATTCTATCAAACTGCCTGGCAAACCTCCTTGTGCATGTAGCATGATTCGAAAAACAATACTGAACAAGGATAAGCGATGTGATATCTCATATACCCATGATAGAAAAATAAAAAGTTAAGCTCCTCGTACAAAGTGGTTTGCCAGACAGAATGTCAGGTGGCAACAATGTATTGAATGTTGGATAATAAACCAATGCAGTACTACAACTTGATATTCTGTCAAACCGCCGACAAACCCCCATATACATGTAGTATGATTCCAAAAACAATACTAGACAAGGATAGGCGATGTGACATCTCACATACCCATGATAGAAAAATAAAAAGTTAAGCTTCTTGTACAAGGCAGTTTGCCAAACAGAATGCCAGATGACAACAATGCATTGAATGTTGGACAAAAATGAAGATTTAAACAAACCAATGTAGTACTGCCACTTGATATTCTATCAAACCGCCCGGCAAACCCCCATATACATGTAGCATGATTCGAAAAATAATACTAAACAATGATAGGCAATGTGACATCTCACGTACCCATTCCACTATTTTACCTTGTTTCTTCCTCACTTGATAGTCGGAGTAGATGGACAAACTAACCAAGTTCTCTTTTTGTTTTCGCCAAAAAAAGACAGCTACTTTTACTGATCAAGAAAATCGACAAGATTTTTAGTCGATTTTGAGGTCCACACTCGATTTTGCTTGCATTTTGAGTCTCTCTTGATGTTAGCAGATAATACGAGTACGTATACACAGTTCGACAAAAAGTCTTTGACTTGGTAATATTAGAATGTAATTGAAGACCCCATCATTGTGTTTATATGATGCTTAACACGACATTTAATCATTATTAATCCCTTATTGGCCCAGGGAATTACAATCCTCTTGCTAATTGTCAGTTGATTAAAATATCTGATATCTTCTTGTCTAGCTGCTTCAACATTTGCATTTATATATTCACAGCCAATGCAACGTCCTGAAGTTCAATTAACCTTCAAAGTTCAAGAGATTACATCTGGGCCAGGTCCAACTGAACTTCAACAGCCTACAGCATGGCTAGTGAAAAACACTAGCAAGCTCTACGAAGTTCGTATCAGGTTAAAAATACCCGTAAACATACAGTTCAAACGAAGTACAAAAAATAAAAACCTCAAAATAGGAAATAAAAATTGACCAAGCCAAAGTTCTATCAAAATCTGGAAACAAACTTTTAAGACATTTTTAATACAGTCAAGCTCCTACACTTCAGCCAAAAGCATTATAAAATATTTAAAAATCAGGCAGTCAAGTCACAGAACAGCGGAACCCAATAACTAAATGTGCTAGAATGGAGCCTATCAGCACATATCTTAGAAATCCTAGGCAGATTCAGCCTGAGATAAAAATGCTCTTCCTGGTTGACGCTGAGCCAGTGGCCCGTGACATCCCAAAAGCTGCAAAATCAAATAGAAATTCTCATATAAAGTGAACAACATAAGAATAGCAAAGCCCAGCCTCCAAGAAGTTAGATAATGGAGGGGCAAACGTAAAGATAAACTTGAAAAGATGGGAAACGGCTGCAAATATTTTAATTAATCTTTGAGGTAACAACTGACCTTAGCATTCACACCATCAGACATAATACGATTCTCAGATTTCCATTTCAGGTAATCAGTGCGGCTGTGTTTAGTGAACCCCCTGAAATTCAAGATGGTGAGCAGTACTTTTAACACATGTACACGTCTCAATTTATCCAATTATGATACATGAATAAATGTCTATAGGGAAGCAGCATACCATTTCCTGCTGACAATAATCTTTTGACGGCCAGGGAATTTGAACTTTGCGCGGCGCAATGCTTCCTGTGCATTGTGGCTGTTGCTATCTTTGCAGCGAACAGAGAGAAGAACCTGACCAATAGCAACACGAGCACAAACACCTTGGGGCTTGCCAAAAGCACCCCTCATGCCAGTTTGGAGCCTATCAGCTCCGGCACACGACAACATCTTGTTAATACGCAAGACATGGAAGGGGTGGACCCTGACCCTCAGGTGGAAAGCATCCTTTCCTGCAAACTTGGTCATGTACTTATTGCAGGCAATACGAGCAGCTTCAAGTGCTTCACTGGACACATTTTCTTTTTCCCAACTCACCAAGTGCACACAGAAAGGGAATTCATCAACTCCCTTCTTCTTCATCCCAACATCATAGATCCTGATCTTAGGATCTGGTACACCACGACAGAACCGTGATTTTGGGTATGGCTTATTCTTGATTTGGCGATAGCACCTAGCAGGTCCTGCGTACGTGAATTCAACCCATCAAAACAAGGTACTGTGTTTTCTATTGCCTAAGATTATTAAAAAAATGAAATTTTCATTTCCCGTAGTATTTGATTTACAATCCACTACAGTAATGCTATGCAATTGGAAAAATAGAATAGTCTCATAAAACAATAATATAATGAGATGAAAACAATTACATCAAGCAGCCCTATCAAAGATTAATGAGAAACAAAATATCACTTGCCAAAGCCAATGAAAGTTTCATACAGAGACAATAGACTGAACAATGAAAGCAAACACAAAATCACCCAAGTACAACAGATTGATACAGAATAAATCTTTTTCAACCTCGCCAATAAATTTCCCCTCTCATCATAACCATAACCCATGAAAGTACAAACCTGCACAAGCCTAATCTACACATATCACTGGTAATTAGAGGACTTATTCTTTCCAGTCAAATATATAACCTACTTAGCAACTAAATAAAACGCTTACAAATTCAAATATCCACATTTCTATAGGAAAAAAAAACCCACAACTCATCATAATTGAAAAAACTATCTCATTCACCAACACAACACAATCTGGGTAAGAATTATATACTCTAATACCGTAACATGCATCACCAAAGCCTAATATCCCTACAAATAAACCTAAAAAAGGCTTTTAAATATCAATAAAAACAATGGATCCAGCATAACAACCTTGATGAAAAGGTCGGCAACACATAAAATTTTTCCAAATCTCTTTAATTCAAACTATCAAACATAAAATGCACAAAATGATTCCTACATCATCATTCCATCAGAAGTCAAAATATAAATTCAACAAGAAGTATGCACATATCTAGCTATACATTTACATATTCATACCATCAGAAAAATAACATAGAAAATAATTCCTAGAGAATAATTTCATAAAAAATCAATATATAATTCAACAATATGTATCTTTCTAGCTATACGTTTACATATACATGCATATTCGGGTAAGAATCTATACGGCCGTTAAGGCTTACTTCTCCCCATGGCAAATTCTCCGTTGTACTGATACGCAGCCTAAAATAGAGAAATGGAGAACAACTCCAAGATCTGGAGAAATTTCATTTATAGAGTTAGGGTTGGACTAGGGGAAATTGGGCTTATATGTCCCGATGATAAGTACTCTAGTCCTAATGGATTCTAAATTACTATACGAACAAGTTGACACAAATAGCACTAAAATTTCAAGCACTGTAGTCTAAGTGAGTTTTTAATTGGTCATCATAGTACCTTTTCACCCATTTAATAACTAAAGTTTGATTATACTAATGATCACTCCTTTAGCGAAAACCTCAACGACTAATGATCGTTGCGTACATGTCTTGTAGGAGTGGACATTTTAATTGGAATTGAACCCCCTGAACCATAATCGAATAAAAAATGGAGGTTTCAATCCATTTCTTGAAAAAAAAAAAAAAAAAAAAAAAAAAAAGAAATCAAAATCGAAAATTGATAACCGATTGGGTTTGAACGGTCATTAGTCACAAAATCAGAACCCCGAGTACCTGGCTCTAGAAGGGAATTTGCCATTTTTTTTATAATTTTTTATTTTTAATAAATTATTCACGTGATTTATTGACCCAATGGGATACAAAGAAAACGATGAGAATGTTGACTGTTATGTTGTTTATGGAGAAATGAATTTATGTTGTGTTTAGCATACTCGAATAAGAAATGACGGTTCATGTGCGATTCCAGTAATTACGTGGACCTAAATGATTTCATTTATAAAATATTAGAAGTTTAAGGGATGGTTCCGATGTTGAAATATCAGGATCAATCCACCCAACGCTTAGACCTAATGTTGTGAATTAAATTCCATCAAAATAAAATGTGATTTTTAGGAGAAAAAAGCTCATGTTTAGCCAAATTTTGGCGGTATCCACTCCAGATCCAATGTCAACCCATTCAACCTTGACATCAATTTATGATAGATGTGTTCATATCGTGAAATTACATATCATCTAAATAAAACCCGGTTTTTAGGAGAAAAAATCACGTTCAACCAAAATTTTCAAGTTGCTTCCTTTAACCATAACTTAATTGTTATCATCAATAAACAAGTTTTTTTTTAAAAAAAAAAGGTAGCTATAGGAGGCCAGTTGGACAGAATTGATCGCTTTAACTATTGTTAGTCTCCATGAAGGTTTAACAACTACTCCGTTCAATATGATGACGTCAAGTAAACGTAGTGACCAAATATGTAACATTATTTAACTTCAGAAACTAAATGGATCGCCAAAATACTTAAATTTTGTGAACTGAAGTAACTATTGTTGAACTTAGTTTATAATGCTAAATTTTAGTTTTCTATCAAAATCCTTTTAACTTTTTTTCTCTTTTCGATTTAGTCCGAGTGATATTTAGTTGAATCTAATCGAGAGTTGATAAAGAGGATCGAAAATAATTTCACATACATATAATAATTTGAATAAAATAAAAATAAATTCCAAGAATTTGGATCCTCTAGGTCAAAAATATTTCTCACTTCAAGCCTCTCTCCCAAGATTTGTCGTTTATATTCATTACATTATTGAACAAAAAAAAATTAGCATGTATATGGCTCATGTTTATATCCAGTTATAACACTGCTACTTTCTATGTATATATTTCGAAAGATTTACAACCAACTTATCCATAAGTGGCAAAGGTAAAAATAAGTAAAAACGTTACCTAGGTCCAACTGTGTGAATGACTCCACTGGCAAGATCAATGCCAGAGATATCTTGTGAAGCATAAGAAATTTTTAGCGTAGAGGACGAAGATGTTGGAGTGAAAATCCCTTCAGGATCAGATACTACGGATTTTGGCATCATGGTATCGGATTCTGGCATCATGGTATCGGATTCTGGCATCATTAACCATATGCTTTCGAGTTCTCTAACCACTTCGACCATTGAGGGTCGAGCGTTTGTATCATCGTGGCAACAGTTAAGAGCCAGCTTTATGAACTTCATTGCACATTTAGAAGGATAAGATCCCATCCGATCGTCGATAATAGAGAATATCATTCCAGAAGAATATGCAGCGTTGACCTGATAAAGATAGACAACCATTAAGTAAAGTTTAACCGTCTAGCAACTCAGTTTTTTAGAGTGAAAGTTCAGTACAACAACATATATTTAAGAATGGACTGGTAACATAGAACTGCTTTGCATAAACAATTAGCTGGTATAAATATAGCATCACAAAATTTCATGCACATTGCTTTCTATTTTACGCTAGCATTTTGGCTAAGTTTTGAAAAAAAGTAAAGTAAATGTTAAGTAACTTATTGTCTCCAAACAAGTTTGGATAACTTGTTTCATACTTTAAGGTTACTTCTTCTAGAAGTAACTCTTACCTAAATAAGTGAATTGCTTATTTTCAACTTTCATGCAAAGAAAACTTATTTTATTTATATATTTTAAAGTAAACTACGAAACATGCACCAGAAACAATGACAAAGTAGCGAGATAGTACCTCCCTAACAATGTTTTTGCCATTGTAAATCGGGAGCATCCCAGTCAAGAGCTCCAGAAATACAACTCCAAGGCTATAGACATCACTTTTGTCTGTTAACTTATGAGTTAGGAAGTACTCTGGATCAAGATATCCCTGCAGAAATCACACACCGTCATTTTTATTAATTGAATTAGAATTGTTCCGGTTTGATTGTTGAATCAGTTCTGCTGGAAAAATTAATTGAAATACATATTTGAGCTTGGTCGTGCAATCATACTTACAGGGGTCCCCTTAACTACCGTAGATACATGAGCAGGTACCGCTCCTTCAAGGTCGGGAACTGGAGCAAGTCGCGATAGTCCAAAATCAGCAACTTTGGCGGTAAATCGAGGGTCCAATAATATGTTGCTTGCCTTGATATCACGATGATATATTGGAGGATTGGCTTCCATATGTAGGTAAAGGATACCTTTGGCTGAACCCAACGCAATTCTTAATCTCATAGCAAAAGTCAAAGGCACTTTTGAGTTGCCTGTAATATCTCAAATATTAACACAACTGTGCTCATTACACAAAATAAAAATTATATAAATTCTAAATGTTTTTATTGTTTGATATAGTGAGAATTAGGAAAACTCAACACCTCCTGCAATAGTAGTGAACATACCCGCAAAATATTTCTATTATTTTGATAGTTTTAGCTTTGATTGGAACACAAGGAGGATGCAATAACGACAAACTTAGTACATGTTTAAGAAAAATCGGTATATGACAATTTAAGTTCAAAGGAGGATAAAATCGGGGAAAGGAAGGAAGAATGACAAGAAAAAAGAACAGCAAGGCGTATGGTCCCCCGATACTTTATTTTTGTGGGTATGAAGATCTCTGACTCTGTTTGCCCACCTAAAAATGTCTTTATTGAATTCCAACAATTATAGATCACCACAGTGATGTTATATTTTAGTTCTACAATTATTTTACTACTTATTTCTTGATAGTTTCCCTATGTGTCATTTTACTTTTGTCAAAAATGTGGATTCAACAATGTCCATATGTGTCGTTCTACTTTCTGCCCAAAAGGCTCGATGCGGGTTAGGATTCTTTCAAAAATATCCAACCAAATAGTAATAAGCAGTATGCTTCCATAAAGCACAAATTATTGAAACATATATAATACCAATTTAAAAAAGAACAAGTTTGAATTTACCGGATAGGTGATCTCTCAAGTTACCATTAGACATGAACTCATATATCAACATCTGCATTATGAAAAAACACGGTAAACAAGAGACTTTTGACTTAGCAGAGTATGGCAACAAGTTACTGTAAAACAAAACAATTTGAAGGGAGAAAAATAGTTGTTCTCAGGAAGATAATACGATTTAAAATAGCTAGGTTTAAGCTTTTCCAGCACTTCTTGTCAGTGGTCTGGTGTCCTGAAATGATATCAGAACGAGAGGCAAGCTCACTTTAATTTATTATTTTTAAATTTAAAATATTAGTAAATAAATTATATAAAGAATAATAATTAAATGTGGGCAGTAAATGGAGTCCCCGTCCCCCAAAAATCCTTGACTTGGAGGGTCGTCGCGTTGCCATCCCTAATCAAAACCAAGACGGGACCTTGTAGTTGGTAGTAACTGTCAAAGTTCGGCTGAATTGTCTTCCCCATTCGGGATACATTGCATTATATAGATGAATCATCGCATACATACATGGTAATATGACTGTTTTAAGTAAACTGTAATTACTACCTAAATACAATATGCATATATAAATATGGTAATAAACGTAATCTTTGTGATCTCCGTAATCTCAATATCAATCTCATTGACATCTCCCCCCCTCCCATCCCATCCCATCCCATCCCATCCCATCCCAAATTTATAATTGACGATCAAGAAGCATCAATTTGTCGACCAGGAATTGATGACGTTGTCGAGTCATTGCCTTAGTAAACACATCAGCGATTTGAACATTAGTTGTGATGTGTGGAAGAGATATAATGTGACCATCATAAGCCTCACAGATATAGTGACAATCCACCTCAACATGTTTAGTACGCTCATGAAACACAGGATTCAGCAATTTGAATGACACTAGTATTATCAACATAAAGCGAAGTAGGCATACGCTGAGGACAACCAAGCTCTACTAGAAGGCCTCGTAGCCAAACAATCTTAGAACAGACAGAAGACATAGCACGATAATTTTATTCAGTGGAAGATTTAGAGACACGATCTTGTTTCTTACTGCGCCAGGAAATTAGTGCACCACCAAGAAACATACACCTATAATCGAGCAACGAGTATCCGCGCATCCAGCTTAATCCGCATTACTATATCCTATCAACTTAAGAGAGGAATTGGCTGGAAAGAAAAGACCCCTATTGGGCATGCCCATTAAGTATCGTATAATGCGACAAACCGCAATCAGATGAAGATGTCGTAGAACATGCATAAACTGACAGACCTATTGTACGACAAAAGAGATATCGGGTTGACTGATAGTGAGATAATTCAAACTACCCACTAACTGGCAATATAGAGAGGGATAAGGAAGGAGATCACCTTCCTCCTTACGGTACTTCACATTCACCTCTAAAGAAGTATCAACCGAGCGACCGTCCCGAAGTCCAGCTAAAGTAATCAACTCCTCTAAATACTTGTGCTGATGTAGATAAGTTCCGGCTGGATTTGAAAGCACCTCAAGACCTAAGAAATACTGTAAGGGGCCCAAATCCTTCATATGAAAAGAATCCTTTAGCTGATTTTGAAGTGAGATATCAATCCAGAATCAGCCCTAGTAATAACAATATCATCAACATAGACCAAAAGAAGCACAGTACCCGCTTTGGTGGCAGAGATGAAAAGAGATGAATTATTGTCTTGATAATAAATCCACTTAAGTATTCCCACATCTCCTTAGCTATAGTGAAAAAACGTAAATTATTTACCATGTGGCCCTCCATGGATCCTAAAATCCAAGAGATAATACGAGCATCCTTTGTTTCCATGCACCAAGGTCTTTATTGTCTTGAGGTGCTTTCGAGGACCCATCAATATGACCCTAAAGCTCCTTTCCTTTTAAGAACATTTTGAATTGAAATTCTCATATAGAATAATTTTTACCGGTAAACTTAACATAGAACGAGTCAACCGACATAATTTTGTAATATAATAGAAAATTAATTACAAAATATAACCTAAACAAAACCAAAGGTACACAATCAGCCCAATAAAATTACAGGTCCACTCCAAAAGAACACACAGTCCAACACGCAAGGCCCAAATCACCAAAAGAACACAACCCAATACGTGAGGCCCAGATGACCAAAAGAACATACAACCCAACAGAGAAGGCCTAAATCACTAACAAAGAAGGCCCAAATCACCAAGCCTATGAATCCCAGATACACTCCCACACCTCAAACTCACGAATCCACATGATTCGCGTCGATAGGCCAAGAAACGCCCAGAATCATGTCGAGCCCACACAGAGGACGCTTGAATCGCGTTGATTACACATAGAGAGACGCCGAAAAAGGAGCTGCGTCACTCACCCGAGAGACACCGAGAGTCGCGTCTATCGTACACGCCGAAAATTGCCCATAGAGACGCTGAAGAGTTTTGCTAATCACCCAGAACCGAATTCCCGTATTTCTTTGATAGAATCCTAACGAAACTACTAGTCTAGCTGTCACTGAAAAAGGCAAAGAATGAAGAAAGAAGCAATTTATTATTGGAATAGATGAAAATTCACCGGAGTGAATACAAGCTCAGGGCTATTAGAGAGGCCGTGTCTCTCTCCCTCTTTCCTAACGGACAATCAGTATATGCGTAACTTCATCCCTCTCTTTCCCTTCCCATTTATTTACATTTCCTAACCAAAGACTATTATATTTCTACCATTCTCTAACTAACTCAACTGACTTGGCAAAATCACTGTGGTCATTCCCCTTTTTTCTTCTTGCATAGGTAAACCGGATTGAGGGTCTATTATTACCTGTCACTAGGGTTGGGAAAAACTCCCGAACCGAACCGGATCGAGCTGTTCTTGTTAAGTTAAATACCTGAACGGGTATCTGAATCGAGAACCGACGGGTTCGATTCAGTTCGGTTCTCGGTTCTAGATCAAGAACTGAAAAATCGATTAAGAATTGAATCTCCCTAATTTTTTAATTTGTTTATTTTAAATAAGCCAAGTTATTTTATTAGTTTCTAACAAATTTGTTAATCCAAAAATATAATTTTCCTATTTCTAATTTTCAGTCCAAACTCAACTTAATCGAATTGACATGAGTTTTATCCATATCTTTTATTCTACCATACTGTCATTTCTTCTGAAAAAATCGAATTGAAGCTCAACAGCGTCTCTTTTAATTATTAGAAGCTCACTATCATCATCTTCCTGTGATTTTCACAATCAAATCTATGAAAAATTCAATAAAAAGAGACGTAAAAGACACATAAGATTAGATTACATTATATTGTAAAATGTAAGATTGTATATATCATTAATTGAAATAATATAGCTTTGTAAATATTAAAAAAATTAATTATAATACAGAACCTGGAAACCGAACCGAACCGAATTGAATGGAACCGAACTCGAACGGTTCCATAATTAAATTTGGACCTGACAGTTCTGCTTATTAAATACCCAAAAATTTTGGGTTCGGTTCGGTTCTCGTTAGAACCGAACCGGACCGGACCATGCCCAACCCTACCCGCCGACTGCCACCCTTAAATCCACTTTTTCCTCAGGGTGGAAGCTAGGAAATTATAGTCTAATTGTTTCGAATGGCTCCTAGATGGCCTCAAAATTAGGCAGATTTCTCCATTTGATTAAGATGTCGGGTTCCCCAGTCATGTTGATGGGATTTGGACGAACGTCCAGAATAGCCTATGGTTCTAATAAGAATTTCCCATCACCTGTCAGCTGGGGTGGAAGTGACAAGATAGGCTGTATGTGGCCCACTGCCTTGCGGAGCAGAGATATATGGAAAATCGGATGAATTGCTGCTGTAGAGGGTAGTTTTAGTTTGTACGCTATGTCCAATCTTCGATTCCACTTCAAAGGGTCCATAGTACTTAGGAGACAGTTTCGCGAATGACCTTCTAGCTACAGACTTCTCGCGATAGGGACGTAGCTTGAGATAGACCAAATCTCCCACAACAAACTGGACATCACGACGGTGGCCATCTGCACTGTCCTTCATCCTCTGTTGTGCTCTAGTAAGTTGTATTTTCAGTTTCTTCAAAGCTTCGTCCTGGGCGAATAGAAGTTGTTCCACAGAAAAGCTAGCTACCATACCTTTCTCTATTAGCAGTATAGGAGGCAGCTCCCGGTCATAAACAATCTAGAAGGGAGTGTGCTGGGTTGCTGTATGGAAAGAAGTATTATACCAAAACTCGACCCAATGCAAGTACTGACTCCAAACTCGCGGCCTGCCCAACGCAAAACACCACAAGTACATTTCTAAGCACCTGTTGGCAACCTCCGTCTGCCCATCAGTTTACGGATGATAAGCGGTGCTGTGCTTGTGAGCTGTCCTCTGTGCCTTGAACAGAGCCTTCCAAAAGGTACTCATAAATAGTCGGTCCCTGTCATAAACAATGGAATGCGGCATGCCGTGCAGGCGAACTTCCCGTATGAACACCTTAGCCACCATCGGGAGGTGAAAGGGTGTTTTAGACTGATGAAATGCCCATACTTACTCGATCTGTCCACCACAACCAGGATAGTGTCAACCCTACCAGGTCGAGGAAGTCCCTCAATGAAGTCCATTGAGTATCTTCTTAAATTAACCTGGGAATCGACAAAGGCTGTAACAATCCTCCCGACGACAATGTTATACACTTGTTTTGCTGACAGACTTTGCAGCAGCAACATAATCCCTCACATTCTTCTTCATCCCTTGCTAATACACTTCCCGAGTGCCCGCTACCTTAGTGTCATAGCATTCTTGCATCATGATGGTGACCAAAGGCGACTGGCTAGGTAATATCACCATTCCATGGTAACATAAAATGTCATCGATCAATGCATACCCAACTTTCACATTGACACCAGCTTGTATGTCCGACACTAATTTCCCAAGTATTTCATCAGTAGCTACCTCTTTAATCTCCTCCAACTGAAGAACTGTAGAGGTAGTTATAGCCAAAACATTCAATGTCGGCTGCATTCTTGAAAAAGCATCAGCTGCCTTGTTCTCTAACCCCGGACGGTACTGGATATCAAACTGATATCCCACTCTTTAGTGAGCCATTTTTTATGATCCTCAATCACTAATCGTTGTTCTAATAAAAACTTCAGACTCCTTTGATCCGTTCTGACCACAAAGTGCCTGCCCAACAAATAGTGACGCCATTTTTGGATAGCGAACACGATGGCCATTAATTCTCTCTTATAAATTGACTTCTGCCAGACACTCTTGGGTAGGACTCTACTGTAATATGCAATAGGGTGTCTGTCCTGCATCAACACTGCCCCTAAGCCCTGACCGGAGGTATCTGTTTCGACTACAAATCTAGGAGCGCGAGCACTGGAGCACTGATCATAGCCGATTTGAGGTGTTGAAAGATTAACTCCGTTTGATCATCCCACCTGAATCGATCTTTCTTGAGCAGCTCAGTTAAGGGCCATGCCACTTTAGCATAGCAAGATACGAACCTCCTATAGTAGCCTGTGAGCCCAAGAAATCCTCGAAGTTCCCTGAGGTTGCACGAGCTTACCTAGTTAACCATTGCCTAAATTATTGACTGATCGGCTGCCACCCCTTCCTCAGAGATCACATGGCCGAGGTACTCAACCTTCTTTAGTCCGAATGAACACTTCTTTTCGTTAGCATACAAGCACCGTGCCCAAGTGTTGTAGGTGCTCCTCAACCGAACGACTGTAGACCAAAATGTCGTCAAAGAAGACCAATACGAACTTCCACAAGGCTGAAATACCTCATTCATCAAGTGTTGAAAGGTTGTCGAAGCGTTTGTCAATCCAAAAGACATAACCAGGAATTCGTAGTGTCCCTCGTGGGTGCGGAAAGCAGTCTTGGGGATATTTTCATGTCTCACTCTGATTTGGTGATAGCCAGATTTCAGATCCAGTTTAGAGAACACTCGAGCCCCATGTAATTCATCGATTACAGGGATAGGAAAACGGTTAGGAACCGTAACCTTGCTAAGAGTCCGATAGTCAACACAAAACCTCCAACTACCGTCTTTTTTCTTCACCAATAGAACCAGGCTCGAAAATGGACTGAGACTTGGCTGTATGATCCCTGCAGTCAGCATATCTCTAACCAACTTCTCAATTTCGTTCTTCTGGACATACGGGTATCGGTAGGGTCTTACATTCACCGGGGTTGCCCTGGGCTGTAAGATAATAGCGTGGTCCTGCGTCCTCAGTGATGGAAGTTCATTGGACCATTCAAAAACCTCGTAGTGATGTTGCAACAACTCTTGAATAGAGCTGCGTACTTCTCCTACGGTTTCCTCCGCCTCCACCCCCAAACTTCCTAGTTCCAGTAAGATCCCTTGCCCTCATTCCTTCAGGGTCGTTACTAATGACATCAAGGTCACCTGCATCTTACCTAGGCTAGGATCACCCTGCAGCACCACAGTTCCTCCTCCGGTGCGAAAACGCATAGTGAGTGTGCCCCAGTTAACTTGCATCCTGCCCAAGGTCTCCAGCCACTTGATTCCCAAAATTACATCTGTATAGCCCAACGTCAAAGGTAAGAAGTCCTCAACCATATCTATGCTAGGTAGTGAAACCACCACCCCCTTACAAATGCCACCTCCCTTAATTGATAACCCAGTACCTATGAAAACCCCATAACTTGCCGACTCCGAGACCTGCAGCCCCAAGTTTTGAACTAGTTCATTGGAAATGAAATTGTGTGTAGCTCCACAATCGACAAGGACTATCACAGTTTCCCCCAAAATCTTCCTCCCCAACTTCATGGTCTTGGGAGCAATCTACCATACCACAGACTTTATGGATAACTCCACCGTATCACCCACTGGACCTTCAACCTCCTCCTCAAAACTCTCATCTGGTTCTTCTAGCTCTTCTTCCTGCACTAAGAGCACTTGCAACTCCCTATTTTTGCACTTGTGACCCGGGAAAAATCGCTCATCACAGCGGTAGCACAGCCCCTTGCCTTCTTCATTTGTAGATCGACGTCCGTCAGCTTTTTAAAAGGCATTTCCCTGGTTGTCAATGCTCGTCACTGGTTCGCGACAACCGCGGGTTTGGGTGCTGTCGTCGGAGCCTGCTGGGCATGTAACGGGACTATGGACGTCCCTTTGGTATAAACACTCGTGTAATTTGGGCTGTTCCCAAACGGACTAGAATGGGATGAGACCGAATTAAAAGTCCTTGGTCTACTTGGGCCGACTGAAACTTGGGCCGACTGAAACTTGGGCCCACTTAAGGGACTCATTGCGATTTTCAACCCTTTGGGCCATCTCCATGATTTAGCCCAACCCACGTGACCTAAGCATTCTCACTTTTGCTTTAATCACTGGACTCAGCCCATTAATGAAATTCCCCTCCAATACCGATTCTGCAATCTCCGGCAGGGAGCCGATAGTAGTTTGAACCAATGGCGGTAATCACTCATGGTCTCATCCTATTTTAGGGCCAGAAACTTCTCCAACACGTTACCTTCTTGCGATGGCCGGAACCTCTCTATCAACAATAGTTTGAGATCTTCCCAACGGGTCAGGGGCTGTCGACCATTTTCCTATTGATACCAGGCCAATGCTTCGCCCTCCAAACAGACTGCCGCTGCCTCGACCTTCTCCCAATCTGTGAATTGGTTGATATTAAAGTATCTCTCTGGTCTAAAAATCCAAGCGTCGGGTCCTTCTCCGTTCAATATCAGCATCTCCAGCCGGCGGGTTCGATTTTCTACTCGCCCCACCTTTTCTCGGCACAATCTCCCTTCTGTGCCTTTGCTGAACTCTTGCGTTTTGGTGGGAACCTCTGAATCTATGGTTGGATCCGATGAGTGGGATGAATTCCCCTTCTCTTTCCTATCCCTTTCTTGCTCGCCCACTTCGTTATCACACAGTCGAGTTTCTCCATGATGGCTGTCATGTCTCTCTGAATTTCAGATTTCATTACCTTCACTCCCTCATGTAACCCATCGAACCTTGCTTCCAGCTGCGTCACGTGTTCTGTCACAGTCATCGTCCCAGTGATGGTGCTCTAATACCAAATTGATAGAACCCTACCAAAACTACTAGTCTAGCTTCATCGAAAAAGGCAGGAGAATGAAAAAAGAAACAATTTATCATTGGAATAGATGAAAATTCACCGGAGTGAATATAAGCTCAGGGCTATTAGAGAAGCCTTGTCTCTCCCCCTCTTTCCTAATGGACAATCAGTATATGGGTAACCTCCTCCCTCTCTTTCCCTTCCCATTTATTTACATTTCCTAACCAAAGACTATTACATTTCTACCCTTCTCTAATTAACTCAACTGACTTGGCAGAATCACTGGGGTCATTCCCCTTCTTTCTTCTTGCATAGGTGAACCGGATCAAGGGTCTATCATTCTTCTATAGGTATGGCTCTGATACCATGTCAAAGTTTGGCTAAATTGTCTTCCTCATTCGGGATACATTGCATTATATAGATGAATCATTACATACGTACATGGTAATATGACTATTTTAAGTAAACTGTAATTACTACCTAAAATACAATATACATATATAAATATGGTAATAAATGTAATCTTTGTGATCTCCGTAATCTCAATATCAATCTCATTGACAGTAACTCAACCGATCTAATCATTGAATCAAAGATGTAGCATTTGCTTCTGTGGGTGTGATCTTGACTAAAAGCATGTTTGGCTAAGTTTAAAATGTACACTTATTATAAAAAGTAAGATATAAATTGAATAAATTGTTTTATCGATCAAAGTTGAAAATTAGTAAGTTACTTATTTTGACACTAACGTTAGAGTTACTTTCAAATTATGTAACTCATTTTACTTCAAAAGTAGGAAAAAACTGAAAATTAAGTTATCCAAACATGTTTGAAAACGTAAATTTTGCTTTTATTTAAGCTTAGCCAAATATTTCTAATTGTATGTAAATTTTGATATCTGAATGGTGTACCTGTTCACCTTCTTCATCACAATAGCCAATCAGTGACACCAGATTCCTGTGGTGTAGCCTTGATAGTAGTTCTATTTCTGTGAGAAACTCATTTTCGCCCTGTAATGATCTCTCCTGAGCACGCTTTATGGCTACAACAGTTCCATCAGCAAGAATACCTTTATAAACTTTTCCATAACCTCCTTGTCCAACAAAGCTTGAGCTATTAAAATTATTTGTTGCCACTGCCATTTCACCATAAGTGAAATCTTTCACCCCATCGATTCTGATGGAGGCCCTAGATGCTGCAATATTATGGAACGAGAGATTTCAGTGCAGAAGCAAGTAAATGCATTGTGGTGAGAGTGTGTGTGTTTGTGTGTGTGTGTGTGTGTACATGCATTTTTGGTTTATGAAGATAAAAATACAGAATAGGAGATTTGGAATGAAGGAAAAAGTTTTGTGGCAAGGAGTTTGAACGCCAAAAATAAAGATCCATGTACTACAAAACAAGAGCCGAATATGCAGAAGAGAGAAACTTTGGAAAATGAGAAACAACAACAATTTTTCTCTTACTCCATATGGGCTTACACATCCAGTTACTCAACTCAATTAACTTTTTTTCCTGTGGCCATTAAAACTTTGGCAGTGTACAACATTACATAGCCATTTTGCCACTATATATCATGTAGGTCTAATAAATATCAAACTAAGGCACTTAAGCCAGTTTTAAAAATTGCAACTCCGTGTCATGTCTAGAGGATCTCTTCTGTTTAAATAACACACAAATGCATCACAAGCATATTACTCTGATGTTTTTCCTAGTAATTTCATGTAATGCAACCTTTAGCATGTACAATTGTTCTCAGAACCCAATGTTGTAGATGAATTATTGATTGAATTTAAAAATGCAGCACAGAAATTATTAAAGAAATGCCTAAAACTCTGTAGAAGTATTTCAGTTTTGTCCTCTCAAGCTGATGTCAAATACAGGTGTTATCTCACACAGTAGCAGAGACAAAGTCTTCAAAGAAATAGAGATGTTAAAATTCACTTTCACACTGTTAGAAATCTTAGGATATATTCAACTCCAGTATGAAATTATAACAAGTTATAACATTTCAATTAAGTTAATAAGAGAAGTACAAGCTGCAAGCTTGGATTATAACTCTAATTTCTCCTATATTATAATATATACCAGTTTATAAAAATATAATCGATGGACTATAAACTTCAGTTTTTTGAATTATTAAGAAGGTTCCTCACAATCCAGAATACCTTATGAGTATTATAATTGCATTATGCAACTTTGCTAGAAAATCAATAGCATGATCTATGATGCTCGGACTCGAGTACGGGTATCGGGTACGAGTACGTATTTAAGTGTCGGATTTTTTATTTTCTAAACTGTAGGATACGGGGACATGCCTAAAAAGAATCCAAATTTTGGACGCGAGTACTTGGGTACACCTTTCAAACTTCAATTTTTTACTAATTCAAGATGTCATTTTGAATATACCAAAATCAATTATTCACAAAAAATGAAATTAGTATTGAATAAAGGGTTAAGACGAATAAAATAAAATTTTGAAGCTTAGTCTTCAAATATGAGAATTACTAAATGTTACATAAAATAGAAAATGAGGGACTGGATTGCAATTTGAACTTAGTGAAACTCATTTTTATTTTATACAAGGAAAACCCTAAACTATCGATACATAGAGGGAAAGAAGGAAAACAAGAAGAAAATGGAAAGAAAAATGAAAGAAAAAGAAAAAGAAAAAGAAGGGAAAACTTAGAGTCGCCGCCTTTCTCTACCCTCTCGGCGGCAACGCTATATTTATAGAGAGCGAAAATGGGAAAGAAGCAAAGGGAAAGAAAAAGGGGGAAAAAAAGAAAGAAGAAGAAGCAAAAACGACAAAGTGTCCGATTGAAATTTGGAGGATTCGACACATATCCCATACCCATACCCATGTCGTGTCGTGTCCGATACGGGTACTCCTACTATTTTGAAGAGTCTGAGCATCAGAGAGCATGATTATTTAATATTTGGCAAAGAATCAATCAAAATAATTCCATTGATGACTCTAGATGCCATGAAACCACAAAGAAAATTAATTTACCTACTAATATCTATCAGGGATTATAAGATGCTTACGTGGACGTCTTTTTGAATCAGCACGGTGTCTCCTCTTGGGCGATTTGAAAAATATGAGGAACACAACAGCAGCTAGTGTCACAGATCCAGCCGCTGTCCCCAGTATTATGCCAGCTAGTGCTCCCTTGCTTATGCCAGATGGTGAAGAGGGAAGTTCTGCAAAAATTAGGAAGTTAGAACATCTCCTGAAAAATATGTGAAAGCAGCATACACCCACAAAAGAGATTATGCAACAATGAGAGAGAAATTTCAGGGATCTATAAAAGCAGCAATACCTCAAAATTTGGGAGTTAATGAAAGCATACTTTTTTTCCACGCATGTACAAATAAAACAGCCATAAAAACGCACAAAAACATTTATCCTCGCAGCATAGTAGGAGCTAAACAAATCAAATGTAACAGTAAGAGGTTCGAAGAAAGTATCCAGCTTATTGCTTGATGACTTCACGTTGGAAAAATCCATCCATTGTCCCGGTGTTTAACAAATGTCACTGCCCCAGTGCTGATTTTAACCATTTTGTGCAAGTAGAATCTGAATGCCACCAACTTCCATAACATAAAACAGTTATTCATTTTCAATACAACATTACTCCATTTTCCTCTTATAGTTGCTTAGTTGACAGGACTAAGGAAAAAAAATTCTGAATCAAGAGATCGACATTAAAATCCTCCAGGCACATTTTAAGCATACAGTTACATATATTGTTTCTTTGGAAGCTCCCAGTAGACGCTGATATAATTAAGAAATAAAATGTAAGGAAGATAATAATCCTTTCTCTCAGAAGATAAATGGCAGAAAGCTAGATATCATGATCTATATGATCGTTTTATCTTCAAATAAATCTATAGCAGAATATGTCAGAAGAGAAAGGAGATTAACCATCTTTATAAGGCTCCAAAAGTGTGAAATTTAGCAGCTCAAAAGGTCCAAAGACAGCGTTACCATGAATCCCCCATCCACTAAACAAGCCACGAATTCGGAGGACCTCACTCCTATTAAACAGATGAGTGCTGTTGTTTATGTTTTCCGGAAAAATCTTCAGGTGCATTCTCAGTCGAGGTCCCTCTTCCCATGCAACCGAATCAATGTCAAACTGATAAATATTCAAATCGAGAGCAGAACTTACGTAATGCTCAAATTTATCTATGTAAGGGCGAAAATTTGTGAACCCGGGACTCTTTAAACGATATCCAACAAGCAGAGGAGCAGCACAAAAGCAGCTAGCAACAGGAGATGCTGGGGCATACTCATAAGGAGGTGGACATAATTGAGGATCGCAGGCATTGGATCTTGTTAGGTTGAACATCTCGCTGGAATCTTCCTCGTAAGATCCACAGAACTGAATTAGGTTACCCTTGGTGCATATGGGGTTTCCTTGAAGGCTGAAAATGTTTACATTTATGAAAGAGGGGAAAAAATATACTTCAATAGGATATGGTTTAACACTTGGATAAAATTAGAATTTCCATTTTTTTTTTTTTATCTGGGGAAAATTCCACTTCAAGAGGGAAAAAGTCATCACAGCTCAAAGTGATAGTTGGACGAACCTAACAGTGACGTTTGGCGGTAGGATAAGACCGCCAGAAACATTTGAAAGCCTATTGTTCCGAAAATCCCTGCAACGTCAGAAAGCATAATTGCATAAGATAAAAATAACAACATTTTATTACCTTATTTTCAGTATGATGGAAGTAATGAAACCCGAATTCAACATCCATTTCTGCCTAATCAGTGATAGTTATACTCCATTGCCCCTTGGTGGGTGTGTGGGTGTTCAATAATAGGATACGAATAGTTCTTTTCCTTTTTAGGTCTTACAAGATGCGTGTCTCTGATTGATTGAGAGTTCTATTCTGCCAAATGGTGGATGCAACTGAACCACTTAATGAATTGTTTGCTAGTGACCTGCAGGAGAAATGATGTGGATATGGATATTATCAGTTCATTACGTACTTCGAGAAGGATCGAGATGACTATACCTTGGGCACTATCTGAACATGTGAATGAAAACTAATCAGCAACCTTTAAATTTAGATTCAATCATTTCCAGAACTCTAAATTGATTAATAAGTCGAAGAATGCTCACAATTTCTGCAAAAGAGGAAGCCTTGAAAAGCTTGCAGGGATAGTTCCATTAAGATTGTTGGATGATAGGTCACTGCATATTTGCAACTAAGTATTAGTTCCAGTAATGAGTTATGCTTTTTTCAAGGCAAACCAAAGTAATTCAATTTAAGAACCAGAACAATCAGAAATTGAGTACTTACATAGTTGTCATATTCTCAGAAAGCACACCTGCTGGTATTGTTCCACTAAGCTTGTTTAGGCTCAAATCTCTGAATTGAGAAGGATAATTAGAAGAGGAACCGGTTAAAGACCATACTATCTCAACGGTTAATGAACACAAACTTACGAGGTCATGTCCAACATAGTAACAGAATTTATAAAATGTGAGCTTGTTTGGTAGGGTGGACTATACACTGGACAATATTATAAAATCTAAAGTTCAGCATGCCAAAGACGTGCATTGATGCATACAGACTTACATATAAGCAATATTGGGCATGTTGCTCCAGTTAGGAATTGGCCCTTGCAAACTGCAGTTCCTAAGACTCCTGATACAGCCAACAAAAGCCAACTGTAATAAATCATAACCTGAATAAATTCTAAATATGTGCCTCATCCCCATAAATATGTCTGCCTCCATCAATAGTATATGGCTTCTAATAGCAGATATTCACTTTTTATGAAAGTAGTGTAAAGTTTCCCAACTTTGGGCTTTTTCTGGACCTTCTGGTACATATTAACTTGAATGCTGATTGTGAACTACCAGATTATCTATGCCTATAAATCTGTTTTGGAGCACAAATGAAAATTATATATGCTTACAACTTCGATAAGCAAGATATGTTTCCATAAGAAAGAGGTATTGTACTCCCCTCAAAGTTGTTGTTATCAAGTTGACTGAAATAAGAAAAGAAGAAAGAAACAGTCAAATTTGAATGCTCAGAGATTTGTCCAGTAAATCCCCAAAAGAAATATTGACAATCTTCCTTAATATAACGACAAATAAAAGAAATAAAAAAACAATATCAAGGAACAGAAAAAATGTAAATATATCTTATAAGAGCAAGACAACATACATTATCATTAAACTTGGCATTTTGGAAAGTTCTGATGGAAGTTGTCCCGATAAGTTGTTATTATCAAGCAACCTGCGGTGTGTTAACTCTTTAACTAAATTAAGATGATAAGATGAGTTGAATCGATAAGAGAATCATGTTTCCAACTCACAAATGAACAAGATGTGGCAATCTAGAGAGCTCTGGAGGTATTTGTCCACTGAGAGAATTATTATTCATGTGGCTTCACAATAAAAAATAATAAAAACAAAAAATGAAAAGATGATAATGAAAAAACTGAAAAGTAAAATGATATCAGTCCAGAAATCAAGAGAAATCTTTACAAGTGACGTGCGATGTTCAAGTTAGCCAATGACTTTGGTATTGAACCAGATATTTGGTTCTCGTCAATCTGCAACCTGTCCAAGTTACGAAGATAACCAATTTCATCAGGCAAGGAACCTGTTAGTTTATTTCCATTGAGAAGCCTGAAACCAGAGAAAGAAAACCACATGTGAGGAATGCAAAATATAGTTGCACCTTTCAAGTAACTTTATATATCCAGACATATTTGGATAATTTAATTTTTCTTACTTTTTAAGTTTAAAAAATCAATTCTTTTGAAAGTAACTTAGTCTAAAAATAAGGGACTTATTTATAACTTTGATCGATCAAATATTTTATTTATTTTAGAACTTACTATTTTACTTAAGTAAAAATTTTGAAGCTTAGACAGACATTCTCAGACTCTAAACAACGTGTCAATATCAAAAGAGAGGATATTTTCTCAAATGATTCAGATTCTTGACAAGATTAAGCATTTAATCTGATGCACTTCCAAGCATGGATTTACAAGCACTTATTTCCATAAGCACTAGTCAAACATTATACAAAGTAAAACAAGTGAGGAGGGTAAATGTGCAAAGATCCTTTTCAACTTACAACAATTCTAACGATGTAATGTTGCCTATCTCCTTTGGTATAGTCCCACAAATGTTGTTCCACATAAAATCCCTATTAAAGTAACTAACAAAAATAGTTAGTGAAAAGCAATGGAAAGCTACTGTTCTGTAGAATATAATTAATTGAAAAAACATAAATACTATTGGAAAAGATTAATATAATTCATCTAACTTACATTATCTTCATATAAGATAAATGGACAAGTTCTGGAGATAAACTTCCAGACAGATTCATATTCAGCAATGACCTGCCAGGAAAAGTTGCGTGTTAACCAATTTTATATCCATTAACCTGTAAGATAGAACATGAAAAGAACTGAAATCATACATTTCTCTGACATGAAGATAATCATCACCCAGTGTAGTATTGTAGCAGAAAATTCCAGTCCATTTTGAAGTACATGGATCCCCCCTATTCCAGCTTCCAAGATTCCTATATGGATCAATCAAACTTTTCTTGATGGCTCTCAATGCATTCACTGCAGAAAACATTTAACAGTTATCATGGTTTTATCAAGAATTAAAAGACACCACATCTCTTCTTTTCTTATGTTAACTAAACTTAATCTACATCCGTTTCATGATTTTGCACAGATTACGAGTCTTTCTACCCTTTGCCAACAAATAAATGATAGAATGACTATAAAGATGATATTGAAGAGAGAATGGAGAAGTTAACAATAATGTAACATGTTTATGATATTTGACTAAATCCATTGACATAATGTCCAAATGACTACATTTTTTTTATCTATACTAATATTACAATAACAATTCACTTATGTTAGGTGAATGGAATAATGAACAAAAGGAATTGTTCCTAAATTAAATTTAAAAAAAATACAATACAATCACTATTCACTGTCATTGCTAGTGCCATATCTTGGAATCAAATAAGATTAGCTTAATCATTTTTGTCTCAATACTAAGATTTAGTGAAGTGTTGAACTTAAACAAATGAAGAATTAAAGAAGGAAAATGGCTGTTTTTTTGCTCCTTTACATTTAAAAAAAAGATTCAAATGAAAAATGAAAACAATCATGTCCAACAATGGCATTCGCGGAAATAGAGAACCTTCCCCTAAAATCCAAATTCACCCAACCACCAATAACCGACCCACTCATCACCGGCGACGGCATAATTCCAGCCGGCCACCTCCAACGCACCAGCCTCACGTCACAAAAAAAACAGCCAATCCAGCCTTACAGACCACTCGTAGGCGGCGACCCAAGGTGGAAACCCTAGCACCGTCGCTCAGAGTTGTCCAACACTGGGAGGCGACGACTATGGGCTAGGTTTGGAGGCTTTAGGCGCAGCCAATCGGAGTGGAGGACATGCTAATCGACATAGTTGGCATGAAATGAGAAAAGGGATGTGTTCTCCAATCTACCACGTTCCGATCGAAGATGGGCCAGACGCGCCGAACCGGCGGCCTGTGCAGGCCATTCCGGCGGCCGCAATGGGGAGACAGGACCCACACGCCGGCAAGGGATAAGCTGCAGCTTCCTCCTGACGAGCCCAGGTCATTCCTTGCACAAGTTTTCCTTTCAGATACTCCATCGGCGCAATTTTAGGGGCCTGGACGTGCTTATGATAAGAGAATTTTCAATTCTCGATTCAGAGTGGAAGCGAAAGAGTTCATAGTGTCTGTCAACGAATTCGATATTGTGAAGATGACAGAATGGGGTCAGAAGGTATCGAACGCAATTAACATGGGAAAGTTTGGTGCTCTTTGGATGGTTAATATGGTAGGTAAGTTGAGAATGACCGACAAGCTAGAGGATTTTGTTGCTAGGTACAATGAGTCTTCTAGAGCCTTTTTGGCACAACGATGTAAGAACAGTCGCAGTCGGTATCTAACAATAGCACAGTATGGGGATAGGCGTCAGAAAGGAATTGTGATGGTACCAGAAAGTGTGAATGGAGAGGGATGGGCGTCAATCTCAAGAGTGTTTCAGGCAATTGTCGAATTCTTGATCACCAAAGAAAAGGTTAAGCATCTAGCGGTCGAAGTGAGACATCAACAAGGGAGGACTTATGCTGAAGTTACGGGAAACTTACTAGCCACTCAAAATGCGAATCAACGGGTGAAGTTGCGAAGTGAAAGGGAGGATTGTGGGAGCGATACTCGAGCACGACCTAATGCTTTTACAAACACGGGCCAACCATTGTTTTCTAAGCTTAAGGAAACGATGTCAGGTGAGACACAGGACAGTTTTTCGAGCAATGCTGAAATAATAGCTCGTATCCAGGCTGTGAAAGGGGAATTGAATGAACTACTTAGGTTGGTGGGAAACGGGCCTCTAGTGGGCACTAGGATGATCTGTTGTCATAAGTATGGGGAGCGCATAGATGAGTATCCAGATAAGGAGCGACCATCGAACTTAGTCCAATTTAAAGATAAGCAGGCAATGACTGAGCCTAGTTGCGAGCCTCAAGTGCGGACTGAAATGGTGATTACAGAGGAAGTAGATGGGAAAGATTTAGGGGAATTGGATACTGATGGAAAAGAAACGGAGACCAAAGGCATATCAGGAGGATGTACACTGGTCAGAGGTAGGGAAATTGAGAACGTTGATTTTGGAGTCGGCTGAGAAAGAGATTGAACTCGTATTGGCACAGGGAACAGATCCGGCAGTTGAGGAAGAGCAAGAGACGACAGGGTTGGTGACCATAATTGTGAATACCTACAAAGGGATCCAGGAACTGAAAAAGCACTGGTGGTGTGGATTGATAGCGCCAATAAAAGGAAAATAAACAAGGATGCAGTACAGGTGGAGGAGGTGGAGGAACATATCGTTGATTCTCTTGGGTGTAGGTATGCAGATGAGATAATGAAAGTGAATGTACTTGACAGTAGACCCCCACCTTCGAATTGGGTTCTACAAAAAATTGTAGATTTCAGTAAGATGGTGGGTGTGTCGTGCGATATGTTTAGGAAAGAAAACGAATTAAGGAAGTAAATATTTACTTCCTAGAATACAAATATATTCTATAACACTCCCCCTCAAGTTGGAGCATAGATGTTTATCATGCCTAGCTTGTTACAAAGATAATTAATCCGAACCCCATTTAGAGCCTTTGTGAAGATATCTCCCAATTGTTCTCCTGTTTTCACATACCCTGTAGAAATCAAACCTTGTTGGATCTTCTCACGAACAAAATGACAATCAATCTCAATGTGTTTCGTTCGTTCATGAAAGATTGGGTTAGATGCAATATGAAGAGCAGCTTGATTATCACACCATAGCTTAGCCGGTATTGAAATCTTGATGCCCACTTCAATGAGGAGTTGATGTATCCACATTATTTCACATACAGATTTAGCCATAGCCCTATACTCTGATTCTGCACTCGAACGTGAAACCAAATTCTGCTTCTTACTTTTCCATGAAACCAAATTTCCTCCAACAAATACACAATAGCTGGAAGTAAATCTTCGATCTTCCTTGGATCCTACCCAGTCAGCATCTGAAAAACTCTCAATCCTAGTATGACCATGATTATTATACAGAATTCCTCTCCCAGGCGCTCCTTTTAAGTAGCATAAAATCTGTTCTACAGTTCTTCAATGATCGACAGTTAGGGAAGACATATACTGACTTACCACACTAACTGAATAGGCAATATCTGGACGAGTCACAATAAGATAATTCAGCTTCCCAACCAATTTTCTATATCTCTCAGAATCTTCAAACAAATCACCATCTTTTGTAAGCTGCAAATTAGGAATCATTGGAGTGCTACACGGTTTAACCCCCAATTTTCCTATTTCGATCAACAGGTCAAGCACATACTTTCTTTGCGATAAGAGGATCCCTTTCTTACTTCTCATCACCTCAACACCCAAGAAATACTTTAGTGTCCCTAGATCCTTTGTGTGAAACTGACTATGAAGGAAAGATTTTAGAGATGAAATACCACCAGAATCACTTTCAGTAATAATGATGTCATCAACATAGACAACTAATAGGATGAGACCAGCTGCAGACAGCTTATAGAAGACTGAATGATCGGACTTACTCTTCGTCATGCCAAACTTTTCAATAGCTTGACTAAACTTTCCAAACCAGGCCCGAGGACTTTGTTTCAAGCCATACAAGAATTTACGAAGGTGACAAACCTTCCCACACTCCCCCTGAGCAACAAAGCCAGGTGGTTGCTCCATATAAACTTCCTCCCGAAGATCACCATGAAGGAATGCATTCTTAATGTCTAATTGATGTAGATGCCAATCATATGTGGCTGCCATAGAAATAAATTAACTAACAGAAGTAAGTTTGGCAATGGGAGAAAAGGTGTCAGAGTAATCAACACCGTATGTTTGATAAAACCCCTTAGCAACAAGGCGAGCTTTTAATCTAGCAACGGTCCCATCAAGATTGACTTTAACTGTAAACACCCATTTACAACCAATAGCCTTTTTACCTGCAGGCAAGTGTACCAAGACCCAAGTACCATTGTGATGTGATCCGGGGTAGGCAATCACTTGGTCGAGCCATGGAGCGCTCAAGGTTGAATTTGACATGCCAAGGAACAAGTTTCATGTTTGGGTCGAGGTCGGAAATCAATTGGATCAACACGAAAGTTATGCAATTGTTTTTAGTCTCATATTGAAACCTACGTTTGACTTGGTAAATAATCGAATTGGAAAATTATATATGAAGTACGGTTGTAGATCTTTAAGAAATCTTTTCGATGCACTTTGAATCACATCAATCGGACGTCGGTAGAGAAAGTTATGACCAAATTACTGAAAGTTGTCCGGAGGGCCACCCGGAACCCTAAGCGACCGCTTAGAGTTATTAACAAGCTATCGCCCAACCATTACCGAAACCAATCTGGAGAAAAGTTGGTCTTCCAATCTACCACTTGGAACATAACCAAACGACCGCTTGGTACAAATTTTGGGCAAATTTTCTATTTTTGGCGAGATTGTATTTTGACTACAATTCTTATTTTTTAGTAATTTCTATATTCTAGGACTCTAGAATTTCGTTATTTCCATAATTTTAGGTTTTCATATAAATAGGATTTATATTCTCATTGTATTCAGAACCTTTTTGATATGAATTAAATTCAAGCTTTGCTTTTCTCTTTTGTTCTTCGATGGAGAATCCTTATCGAACTTATAAAAAATGAGTAATCTTTGTGGCGTTCAAAAACATCGAGTCGTGGGTTCTTCAATTTGTGAGCAAGGGGTTCATTGCATCGTCGTTATCTTTGGGTTACTTGTTTCATATTGTTGGGTTCAAAATCCAAAACTATCCGGGTGAGATTTCAAGGCTTTGTGATCAAGAGGTCGTTGGTTTAATATACCTCCGGTTGTTTGGTTCAACGTTTAGAGGTTAAATCCTAAACTTTGGTCGTATTTGGGCGTTCTTGGGATCCGGTTCATTCTCTTGTGGGTTCGATAGCGTTCGTGCTAACCGGGTTAGCGTCAGGTGGTATCAGAGCTTAGGCCCCAAGATCAAGGTTATATCTTTTATTATTTTTGAGTCTTGTGTTTTTTTTCTTTTTTTCATTGTTTTTCGTGTTCTTGTGTCCAGTATTCAATTTTGAGTCTTTGATCCAGAAAAATCTCAAAAAAAATTCCAAAAGTTGTTTTTTTGCTCAATTTGATTCCAAAACAACTTCCGTTTTCTTTGCCTTTCTCGTAGTCATATTTTCGAGTTTTGTAGAAAAAAAATACTGTTCACGTCCGAAATTTTTTAAAAAAAATATTTTTTTTATTTTTTTGATTTCTTGGAAATTGATCAATATCCTATCATCTATCTTATATTCCAAAATCCATTGTGTTCAATCCAATTCAAATTCCAATTCAGGAACCACTTTCTTGAATTTAAAATGTCCAATCAAAGTTGTCCAGTTCAAGTCCTTTGGGTCTTTGAGTCAAAATGAGTGATAGGATGGATCGATGGGAAATGATGTTGGTGGATATGGGGAGTATGTTGGATAGGTTGGAGGCAAAATCGAATAGAACTTATAGAGATCAATGCGATGATGTGTTTAATGTGAATAGTTGGGAGAGACGGGAATGTAAAGATTCGGGTGAAGTTGGTGTTAAGAGGATGGGAGGTGCAAAAAAAATAATTCAACAAATTAAGGGTAGGAATGATCCCGAGGCATACGTAGCATGGGAAGAAAAGGTAGAATTGAGGTTTGAGTGCCATGATTATTCCGGGGAGAGAAAAATTGAGGTTGGTTGTGAGCTCATTCGTAGACTATACTGTGATTTGGTGGAATCAATTAACAACATCTATGCGAAGGTGTGGTGGAAGGAGTATTGAAACTTGGGATGAGTTGAGGAGTATTATGAGGAAGCGTTATGCGCCTAATCATTTTTGTAGGAGGGATCGGCGTGATTGGGAATGTCGGGAGGATCTAGAAGATATAGTGGAGTTGGATATTCAAGAGAGGAGAAAACACCAAGTGTGGAACTTGTTGACAATACATCAAGCAGAAAGACTAGGTTGGATTATAAGCTTGAGTTCGCAAAAATTCGTGACTTGATCAACTCACAGAATAATCATAAGTAGGAGCAAATGGGTAAGAGAAAAAATTGTGAGATGGTTAATTGTGAAGAAAAAGGAAGAGAATTACAAAAGAATAAAAGGGAAGTTGAGAGTGAACATCCAGAAGGGAAGGTGAAGTTGCAAAAAGAAATTGAAGAAGAATATTCGAAGGGGAAGAAGGAGTTGGAAGTGAGCTTAAATGAAAAAGAGCCTGAAATTGAGGAGGCTGCGATGAAAACTAACAATTTCCTCCCTATTTTGAATATTACTGTTTTGCAGGTTACTGAAGATTTGATTCCAGAACATACTCCTACGCAACTACCACCCGACCTAGGAATTAAGTTTCAGTTAGATTTTTCTTATTTGGAGAAAATTGACTTTATGATTCCCAAGGAGACGAAGGAGTTTCAAATGCACTAGAGGAACTACATTTGCAGAAGGTTGACTGAAAAACATGAATTGAGGGACAACGTTGACACATTGGAACTGCCATTGTCACAAGTGCTAGGGCTAAGTAAAGCAAGGAGAAGACACGGTTATTCATCAAATGAGGTTGCTATTGGAGCACTCCACACTTGCAAGATCAAGCAGTCGAGGCGAGCACATTTTGATTTATGTGAAGGTGATTGGGTCTACATTCAAAGGAGGCGAGTTCGAAGTCAAAGGAGGACCAAATTGCATCCAAGGGGAGATGGACCATTCCATGTGCTTAAGTTGATTGGAGGCAAGGGATACAATTTGAGCATTCAAGTTATGGATTCGAGGTCGAATCCTTTCGAAGGGAGAGGGGATAATGTGATCCGGGGTAGACAATCACTTGGTCTAGACATGGAGCGCTCAAGGTTGAAGTTGACATGCCAAGGAACAAGTTTCATATTTAGGTCGAGGCCGGAAATCAATTGGATCAACACGAAAGTTATGCAATTGTTTTCAGTCTCATATTGAAACCTACGTTTGACTTGGTAAATGATCGAATTTGAAGATTATATTTGAAGGAAAGTTGTAGATCTTTAAGTAATCTTTCCAATGCACTTTGAATCACATCAATCGGACGTCGGTAGAGAAAGTTATGACCAAATTACTGAAAGCTGTCCGGAGGGCCACCCGGAGCCCTAAGCGACCGCTTTGAGTTATTAACAAACTATCGCCCAACAATTACCGAAACCAATATGGAGAAAAGTTGGTCTTCCAAGCTACCGCTTGGAACATAGCCAAACGACCGCTTAGTACGAATTTTGGGCAAATTTTCTATTTTTGGCGAGATTGTTTATTTTGACTACAATTCTTATTTTTTAGTAATTTCTATATTCTAGGACTCTAGAATTTCGTTATTTCCATAATTTTAGGTTTTCATATAAATAGGATTTATATTCTCATTGTATTCAGAACCTTTTTGATATGAATTAAATTAAAGCTTTGCTTTTCTCTTTTGTTCTTCGATGGAGAATCCTTATCGAACTTATCAAAGATGAGTAATCTTTGTGGCGTTCAAAAACATCGGGTCGTGGGTTCTTCAATTTGTGAGCAAGGGATTCATTGCATCGTCGTTATCTTTGGGTTACTTGTTTCATATTGTTGGGTTCAAAATCCAAAACTATCCGGGTGAGATTTCGAGGCTTTGTGATCAAGAGGTCGTTGGTTTAATATACCTTCGGTTGTTTGGTTCAACGTTTAGAGGTTAAATTCTAAACTTTGGTCGTATTTGGGCGTTCTTGGGATCCGGTTCATTCTCTTGTGGGTTCGATAGTGTTCGTGCTAACCGGGTTCGCGTCAGGTGGTATCAGAGCTTAGGCCCCAAGATCAAGGTTATATCTTTTATTATTTTTGAGTCTTGTGTTTTTTTTCTTTTTTTCATTGTTTTTTGTGTTCTTGTGTCCAGTATTCAATTTTGAGTCTTTGATCCAGAAAAATCTCAAAAAAAAAATTCCAAAAGTTGTTTTTGTGCTCAATTTGAGTCCAAATCAACTTCCATTTTCTTTGTCTTTCTCGTAGTCATATTTTCGAGAGTTTTTTCAAAAAAAAAATATTGTTCACGTCCGTACTGTTCACGTACGAAATTTTAAAAAAAAATTATTTTTTTTAATTTTTTGATTTCTTGGAAATTGATCAATATCCTATCATCTATCTTATATTCCAAAATCCATTGTGTTCAATCCAATTCAAATTCCAATTCAAGAACCACTTTCTTGAATTTAAAATGTTCAATCAAAGTTTTCCAGTTTAAGTCCTTTGGGTCTTTGAGTCAAAATGATGTTGGTGGATATGGGGAGTATGTTGGATAGGTTGGAGGCGAAATCGAATAGAACTTATAGAGATCAATGCGATGATGTGTTTAATGTGAATAGTCGGGAGAGACGGGAATGTAGAGATTCGGGTGAAGTTGGTGTTAAAAGGATGGGAGGTGCAAAAATAACAATTCCACAATTTAAGGGTAGGAATGATCCCGAGGCGTACGTAGCATGGGAAGAAAAGGTAGAATTGAGGTTTGAGTGCCATGATTATTCCGGGGAGAGAAAATTGAGGTTGGTTGTGAGCTCATTCGTAGACTATACTGTGATTTGGTGGGATCAATTAACAACATTTATGCGAAGGTGTGGTGGAAGGAGTATTGAAACTTGGGATGAGTTGAGGAGTATTATGAGGAAGCTTTATGCGCCTAATCATTTTTGTAGGGGGGATCGGCGTGATTGGGAATGTCGGGAGGATCTAGAAGATATAGTGGAGTTGGATATTCAAGAGAGGAGAAAACACCAAGTGTGGAACTTGTTGACAATACATCAAGCAGAAAGACTAGGTCTTCCAACCTACCGCTTGGAACATAACCAAGCGACAACTTGGTACAAATTTTCTATTTTTGGTGAGATTGTTTATTTTGACTACAATTCTTATTTTTTAGTAATTTCTATATTCTAGGACTCTAGAATTTCGTTATTTCCATAATTTTAGGTTTTCATATAAATAGGATTTATATTCTCATTGTATTCAGAACCTTTTTGATATGAATTAAATTAAAGCTTTGCTTTTCTCTTTTGTTCTTCGATGGAGAATCCTTATCGAACTTATCAAAGATGAGTAATCTTTGTGGCGTTCAAAAACATCGAGTCGCGGGTTCTTCAATTTGTGAGCAAGGGGTTCATTGCATCGTCGTTATCTTTGGGTTACTTGTTTCATATTGTTGGGTTCAAAATCCAAAACTATCCAGGTGAGATTTCGAGACTTTGTGATCAAGAGGTCGTTAGTTTAATATACCTTCGGTTGTTTGGTTCAACGTTAGAGGTTAAATCCTAAACTTTGGTCGTATTTGGGCGTTCTTGGGATCCGGTTCATTCTCTTGTGGGTTCGATAGCATTCGTGCTAGTCGGGTTCGCGTCACATTGTCATCTAAAGCATTCATCTCCTCAATCATAGCAGTACGCCATCCAGGATGAGATAAATCATCATGAACAGTCTTAGGAAAAGTAACAGAATCAGGAGATGCAACAAAAGAACAAGAGGATGACGATAAATGGTTATATGACACAAAAGAGGATACTGGATAAGTACATTGACGTTTACCTTTGCGGAGGGCAATAGGAAGATCATCACTAGAATCGGGAACCAGATCTGATGACGAAGAAATTGGTGTAGGACATGAAACAGGAGGTGTAGGAGTCGGGATCGGATCAGGAGGTTGTTGGCGACGGGAATAAACCTGTTGTATAGGAGCCTTACCAGGAGCAGAGGAAGGGAGATCAGGACTCGGGGATGTAAAGTATAAATTAATAAATCATTATCCTCCCACGGACAAATAGAACCTGAAGATGAAGCAAACTGTGTGTGCTCTAGAAATGTAAATCGGCTTACACAAGGTACCGGTTAAGATCGGGACTGTAACATCGATACCCTTTTTGCACAGAGAATAGCCAAGAAAGATACACTTTAGAGATTTGGGATCAAGTTTTGTAACATGAGGTCTAACATCCAGAACAAAGCAAGTACAGTCAAATATCCTAGGTTCAATAGGAAATATGACTTATTAGGAAACAGGACATGAAAGGGAGTCTCACCAGACAGAACAGAGGAAGGCATACGGTTAATCAAAAAGCAAGCTGTAGAAACAACATCGGCCCAAAAATGTTTAGGGACTTGCATTTGAAATAACAAAGCTCTGGCAGTTTCAAAGAGATGTATATTCTTTCTTTCAGTAATGCCATTTTGAGATGGTGTATCCACACAAGAAGTTTGATGAATAATGTCATGTTGAACTATATAGTTTTGGAAGGTGCTGATAGATATTCCTTATCATTATCACTTCTCAAAATTTGGACAGACACATTAAATTGAGTTTTGAGTTCAGCACAAAAAGTGGTAAAATGAGAGAACAATTCTGAACGATTTTTCATTAAAAATAACCATGTCATTCGAGAATAATCGTCAACAAATGTAACAAATTATTTAAACCCAGCTTTCGACACAACTGGACAAGGACCCCAAACATCGGAGTGAACTAACTCAAAAAGGAGCACTAGCTCGTTTATTGACTCTAGGACTAGAACTTAAACGATGATGTTTGGCAAAATGACAAGACTCACAATCTAATGAAGACAGACTCCAAAATTGAGAATAAAGTTTCTTTAACATAGGCAGCGTAGGGTGACCGAACCGACAATGTGCTTTAAAAAGGGTCAGTAATAGGAGTAGATGAAGACTTTAGAGATTCCTGATATTGTGAGAACTTGGCATACTCATTTGCAGGTATTAGAACGGACTCAGAAACATCATTAGTATAGGCAACATGGGCTGACTGGTTTAATTTATTCCTGCGTTGCAACTTTCTACAGTCTTTCTTCAAATGTCCTGGCTTATGACAATAGTAACACACAGCACCTCCTGAATCCTGTCCTCGAGTACCGAAGTTTCGATCATAGTTACTCGAGTTTTCCCCTTTATTGCCACTTCTCAATAACTGTCTCCCGGATTCAAAGGTGCGGCTGACAAGAGCACTATTAGGTTGAGCAGAAGCTGAATTTTCTGTGCAGAGTACCCTACTAAAAGCTTCTTCCAAAGAGGATATCTCAGAACTAGAAAGAATTTGAGATTTAGCAGTCTCATACTCAGAAGGAAGACCAGCCAAGAAACTCATAACCGCCATCTTTTCTCTCTGAGCTTGCTGAACTTTTACATCAGTGCTGACTGGAAGTAGCATATTAAGTTCCTCATGAGTCTTCTTAAAATCCATGAAGTAGTCAGTTAGGGATCTGTCACCCTTTTTTGCACGATAAAAGGCTTGACACACCTCATAAGTGTGTCTGATATTTCCCTTGCTAGAGTACACAAACTCCAAATACTTCATCAATTCGTTCACAAATTCACAGTGATTTATCAAACCAATCACCTCACTATGAATAAAGTTACGTATTTGCAAAAATAGACGAGCATCATCTCTTAGCCATGAGGCTTTCGAGTCATCACTAGGTGGTTCATCAGTCAGGTGATTATCCATAGCAATACTTCGCAAATAAATTCTAACAGTCTTACTCCAATCTAAATAATTAGATCTATTAAGTTTATGTTCTGTGATTTTTGACATCATAGGGACCAAATCAGACATAGTAGATTTCTTAACCTCCATAATAGATATCAAGCACGTGCACAGCCAAAAATATTACAATAACGTCAAAAATTCTTGAAGGCCGAACCAGTCTCGAGAAAACCAGAAGCTTCAGCCAAAGAACCCAGAAATCTGCAATTCTTAGGTACCCGAACCTCCAAACAACAAACCACCCAGCTTCCCAAGTAACTAGCACTGTTAAACCCACTGCTAGTCGAAAATGAGAGACCCAAACACACTGAAAATCAGTGCTGGACGGCGATAAGGCTTGAATGACGTCGGGCGGAGGTTGAACGGCGACGGGCGACTCCCCCAGTGTAAGCGGTGCTGACTGGGCTCACCGAAAAAGGAGGCAGAACTAACGACACTGAAAATCTAGGCTGGACGACGAACGAAGGCCGGACGGTGACGAGCGACCTTCCTGGTGCGGTCGGCGCTGACTGGAATCAGCCGAAAAAGTGCAGAACCCTAGCGCGAACAGGAAAAAAAACGAACCATAACCTTGTTGTGGCTCTGATACCATGTAAGATTCGACAAAGAGGAGAAGAGGTAATTTCACACTAGTATTCATCAATCTCTTAGGTATATATACAAGCTACCAAATCTATGTTTAGGAAAGAAAACTAATTAAGGAAGTAAATATATTTACTTCCTAGAATACGGGGACAGGGGATGTGTATACCAGGAGATAAAGCAAGAAGAAAGGGTGACCATGAGCTTAAGTGGCTCGAATGTTCTATAAATTATGAAATCAAGGGAAGCGAGTTAAAGAGAGAGATGCAGGGGAGGGATGAAGGAGAGTTAAAATGATCCCAAAAATCATTAGCTAGAATATAAGGGGACTTAACAAAGTTGGAAAAATGTTAGGTATTCGAAATATGTTAAGGCGATAGAAGGCTGACCTCGTCTGCTTACAAGAAACAAAGTTGGAGGTTGTCTCAAGGGCTATTGTTAGTAGTTTATGGGGGGGACAGCATGTCGATTATCAGTTCTTGAGATCATCAGGGGCTTCAGGAGGTGTGCTGGTAATGTGGGACACGAGAGTTCTTGAATGGAAGAGGTTAGCACGGGGATATTCACTTGTCGCTATCGTTTAGAAATATTGGGGATAGATTTCAGTGGATATTTATTGGAGTCTATAGGCCTAACATTGACGATAATAGAAGGGTTATATGGGATGAGATGGCTTGGTAGAACATCCCAGAATGCATTGGTGATGATTTCAATGTGATTCGTTTTCCTACTGAGAGATCGAGCGGTAGGAGACGGACAAGGGCCATGAAGGACCTTTCAAATTTCATAAGGGACAATATGTTGGTAGATCTGCCTTTGATTGGAGGAGATTTTACTTGGTCATCTAATCGGGATCGACCTGTCCAATCTCGAATAGATCGGTTCTTGGTTAGTGGTGAATGGGAAGCTAAGTACTCAGATGTTATTTAGAGGAGATTGAGGAGGGTGTACTCAAATCACTTTCATATTGCACTATTTGGGAACACAAGGGGTGGCGAAAGAAGACCATTTAGGTTTGAGAAGATATGGTTGAAAGTAGAAGGTTTTGGGGAGCGTGTACAGAATTGGTGGGCTTCTTATGACTTCAGAGGATCCCCAAGTTTCGTGTTTGATCAGAAATTGAAGGCTTTGAAAGGTGATTTAAAGAGGTGGTGGAAGATGTAAATTGTCGTAAAAACCAATGTCTCTCAGAAATTGAAGAGTTCGATAGACAGGAGGAGAGCCGAGAGTTGGAGAAGGAGGAGAGGGAAAGACGTGGAGTGGTAAGGGGAGAGGCGGAGAAATTGTTGGCGATGGAGAAGATTGCTTGGCGCCAGAAATCTAGGGTCACATGGTTAAAATAGGGTGATAAATGCACCAAGTTCTTTCACAGGGTCGCTAATTCCAGTCGGCACAACAATTCGATCACATTGCTGGAGGTAGATGGGGTTACTTATGAGGCCCCACAGGATATTGGGACTCAACTGGTGGGTTTCTATCAGAATCTCTACTAGGAGCAATCTAAGTGGAGGCTACAGCTGGAGGGGTTGGATTTTTCCACTATTATCAAGGAGGATGCCAGTTGGATGGAAAGACCATTTGAGGAGGATGAAATTAGGGGGGTGGTGTTTAGTATGAATGATGGCAAGGCCCTAGGACCGGATAGGTTCTCGTTCTCATTCTATAAGGCTTGTTGAGAGGTGGTGCGATCAAATATCATGGATGTGTTCACTTATTTCTTCGAGTGTGGCAGGTTCCTGAGAAGTGCTAATGCCACATTTATTGTGCTTATTTCCAAGAAACTGGGAGTGTCTGATATCAAGGAGTTTCGTCCTATAAGCTTAGTCAGCGGGATGTACAAGATTCTTGCTAAAGTTTTGGCGAATAGGTTAAAGGATGTATTGGGAAAAGTGGTGTCTAAGTTTCAGAATGTTTTTGTAAAAGGGCGTCAGATTATGGATTCTGTTCTTATAGCGAACGAATGTATTAACTTTAGAATACGTCTAGGGGTTCCAGGAATGTTATGTAAGCTGGATATTCAGAAGGCGTACGATCATGTGAACTGGGGGTTTCTTATGTATATGCTCAGGCGTTGTGACTTTGGAGATAAGTGGTGTAAGTGGATTCAATTTTGTATCTCGACGGTATCGTTCTCAGTTTTGGTCAACGGCACCCCCGAAGGTTATTTCCGAAGTAGCAGAGGTTTGAGACAAGGAGACCCGTTGTCCCCACTGTTGTTTGTTATTGTAATGGAGGCGTCCAGTAGGATGATTGAGAAAGCATTGAGGGAGGGTCTGTTAAGAGGCTTTACGGTTGGTCATTTACAGGTTACTCATTTGCTATTTGCAGATGATACACTGTTTTTCTGTGATGCAGATGAGAAGTAATTTAGAAACTTGCGTCGGTTGCTCCTGTACTTCAAAGCAGTATCTGGATTGAAGATAAATTTGGGAAAATATGAGGTTATTCCAGTAAGAGAGGTTGCTAACGTGGAGGAGTTGGCTGGTATATTGGACAGCAGGGTCGCACAATTGTCCATCTCATATCTTGGGCTTCCTTTAGGTGCACGATTTAAAAGTATACATATTTGGAATGGTATTATAGAAAGGGTGGAGAAGAGGTTAGCGGGGTGGAAACGTATGTACCTTTCTAAAAGAGGTCGCCTTACTCTCATTAAGTTCACTCTCTTTAATCTTCCCACTTATTTTTTGTCATTATTTCTCATTCCTGTTACAGTGGCAAATAGATTAGAGAGAATCCAAAGGGAGTTTCTTTGGGCAGGGTTGGGGGATGAGAGGATTTTATTTGGTTAATTGGGGCAACGTTTGCTCCCCTGTTACGGTGGGAGGGTCTTGAATTGAGGAGTTTCGTATTGTTCAAGAAGGCATTGTTGGGAAAGTGAGTGTGGAGATTTGGAAAATGAGAGTTTTTGGAGAGAAATCGTAGGGTGAAGTATGGTATTATGGAGGGGGGTTGGTACTCAGTTGAGGGTCGGAGTTTGTATGGGGTAAGTTTGTGGAGATATATCAGAAAATGATGGAGCGATTTTCAGAATAGATTGACTTTTGTTGTGAGAAATGGTGAGAATGTCATATTTTGGGATGTTTGTTGGTATGGTGATCAACCACTAAAGATGAGGTTTCCTTCTCTGCATTGCATTGCGTTGGAACCTTTTGCTATGGTGAATGATGTTTTAACTATATATGATGGGAGTTCTAACTGAAACATTGCCTTCGGGAGGGGCTTACATGATTGAGAATTAGATGATTATGCGTTGTTCCTGACCTCTTTGCATGATATGCACATCTGGGCAAGTGAGGACAACTGTAGCAAGTGGAGGGTGGCAGCAAATGGTATCTTCTCAGTTCACACCTATTTTAGATCCTTATTGGAACCTATAGAAAATTCGTTCCCTTGGAAGAGGGTTTGATAACGTAAATTGTCTCCACGAGTAGCATTTTTACTACGGACAGTTGTGAGAGGGACGGGTGTTAACGGTGGATAATCTTCGAAGAAAAGGTTGTTATGTTACAGAGTATGTTATATGTGTAAGAGGGATGAGGAGACGATTGGCCACTTGTTTCTTCACTGCGATGGAGTGCGTTGGTTGTGGAACGATATTCTGGCTACTCAACAAATGAATTGGGTGTTGCCAAGGCGTATAGAGGATGCGGTGCAAGCATGGAGGAGAAAACTTCGAGATAAGAATAGTAAACTTGTTTGAGACATTCGTTCCAGGCTGCCTTGTATGGTGTGTGTGGAGAGAAAGAAACAACCACCGTTTTAAAGATCAAGCACGGTCGACAAAGTAGTTTAGGGAATTATTTTATGTAACATTGTTTAATTGGTTCAATGCGGAGCAACTAACCCGATATAGGGGTTGCCTGATTTTTTTTTTTTTTTTATCATGTTTACATTGATAATACACACCTTATGTATTATTTTTTGATTAATAAAATGATATGATTATCTATAAAAAAAAATAAAAAACATAAAAAAAAACAATGGCATTCACGGAAACTCATGAAAAAATTAGGTAAGATAAATGGGTAAGCTCATCCCAAATTTGAAAGAAATTAGGCACCAAATCACTCATCGAATGTTATATTTAAGTACCATACACAAAATAAAGTCAAACATTTAGAAATATGGAGACATACATTGATATCAAATCCAATGAACTCAAATCATCTTTCATCAAGAAGACAATACCTTTTAGTAGCAATCTATTTGCCATTGTCAGTACAGTCTAATATAGCAAACGTGCATATTTTTAAACATGAAAAACAAGAACAAAATTTCCTTTGGAAATTTTGCACAGTAGACCTACAACATCAGAGCCTATTCATCATTAGCATGTTCGAACAGCACAAATTACCTTCTTCAGGATGAGTTTTCTGGCTATTTGCACCAATAAGCAACAAAAACCAGCACAGACATCCAATAGAAGTCAATTTAAGCTTGACAAAACTTGGCTGGGACATCCCAGAAAAACCCATTTTTCAAAAATCACCAAACACCTTCAATGCTTAATTCACACCTGATATAATGATCAACAAAAATGAAATTCAAAATTAACCCAACGCTAATAATAGGGAAAGCATTAAAAAAGTCAAGGATTGAACTAAACCAAACACCTTGCGATAGCTGAAAGAACTAAGAGAATTTCAAAACAAAAAAAGTAAACGCTTTAATATATTCTTAATTATTTCTCCAAAGAAATACGAAACGCATAAAACATAATTAAAAACAAAAGGGTGATAACAACTCACAACGAAAGTACATTAATCATAAACAAATATGAAGAAAAGCAAGTCTGTAATTACTGTAAGGATAAAATTATGAATACAAGATAAATACGCTTATGGAATAATTACAGGAGACAGGAGTTTCTGCTGGGTTTTTGTATTTCTGGGTCGCCATTAAATTTCTGCGAGAGAAGAAAATTGGGTTGACCGAGTCGCCGTTGAAGGGATAAGTAGATGAACTGGAGGGTGAACGCTGGTAAGACAATACTGCAACTATCAGCCATCTTTTTCAAAGTGTAAGATGTTTGAACTCTAATATGTTGCATTCAATTACACATGAATCAAGGCCAATAATGACTTGCACATTTTTTATTTTTGTTTATTTCAATTTTTATAAAGAATTGCTAACAGCCATTGATTTTTAATAATGAGATAATGATTATAACTGATAATCTATACATGATTACACTTGAGAAAGAGTAAATTTCACAGTGGTACCCAACATTTGAACTCATCTGTATTTGTAGCCATTATAATGCAACTAGTGGAGGCAAAAAAGTTCGTAGGCTCGGATCGTTCGGGCTCGGCTCGCCATCGACCTAGGCTCAGGCCGAGCCCTATTTTAGGAAAATGGGCCGAGCCCCGACTCGGCTCGCGAGCTCGAAAATATATAAAAAATTTTAAAAAAATAGTAGGAAGAGAAAAAATGACCAGCCCGGCTCGGAAAAAGCCCGAGCCGAAGATTAGGCCGAGCCTCTTTTTCGAACAAAATCTCAGCTAGCATTGCAAAAAAAATCCGCACATCGGACCCGAGCAGTCGACTCGGCTCGACTCTTTGACACCCCTAAATTCAACTGTGTGTTTGATAGAGATTATTGGGGAAGAATGAATTTTGAAATAGTGATATGATGGAAAATGTGTGGTTGAAAAAGAAGGAAAAGTTATTGATGTGATGAAAAATATTATTTTATTGAAGAATGTGTGGTTGAAAATGAGTAGATGAATGAGAATAAAAATGAAAATGTGGGTCAAATGGGCCTAAATATCTACTTGAGTATTTACTATTTAGTGCTACCATACAAAATATGAAAATAACCGATGAGATTAAAATTATATTTTTATTAAATTTTTATAAAAGTTGACGAAGTGTGTGGCTAAAATGTTGTGAATTTCATAAAATATGTGGTTAAAATTAATTATTGATTTTGACTTAAATTAAATTTTAATTTTAATTCCAACCAAATATGAGATAAATATAGTCAGGGGAGGACCTAGGGGGTCCACCAGGGTCAAGGGACCCCCACTTTTCAAAATATAAAAATAAAATATTTGCTTAACTTTTTTTAGTAGAAGATAATTACAATTTTTTATTGCGACCTCTCAACACAAGTCGTCTGGATCCGCCCCTGAATATAGTGATGCCAAAATGGCACTATCAAGTTAATCGACCCTCTATTTTTAGATGATTAAAAACAAGGGTAATAAAGGAAAGTTTCCATCCTCAGTTTTTAATGCAAATGCAACTAAACCTTTGGATCTTTTGTCTTACTCAAATGGTAGGGCTTTTCCATCTACTTTCTTTTTAATCAAAAATCTGGAAATTATTTTCTAAATTTGGATGTTTTTATAGAGATAACGGCATGTTCGTCAGGATTTTGAAAAGTTAAAAGCTAATTTTAACCTTCAATGTATTTCATGGGTTGCTATTTAGGTGGCACGTAAATAGAAAGACTTTAGATTCATGTGGTTTTGATGTATGATGAATAGATGTTAATCAATTTTTAATCTCCAATGAGTTCCTCCATAATTCAAGTTTTAATCTAATGTATATTTAATACGAGATCTAGAAAATAATAGACACGAGGAAGAAAAAATTAAATATAAGAGAGAGAAGAGAAAGAGACAGAGAAATAGCGTTAAAGAAGTGTCTTTCATTTGGACAAATTGCTTGACACTGTCTATATTTTTCTTAACACGTTTTCAGTTTTCTATACATAGTCCAAGATGTTGCATTCAAAAAGGAACTTTGCATACATTTTCTATTTTTAACTTATGTGTCTACTTTTAAAATGCAATTCATATTTTCATTGGACATGCTAAAAATTTGTTTTTAGACGTATTTGAATAATTCTTTAACTTGCTTTGTTTGAGAAAGTTACATTTTTTTAACTCTCTCATTAAGATATTTTGCCAAAAACATTGTCAATCACTTTAACGAACTTCACTTTTTTGTTTTAAATTTTCCCTTTTGAATCCAAAAGTTACTTTGTTTTCGTTTTTGTCAAATTCTTAACTCGTTCATTGTTTATGCATCGTTCGCGAAGTCTCAATCTTCTAGAATTTGATCCTAAAATCGAAGAGACTTGCCGAAAAAGGTTTAGAGAACAAAACGAGTTGAAAAGGCAACAACAAGAAATAGAGCGTCAAGAAGGACATCTGGACCCTCTTATTCGACATGAACAAGCTCCTCAGGAAGGTATACCGCCTGGTTTTGATAACTAAGTGGGTAGGATTCAAAATCCCGTCATAAATGGGGAAGACACGTTATTTAGGGATTACTTAAACCGACCCGTGGTTGAAAATCAAGGTGGTATTATCTACCCTTCCTATGGGCATCCGAACTTTCAACTTCGCCCGGATGTTATTAATCTATTCTCCAGCAACATATCATTCTATGGGAGATTAGATGAAAATCCACATAATCGCATTGCACGGTTCATGGACATGGTTAGCAACTTCACTTATGAGGGTGTGAATATGGAGGCAATCCGGATGAGGTTGTTTGTACACACTTTAAAAGATAAGGTAAGAGAGTGGCTTGATACTCTGCCTTCGGGGAACATCACGAGCTGGGTAGAGCTGGTACAAAAATTCACAACTAAGTTCTTCCCACCCGCTTGTCTGGTCAAGCTCAAACACGATATTACCACCTTCCGCCAACATGACACAAAACCTTTTCATGAGGCTTAGGAGAGATTTAAAGATATGCTCAGAAAGTGCCCAAATCATGGGATTACTTTAGGAGAACAAGTCCGAATTTTTTATTTTGGTTTGATTCAACCTTACAGTTCCAATGTGGACTCATCTTCAAATGGGTCACTCCTTAATAGAAGCATGCGAGCAACATATGATTTATTAGAAGTCATGAATGAGCAGAGTGCCATGTGGCCGGATAGAGGTGTACAAAGGGGAGTTGGTGGAGCTCGAGAGAGTGGAGCATACTCTCTTATGTTATCAAAAATTGACTCTCTAGCACGAAAAGTAGAAGGACTTTCTACTTCGTCATCTGGCTCTCATTCAGCTCATTTGGTCCAATCCCCATTGGTCTGTGAAATGTGCGGAGCTAATCATTTAAGTTCAAGTTGTCTGTTAATTGTCAGTAGTTTGGGATCCACCGAGCAACTGGCATACGCTCAAAAATTTCAACGCCCAGGGTACAATCCTTACGCTCAAACTTATAACTCTGGATGGCGTAATCACCCTAACTTCTCTTATGGGAATAACAAAAATTTGTTAAACCCTAAACCACTAGAGAAGAAAGAAGGTGGGGAAGAGGCCATTGCCAAATTGTCAAACCATCAATTGCAATATCAAGAATGCAATGATGCCTCTTTGAAAAATTTGGAACAACAAGTGGGTCAAATTGCAAAACTTCTCTCTGAAAGGCCACAAGGGGCATTGCCTAGCAACACCGAAACAAACCCTAGAGAGAATGTACAGGTCATTACTACTAGGAGTGGGCTTCAATTGCCTGAACCTACGGTAGTACCCCTAAACATCCAAACTGATAAGGTACTAATCGAAGAGGAGGTAGTACAGGAACCTCAGGCAAGTGTTGAGGAAGCCAAGAAATATGACCAGGAGCCATCAACATCAAAGGCTCCACTAGTGGTAAAGGCTTATGTACCACCTATTCTCTTTCCACAATGGCTCCAAAAGCACAAATTTGATGCTCAATTTGGTGAGTTTTTGGAGGTGTTTAAGAAGCTATACATTAACATCCCATTCGCTGACGCGCTAACTCAAATGCCAAGTTATGCTAAGTTCATGAAAGAAATGCTTTCGAATAAAAGAAAATTGGAAGATCATGAGACGGTGATGTTAACAGAAGAATGTAGCACTGTCCTTCAGAACAAGTTACCACCCAAAGTAAAGGATCCATGTAGCTTTACTATTCCATGTGCCATTGGCGATGTAAATTTCAGTAAAGCCCTGTGCGATCTCGGAGCGAGCATTAATTTGATGCCACTTCCAATTTTTAGAAAGTTGGGAATAGGGGAAGTGAAGCCTACCACGATGTCTTTACAATTGGCTGATCGGTCTATCACATATCCTCGGGGGTATCATTGAGGATGTATTGATCAAAGTGGATAAGTTCATATTCCCAGCAGACTTCATTATTCTAGACATGGAGGAAGATGAAGATATCCCTATAATTTTGGGACGATCGTTTCTTGCCATTGGTCGGGCATTGATCGACGTACAAGAGGGAAAACTCATTTTGAGAGTGCAAGATGAACAAGTCACTTTCAATCTTTTGAAAACCCTCAAGTACCCGTCTGAACCCAATACCTGTCTTCGGGTAGATGTTGTTGATCAGCTGATTGTCAAATCTCTTTACGGGCGTTCTGAGGATCCTCTTGAGACATGCCTTGTGCGCTCTACACATGTCAAAGACGAGGACCCAGATGTTGAAAAGATGGCACATTACTTGAGAGTTGTACCTTCCCAGTACCACTTCGATCGAAGGGTACAATACTTTGAAGAGTTACAAAAGACTTTTTCACCACCACTTCCATCCTGTCAAAAAGCCCCCACACTTGAATTAAAAACTCTTCCTCCTCACTTGAGATATGCTTATTTGGGAGAATCATCTACACTGCCAGTTATTATTTCTAATTCCTTGAGTGAGGAAGAAATAGAGAATTACTTCGGGTACTGAGGGAACACAAAGAAGCCATAGGATGGACGATTGCAGATATTCGCGGAATCAGTTCATTTGTATGCATGCATAAAATACTGATGGAGAATGACTATAAGCCATTAGTTGAGCATCAGAGGCGATTAAACCCGAATATGAAAGAGGTGGTGAGAGCGGAAGTCGTGAAATGGCTTGATGGAGGCATAATCTATCCAATTTCTGATAGTCCATGGGTAAGCCATGTACAAGTCGTACCAAAGAAATGTGGTATCACGGTGGTGGAAAATGAAGATAATGAACTCATACCTACCAGACCTATAACAGTGTGGAGAGTGTGCATAGATTACCGCAAACTCAACAATGTTACTAGAAAGGATCACATCTTCCTCTCGTCGATCAGATGGTTGAGCGATTGGCGGGGTATTCGCATTATTGCATTCTAGATGGGTATTCGGGCTATCATCAAATTCCAATAGCCCCTGAAGATCAAGAAAAGACTACATTTATATGCCCATATGGAACTTTCGCATATAGAAGAATGCCCTTTGGCCTTTGCAATGCACCGGCTACTTTCCAACTGTGTATGATGGCGATTTTCTCCGATATGGTCGAACACTCCATCGAGATCTTTATGGATGATTTCTCTGTATTTGGGAGCTCATTCGATAGATGCTTGAAAAATCTCGATCAGGTACTGAAAAGATGTAAAGAGACCAATTTGGTCCTAAATTGGGAGAAATGTCATTTCATGCTCCAAGAAGGCGTAGTTCTTGGCCATCGCATTTCGCTGGCAGGTATTGAGGTTGATAAGGCAAAAATTCAGGTGATTGAAAAATTGCCGCCACCAACCACTGTGAAAGGAATTAGGAGTTTCCTCGGACATACTGGATTTTACAAGAGGTTTATTAAAGATTTTTCCAAAATTACGAAACCGCTTTGTTCCCTACTTAAAAAGAACACTGCTTTTGATTTCTCCAAGGAATGCTTGAATGCTTTCAACATAATTAAAGAGAAACTCATCACGGCTCCTATCATCGTAGCTCCAGATTGGAATCTGCCAGTCGAGCAGATGTGCGATGCTAGTGACTATGTCGTAGGAGCAGTTTAGGGCAAAGAAGAGATAAAACCCTGCATGTTATCTATTACGCGAGCAGAACTTTGACGGGTGCACAATTAAACTACGCTACTACTGAGAAAGAGATACTCGCAGTAGTATTTACATTTGATAAATTTCGATCATACCTCATTGGCTCAAAAGTCATCGTCTATATTGACCACTTGGCTATCAAATACTTGTTGGCAAAGAAAGATGCCAAGTCAAGATTGATTCGGTGGGTTCTCCTTTTGCAAGAATTTGATTTAGAAATTCGCGATAAAAAGGGAACCAAAAATGTTGTCGCCAATCATTTGTCACGCCTTGAGCAAGCCAATGAGGTGCTAGATGGGAAAATCAATGAGGTATTTCCCGATGAACAATTAATGCAAATTGTGCAGCTATCACATGTCACTCATACACCATGGTATGCAGACCATGTGAACTATCTTGTTAATGGCATCATACCTCCCAGATCTTTCTTATCAATAAAGGAAGAGGTTCTTCGCTGATGTGAAGCATTACTTCTAGGAAGATCCTTTGTTGTTCAAATGGGGTCCGGATCAAATTATCCGGAATGTGTTCCGGAAGAAGAAATGGAGAAAATACTTGAACAATGCCATTCTTCTCCATATGGTGGTCACTTTAGTGCTATGAAAACTGTATCAAAGGTTCTTCAATCTAGTTTTTATTGACCCACCTTATTTAAGGATGCTCACACACTTGTATCTAAGTGTGATAGATGCCAACGGACTGGTAATATTTCCAATCGAAATGAAATGCCGTTGAATCATTTACTAGAGGTGGAGATATTTGATGTTTGGTGTATTGATTTTATGGGGTCATTTTCATCCTCATTTTCAAATCAATACATACTGGTGGCTGTTGACTACGTGTCAAAGTGGGTAGAAGCGATAGCTTTACCTACTAATTATGCTCGGGTGGTGATAAACTTTTTTAAAGAAAAACATTTTCACACGTTATGCACTCTCCGAGCCATCATTAGTGATTGTTGTAAACATTTTCGCAATCGCCTCTTCGACTCACTTATGACCAAATATGGAATTACTTACCAAGTGACAAAAGTGACCAAATTGTCTAATCGAGAGTTAAAGAGAATTCTCGAGTTGACGGTCAATGCATCAAGAAAAGATTGGTCCAAGAAGTTGGACGAGGCATTGTGGGCATATCAGACTGCTTTTAAAATGATGATTGGTATGTCTCCATATCGGCTACTTTTTGGAAAAGCATGTCATTTACAAGTCGAACTCGAACATCGAGCCTATTGGGCTATCAAAGCTCTGAATTTTGATAAAAAAATTGGCCGGTGAGAAGTGGTTGCTCCAACTGAATGAACTTGATGAACTCTTCCTTGATGCTTATGAAAGTGCTCGTCTCTACAAAGAAAAGACAAAAAGATGGCACGATCAGAACATTGTGAAGCGTGAGTTCTCTGTTGGACAACAAGCTCTTCTTTACAATTCTCAACTCCGGTTGTTCCCTGGTAAGCTCCTCTCCAGATGGTCTGGTCCCTATACCATCACAAAAGTTTTTCCACATGGAGCGGTTGAGCTTTATTACAAAACGGAAAATTTCAAAGTTAATGGCCAGAGATTGAAACCATATTTCGAAAGTGACTTTGTGAAAGAAAAGTCATCTGTTCTGCTTGCCAATCCGGATTAAGATGCCCTATAGTCGAGCTAAGGACTATAACCAAGCACTTGTTGGGAGGCAACCCAACTTTCTTACTGTTTAACTTTTTATTATTATGTGTGTTAATGTTTTTAGTATTATATTGTTGAACTAATATAATTATTTTTGTAGGAAATTTTTGATATCCTAGCCATTTCTGGATCTCTCAAGTTCTGAAACAATTCATGTGCAAAAAAGTCTTTGATCCAAGTGACTCACGTTCATCACAAGTCCAGCAAATGCATTGGTTCCACTTCACGAATGGCTATTCAGGGAAGTTTCCTTATTCCACTTTACTTTAGCTTGTTATTTACACATTGAGGACAATGTGTGAATTAAGTTTGGGGATATTGGCCTTGCCGGCTACTGTTGTGATTTAAATTGATGTATAGATGTGTCGGCTGTTTTCGTGTGTGTAGATATGTCTTATTCTCTTTCACTTTACCTTATACTGTGAGAAATTTTGAATCAGCTAGTTTGTTATTTTCATTGAAGATGTAGTAACTGAATAGTGTGAACACAAAAGCTGGTGAGATTTTGAGCCTATTGACTGATATATTTATTACAGTCTCATCATTTCTTTCTTGTGTGATATTATTCCATGATTGTGATTCTCTAAAACTTGCGTTGATTCACTTCAAGATCACATTGATACATGTATATATGAATATGATTAAGGCAATTTTTGTTACCACTTTAGCCAAATAACTTACCATGAAATTACTCTTTCCTTTGATAACCCTTTTGAACCTATTTGCCTTTTCTTTGATAAACCTGCATTACAAGCTTGCGTATCTATAAAAACAATATCTTTATCCAACACTTGAAGCAAGTTGAGTGTTGTTAATTATATTGAATGTTGGGTGTGATAGAAAAGAAGTGTCGGGGTATCAATATCTTTGGTGGTGCTATGATTGGTGTAGTGGTAAATATTTTATATTGTAAAAAAAAAAAAAAAAAAAAAGATGAAAAAAAAATGTTTGTCAGGGAAAAAATATGTGGAGGAGACTGATTTTTATGGTATATTCATAATTTCTCCTGAGATTTGAAAGAAAAAGGGTGATTGTACTAAATTGATGATGAGTGAGAAGTCATTGTTTGGAGAAATAGGATTGTGTACAGATTCTATCTATGTGAGCTGAGTTGAATATTTTTACTCCACTGATTTACAATTGAGGCTCCATAGTCACTTATCTAAATGTTTCCACACCTTAACCTTTAACCACATTTCAACCCTGAAAAGACCTTAAGATTTATATAATGCAAGTGATCTAAGTGGTGGCGATTGAGAAAATATGCAAGCTTATGGTAGAACATTTTCATTGGAATGATCTGAGCGAAACAGTACCCAATCTTATACACTTGAGAATGAGTGATCATACTATCTTGCGAGGTTCAACATGTTCAGTTACTTTATCTTCATCTGAGATTGCATGCTAGTTGAGTATTTTTGATCGATAAAGAAAAGAGTGTTTGACAACAACCTTTAGATTTACACTTGGGAAACAAAGTGGAATATCTGTATTTGAGTGTAAATCTTACGAGCGGGAAAGAATATATTTGACCACTGAGAGTTGGGTTGCTGCTAATTTAGAAATTTTTCTGACTTGACAATCTTTTCTTAGTTTAGATGATGATTGAAAATGGCTATGCACACACACACTGATTGAACATGGGATAAGCTATAATTATTTTTTATAGCATTATTTGGAAGCACGGCTGTGAATTGATATACAATTTTGAACTCTTGATATTTTTAGCAAGGTAGCTAATATGTTGATCATTATTGCATTTGCATGATTTGTTAGAAGTCAATCTTGCTCGAGACGAGCAAGAACTCAAGTTTGGGGGTGTGATAAGTGTGTTTTTACACACTTATTTAGCACTTTTGGGATTTTCTTATTGATAAAATTGAGTAAATTTCAATTTATAATTGTGTAATTGTTACTTTTGTAGGCTAAAACCGCGGAAAGAAGTGAAACGAGCGAAAAGTGAAGGAAAATGACTTAAATTGAACAAAATTGTGAAGTTGGGGACTGAAATGCAAAAGTCTGAAAGATGAAGGACTTGAAATGCAATTATGGAAGGGCTTAAATGTAATAAAAGTCAAAGAATGAGGACCAAATTGTACTAAAATCACAGATGAAGGATCAGATTACACTAGGATCAACGTTCAAGGACCTCGCCTGCAAATCTTGATGAATCATGCGACCGCGAGGATTACAACGTTGCGACTGCATGGAAAAGATAGAGACGTCAAATTTATTAAATGGCTTGCCTATGCGACCGCATGAGTTATAATCATGCAGCCGCATAGAGTTAAAAAATAGGACGGTTTAAATTCTCGTCTAAAATTTTATTTTGGCCCAACTTGTATTATTTTCTAATTTTTTATTGGTAGATATTTTAGGATATTCGTTTTGTGTGATAAAATATCTTATCTATATTATATACATAATATCCTAAAATATCTCTTATTTACATTATTTTTATGTTAACTTAGCCTCTAAGTTTTAGAATATATATATATATATATATATATATATATATATATATATATATATATATATATATATATATCTCTCTCTCTCTCCATTCCTCTCAATTCATCTCTCTCTCTCTCTCTCTCCCGTTTTCTCTCCCTTTTTCTTTTTTTATTTAGTTTTTATTTATTTTTTTATTTGTTAGTTTTATTTTGGGAATCAAAGTGGGATATAGCAAAGGGATCGTTAAGGAAAGCTTGAAGAATACATTGAAGGAATTACAATTTGTGTTCAAAAGGGTTTTATCTCAACTTTTATATTCCTTTAATTTAATTCTTCATGTTTGTAATGATATGTTTATCTCTTTGTTATTGTATTAGAATGATGAACTAAACAAGTTTATGTTGGAATTTATGTAGTAGCTTAACTTATTTTCATTAATATCTTGTTATATGTTGTTAAAAATGCATTTATTACCAAAATATTGATGTATTAATTATCATGTTTAAGATTATTGCATTTATTTGACGTCAATAGATGTTGTGGTTAGCTAGTTGTGTAATTATTGAAAAATAGTTGCACATAATAGACTGAAATAATTAATACCCTGGGTTTGCATTGTATACTATGCGCGTCTAGGTGAACCTAGAAATAGACACCTACCTCAGGTGACCCGTTGAGTATTTTCACAGCAATTTAATGCAATTGATTAATTTTGTATCGACATAGAAATATGTGGTATAAATTAATCAATTAGGATTAATATCGCTGAAAAGAGGATATTAATTTAAAATTGGAAAATCGGGTCTAACTTTATATTTTGGTAATTTGCATGAGCACATAATTGAATTGATATTAATGAAATAATGGTTAAGCGAAATCATAAATTCTAACATCTTTTAAAATCAAATCTCCCATTTTTTAAATATTATTTAAATTTTTAAATCAAAAATCGAGTCTTTTGTCTTTTTCTAGTTTTTAAAAATCAACTTTTAATTGTGTGTGTCACTTTCGTTAAATTGAATCAATTAGACTTGTAATTGGATAAACACTCTTCGAGTGATCAAATCGGACTCAAAAAGTCTACTTTTACTACTTGTACACAATCCATGTGCTTGCAGTATAATTTTCAGCGAACAAGTTTTTGAAACCAGGCTATATGGAGACATACCAATCGACGTTTTAAAAGCAGTTTGATATGCCCACAATGCATCGTCCAACTTCTTGGACCAATTTTTCTTGATGCATTGACCGTCAACTCGAGAATTCTCTTTAACTCTCGATTAGATATTTCAACTTGGCCACTTGTTTGGGAATGATAGGGAGTCGCAACACGGTGAGTAACTCCATATATGGTCATAAGTGAGTCGAAGAGACGATTGCAAAAATGTTTACCACCATCACTAATGATGGCTCGGGGGGTGCCATAACGTGAGAAAATGTTTTTCTTTAAAAAGTTTACCACCACTCGAGCATCATTAGAAAGTAAAGCTACCGCTTCTACCCACTTTGACACGCAGTCAACAGCCACCAATATGTATTGATTTGAAAATGAGGATGGAAATGGCTCCATAAAATCAATACCCCAAACATCAAATATCTCCACCTCTAGTAAAGGATTCAACGGCATTTCATTTCGATTGGAAATATTACCAGTCTGTTGGCATCTATCACACTTAGATACAAGTGTGTGAGCTTCCTTAAATAAGGTGGGCCAATAAAAACCAAATTGAAGGACCTTTGATGCAGTTTTCACAGCACCAAAGTGACCACCATAGGGAGAAGAATGGCATTGTTCAAGTATTTTCTCCATTTCTTCTTCTGGAACACATCTCCGGATAATTTGATCCGGACCCGTTTGAACAACAAAGGATATTCCCAAAAGTAATGCTTCACATCAGCGAAGAACCTCTTCCTTTGTTGATAAGAAAGATCTGGGGGTATGATACCACTAACAAGATAGTTCACATGGTCTGCATACCATGATGTATGAGAGACATGTAACAGCTGCACAATTTGCATTAATTGTTCATCGGAAAATACCTCATTGATTTCCCCACTACCCCTCCTTGGCTAGCTCAAGGTACGACAAATGATCGGTGACAACATTTTCGGTCCCCTTTTTATCGCGAATTTCTAAATCAAATTCTTGCAAAAGGAGAACCCATCGAATCAATCTTGACTTGACATCTTTCTTTGCCAACAAGTATTTGATAGCCGAGTGGTTAGTATAGACGATGACTTTTGAACCAATGAGGTATGACCAAAATTTATCAAATGCAAATACTACTGCGAGCATCTCTTTCTCTGTAGTAGCGTAGTTTAATTGTGCATCCGTCAAATTTCTGCTTGCGTAATAGATAACATGCAGGGTTTTATCTCTTCTTTGCCCTAAAACTGCTCCTACGACATAGTCACTAGCATCGCACATCAGCTTGAATGACTGATTCCAATCTGGAGCTACGATGATAGGAGCCGTGATGAGTTTCTCCTTAATTATGTTAAAAGCATTCAAGCATTCCTTGGAGAAATCAAAAGCAGTGTTCTTTTCAAGTAGGGACAAAGAGGTTTCGTAATTTTGGAAAAATCTTTAACCGAGGAAACTCCTAATTCCTTTCACAGTGGTTGGTGGTGGCAATTTTTCAATCACTTTAATTTTTTCCTTATCAACCTCAATACTTGCCAGCGAAATGCGATGGCCAAGAACTATGCCTTCTTGGACCATGAAATGACATTTCTCCCAATTCAGGACTAAATTGGTCTCTTTACATCTTTTCAGTACCTTATCGAGATTTTTCAAACATCTACCGAATGAGCTCCCAAATACTGAGAAATCATCCATAAAGATCTCGATGCAGAGTTCAACCATATCGGAGAAAATCGCCGTCATACACCGTTGGAAAGTAGCCGATGCATTACAAAGGCCAAAGGGTATTCTTCTATATACGAAAGTTCCATATGGGCATGTAAAGGTAGTTTTTTCTTGATCTTCAGGGGCTATTGAAATTTGATGATAGCCCGAATACCCATCTAGAAAGCAATAATGTGAATACCCCGCCAATCGCTCAACCATCTGATCGACGAAAGGAAGAGGGAAGTGATCCTTTCTAGTAACATTGTTGAGTTTGCGGTAATCTATACACACTCTCCAAACTGTCATAGGTCTGGTAGGTATGAGTTAATTATCTTCATTTTCCACCACCTTGATACCACCTTTCTTTGGTACGACTTGTACAGGGCTTACCCATGGACTATCAGAAATTGGATAGATTATGCCTGCATCAAGCCATTTCACGACTTCGGCTCTCACGACCTCTTTCATATTTGGGTTTAATCGTCTCTGATGCTCAACTAATGGCTTATAGTCATTCTCCATCAGTATTTTATGCATGCATACAAATGAGCTGATTCCGCGAATATCTGTAATCGTCCATCCTATGGCTTCTTTGTGTTCCCTCAGTACCCGAAGTAATTCTCTATTTTTACCTCACTCAAGGAATTAGAAATAATAACTAGCAGTGTAGATGATTCTCCCAAATAAGCATATCTCAAGTGAGGAGGAAGAGTTTTTAATTCAAGTGTGGGGGCTTTTTGACAGGATGGAAGTGGTGGTGAAAAAGTCTTTTGTAACTCTTCAAAGTATGGTACCCTTCGATCGAAGTGGTACTGGGAAGGTATAGCTCTCAAGTAATGTGCCATCTTTTCAACATCTAGGTCCTCGTCTTTGACATGTGCAGAGCGCACAAGGCATGTCTCAAGAGGATCCTCAGAACGCTCGTAAAGAGATTCGACAGTCAGCTGATCAACAACATCTACCTGAAGACAGGTATTGGGTTCAGACGGGTACTTGAGGGTTTTCAAAATATTGAAACTGACTTGTTCATCTTGTACTCTCAAAATGATTTTTCTCTCTTATACGTCGATCAATTCCTGACCAGTGGCAAGAAATGGTCATCCCAAAATTATAGGGATATCTTCATCTTCCTCCATGTCTAGAACAATGAAGTCCGCTGGGAAGATGAACTTATCCACTTTGATCAATACATCCTCAATGATACCCCGAGGATATGTGATAGACCGATCAGCCAATTGTAAAGACACCGTAGTAGGCTTACTTCCCCTATTCCCAACTTTCTAAAAATTTGAAGTGGCATCAAATTAATGCTCGCTCCGAGATCGCACAGGGCTTTACTGAAATTTACATCGCCAATGGCGCATGGAATAGTAAATCTACCTAGATCCTTTACTTTGGGTGGTAACTTGTTTTGAAGGATAGCACTACATTCTTCTATTAACATCACAGTCTCATGATCTTCCAATTTCCTTTTGTTCGAAAGGATTTCTTTCTTGAACATGGCATAGCTCAACATTTGAGCTAGCGCGTCAGCAAACGGGATGTTAATGTGTAACTTCTTAAACACCTCCAAAAACTTACCAAATTGAGCATCAAATTTGTGCTTTTGGAGTATTTGTGGAAAGGGAATCGGTGGTACATAAGCCTTTACCACTGGTGGGGCCTTTGATGTTGATTGCTCCTGGTCATGTTTCTTGGCTTCCTCAACAATTGCCTGAGGTTCCTGTACTACCTCATCTTCTTAATTTGGCACCTTATCAGTTTGGATGTTTGGGGGTACTACCGTAGGTTCATGCAATTGAAGCTCACTCCTAGTAGTAATGGCTTGTACATTCTCTCTAGCGTTTGTTTCGGTGTTGCTGGGCAACGCCCCTTGTGGCTTTTCAGAGAGAAGTTTTGCAATTAGACCCACTTGTCGTTCCAAATTTTTCAAAGAGGCATCATTGCGTTCTTGATATTGCAATTGATGGTTTGCCAATTTGGCAATTGCCTTTTCTCAACCTTCTTTCTTCTCTTGTGGTTTAGGGTTTAACACATTTTGGTTATTCCCATAAGAGAAGTTAGGGTGATTACTCCATCCTGGGTTATAAGTTTGAGCGTAAGGATTGTACCCTGGGCGTTGAAAATTGTGAACGTATGCCAGTTGCTCGGTAGATCCCGAACTATTGGCAATTAACGGACAACTTAAATTCAAATGATTAGCTCTGCACATTTCATAAACCGGTGGGGATTGAACCAAATGATCTGAATGAGAGCCAAATGACGAAGTAGAAAGTCCTTCTACTTTTCGTGCTAGAGAGTCAATTTTTGATAACATAAGAGAGTATGCTTCACTCTCTCGAACTCTACCAACTCCCCTTTGTACACCTCTATCCGACCACATGGCACTCTGCTCACTCATGACTTCTAATAAATCATATGCTGCTCGCATACTTCTATTAAGGAGTGACCCATTTGAAGATGAGTCCACATTGGAACGGTAAGGTTGAGTCAAACCAAAATAGAAAATTCGGACTTGTTCTCCTAAAGTAATCCAATTATTTGGGCACTTTCTGAGCGTATCTTTAAATCTCTCTCAAGCCTCATGAAAAAGTTCTGTGTCATGTTGGCGGAAGGTGGTGATATCGTGTTTGAGTTTGACCACACCAGCGGGTGGGAAGAACTTAGTAGTGAATTTTTGTACCAACTCTACCCAGCTCGTGATGTTCCCCGAAGGCAGAGTATCAAGCCACTCTCTTGCCTTATCTTTTAAAGTGTGTACAAACAACCTCATCCGGATTGCCTCCGTATTCACACCCTCATAAGTGAAGTTGCTAACCATTTCCATGAACCGTGCAATGTGATTATGTGGATTTTCATCTAATCTCCCATAGAATGATATGTTGCTGGAGAATAGATTAATAACATCCGGGCGAAGTTGAAAGTTCGGATGCCCATAGGAAGGGTAGATAATACCACCTTGATTTTCAACCACGAGTCGGTTTAAATAATCCCTAAATAAAATGTCTTCCTCATTTATGATGGGATTTTGAACCCTACCCGCTTGGTTATCAAAACCAGGCGGTATACCTTCCCGAGGAGCTTGTTCATGTTGAATAAGAGGTCCAAATGTCCTTCTTGACGCTCCATTTCTTTTTGTTGTCTTTTCAACTCGTTTTGTTCTCTAAGCCATTTTTGGAAAGTCCCTTCAATTTCAGGATCAAATTCTAGAAGATTGAGACTTCGCGAACGATGCATAAACAATGAACGAGTTAAAATTTTGACAAAAACGAAAACAAAGTAACTTTTGGATTCAAAATGGGAAATTTAAAACAAAAAGTAAAGTTCGTTAAAGTGATTGACAAATTAACTGTTAATTTGATAAAAACACTCCCCGACAGCGGCGCCAAAAACTTATTTGCTGAAAATTACACCGCAAGCGCACGGATCGCGTACAAGTAGTAAAAGTGGACTTTTTGAGTCCGAGTCGATCCCTCGAAGAGTGTTTATCCAATTACAAGTCTATTTGATTCAATTTAACGAAAATGACACACGCAATTAAAAGTTGATTTTTAAAAACTAGAATAGGGCAAAAGACTCGATTTTTTATTTAAAAATTTAAATAATACTTAAAAAGTGGGAGATTTGATTTTAAAAAATGTTGGAATTTGTGATTTCGCTTAACCGTTATTTCATTAATATCAATTCAATTATGCGCTCATACAAATTACCAAAATATAAAGTTAGACCCGATTTTTCAATTTTAAATTAATATCCTCTTTCGAGCGATATTAATCCTAATTGATTAATTTATACCACATATTTCTATGTCGATACAAAATTAATCAATTGCATTAAATTGCTGTGAAAATACTCAACGGGTCACCTGAGGTAGGTGTCAATTTCTAGGTCCATCTAGACGCGCATAGTATCCTATGCAAACCCAAGGTATTAATTATTTCGGTCTATTATGTGCAACTATTTTTCAATAATTACACAACTACCTAACCACAACATCTATTGACGTCAAATAAATGCAGTAATCTTAAACATGATAATTAATACACCAATATTTTGATAACAAATGCATTTTTAACAATATATAACAAGATTTTAATGAAAATAGGTTAAGCTACTACATAAATTCCAACATAAACTTGTTTAGTTCATCATTCTCATACAATAACAAAGAAATAAACATATCATTACAAACATGAAGAATTAAATTAAAGGAATACAAAAGTTGAGATAAAACCCTTTTCAACACAAATTGTAATTCCTTCAATGTATTCTTCAAACTTTCCTTAATGATCTCTTTGCTACATCCCACTTTGATTCCCAAAATAAAACTAACAAATAACAAAATAAATAAAAACTAAATAAAAGAAAAGAAAAAGGGAGAGAGAGAGAGAGAGAGAGAGATGAATGGAGAGGTTAGAGGATAGGATATATATATATATATCTTCTAAAACTTAGAGGCTAAGTTAACATAAAAATAATAAAAATAAGAGATATTTTAGGATATTATGTATATTATAATATAAATAAGATATTTTAGGATATTATGTATATAATATAGATAAGATATTTTATCACACAAAACGAATATCCTAAAATATCTACCAATAAAAAACTAGAAAATAATACAAGTTGGGCCAAAATAAAATTTTAGACGAGAATTTAAACCGTCCTATTTTTTAACTCTATACGGCCGTATAGTTATAACCCATGCGGTCGCATAGGCAAGCCATTTAATAAATTTAACGTCTTTGCCTTTTCCATGCGGTCGCAACGTTGTAATCCTCGCGGTCGCATGATTCATCAAGATTTGCAGGCGAGGTCCTTAAACGTTGATCCTAGTGTAATCTGATCTTTCATCTGTGATTTTAGTACAATTTGGTGCTGATTCTTTGACTTTTATTACATTTAAGCCCTTCCATATTGCACTTCAAGTCCTTCATCTTTCAGACTTTTTCATTTCAGTCCCTAGCTTGGCAATTTTTTTCAATTTAAGTCCTTTTCTTTTTCTTTTCGCTCGTTTCACTTCTTTCCGGGGTTTTAGCCTACAAAAGTAACAATTACACAATTACAAATAGAAATCTACTCAATTATATCAATAATAAAGTCTTAAACGTGTTAAATAAGTGTGTAAAAACACACTTATCAAAAAGCAAAAGTAGAAGCCATTCCAAATAGGTGAGGCAGCTCTTCTGCCACAAGCAAAAGAAAATGTACTTTTTCCGTCTCATTTATCTAGACTAACTTTACTTATTTTCTGTTCCAAATTATATAATTATTTCTTTGTTGAGAATGTATTTGGTTTGATCGTTTACTAATATACCCTTACTTAATTTACCTAGTTATAACCAATTTTCTCGAGTTAATTTTGAAATTGTACAGATTTTAATTTACATACTCCTTGGAGTCATCCAAATACATACACACAGTTCTTGGAAAGAGTACAATTTAAGTAGTTCATAGTATTTCCCACTTCTTTTTGGAAACATAGACAAAAATATATTCACACACAACTCTCATTTTGCATACAAAAAGGAAGATACATCCATGTCTTCTGAAAATATGCCCCTAATTTTTAAGCCATGTGATTCTCTGCATATGAGATTCTTTTATGCCTTCATCTAATTTCACTTAATATCTCCAACTTTTTAAGCCGTGGGTACGAGATCTAAAAATCATCCACATTCCATCAATCCTAGTGAAGATGCCCGTACAACAATTTTTAGAATTGATCTTGACTCGAAGAAAACAGTGATGCCATTGCTCGATTTAAATGCTCCGACGAAAGAAGATGGATACATTTCTGCTTCTCAAGAGTATAAACGTATTATTTCTTAGATGATCAAAATCTATATACCAAATTCTACGAGGATTGGATTAATGCTTTTGCTGTTAAAGTTGATACCAATTTCAAGAAACGGCATGTCATGTTCAGTGCCGATATTTTGAGTAAATTTCTCAAAGGCTCGTTGCATAACCATGAATTTATATGAGGTGGTGTCACAAGTTTTATAGAGCAATTTAATGACAAGGATTGATTTTGTAGCATTTTACCACACGGATGCATATTACCATAATGATATGTCTATTTTACCACAATAATGAAATTAATGACAAAGAAAATGCATCTTTTTATTAATAATTCAACATCAATGCCTATGCCTCCCTCTTGTATATTGATTGATGATTGGGAAACTACTAACACAATGTTGATTTACAAAAGATATTTACTATGCATAATACCATCTTCAAAAACCTTCCAAGAACAATTGTTCAATAATAAAAAGTCATCCCTCAAAATGAGTTCTAAACATGTTTAAATATCCCACAAACCCAAGTATATGGGCAAAACAGTAAAATAATGCTAGTAAAATAAAAGACAAAAACAGACAAAAAATAAAAGTGTCGTTTCTAAGTCCAAACGACCTCATATGGCTAAAATCTATCTTATGCAGCAACAAAGCAGCTGGTTTAGTTCGTCTCGTTGTTTCCTTTCCGAAAAGTATTATGAACCCAAATCAAAGCTCGTATGCCAATCTACAAAATTACCAAATTCAATTAGGAGTTGTCTTTGCCACATCCAGAACTTCAAACTTGAATTGATTGCAATTTGATAGTTGCCAATTTCTAATCAACTTTCGTTTGTTCATATGTGGAATCATATAATTGTTACCCCAAACTTTTCATCTCCTCAACCATACATGATTACTGATTACGCCCAAAGAATAACGCGGTATTGTAGTGTAGTTTGGGGTGTCGTATCCACAGGGAGATGAGAAATTAATTTAAGAGTTCCAAAAAGGTTGATCGTTCTCTCAAGATGTATAGGAAATCTCAATCTAGAGAAATTAAGATCAATGCTTGAAATGGTGAAATTAAAATCAATGAATTAAGGCAATGAATCATCGGAATTCCCTCATTCGGATCGGATCATTCAACATCAATCATTCATTTTTATAGCACAATTGAAGGCTTTCATCCGAGCACTCTAATCGGAGAATTTATCGGTCAAACCAATTAATTTCAAAAGAAATCCTAGAAATTAGATTTCCTTTAACAATTTACCACAATTACTTATTGAAATCAGATTACAAATCGACCATATATGTATAGCATAAGGCAGTAAATAATCATACCAATAAATCACTAAAATTGAAATTTAATAAATTATTCAATCAAACAATGGAAAAAAATGATTAAATCCATGAGCAATCTCATAATCAATAAACCAATTTTAGAGTAAACCCAAAAGAATAGAAAACTAAGTCTAGAATTGTTTACAACATGAAAAGTTCAAAAGGATTAATGAAAAGTGTTGAAATCACCGAATCTGATTAGTTCCTCCCTTGCTTCGCCAATAGATTAGTTCTCCATGATTTCTTGAGCAAATTTGAGAGAAAAAGTGATAAAAACATCAATGGCTGCGTTCTGCGTCAAGTTAAGGCTTAAAAAATGCATTTGGGAAGAGTTTCCATAGGTAGTTTAGTCAATTCCGAAAATAGAAAATTTTGGCCCAGAAAAGACCTATGTGACCGCATGGTATAACCCTATGCGGTCGCATGGAACAAAGTAATTCAGTTTTTGAGTTCTCGGTAATAGCCATGTGGTCGCATTGATTTATAACCATGTGACCGCATGGTTGTGCCAATTTTCTGTCAGACAGCTTTCAGTATTTCGATGATATCTTTCTATCCCGATGTCTGATTGAGGTGATTCAAGATGAGTTGAAAAGCTAACTCCAAGGGATACAAATTTTCTTCATATATCATCTTCGAATTCCATCATTTTCCATGTCAAAAACTGATCTCAATGTGAGAAAAAAAAATCAGTGCAAAACTTTTCAGTTTGAATGTTGATATGTGTTAATGTTTTGGCTTTATTTCATCCCTTTGACTCCTTTCCTCATCCAATTGACTTCTATCACTCTCAAATCTTCATTACAAGCTTAGAAACAAGTTTAGTGTATTTACACTTTAGTCCCTGAACTTTCACTTTCTTCTATTTTGGTCATTTTTGGCTCGTTTCTCCAATCTTCCACTATATTCATCAATTTGCAACCTAAATCAAAATTAAAGGTACTTAGTGCATCTAGGCGTCAATTTATCATAATAATGCAAATATAAATGGATGAAAACTTAACAATTTGTGATATTATCACACCCCCACCTTGCTTATTGCTAGTCCCTAGCAATTTAATGCAAAACAAGATGAACGAACAAATGGTCTATGTCACAAGTTAAATTGTTAAGTTCTAATTTAACCACATGTCATGCTCTCTTCAAACTCAACACCACAAGAAATTGACAGTGTCATAATTATCAAGATGTCAAAAACACATGCAAAATGTGTGAGTGTGTGTCAAGTCATAACCATCTTACCGCCAACCCTAACACATACAACATAGAATATGTCTCGAGCTAAAGGTTTAGCTCCATAACTCACATGTATCAAAGTGTTTAGTACGAGGTTTCTCTCTATGGAGTTGAGAAAGATGAACACTCAAATTCGGGGGCTTAAATATTTGTGAATAGTAACAAGCAAACATTGATTCTGTGATAGGCATACTTTCAAATGATAATCTATCAACTTCTTATCACAACCTACTTGGGATCAAAACGGTCAACCCAAGGGTTGTAATTAAGTTCAGGTTGGATTATATGAAGGGAATGATATAATGATTCAAAACTTTCAAGCACATAGCTAAGTATTGCATCAAGCATTCCAATGGATCACATCTTTAAATCAATATATTCTTCAACATTTCAAGCCCCAAAATCAACCAAGTAGAGCATCTTCAATATTTTTTTCGTTTTTCTTTCTTTCTTTTTTGAAATACTTGAACACAAACCAAATATTGTCATTTTTCTTGCTTTTATTCTTCACAAATAGCATCCAATACTTACTACACACTTGGAAGTAAAAGAATTGGGAAAATAAGCATACGCTTCGATATGGAGAAGTATGGATAATGTAGGCACAAGAAGGGAGAAAATATATGTGTGTACTCTAAATCTTTCATTTAATGCCTCATAATGTGGTGATTTTACATACTTCCACAGGTCTAGGCTAAGCATAACCAGGAATAGGCCAAAACTTATTGGAATCTCATCAAAAAATTCATTGAATGAAAGATTTAGAGTCTCTATCAAGTCGGTTAAGTTACTTAAGCCATGAGCGATTGAACCATTGAGATTATTTGAAGACAAGTCAAGGTGAGTGACGTTTTGCAAGGTAGTGATTCTATGTGGCAAAAGCCCATAAAGAAAAATCTCTGATATGTCAAGAAAAGTGAGGAAATAAAGTGCATCAATCTCTGATGGAATAGAGCCCATGAGGTTCTTGCAGGAAATATCAATGGAGGTAACCTTATGGTGGATGTCATCACATGTGATTCTAGTCCATTTGCATGATTTGAAAGGGCTTGTTTTGGATCTTTTGTAATGGCTGCTTTTGAGTGCCAATAGAGAGACACCATCTGAAGTCAGTAAAGAAAATAAAGAAATGCAATATGACTAGAAAAATGCACTAATCACAAATAGTGATTTGAGTAATTTTTTATCCATAAAGTTCCTATCGTTGCATGAATTACAGAGGAAATGAAATTTGTGTTCAGTGGGGTGTGAAGAAGAAGACTAGAAGAGAACATGATTTTGTTTTGTCTGAATTTAGGCGAGGTATTTCTACTGTGGTAATGGTGTTTGTACTTTCTTTGACTAAGGTTTTAGCCCATGTTTAAGGAGGAATTACGTGAAAATAGCCTAAATTTGAACCCATATTTCGAAAGTAACCTAAAAGTGAAGTCATATTTCCAAAATGACCTTTGACCATTTTAAAAGTTTTAAACTCCCTAAAATACCCTCAATATAAAAAATTTCAAACAAGTCATTCTATAATAAATCAAATTACATTTCGGTCCCTAAAAATCTTAATTTACTAAAAAATTTAATTTTAATTACACAAAAACCCTATATTGATATAGAAATCATGAAAATTATAAAAGAAGGTAAATATTACAAGTTAAAAGTAGATAAGAAATATTATATATTTGAACCTATTCCTAATAAATTAAAAATAATAACATTAGATATAATTAAAGAATTACCTAGAGAAGTAAAGGAACAAATATTACATAAATTAATTATAGATACGATAAAAGATAGACATATATATGAAATAATTATAAAAGAATTCGAAAGTATTTTATATTATTATGAAATATACGAATCCTCATAAAAATTATGGAAATTGAGAATACTGAAGAATTAGAAACTGAAGTATACGAAGGAATAAAAGGATATGCTTTAAAAGGAAAATTTGATTGGGAAAAATTTAGAAAAATAAATAAAGCAAAGTTAAATCTTAGACCACCAAGAGAAAATAGATTATTTAATATTTTAGGATCCACCTTTAGAAGAAAAACGTTAGTTATTAATGAATATCACGAAATAGAAAAAGTTATAGATGTCAAACATACACAAGGAAAAATTAAATTAAATCTAATAACGAAAAGAAAAATTAATGAATTTCGAGGAAAATTAAAACAAGAAAAAAGAAGTAAAATATCTTATATTTATCTTGTTGGAGTACAAATAATAATAAAATGATGTTTTAAAGAACGAATTAATAGCCCTATAATACTTAATTTACAAGATGAAAGATGTATTACAGCAGAAAATGGAAATTTAGGAATTGTCAAAGGAAATTTAGCCTATGAAAAATTAAAATTTACTTGTTATCCTAGATACTGTGTACATATAAATGATAAAAATTTAGATGATTATCTTAGTCTACATTTTAAGATGACTAATAAAATATTAAAAGATAATAATAAAGTTTTTACTATATTATACCAAGGATTATATTGTTATACAAATAGTAATTATGGAAATATTTATAAAGAAAAACCATTTATAGAAATAGAAGAAGAATTTAGAGATATAGGAGAAGCAATCCTACCCAGGGAACAAGATATAGAAGAAATAAAAAATTTTGAAATAGGACATGATGATGCTATAAGTATAGATCAACCTATAATACCAAAACAAATAACTTATAAAGAAAATAAGATAATTATTGGAAGTAACTCAACAAAATATAATATTTCAAAAATAAGACAAAATAAAATAATAGTGTCTATGGTATTAAAGGAAAATTCTTTAATGGAAATAAATGGATAAATGAAAGTAAAATGCTTATTGATACAGGAGTAAGTCAAAATCATATTTGCTCTCTTATTGATGAAGGAATTAAAAACAAACAAGTTGAACCCTATAACTATAGAGACTTTGAAGGAAAAATAAACTCTTGTGACATTATAGGACAAATCCAAATCAAACTTGGAAGTTTATTATTAAATATAGAATGTTACATAGATAATAACATGAACTTTGATGAACATCCAATATTATTAGGAAATTCATTTTTAGAAAGTCTTGATAATTATAAAATAGAAAAAGAATGAATTCATATTATACATCAAGGCAGGGACGGATCCAGCTATAGGCGAGCTAGAGCGGCCGCTCTAGCTGGAGTCGCCGAAATTTTGGGCTTCTGTGGAGACCTGCCGGAGCTGGAGCTGCTTGGAGAATCGGAGATGGAAGAGAAGCTCTGGTTTCTGGGTTCTGGGAATGGTGAAGAAGACATTGGTTGAGATTGGGCGGGCTGGGTTTTTTTTAAAAAAACAATTGGGCCTCTAACTTGAGTCACCCGTCTACCAACACCGGCCCAAAATAATTGGCCCAATTTCATACCCAAACGGTACCCAACCCAAACGCCAATATCCAATTTCATTTCTCCCCCCAATCGCAATTGAAACCTAAGCCAGAGAGAACTGAGAAGAGGAGTGCGAATCGACGCCATTGCCAAACCCTTTATACAACTTTTCCAAATCTTCTGATTCTGGAATAGTAGACTGTGGTCTGTGGAGAGTGGAGTTGGAGTTCACCGGCGTCGGATTCGGGCTTCGCGACTCTTCGTCGCCAATCGCCAGAATCGCCACAACTTCGACTTAGGAGTTAAGAGGTAAGTTCGATTTCTTTATGTGATTTGTTCATATGGTTGTGTGTTGGAGTTGTGTGAGTGTGAGTCTGTGTGAGTCACTGGCTGTGGCTGACTGCGGTGTACGTGTGTGACTGTGTGAGTCTGTGATCTTGAGAAGGAGACTGTGACTCTGTGAGTCTGACTGTGTTTGTGCTTATTTCGGTGTTTCAGTTTGTGAGTCTGTGACTCATTAGCGTAGACTGAGTGAGTTTGCGGTTGTGAACTTGTGATTGTGCAGTTGTGCTTGTGCTTGTGCTTGTGCTTGTGCTTGTGCTTGTGTCGTGCTGTGTCACTGTGTGATTGTACTTGTGCTTCTTTTTAATCTTGACTGTCGGTGACTTGTAAGTTGTAAGTTGTGAGTTGTAATTTGTGAATTGTGCCTGTGCTTGTGTTTTTGGATTATTGGATAGATGGTGTCTATTGTGTGATTTATGAGAAATGAGAATTGTGTGATTTATGATTTGTGAATTTATGATTTATGAGAAATGAGAATTGTGTGATTTATGATAAATAATTTATGTTGTATCATTGATTCATTGTATGAGTTATGAGTTATAATTTATCGTTTTGATTTGTGAATTGCGATTTGAGAATTTAGGTCTAGGAAATTAGAGATAAGTGAAAAAAAAATTAATAGAGAAGATGTTGACATCAACGGTCAACGGTTGACCTCCGCTCTTGCTGAACTTCGGACCTGGATTCGCCGTTGCATCAAGGAATAACTACATATTACCCTAAAGAAAAATGAGTAGAGAAATAAAATTTTCAATAAGTGTATATATACAAATAACCGTATTCGAATAAAAAATAACTATTTGTACCTTAATTGACACAGAAGCTGAAATCACTGTCTTTAAAGAATTCTTATTATCTAACTGGATAGAAAACAAACAACAATTAACTTTGCAAGGAATAACTGGAGCAAGAAATCCTTAAAATACAAAAATGAAAATATAGAAATCATTATAGGATCTAAAATAGTAATCATAAAAAATGTCTATCAATATAATATAAATGATTGTGATATTATTCTAGGAAACGACTTTTTACAATAGTTTAGTCAATATAGCCAAAATATTTATACAATACAATTAAAAACACCATGTAAACACCTATTAAAAATAGCCAGAGAATTTAAACCATTCAGAGTTCAGCCAGCCCAGCGTGGTGATAAGATTGAATACCTACCCAAATTACTCAATTATAAAATTAAAACAATAACATTTGAACAAATATAGGATATTCTTGCAAAAAATTATAATGAAAAACCTTTAGAAAAATGGGAAAAAGCAAAAATTTATGTTAAAATTGAGTTAGTAGAACCTACCATAATCATTAGAGTAAGACCTATGCTCTATAATCAAGAAGATGAAGAAGAATTTAGAAAACAAATTACAAAATTATTAGATCAAAAACTAATAAGAAAAAGTAATAATCCTCATAGCAGCCCAACTTTTATGGTTAGAAATCATTCAGAAATAAAAAGAGGAAAAACAAAAATGATTGTAAATTATAAAGAATTAAATAAAAACACCAAATTTGATGGATATTATCTACCTAATAAAGAAGTGTTAATAAACATTGCTAAAAATAAGTATTATTATTCAAAATTTGATTGTAAATCAGGATTTTGGCAGATAAAATTAGAAGAAAATAGTATACCTTTAACAACCTTTAGCATGCCTCAAGGACATTATGAATGGTTAGTAATGTCTTTTAGATTAAAAAATGCACCACAAATTTATCAGAGGAGGATGGATGATATATTTAAAAATTATGATTATTTAATCGTCTATGTTGATGACATACTTGTTTGTTCAAAGAATTATAATGATCATCTTATTCATCTTAAACAATTTGCTACAATTTGCTCTAAGGAAGGAATAATACTTAGTCAAAAGAAAGCAGAAATAGCTAAAAAGGAAATAGAATTTTTAGGAATGATAATAAATAGTCATGGAATAAAACTTCAACCACATATTTCTAAAAAAATTAGTCTTTTTCCAGATAAACTTGAGAATAAACAACAAATTCAAAAAAATTTAGGATGTTTAAATTATGCAGAAGGATTTATAGAAAAACTTGCAGAAAAAAGAAATAAACTTCAAAAGCTTTTAAGAAAAAATAATAAACTTGGATGGAATGAAGAACATACTATTTGTGTTAAAAATTTAAAAGAACATTGTAAGAGCCTACCAAAATTAAGATTACCAGATGATAAAGATAAATTAATTGTTCAAACAAATGCATCAGATGCATATTGGAGTGCTCTGTTAAAAATTGACTTAAATGAAATTTGTAGAAATACAAGTGAAACTTTTAATAATGCTGAAATTAATTATTCAACAAATGAAAAAGAATTGCTTGCTGTAATAAAAGGAATTAACAAATTTAAAATGTTTTACTACCAAAAGAGTTTATTGTTCAAACCGATAATACTCAGCTTAACGGATTAGTAAATAATAAGTTGGACAATTCGCCACAAAATAGAAGACTTCATAAATGGCAGGTATTACTTTGTTCTACAACTTTAAATTTGAATATATATATATATATATAAGGAAGGGATAACTCACACGCTGACTTTCTTAGCAGGAATTATAAATTTGGAGGAGAAGATCGGCCAAATCTCTCAAAAGATTGAAGAAGTCCTTTTGGACTATAATACCAATCGTTTAAAACTAATAGATGAATATTTGCAGATTAGACAAAGCATTTTGGAGATTAATAAATTACAAGATCATATTGTTAAAGAAATTATCAATCAAGTATCATTAATTTCTGATTTAAAAATCTCAAATGAAAAAGAGTTTTCGTCCTTACAAAAGGAAAAAACTTTCTCAGAAATAGCTAGTGATAATCCCTACAGGGAATTAAAATAGCCTATGGCGAATCAAAAGAAGAGAATATCACTCTTAGTCCATCAGGACGAAATGACAAAAATAAATGCCCAGTACAACTACCTACTCGAAAGAGTGAATTGTGCGACATAGATATAGCAAAACATGGATTGGGAGCCATAACTCTTAAAAAGAAAACTTTCCTAAAAAAAGGCCCATTGGATAAGCCTACTGTTTATAGTGAAATCCAAGAAAATAAAAATGGAAAAAGAGCCATTGGCACTAGTGGCCAACATCCTTATCAAAGGGTCCACTCGAACAACCTACTTGTAAAAGTGAATTCGAGTATGATGAACTTGAAAGCAATAAGAAAAAATCATTCACAAGAAGCATTCACATCAATCTTCATCCTATGGAAAAAAGAGTATTATGAATTTGCAGAATTTATTTATAAATTCAAAAGTGGAGAATCATTTTACACCACGGCTCAATCCACAGCAATTTACCCAAGGATCAGTGCAGTCCCAGGAGCTAGTCCTGAAATTGTTCGAAAACTTGCAAATTATGGATTTCTTGATCGAGTTTTTCCAAGCCATGATTATAGAGAGATTTCACTTCTTGATGAAGAATTTGTTAAAAGCGTTAAAAAGTTTAAAGAGACACTGGTTGAAATCAGATTCTACACCATCTGCCCCGAATGGTATAGTGAACAGCATTTTATAACAATCAGGAAGAATAAGGGTTTTCCTTTAAAAGAAATTCAACTTGAGAAGGAATTACCAAAATTTAACAAAAACTGGATGTTTTACAGAAGAGCTCTTGGAATCAAATCTGTAGTTTCTACCATGGAATTTTTCTATAGTGAAAATTACATTACTCTTGGAGCTTTCAATAATTGGATACTCATTTGTCGAGGAGATAAAAAGTCAAGATTGCTTGAAGATAAGATTGAAGAAATTCACATGGACAGATTTCCAGGATCAGAAGAATGCGTCAAAGAAGCATGCCGACTCATGGGTCACACTCATGTCATAAAGAAATAAAGATGTAACATAAAGGTTGCCGACAATGCTAATAATGTAGCACTATAAAAGACGACGAAGTGGACAACGCGCTAGACAGCTGGAATCAATAATTCAACCACTTTATTAAAGTTTTCAACAACTCTATTAAAAGAAGACGACAAATGTAGAAGGAGGCAACAACTAGAATCAACCATTTTATTAAAGTGCTCAATTACTTTATTAAAGTTGAAAGAATTATTGAAGACACCTGGCATCAAAAGAGTGGAGAGAAGCTTCTCGGTGAAGCGAGTTCCATCTATAAAAACATAGACATATCTTGAAGAGAGGCAGAATCGAAGAAACCATCCTTTTTTTTCTCTTCAAATCATCTATGTCTGTAACCTTAGCTTAACAAGTCCTCTCATAGAGGAATCATTTTGTAATACTATCCTTGTATTATAAACTTTCTTTTTTCATGTCTCAATAAAAGAAGTTTATTCTGAGTAAAATCTTTTACTATGCTTTGGTTCCTGTCATACACAGTAAGTCTGTTTTAGAGAGTTTTGAGTGCCTGTTGATACCTGCAATGGCTTGTTGGCCGACTTTGATAGACGAAGGTGACCAGTGACGTTGAGGAATCTTGCCTTTGTGCGAAGCGTGGTAAGACCGTTTACTTAAAATAAACTTTGATTGTTGAACATGTTTCAGTGAAAGATTATAATTGAAGGATTATATTATGAAAAAAAAAAAATTTTGAGCACTTCACACAAATCATCTATGTTTAGATCAAAATATTTATGGATACATATGGATTATTATGATGAAATATTAACCCTTGTTGCTATACATTTAAAAAGAATTTTACCTAACGATATAATAAACAGAATACTTAAAGAATATTCAGATTACGAAATCAATGAAATGATTAATGAAGAAATTTATAGCTCTTTTTTATATGATTATGACAATGAATATGATGAGTGTTATGATGAAAATAGTACTGAATAGACTGTTTTTATGATTTTGTTTCTAAAATATTGATTTTTTTTTCAAATTCACCCTTTATTGGTATCAGAGCTACCAGATAAAATATCTCATAAAATCAAAAAATCTATGTAAAATTTATGAATCAAACCTCTAATTCAAAAAAATTTAGGATAATTCAATCTAATAATTGTAATCAATGTAATCAATATCTCTTAAATCAAAAATATAACATAGATATGAAAAATTATTGGAATAATAGATATAAAGAACAAATTATAGCCGGAGTTTGCAAAGAATCCTTAGAGACTTATTATAATAAAAAGAAGAATATAATAATTTAGTAAATAGCAATTTGAAAGAAATAATTTTACATCTAGCTTCAGTACATAGAATATGCTAGAATAACTTGAAAATATTGTAAAGAAAGAATAGATTATTATAACGAAAAATATGAAAAAGAAAGTAATCGTGAAAAATGACTAGAAATTAAAAGAAATATTGAAAATTGGATTAAAATTCAAAATGATATTATTAGAGAAACTCTCAATTTACAACTCCAAGCTGAAGAGGAATTACAAAATAACTTAGCTAATTTAATAAGAAGTTTAAGACAAAATTTAAATCAACCAGACTCATATGGAATTTCCAAAATTAAAATTTAATAAACAAGAAATATAAAAATATAAAACTACCACCTGGAAGTTATGAAAACAGGAGATATATAATACTACTATATTTCAACATTTAAGTTCTTGGGATAATAATAATGGATGGATGAACATGACAACTAACTGGACTAATGGATTTTTATGACAACAATTAGGAAAATTCAAACAAAAAGATATTAAAGCTATAGAAGAAATAAATAATATTGATATCAACGATGATTTGGCCAAAGAAAAACTAGAAAGTTTTAGTAAAAAATATGTCTAAACAATTTAATAAAATAAAAGAACAAATTAATAATTTAGAAATCCTTGATGAAACCTTGCTTGAAGGAATCCAAAATCAAATATCAAAAATTGCACAGAAAAATAATGTTGGTAAAATAGCAGCCTTAGAAGAAAAGATAAAAATTATTAATTATAAAATAAATTTTTTTATTAGAAAAATTAGGATTTGAACCACCCTATAAGAAAATTAAAAGATGAGTAATGAATGATAAAATCTGTCTAATAGAAAAAAGTATAAAAACAATTGATGAAAAAATTACTAGGATTAAAATAAATTATGAAGAAGAAAAAAGAAAAAAACTACAGAATATTTTTTTAAGAATAGAAAATCTTTTAAATAGAATAATAGAAAGTCTAAATAAAGAGAAATCATTTAAACCAGATTATACCGAAGAACTTAATGAAGTCAGGAAGAAAATTAAAAAATATGAAGAATTAATAAAGTTAAATGTAGGATTAAAAGATGATATTGAAAGATTATTAGTTGATTTTAAAAAAACAAGAAGAAATTCTTATAGATAGAGAATGAAAATCGGCTATAAAAGAACAATGAACGAAGAGATAGAAAACTTGATATTTGACTTAGAAGATTTAAAAATTTGTGAAGAAATAACTAAAAATCATATGGTTGGAAGAACAGGAGGACCACAAACAGTTAAACAAAAAGATTATGGAGAAACTAGCACAGCTAGATATGAAGCAGAAATTGATCATAGAAGTTATGTTAATACAAAAGTTGATTTTAAAACTAGAAAAGAAAAAATGTATAGAGATCAATTTAAACCAGTAATAAGAGAATCAAATCCTATAAAGATTACTGGATCTTGTTACACCTAGATTGTGAATTAGATAATAGAAAAACTATAAATGAATGGAGTACTAATATGATAGCACACTTTAATTATAACCGTAGCAATACCGATAATAAAAATAGAACTGAATATTTATTAGCAACTTTTAAAGAAAATACAGCTAATTGGTACCTAGGATTAGATGAAACAACAAAAAGTATTTGGAAAGATAGTATAGAAGCAAGATTTGGAATTAGTATAAATGAAGGAATAAATAGAGTTGCAACAAGAATTTATAGAGAATTTGCAGGAAAAGATTGGGTAGCTGAAAGCACTAGAGTGAGGACAGAAGAAATAGAGGATGCTAAAAATAGAATTGAACATTTACAAATCTGTAACATGTGTTATTTTAATGACTATTGTTGTGAATACAGTAAATACTATTATATGATGTTCGGAGGAGGAGCTGATAATGATCATTATAAAGAAGTTTTTATTAGGAAATTACCACCACCATGGAATAATTATTTTCAAAATAAGATTAGAGAAAAACAATTTGGAAGAAGTATAGAAGCCTATACATTAGGATTTATAATAAGAACTATAAAAGACGAAATAAGTACAATGTGTAGTAATCAAATGGTTTATAAACAATCAAGATTTATACAATAAAGAATTTGTTGTGGAGATACTGAAGTACCTGGAAATTGGGGATGCTATGAATATAAACAAAAAAGAAAAGCAAAAAATAAAAAGTATAAAAAATACAAAAAATTTAAAAAGAAGTACTTTAAACCTAAAAGAAAATATTTTAAAAGAAAATATAAAACTTATAATAAAAAACCTTTAGATAAAAAAAGATGTAGATGTTAGAATTGTAATGAAGAATGACATATAAGTACCGAATGTCCAAAAAAGAAAGTTAGAATATTAACTACAGATTTTGATCAAATTAAAGATGAATGTGAAGAAGTTAATTTTGAAGAAATAGAAACTGATGAAGAAATTTTTGAGGAAAAATCAGATTCAGAAGAAAATTCTAGTGAAGACGAATAATATGTCAGGATATACAATTAAAGGATTAGATAACTTATTAGAAAAATTATTAGATAAGATAAATGATATTACTAATCAAATGGAAAGATTAAATGAATCATCATCCGATGAATATTATATACTTGCAGAAAATTTTGATAGATATATTGCAGATTATACTAATCTATTAGATCAAAGAATGGATTTATATGCTAAAATTCGAGATAGAAGAAATGAAGGACAAAATTAAAAAGACTATTCAAAGATAAGGATGTATCCTGCAATATACAAAAATTCACTTCATTAAAGGCGTTTTTATCTTTACCAATTATGATAATATTATTATTTTAACGGGTCAAAGTGGAAATAGGACCTTTTGACTGGGTCAATCTTAAAAGTACCCCCATGTTTAAGCTAGATTAAAATTTTAATGCATTTTTATTTCTTCTCTTTTTAATCAATAAAACGATATTATACGTAAATTCAAAAATTTTTTTTTTTTTTTTAACCACGCATTCTTTAAAAAATCACTTTTTAAATTTTTTTTTTTTCTCACACATTTTAATGAAGCCCAAACAGGGGCTTTATATGTTTTCAAGTGAAATTTATTATTCATTTAATAAATAAAAAATAATATATTCTAATTTTATTGTATAATATAATATTATCTTAAAGGATTGCATGGGGATACGAGACACATAAGAAGATTTGTATGTACCTTCAATTTATTTTATCTATTGTTTGAATCTGGGTCAAGGACAATCATTTGCTTATGTGAATTAGCTTTATATTGTCTTGTTTTTGGTTTTGAAATTTTTGTTTGGATAATCCAAAAAATCTAAAAATTTTATCTCTAATTTTTTTAATCTCGATTTTGAAGTTGTCCATGCGAAAATAGTTCATGAGAGTATGGAATGACAATAAGGATGCTTCTAATGTTTAAATGTCACATATAGAGAAAAAAAACTACCAATAGATGAAACATAAAACTTATTCATTCTGATATTCAAATCTTAAAGGTATCAAGTTGAATTTACACTTTTTGAATCCTATTTCGATATTCACAATCTTGTTTACATTCTAATACTCCAAGTATGTTATCCATTAAAATTCATTTCGTAAACTTGCATTTGAGCCATGAATTCAAGTAATGGGCTCTAATTTGAGTGCAGTAAACTCTTTTAAATTCATAATTCTATTAATAGGAAGAGTAAATTAAAAAATTATCACTACTCTGAAATAATTCACTGTAGTTGTCGAATATTATTCATCAGATATCTAATTAACTTTGTTCAGGCCAAATTTATTGAACTCAAAACATATTTGAATGTTAAAAAAATATAAACAATAAAATCCCAAAGTTTAAATTCTCTAACATAATATAAAAATACATTAATCAGTCTATATAGTTAAATATTTAGATGTTGAAAAACAATTTATCTTTTTAATAAAATCCTAAAATTATAATGATAATCATGCAACGCACGATCCCTACTAGTGTATATGTATATGTATATATAGAAATCAAAATCGAAAATTGATAATCGATTGGGTTTGAACTGTCATTAATCGTAGAATTGGATCTCCGGGTACCTAGCTCTAGAAGGGAATTTGTCATTTTTTTTATAAATTTTTATTTTCAATAAATTATTCACTTGATTTATTGACCCAATGGGATACAAAGAAAACAATGAGAACGTTGTTTATAGAGAAATGAATTCATGTTGTGTTTGGCATACTTGAATAAGAAATGACGGTTCATATGTGATTCCAGTAATTACGTGGATCTAAATGATTTTATTTATGGAATATTAGAAGTTAAAGGGATGGTTCCAATGTTGAAATATCAGGATCAATCCACCCATCACTCAGACCTGATGTTATGAATTAAAATCCTTCAAAATAAAATGTGATTTTTAAGAGAGAAAAAAGCTCACGTTTAACCAAATTTTGGCGATATCCACTCCAGATCCAATGTCAACCCATTAAACCTTGACATCAATTTATGTTAGTTGTGTTCATATCGTGAAATTACATATCATCAAAATAAAACATGGTTTTTAGGAGAAAAAAATCACGTTAAACCAAAAAGTTCAAGTTGCTTCCTTTATCCATAACTTAATTTTTATCACTAATAAACCAAAAAAAAAAAAAAAAAAAAAGAGTAGCTATAGGAGGCCAGTTGGAAATATTTGATCGCTTTAACTATTGTTAGTCTCCGTGAAGGTTTAAAACTACTCCGTTTAATATGATGACGTCAAGTAAACATAGTGACCAAATATGTAACCAGGGGCGGATTTAAGGTGGGACTACAACTCGGTCTCCAGTCCAAATACTAATAAAAAAATATATTTTTTTTGTACAAATTTTTTTTTTTCATCTTAGTCCGTACTAATTTTTTTCTGATATTAGTCCGTGCTAAATTTTTTCCTAGATTCACCCCTATATATAACATTATTTAACTTCAGAAACTAAATGGATCGCCAAAATATTTAGGGGGCGTTCTCTTCGTATTTGAGTTTTGTGTTTTGAATTTTGAATTCGTTTTGTATTTTGTGTTTTGGGTGTCTGTTTTGAAATTGTTGAAAATACGTTCTTTTTGTCATTTTGCAAAACTGTTTCTCAAAACATAAAACTGAAAAACGCGTTTACTTTGCAATTTTGAGAAATTTTTTTATAATATTTTATTCAATTAATTTTAATAATTTGATATTAATCGATTGATGGAAAAAAAAATTAATGAGATAGCATTGCTAAAATCCTCTCATCTAATTCAAATATTGTCATATTTTTATGTTCTATCTAAAAAATGCATATGTTGTCATAATCGCATTCTTCATACAAAGAGAACAAATTTCTCAAGCTATTTGATTTCAGACAAAGAAGCTATTTTCCACTTTTATGTGTAACTTAAACTAAAAAAAGGCAACATAACAAGAAACACAGTATTTTTACAAATAAGTAATGACCATTAAAATTAATTCAACGAGTTAACAAAAAATTATAAAGCATTTTCACATGAATAAATAAAAAGGAGATAACCCATGCAAAATGAATACATTGTTAGCATTTTAAACTTGTATTGTCCCTCTTGATTCAACTGAGGTTTGAAATGAAGCCTCTCTTTAGTATTTTGCACCAAAGTGCAAACCCTATCTGCGGAAACCGTGATCTTTGCTTGGTTTGAAAATCATAACGTCATTACCACAAGCACTAGGCAACTAACAAAGTACAAATAGATTTGTACAAGATGTATATCAAATTGTCATTGATATATGAAGAAATGATGAAACCAATTATTTCCCAGGGAGGTCAAGTATACATTCATTTTTTGATGATTTCAATCTTTCTAAAATACAAAGGAAATAAGAACTAGCAAAGAATATTAATAATGTTAAAAAATAATGACCAAAATTTTGAGCCAAGGACATTCATTGTGTTGCCTGCTGACACACTAATAAAAGGTGTGAAGAATCTTTCCCCCATTTCCTCCACTGTCTAAACCTCTTTTAAACTTACATATTAATCGGGGTAAGAAATTTCATACTGCAACTTTGTTTCTTTCGGAAGATTTGATTTATCACAGCAAATGGTTTGGGGTAAAAGTTTCTCTCCATTCAAAACTGTCCTTGACATTCAAAACTGTCCTTGACAAGTCATTCATAGAACTTTGTGAGCCTTCCCGTAATAATATGAAACACACCAGAAGAATTATTTTTGAAAATAATAGACTAAAATGGATAAGCCCAAATATAGAATCTGATGACTTGGGCAACAAGGTTACAAGTTAAAATAAAAGCACGGAGAACCAACCATTGGACAATAAAAAATTTACAAGATGTAATGTACTAAAAAAACAAGCCAAATTTGCACTGTAGAGGTAATCAAGAAAGCTGCTCAAGTATTCATATATACTGAAAAGTGGAGATGGCACAGGTTTATCTCTACACCGAATGTGACTTGAATTTAACATGGGAGATGAACAAGTTTTTTGGCACTTATTTTAGAACTCATGATACTGGTAAGTTATAGCTGTAAGAACAGATCCAAGCAAAGAGATCACAAGTTAAATCATGCGATCTTCAATACCAAAAGGTCTAACATGCCAAATATATTGACAAACGGCATGGAAATTAGGATCGCTGAAGTGCCTAAAATAATTTGTAAAATTAGCTCTGTTTATCTTCGAGAACTTTAACTTGTAAACTAATCTCTATTTATCTTCTAGAACTTCATCAAATTTTACTGAATTCAATTTACAATGGACAGATTCAGTAACTTGAAAATGGACGCCGCATCTTTGAAAGAATCCATGAAATAGTCAGGGCATACTTGTCTATAACATGCTCTGAAACCGTACTCCGAAAAGAACCATGAAGAGTTGTTTAAGAAACAACTTCAGATGCAACTTTGCCTTTCTGAGTTCTGAGTTTGACTATAAAATTATTCTAGAGCAAGTCTGAAATGGTTTACAAACACACATTTGGCAGAGATGGTACAAGACAATTTTCGGACAGAGAAAGTAATAACTCAGACAAGATAGAAGTATTTCTAACTTACATGTAGTGAACAAAGGAAATTAATGCAGCCAAGATGCTGAATTCCATTTGGCACAAAGAAGCAAGCAGAACAATACAAAAACAGAATCTAAGGTTTAGTATATAAAGCAAACCCATGTGGCATTTATATGAACGAAGTGCAAAACTTGTCTGTCATAAAAACAAATATACTCCTAAAGACATTCCTAGTATCAACTCGTACAAACATACATAATATTTAACATTAAGAGAAAATAAAATTATTTAACATAGCATCCCAATTAATGACCTTGCCTCCTGCAGCCTCAATCCTCTAGTATTCATCTTCTCTGTTTGGCTGAAAACAGGAGTAGCAAGATAATGGAATTGAAGATATTTTTATATCTTTAAAACTAGAGAGCACAAATACCATTACAACATATAATTTGTTGGGAGGTTCATAATTTGTTGCAAGATCAAGGAAGCAAAATCCAACCACACCAACCTTATTTCCCCAATCCATCTTCTTCATCTCACTCAACAAATCACATCTCACTCAACCTTACCTTCCATTATTCATCATAAACACAGAGCATAAAGCAAAGTCCCTATAAATTTTTGACTTTGCCTCCAAATTACTCTCCAATAATTCCATAATCCATTCCATTTGAACACGCAAGGATGAGGACAAGGCACTATCATCCCCTTTCCTGTAATCAATATTGCTACCACGTGGTGCAATACTCTCCCCAAAGATCTGTTCTAAGGTTTGTTGTCGTGAACGACTTGCAGCGCGAAGATAATTCATCACATATCAAGTGATGGGATGCAGCCCGCCGCCGGGAACAGCAGCCTTGGCAGGGTCACGACGGATCAAATTCTCTAATTCCATAAGTATTCTTCTAATAACCCCTCCTAGTCTTTTACATATGGTTATTGATTCATTCCTTAAAGGCATACAATACTGATCAGAAAAAAATAACTCAAATCCAGGCAATAGATCCCTCACCGCTTCATACACATCCAGCACCTTTATATTCTGCAACCATCTATAATCAAATTTAAAAAGTAAAAGATGAGCTTTATATCACTCTTGTTGGGCATTACAAGCAAGGAAAAATTACTTAAAATAAATGTACATACTGATTTGTAATTATTCAAAAATTATGTATAATAGGTAGTGAATTTTAGTTTACCATCACAGAATTACCTAGAGTGGGAATCAATTATTAATCATGTAAACTATGCCCATAACCTGAAACACAGCGATAATAGCATGGAAAATTACATATTTACATAAAAGCTGGAAGAATCGAGAAAACGAAGAGGCAGACCTTAGTAGTGTACACTCTATCCCCATTTTTATTAATATAAAAATCTTTACTGATACTCCTCCTGTAAATTAAAAAAAAAAAAAAAAAAATTATAGAGGAAACCATAATAATCCAATTGAATAAAAAACGCAAAGCCATGAGTTCATTGATTTAATTCAACTTAAATCCTACAAACCTAACGAGAAAACTGCAATGGGATTTTGACGATAATTTTCAATATAACAGAAATTAAAGAACAGTGATATTTTACCAGGGCTCTGCGGCTTGAGTTCTACGATGAGAAGTGAGAAGAGTTGCTTGAGACGAGAAACGCGACGTACTGTTAGGGCAGGTTTTTTTTAGAGACAAGGAGATTGAGGAGGGGGAGATGGAGATGGAGGAAATGGAATGTTTGGGGCGGAGGACGGCGACAGATGGGAGGATGTGGAGGAGCAACAACTGAAAGAGAGAGTGGGAGTAACCAAAAAAAAATAAAAATCATCTATATTGAATTGCAGTGAAATGGAATCGAACTCGTCACCTTCAGAAATCCAGGACTCTCCCAACTAGACTAATACACTATTTCCTTTAAGATGCGTTTTCCGCGTTTTTAACGTTTTGCACTGGAAACAGCCAAAATGAGTTCCCTTCATTTTCCGTTTTCTTTGTAAAGTTTAATCTCATTTTCAAAAACAAATTTTTGAAAATGCTAAGGAGAACGAATTTTCACTGTTTTGAAAAATCCAAAACAGAAAACGGCTCGAAAATGCCAAAGAAAATGACCCCTTAAATTTTGTGAACTTCAATAACTGTTGTTGAACTTAGTTTATAATGCTAAATTTTAGTTTCTATCAAAATCCTTTTTAACTTTTTTCTCTTTTCGATTTAGTCCAAGTGATATTTAGTTGAATCTTATCGAGAGTTGATAAAGAGGATCGAAAATAATTTTACACATACATATAATAATTTGAATAAAATAAAAATCAATTCCAAGAATTTGGATCCTCTAGGTCAAAAATATTTCTTACTTCAAGCCTTTCTCCCGCGATTTGTCGTTTATATTCATTACATTATTGAACAAAAAAAATTAGCATGTGTATGGCTCATGTTTATATTTGATTATTAACATTCAAGCTACTTTTTATGTACATATTTCGAAAGATTTACAAATATTACCAACTTATCCATAAGTGGCAATGGTAAAACTAAGTAAAAACATTACCTAGGTCTAACTGTGTGAATGACTCCACTGGCAAGATCACTGCCAGAGAAATCTTGTGAAGCATAAGAAGTTTTTAGCGTAGAGGACGAAGATGTTGGAGTGAAAATCTTTTCAGGATCAGATACTACGGATTCTGACATCATGGTATCGGATTTTGGCATCATTAACCATATGCTTTCGAGTTCTCTAACCACTTCGACCATTGAGGGTCGGGCGTTTGTATCATCGTGGCAACAGTTAAGAGCCAGCTTTATGAACTTCATTGCACATTCAGAAGGATAAGATCCCATCTGATCATCGATAATAGAGAATATCATTCCAGAAGAATATGTAGTGTTGACCTGATAAAGATAGACAACCATTAAATAAAGTTTAACAGTCCAGCAACTCAGTTTTTTAGAGTGAAAGTTCAATACAACAGCATATATTTAAGAACAGACTGGTAAAATAGAACCGCTTTGCATCAGCAATTAGCTGGTATAAATATAGCATCACAAAATTTCATGCACATTGCTTTCTATTTTACACGAGCATTTTAGCTAAGCTTTGAAAAAAAGTAATGTAAATGATAAGTAACTTTTTGTCTCCAAACAAGTTTGGATAACTCGTTTCATACTTTAAGGTTACTTCTTCTAGAAGTAACTCTTACTAAATAAGTGAATTGCTTATTTTCAACTTTCAAGCAAAGAAAACTTATTTTATTTATATATTTTAAAGTAAACTACGAAACATGCACCAGAAACAATGACAAAGCAGTGAGATAGTACCTCCCTAACAATGTTTTTGCCATGGTAAATCGGGTGCATCCCAGTCAAAAGCTCCAGAAATACAACTCCAAGGCTATAGACATCACTTTTGTCTGTTAACTTATGAGTTAGGAAGTACTCTGGATCAAGATATCCCTGCAGAAATCACACATCAGCATTTTTGCGTAGCACATAATATTAATTGAATTAGAATTGTGCCGGTTTGATTGTTAAATCAGTTCTGCGGAAAAAATTAATTGAAATACATATTTGAGCTTGGTCGTGCAATCATACGTACAGGGGTCCCCTTAACTACCGTAGATACATGAGCAGGTACCGATCCTTCAAGGTCGGGAACTGGAGCAAGTCGGGATAGTCCAAAATCAGCAACTTTGGCGGTTAGTCGAGGGTCCAATAATATGTTGCTTGCCTTGATATCACGATGATATATTGGAGGATTGGCTTCCATATGTAGGTAAAGGATACCTTTGGCTGAACCCAACGCAATCCTTAATCTCATAGCAAAAGTCAAAGGCACTTTTGAGTTACCTGTAATATCTCAAATATTAACACAATTGTGCCCATTACACAAAATAAAAATTATAAAAATTGTAAATGTTTTTATCGTTTGATATAGTGAGAATTAGGAAAGCTCAACACATCATGCAATAGTGTCCAATATACAAGGATAGTGAACATACCCGCAAAATATTTCTATTATTTTGATAGTTTTAGCTTTGATTGGAACACAAGGAGGATGCAATAACGACAAACTTAGGACATGTTTAAGAAAAATCGGTATGTGACAATTTAAGTTCAGAGGAGGATAAAATCGGGGAAAGGAAGTGTGACAAGAAAAAAGAACAGCAAGGCGTGTGATCACCCCATACTTTATTTTTGTGGGTATGAAGATCTCTGACTCTATTTGGCCACCTAAAAATGTCTTTATTGAATTCCAACAATTATAGATCACCACAGTGATGTTTAATTTTAGTTCTACAATTCTTTTACTACTTATTTCTTGATAGTTTCCCTGTGTCATTCTACTTTTGTCGAAAATGTGGATTCACCAATGTCCATACGTGTCATTCTACTTTCCGCCCAAAAGGCTCGATGCGGCTTAGGATTCTTTCAAAAATATCCAGCCAAATAGTAATAAGCAGTATGCTTCCATAAAGCACAAATTATTGAAACATATATAATACCAATTTAAAAAAAAACGAGTTCAAATTTACCGGATAGGTGATCTCTCAAATTACCATTAGACATGAACTCATATATCAACATCTGCATTATGAAAAAACACAGTAAACAAGAGACTTTTGACTTAGCAGTGTATAGCAACAAGTTACTGTAAAATGTAGGAATCTTGTTAATTATGGATTGATTATTGTACCATATTTAGGATGATTAGGATTGATTGATGTACCATATTTAAAGTTTCCTTAGTAGGCTAATTAGCTCTCTCCTAATTTAGGAGATTGTCTACCATATTTACCTTCATTCTTTGTATATAAATAGTTGAACAGTGGAATAAAACAATCATCAATTCACACAGAATTTCGTGTGTTTCATTGTATTCTTCACAAAACAATTTGAAGGGAGAAAAATAGTTGCTCTCCAGGAAGATAATATGATTTAAAATAGCTAGGTTTAAGCCTTTCCAACACTTCTTGTCAGTGGTCTGGTGTCCTGAAATGATATAAGAACGAGAGGCAAGCTTATATAAAAAACTTTTGAAAGGAACTGTGAACGTGTAAGCGCTGTAATCTTGTCTCATGACCTTCTTACAATAAACATTATATTTTCTTGTCATATTGGTGCACAGTAGGGAAAGCGATAAATCTTTTCGTTCATGTAGCAACTCCTATACTTTCAATGTTCTTTGTCAGCATAACAAACATGACTGCAAATTATGGTTTCAAGCTTTAAAACCTGTATCATATGGTCATTACTTGTCCATTTTTATAATGGTTTCGGCTTTTTTTCATCAGTTATTTATCCAGGCTTATATCATATGAAGCTGGATATCAAAAGAAAAGCTTTTAAATGATGTTGAGAAATGTTGAATCCCATATAATGTACGGATATGGGGAACGTTCTTCAAAAGTTCACTAATCAAAATCCGGATAGGCCCTAGGAGTAAGGAAACATATATCTCATCAATTGAAGATGCAATAAAATTATGTTGAAACGTTGCAAACCTATTAGAGTATGCAGATGGGAAAGGTTCTTCCAAAGACCACCAATCAAAACTAGGGATGGCAAAATACCCCGCATTGCCACGCCCCAATAGGTAATCGGGACGGGACGGGGAATACGGTACCCACCCCAAATCATTTTATTTTACTTTAATTTATTATTTTTAAATTTAAAATCTTAGTAAAAAAACATTAATATAAAGAACAATAATTAAACGTGGGAAGTAAATAGTCCCTGTCCCCCGAAAATCCTTGACTTTGAGGGCCACCGCGTTGCCATCCCTAATCAAAACCAAGACAGGACTTGGTAGTTGGTAGTAACTCAACCAATCTAATCATTGAATCAAAGATGCAGCCTTTACTTCTGTGGGAGTGATCTTGACTAGAAGCATATTTGGCTACGTTTAAAATGTACACTTATTATAATAAGATATAAACTGAATAAATTTTTTTATTGATCAAAGTTGAAAATCAGTAAGTTACTTATTTTGACACTAGCGTAAGAGTTACTTTCAAATTATGTACCTCATTTTACTTCAAAAGTAGGAAAAAACTGAAAATTAAGTTATCCAAACATGTTTGAAAACGTAAATTTTACTTATATTTAAGCTTAGCCGAACATCTCTAATTGTATGTAAATTTTGATATCTGAATTATTGGTGTACCTGTTCACCTTCTTCATCACAATAGCCAATCAGTGACACCAGATTCCTGTGGTGTAGCCTTGATAGTAGTTCTATTTCTGTGAGAAACTCCTTTTCGCCCTGTAATGATCTCTCCTGAGCACGCTTTATGGCTACAACAGTTCCATCAGAAAGAATGCCTTTATAAACTTTTCCATAACCTCCTTGTCCAACAAAGCTTGAGCTATCAAAATTATTTGTTGCCACTTCCATTTCACCATAAGTGAAATCTTTCACCCCATCGATTCTGATGGAGACCCTAGATGCTGCAATATTATGGAACGAGAGATTTCAGTGCAGAAGCAATTAAATGCATTATGGCGAGTGTGTGTGTGTGTGTACATGCATTTTTGGTTTATGAAGATAAAAATATAGAATAGGAGATTTGGAATGAAGGAAAAAGTTTCGTGGCAGGGAGTTTGAACACCGAAAATAAAGACCCGTGTACTACAAAACGAGAGCCGAATATGCAGAAGAGAGAAACTTTGGAAAACGAGAAACAAGAACAATTTTTCTCTTACTCCATATGGGCTTACACATCCAGTTACTCAACTCAATCAACTTTTTTTCCTGTGGCTATTAAAACTTTGGCAGTGTATTACATCACATAGCCATTTTATGTCGGTCTAATAAATTTCAAACTAAGGCACTTAAGCCAGCTTTAGAAACACTGTATCACATCAAACCTTCACACAAATTGCAACTCCGTGTCATGTCTAGAGGATCTCTTCTGTTTAAATAACACACAAATGCATCACAAGTATATTACTCTGATGTTTTTCCTAGTAATTTCATGTAATGCAACAATTGTTCTCAGAACCCAATGTTGTAGATGAATTATTGATTGAATTTAAAAATCCAGCACAGAAATTATTAAAGAAATGCCTTAAACTCCAATAAAAGAAATATTTCAGTTTTGTCCTCTCAAGCTAATACCAAATACATGTTGACTATAGGGGTGTAAGCGGTCCGGTTTTACCGATTTTTGACAGATTTTCAAACCAAACCGTTTACACCGGTTTGAGAAAAACCCAAACCTAAACCAAACCATTTTGAACGGTTTGAAAAAAACTCAAACCTAAACCTAACGGTTTGGTCCGGTTTTAAACCACCGATTTCGCCGTATATTTTTTTTTTGCCTGTCGTTCGATTTTAAATCGTTGATTTCGTCGTATATTTTTTTGACTGTCTACTTTTTATGCCATTAATTTAGGAGTTAGCATTTTTTCACAACCGGTGGAATCAGACCGGAACCATTTAGAATCGGTCGATTCTGTTTCGGATCTTCTAAAAAATAATTTAATTTTGGGACAAATTATTAAGAACCAACCGATTCCTGTCCAGTTCCCGGTTCTAGTATGGGAACTGGACGGTTCTCATAGGATTTTTTTTATTTTTTTGGTAAAATATATGATTCAATCTTCAATCACTTTTGTAAAAAATAATAGGGTTATTTCTTCATTTTAGACTTCAGCACTTTCCTTTTTCTCTTTTATTCTTTTATTCTCTCTTCTTATAATTCTTTAATTAACTGATTCTCAAGCCAAATTAGAATATTGGGTAAATTTATACATAAATAAATTTATTTATAATATATAATTTCATTTTTAAGATTCGAAATTTTTTTTTTTTTTTTTCACTTTGATTACATAGTTGTTGATCCAATCAAAATTTTTCATCTAGATTTCTACAAATTATAATCGACAAAACTAGAAGTTGCAATAATTTTTTAAAGGATGTCAAATTCAATGTAGGATTTTGATTTTGATTTTGATTGAAATTTGTTTAATCATTGGAGTACTATGCAATTTATATAAGTTGATGATTGTTTAATGATAGTAATTTATACAGAATACAACGTGGGATTGCTTGATAAATCGTTTCAAACTTCCAGTTTAAGGGCCTATAAAATATATGAGTTTCATTTAAAAATAAATAAAAAAACCCAACACAAAAGTTTTACAAATTTTAGAAAATTTCATTTTTTTTATTTTTTAATTTTTATATATTTTTTCGCTGGTCCAGTTTGGTTTTAAATCGCAATAAAATTTCTCAAACCTAAACCTAAACCAAACCGTTTCTGACCGGTTTGGTTCAAAACCATTTCGTTGACGGGTCCACGTGGCACCAAACCGACGGTTTTCAAAATGCGGTTTCGGTTTGATTTTCCGGTTTGACGATTTTTGCTTACAGCCCTAGTTGACTATAACAACACTGAAAAAAGTATCTCACACGGCAGCAGAGACAAGTCTTCAAAGAAATAGAGATGTTAAAATTCACTTTCACATTGTTAGGAATCTTAGGATATATTCAACTCCAGTATGAAATTATAACAAGTTATAACATTTCAATTAAGTTAATAAGTACATGCTGCAAGCTGGGATTATAACTCTATAATTTCTCCTATATTATAATATATACCAGTTTATAAAAATATAATCAATGGACTATAAACTTCAGTTTTTTGAATTAATAAGAACGTTCCTCACAATCCAGAATACCTTATGAGTACTATAATTGCATTATGCAACTTTGCTAGAAAATCAGTAGCATGATTATTTAATATTTGGCAAAGAATCAATCAAAATAATTCCATGGATGACTCTAGATGCCATGAGACCACAACGCAAATTAATTTACCTACTAATATCTATCAGGGATTATAAGATGCTTACATGGACGTCTTTTTGAATCTGCATGGTGTCTCCTCTTGTGCGATCTGAACAATATGAGGAACACAACAGCAGATAGTGTTACAGATCCAGCAGCTGTCCCCAGTATTATGCCAGCTAGTGCTCCCTTGCTTATACCAGATGGTGAAGAAGAGGGAAATTCTGCAAAAATTAGGAAGTTAGAACATCTCCTGAAAAATATGTGAAAGCAGCATACACCCACAAAAGAGATTACGCAACAATGAGAGAGAAATTTCAGGGATCTATAAAAGCAGCAATACCTCAAAATTTGGGAGTTAATATTTTGCATACTTTTTTCCACTCATGTACAAATAAAACAGCCATAAAAACGCACAAAAAAAATTATCCTCGCAGCATAGTAGGAGCTAAACAAATCAAATGTAACAGTAAGAGGTTCGAAGAAAGTATCCAGGTTATTGCTTGATGACTTCAAAGTTGGAAAAATCCATCCATAGTTCTGGTTTTTAACAAATGTCACTGCCCCAGTGCTGATTTTCACCAATTTGTGCAAGTAGAATCTGAATGCATAACATAAAACAGTTATTCATTTTCAATACAACATTACTCCATTTTCCTCTTATAGTTGCTTAGTTGACAGGACTAAGGAAAAAAATTTATGTATCAAGAAATCGACATTAAAATCCTCCAGGCACATTTTAAGCAGACAGTTACATATATTGTTTCTTTAGAAGCTCCCAGTAGACGCTGATATAATTAAGAAATAAAATGTAAGGAAGACAATAATCCTTTCTCTCAGAAGATAAATGGCAGAAAGCTAGATAACATGATCTATATGATCGTTTTATCTTCAAATAAATCTATAGAAGATTATGTCAGAAGAGAAAGGAGACAAACCATCTTTATAAGGCTCCAAAAGCGTGAAATTGAGCAGCTCAAAAGGTCCAAAGACAGCGTTACCATGAATCCTCCATCCACTAAACAAGCCACGAATTCGGAGGACCTCACTCCTATTAAACAGATGAATGCTGTTGTTTATGCTTGCCGGAAAAATCTTCAGGTACATTCTCAGTCGAGGTCCCTCTTGCCACGCAACCGAATCAATATCAAACTGATAAATATTCAAATCAAGAGCAGAACTTATGTAATGCTCAAATTTATCAATGTAAGGGCGAAAATTTGTGAACCCGGGACTCTTTAAACGATATCCAACAAGCAGAGGAGCAGCACAAACGCAGCGAGCAACAGGAGATGCTGGGGCATACTCATAAGGAGGTGGACATGATTGGGGATCGCAGCCATTGGATCTTGTTAGGTTGAACATCTCGCTGGAATCTTCCTCATGAGATCCACAGAACTGAATTAGGTTACCCTTGGTGCATATGGGGTTTCCTTGAAGGCTGAAAGTGTTTATATTTATGAAAGAGAGGAAAAAAATATACTTCAATAGCATATGGTTTAACACTTGGATTAAATTATAATTTCCATTTTTTTATCTGGGGAAAAGTCCAATTCAAGAGGAAAAAAGTCATCACAGCTAGAAGTGATAGTTGGACGAACCTAACAGTGATGTTCAACGGTAGGATAAGACTGCCAGAAACATTTGAAAGCCTATTGTTCCGAAAATCCCTGCAACGTCAGAAAGCATAATTGCATAAGATAAAAATAACAACATTTCATCACCTTATTTTCAGTATGATGGAAGTAATGAAACCCGAATTCAACATCCATTTCTGCCTAATCAGTGATAGTTAGACTCCATTGCCCCTTGGTGGGTGTTGGGTGTTCAATAATAGGATACGAATAGTTCTTTTCCTTTTTAGGTCTTACAAGATGAGTGTCTCTGATTGATTGAGAGTTCTATTCTGCCAAATGGTGGATGCAACTGAACCATTTAATGAATTGTTTGCTAGAGACCTGCAGAAGAAATGATGATGTGGATATGGATATTATCAGTTCATTACGTACTTCGAGAAGGATCGAGATGACTATACCTTGGGCACTATCTGAACATGTGAATGAAAACTAATCAGCAACCTTTAAATTTAGATTCAATCATTTCCAGAACTCTAAATTGATTAATAAGTCGAAGAATGCTCACAATTTCTGCAAAAGAGGAAGCCTTGAAAAGCTTGCAGGGATAGTTCCATTAAGATTGTTGGATGATAGGTCACTGCATATTTGCAACTAAGTATTAGTTCCAGTAATGAGTTATGCTTTTTTTCAAGGCAAACCAAAGTAATTCAATTTAAGGACCAGAACAATCAGAAATTGAGTACTTACATAGTTGTCATATTCTCAGAAAGCACACCTGCTGGTATTGTTCCACTAAGCTTGTTTAGGCTCAAATCTCTGAATTGAGAAGGATAATTAAAAGAGGAACCGGTTAAAGACCATACTATCTCAAAGGTTAATGAACACAAACTTACGAGGTCATGTCCAACATAGTAACAGCTTGTTTGGTAGGGTGGACAATATTAAAAAATCTAAAGTCCAGCATGCCAAAGACGTGCATTAATGCATACAGACTTACATATAAGCAATATTGGGCATGTTGCTCCAGTTAGGAATTGGCCCTTGCAAACTGCAGTTCCTAAGACTCCTGATGCAGCCAACAAAAGCCAACTGTGATAAATCTTAACCTGAATAAAATCTAAATATGTGCCTCATCCCCATAAATATGTCTGCCTCCATCAATAGTATAGGGCTTCCAATAGCAGATATTCACTTTTTATGAAAGTAGTGTAAAGTTTCACAATTTTGGGCTTTTTCTGGACCTTCTGGTACATATTAACTTGAATGCTGATTGTGAACTACCAGATTATCTATGCCTATAAATCTGTTTTGGAGCACAAATGAAAATTATATATACTTACAACTTCAATAAGCAAGATATGTTTCCATAAGAAAGAGGTATTGTACTCCCCTCAAAGTTGTTGTTATCAAGTTGACTGAAATAAGAAAAGAAGAAAGAAACAGTCAAATTTGAATACTCAGAGATTGACAATCTTCCTTAAAAGAACGATAAATAAAAGAAATAAAAACACAATATCAAGGAACAGAAAAAATGTAAATATATCTAATAAAAGCAAGACAACATACAGTATCATTAAACTCGGCATTTTGGAAAGTTCTGGTGGAAGTTGTCCCGATAAGTTGTTATTATCAAGCAACCTGTGGTGTGTTAACTCTTTAACTAAAATAAGATGATAAGATGAGTTGAATCAATAAGAGAATCATGTTTCCAACTCACATATGAACAAGGTGTGGTAATCTAGAGAGCTCTGGAGGTATTTGTCCACTGAGAGAATTATTATTCATGTGGCTGTTCACAATAAATAAAAAATAATAAAAATGAAAAGATGATAATGAAAAAACTGAAAAGCAAAATGATATCAATCCAGAAATGAAGAGAAATCTTTACAAGTGCTTTGCGTTATTCAAGTTAGCCAATGACTTTGGTATTGAACCAGATATTTGGTTCTCATCAATCTGCAACCTGTCCAAGTTACGAAGATAACCAATTTCATCAGGCAAGGAACCTGTTAGTTTATTTCCATTGAGAAGCCTGAAACCAGAGAAAGAAAACCACAGGTGAGGAATGCAAAATATAGCTACACCTTTTAAGTAACTTTATATATCCAGATATATTTGGATAATTTAATTTTTCTTACTTTTAAGTTTAAAAGGTCAATTCTTTTGGAAGTAACTTAGTGTCAAAATAAGGGACTTATTTATAACTTTGATCAATCAAATATTTTATTTATTTTAGAACTTACTATTTTACTTAAGTAAAAAATTTGAAGCTTAGACAAGCATTCTCATACTCTAAACAACGTGTCAATATCAAAAGAGGGGATATTTTCTCAAATGATTCAGATTCTTGACAAGATTAAGCATTTAATCTGATGCACTTCCAAGCATGGATTTACAAGCACTTATTTCCATAAGCACTAGTCAAACATTATACAAAGTAGAAAAAGTGAGGAGGGTAAATGTGCAAAGATCTTTTTCAACTCACAGCAATTCTAATGATGTAATGTTGCCTATCTCCTTTGGTATAATCCCACTAATGTTGTTCCACATAAAATCCCTATTAAAGTAATTAACAAAAATAGTTAGGGAAAAGCAATGTAAAGCTACTGTTCTGTAGAATATAATTAATTGAAGAAACATAAATACTATTGGAAAAGAGTAATGTAATTCATCTAACTTACATTATCTTCATATAAGATAAATGGACAAGTTCTGGAGATAAACGTCCAGACAGATTCATATTCAGCAATGACCTGCCAGGAAAAGTTGCCTGTTAACCAATTTTATATCCATTAACCTGTAAGATAGAACATGAAAAGAACTGAAATCATACATTTCTCTGACATGAAGATAATCATCATCCAGTGTAGTATTGTAGCAGAAAATTCCAGTCCATTTTGAATTACATGGATCCCCCCTATTCCAGCTTCCAAGATTCCTATATGGATCAATCAAACTTTTCTTGATGGCTCTCAATGCATTCACTGCAGAAAACATTTACTTATCATGGTTTTATCAAGAATTAAAAGACAACACGTCTCTTCTTTTCTTATGTTAACAAAACTTATCTACGTTTGTTTCATGATTTTGCACAGATTACAAGTCTTTCTACCCTTTGCCAACAAATAAATGATAGAATATGAGTATAAAGATGATATTGAAGAGAGAATGGAGAAGTTCACGATAATGTAACATGTTTATGATATTTGACTAAATCCATTGACATAATGTCCAAATGACTACATTGTTTTTATCTATCCTAATATTACAATAACAATTCACTTATGTTAGGTGAATGGAATAATGAACAAAAGGAATTGTTCCTAAATAAAATCAAAAAAATACAATACAATCACTATTCACTGTCACTGCTAGTGCCATATCTTGGAATCAAATAAGATTAGCTTAATCATTTTTGTCTCAATACTAAGATTTAGTGAAGTGTTGAACTTAAACAAATGAAGAATTAAAGAAGGAAAATGGCTGTTATTTTGCTCCTTCACATTTTAAAAAAAGATTCAAATGAAAAATGAAAACAATCATGTCCAACAATGGCATTCACGGAAACTCATGAAAAAATTAGGTAAGATAAATGGGTAAGCTCATCCCAAATTTGAAAGAAATTAGGCACCAAATCACTCATCGAATGTCATATTTAAGTACCATACACAAAATAAAGTCAAACATTTAGAAATATGGAGACATACATTGATATCAAATCCAATGAAGTCAAATCATCTTTCATCAAGAAGACAATACCTTTTAGTAGCAATCTATTTGCCATTGTCAGTACAGTCTAATATAGCAAACATGCATATATTTAAACATGAAAAACAAGAACAAATTTTCTTTTGGAAATTTTGCACAGTAGACCTACAACATCAGAGCCTATTCATCATTAGCATGTTCGAACAGCACAAATTACCTTCTTCAGGATGAGTTTTCTGGCTATTTGCTCCAATAAGCAACAAAAACCAGCACAGACATCCAATAAAAGTCAATTTAAGCTTGACAAAACTTGGCTGGGACCTCCCAGAAAAACCCATTTTTCAAAAATCACCAAAAACACCTTCAATGCTTAATTCACACCTGATATAATGATCAACAAAAATGAAATTCAAAATTAACCCAACGCTAATAATAGGGAAAGCATTAAAAAGGTCAAGGATTGAACTAAACCAAACACCTTGAGATAGCTGAAAGAACTAAGAGAATTTCAAAACAAAAAAAGTAAAAGCTTTAATATATTCTTAATTATTTCTCCAAAGAAACACGAAGCACATAAAACATAATTAATAACAACTCACAACGAAAGTAAATTAATAATAAACAAATATAAAGAAAAACAAGTCTGTAATTACTGTATGGATAAAATTATGAATACAAGATAAATACGCTTATGGAATAATTACAGGAGACAGGAGTTTCTGCAGGTTTTTTGTATTTCGGGGTCGCCATTAAATTTCTGCGAGAGAAGAAAATTGGGTTGACTGAGTCGCCATTGAAGGGATAAGTAGATGAACTGACGGATGAATGCTGGTAAGACAATAATGCAACTAGCATGTGATGTTTGGACTGTAAAATATTGAATTCAATTACACATAAATCAAGGCCATCAATGGCTTGCACATTTTTTACTTTTGTTTATTCAATTTGAAAAGAATTGCTAACAGCCATTGATTTTTAATAACGAGATAATGATTATACTGATAATCTATACATGATTACACTTGAGAAAGAGTAACTTTCACAGTGGTACCCAACGTTTGAACTCTTCTGTACTTAGCCATTATAATTCAACCATCCATGATCCATTTCATATCTACTTGAGTATTTACTATTTAGTGCTACCATACAAAATATGAAAATAATCGATGAGATTAAAATTATATTTTTAATAAATTTTTATAAAAATTGACGAAATGTATGACTAAAATATTGTGATTTTATAAATATGTAATTAAAATTAATTATTAACTTTGATTTAAATTAAAATCGGACTAAATATAGTGATGCCAAAATGGCACTATCAAGCTCATCGACCCTCTATTTTTAGCAATGTTCTAAAATGCGTAATGCGTTGCGATGCGTCGAGGTCGAGAATCAAGAATCACAAGTTTAAGCGTGTTAATGCGGAGAATAGGCGTCACAATGCGTTTCGTACTTTTAATATTATTTTAAGTTTAATAAATAGATTTTTATATTAAAAAAATAATTTTTTTATATAAAAATATATATACACATTTACTACAAAAAAAAGAAAAAAAGTGTTCTAAAATGCGCCGCCTAGGCACGCCTAGGCGCGCATTATCGCGCCTTCTCGCGCCTTCTCACGCCTTCTCGCGCCTAGGCGCGCCTAGGCGGCGCATTTTAGAACAAAAATGCATTTTCACCGCATATCACCAATTCGACGCGTTTTCACCGCGCGTCGCGCCTAGGCGCGCCTAGGCGGCGCATTTTGGCGCATTTTAGAACACTGATTTTTAGATGATTAAAAACAAGGGTAATAAAGGAAAGTTTCAATCCTCAGTTTTTAATGCAAACGTAACTAAACCTTTGGATCTTTTGTTTTACTCAAATGGTAGGGCTTTTCCATCTACTTTCTTTTTAATAAAAAATCTGGAATTTAATTTCTGAATTTGGATATTTTTACAGAGATAACGGCATGTTCGTCAGGATTTTGAAAAATTAAAAGCTATTTTTAAGATTAACCTTTAATGTATCTCATGGGTTGCTATTTAGGTGGCACGTAAATAGAGAAACTTTAGATTTACGTGATTTTGTTGCAGGCCCGATTCTAGCCCAAGGCCCTCAAGGTATAAGAGGCCTCAATTTCCTTGATTTATGGAACATTACAAGGCTAATTAACGGGTTGTTTAAGGAATTTCAAGAAAATTAATTAGTTACAATAAGATATTTTTGGTATTGTTTTATATAATATGTAGTCTATATGATAAATAAAAAAAATTGTAGTATATCATACGATATTTTTAATATAATGGTAAATATGATTTTTTTCTTTTTCGACATGAAAATTGATTCTCGCACGAATCAAATAGTGAGTGAGAATCATATTTATAATGTTCCTCATAATGAAAAATTGTTTGATTTGACCAAGTTTGATGCTAATATGTTTGTAAAAAAAAATGATGTATAGGAGCGTCATGATAATTTTTCGTCTAAGGTCTCAAAATTTTTATGACCGGTCCTATTTTGATGTATAATGAATAGATGTTAATCAATTTTAATCTTCAGTGTGTTTCCTCCATAATTCAAGTTTTAATCTAATGTGTATTTAATAGGAGATCGAGAAAATAATAGACACGAGGAAGAAAAAAATTAAATATAAGACAAAGAAGAGAGAGACGGAGAAATAGCGTTAAAGGAGTGTCCTTTTCATTTGGACAAATTTCTTCACACTGGCTATATTTTTCTTACCACGTCTTCAGTCTTCTATACATAGTCCACGATGTTGCATTGAAAAGGAACTTTGCACACATTTTCTATTTTTGACTTATGTGGCTACTTTTATCCCCCGTTTGAGCTCCATTCTTTTTATAAGAATGTATTTTTAAAGTGTGTTTGATAGGCATTATTTGGAAAAAATATATTTTGGAATAGTGATATGATGGAAAATGTGTGGTTGAAAAAGAAGAAAAAGTTGTTGATGTGATAGAAAATATTATTTTATTGAAGAATGTGTGGTTGAAAATGAGTAGAAGAATGAGAATGAGAATTAAAATGAGAATCAAACGGGGCCTTAATTAATGTATTAATGAGAAATGTGTGCTTAAAAAATAAGAAAAAGTTTTGAATTACGTGTAATATTATTTTATTGAAAAATGTGTGGTTGAAATAATGTCAAATCAATATTTAAGAATGTATTTTTTTTTTTTTAAAAATGAGAATCAAACAGCGGATTAAAATGGAATTCATATTTTCATTGGACATGTTGAAAAATTGTTTTTAGACATGTTTGAATAATTCTTTAACTTGCTTTGTTTGAGAAAGTTACATTTTTTTAAACTCTCATTAAGATATTTTGCCAAAAACAAAAGCAAAAGTAGAAGCTATTCCAAATAGGTGAGAGTGAGACAGCTCTTCTGCCAAAAGCAAAAGAAAAAGTATTTTATCCGTCTCATTTATCTAGGCTAACTTTACTTATTTTCTGTTCCAAATCATAGAATTATTTCTTTATTGAGAATGTATTTAGTTTGATCGTTTACTAATATACCCTTACTTAATTTGTCTAGTTATAATCAATTTTCTCGAGTTAATTTTGAAATTGTACATATTTTAATTTACATACTCCTTGGAGTCGTCCAAATACATACACACAGTTAAAGGAGTACAGTTTAAGTAGTTCATAGTATTTCCCACTTCTTTTTGGAAACATGGACAAAAATAAATTCATACACAACTCTCATTGTGTATACAAAAAGGAAGATACATTCATGTCTTCTGAAAATATGCCCCTAATTTTTAAGCCATGTGATTCTTTCATGCCTTCATCTAATTTCACTTAATATCTCCAACTTTTTAAGCCATGAGTACGAAATCTAAAAATCATCCACATTCCATCAATCCTAGTGAAGATGCCCGTACAACAATTTTTAGAATTGATCTTGACTCGAAGAAAGTGGTGAGGCCATTCCTTGATTTAAATGCTCCGACGAAACAAGATGGTTACATTTCTGCTTCTCAAGAGTATCAACGTGTTGTTTCTTAGATGATCAAAATCTCTCTACCCAAATTCTACGAGGATTGGATTGATGCTTTTGCTGATAATGTCGATACTGATATCAAGAAACGGCATGCCGTGTTCAGTGCCGATATTTTGAGTAAATTTCTCAAAGGCTCGTTGCATAACCATGAATTTGTATGAGGTGGTGTCCCAAGTTTTATAGAGCAATTTAATGACAAGGATTGATTTTGTAGCATTTTACCACACGGATGCATATTACCATAAGGATATGTCTATTTTACCACAATGATGAAATTAATGACAAAGAAAATGTATCTTTTTATTAATAATTCAACATCAATGCCTCTGCCTCCCTCTTGTATATTGATTGATCATTGGGAAACTACTAACACCACCTTGATTTACAAAAGATATATACTATGCATAATACCAGCTTCAAAACCTTCCAAGAACAATTGTTCAATAATAAAAAGTCAACCCTCAAAACGAGTTCTAAACATGTTTGAAGATCCCACAAACCCAAGTATATGGGCAAAACAGTAAAATAATGCAAATAAAATAAAAGACAAGAACAAACATAAAATAAAAGTGTCATTTCTAAGTCTCAAACGACCTCGGATGGCTAAAATCTATCTTATGCAGCAGCAGCAAAGCAGCTGGTTTAGATCGTCTCGTTGTTTCCTTTCCAAAATGTATTATGGACCCAAATCAAAGCTCGTATGCCAATCTACAAAATTACCAGATTCAATTAGGAGTTGCCTTTGCCACGTCCAAAACTTCAAACTTGAACTGATTGCAATTTGATAGTTGCCAATTTCTAATCAATTTTCATTTGTTCATATGTGGAATCATATAATTGTTACCCCCAAACTTTTCATCTCCTCAACCATGCATGATTGCCATGTCAAAAACACATTGTTCAAATCTTCAGTTGAAATTTTTTCAAAAGCATTCTCCACTGCTAAAACAAATTCTTCAATTGTAGCTAGAGCCTCTTTATGTTGAAGTGAATTAATGGCTATGAAAAAACCAAGATATAAGACATTCATATCAGGACTGTTCAGAGGTTGACTACATAAACGAATATTGAATCCATCCTATCTCCTTGCTTCTACAAAATCGATATCATTAACATCCAAATGTGGCCTACTGTTGAATGAAGATGGTCCTAGAACTTGAACATGGCCATTTTTCTTTGATTGAAGGCGGCAAAGTTTGAATTACACATGATCGGATGACATCTTTAGTTACCAACACAATAGGTTTTGACTCCAAAGTTCCGGCTTCATGGTTTTTACTACTCTGCTTGGTTGGTTCCTTAGACACAAATGGTCATATTCCAATTTTGCCATTGAATTCTTCATTTGTAGTAGCATCACATCGTGGACGGGCAATGACAACCAAAAACATTATCGTTGCAATAAATCTTTTACTTTTACATGTGCGAAAGTGCTCCGTTTCATCCAGATGGAGATAATACTTTTGCGATGTCTTAGACGTATAAAACAACTTTCCATCAATATGAATTTGATTGTGCATGCTAACAAAATTAGGTGAAGATGCAAGTGTGCCTTCGTCTACCATTGATAGGCAAAACTCCAACCTTACTTTCTTCTTGTTGTTAGACAAATATGGTTTCATCAAATTTGCATGTGGCCGAATATGTCCTTCCTTGACTCTCCTATGTATGGTTGATTTTGACATATCCAAAGACTTTGATAAATATCTTATATTTGTTCGACAACGAAAAAGGATATCCTTCATTTGTTTGATATCTATTTTGACATCTCCTATTCAATAGCTTAGAAGAGAAATCTGGTACATCACTATTTGTAGTTCTAAATTATTTTCCTTCATGCCAAATTCTAGAAACCCTAGTAGATATAGAAAAGCAGCTAGAAACTTTCAAAATGACTCTGTTAGCTAACTTTTTTATTTGGATGACTCATATTGTTAGACACTGTGTTGGTGTCGCAGGGAGAGTCAACATCTAGAAATTGATTCAAAATTCAAATCGATCTGGGATTTTTGTAGACTAGGTGAATAGTTATCATTTGGTATGTTTTCAGGCAAAAAAATTCAAATCAATGGAGATAGATCTTGATGTACTATTCTTTTTTTTTTTTTTTTTTTTTTACTTGTGATTAAATCATCTACATATCTCTATTTGGAAATGTGCAACCAAAAAATTGATAACAAAATTGGTGATTTAATATAAAATTTTCACAAAAAATTGACGCATTTGCAAAATGAAAATTTATTTTGATCAAAACATTAAAATGTTCATGTTCCCTAATCAATCTGAATTTGGTTTCTGCTTGGTACACAAGGTGGCGAGTAAGGTTCAAACTTTGTTTCAAAAGTTTAATTTTTTGTTTGAAAACTTCTTTTGATCAAAACATTAAAATTTTTTATGGTTCCCAATCAATCTGAAAAGGTTTTTGCTTAGGACATTTGTAATTAGTTGTGAGGTACTGGGACCACAATTAAGAATGTCTGGCTGATAAGTAACCGGGTCACATTTCTTTAAGTGGGCTTAAGGATTGGGCTGCATCATTGGGCCCAAAATGTTAAGCAACATATTAACAATTCCAATATCCTGTGATATCCACCACGCCTTTACAAGATTATTGCAGCGCCTCCACTGTTGGAGTTCTGTGATGGAAGTCTCTGGTGGCTCAGTGGCTGTTTGACAGTACCATTGACAAATCCTTCTGTGTTCTTGATGTGAAGAGCCTCTTGGAAAATAATATTGAATGAAAATGAAAAGTTATCATTTTTCTTTCAATTTCACCCGTTCCAAATCTCTTAAGTTTCAGAATTTATGTTTCAAGAGTTTACTTCAATGTTGTAATTCCTTTATTCAATTGCATTAATGAGCAAACCTCTTCCTCTATGAGTAGTGGCGAATCCAACATAAATGTTCAGCTAGAGCAGAAATTAACTTTGATCGTTAACCGTCGACAATCAACGATCGTAATAGCCCGATCCGGCCGACCATTTATTAAAATTTGATTAAATAATATAAAAAATTCAGAACACTAAAGCTCTCATTTTCAATGTACTCTCCACTTATTTTGTTTAATTTTTACTTTTCCTTATTTTCTCGAACTAATCTGTGTTATGTTGGTTAACGTTGAAATGGAAGCATTGAACGCTTAAAAATTGGTGGCGGTTTTGTTACAGGAGGGTTAATTTGAATAAATAAGTTTATTCACTCTTTGATGGTTTAGATGTAGATCATTATACTTTGGACTTATTTTGACTCGCGATTGAAATTGATCATTTTGTACTGTGCATTATGTAGGTACATCCTGTATTAATGGTGATTGGCCTACTTCTGAATGGTGAAGGTAAGGATAAACATAATTCAATTCAGATTATACGTTAACATTCTGGACAATGATCGTAGAAAAAATTGACAGCATGTCTCCTACATAATTAAGACACAAAAAATCCCATTAATATTTAGCATTTTTCTATTGGAATTTATTAATGGCATTTCGACGCTGGGGAGTAATGCAGAAGATGATTAACACTCCAAACGATCATTAATAAATACCTAAGTTACAACAAAACTAATTCTAGCTTTTAAAGGAAAATATGAAGTCCTAAATTACAAACTTTAGGAAATTAACCTAAACAAAACTCCTATTAATCTAAACAAGCAAATAAATAAATACAAATCAATTTCCACTTGAATTATAGAAGTCCCAATTTGACAGCTTAAATGATGTATTTTGGCCACAAAACACAAAACCAGAGGGCTTTGAAAGTCCCCGACTGAACTCAGTCACAAGTTCACAACTCACAAATCACGAGTTAATTGAACAATCAATTGAAAGGTGCAAAATTAAATGAGGAATGAAGAAAGAAATCGAACTTACCTGACCTCCTAAGTCTTAACGCGACGCGAGGCGAACTCCAACTCTCCAAGTCTCCACTCTCCGGCTCCAGTGAACTCCAATGACCTCCGGCTCCAAGTCTCCAACTCCAGCGAACTCCAAGTCTCCAACTCCAACCGCACTGCACGCACGCACAGTGCCCAGATGCCAGTGAAAGTCTCCAACTCCACAGCACTCTTCAAGTCTCCAACCAATTAATTAAAGCAGATTTTGCTTTTGGCTTCGACTTCAATCTACCAACTGGAATTCTGGAAATTTGGAAGAATAAGGGGGTGTTCTCTTTACTATTTTCGGGCCGTTTTCTGTTTTTGATTTTCCAAAACATTGAAAACGCGTTCTCTTTTTCATTTTCGAAAATGAGTTGTTGAAAACGACTGAAAATTTTGTGAAGAAAACAGAAAACAACTTTTTTACGTTTTGGTTGTTTTCTCCACAAATCTACCAAAACTCAAAAATTACGGGTTGGAAAATATTTTTTCAAAACGACAAAAAGAACGAGTTTTCAACAATCTCAAAATGGACACCCAAAACACAAAATACAAAACGAATTCAAAACTCAACACAAAACTGAAACACGAAGAGAACGCCCCCTAAGGGTTTGGAGAATCTCTCTTCTTCTCCTCCGGTCCTCCTCAATCATGGCTGTGCAATTGGGATTTGGGGGGAACGAAATTGGTTTAGGGCTTTGGGCTGGGGTCACTTAACTTAGGGGAATGAAATTCGGCCTGGATATGGGCTAATTTTATTTTTTTTGAAACACAGCCCGGCAGCCACTATGCTTCGTTCCCATTTCCCAGCTTCTTCCCTTCGGCCTTCATCTTCGGTCTCCTTATGTTCACCAGCCCACCGGAGCAGCCCAAAATTCCAGCTAATCCAGCTAGAGTGGCCGCTCTAGCTTGCCATAAGCTACATCCGCCCCTGTCTATGAGTATAAAAGGCAGATTTCTCTCGGTTGGAAAACACAAGTGAAATTCAAGTTTACTTCCAACAACAGCTTCTCTTTCCAGTTTTCCTCTTTCTGATTTCTTTGAGAGATAGAGTATATCACAGTTAGTTCTTAGGTGGTTAACGTGGTGCAGCGTGAATCAACAATTGATTGTATTCTGGGAATCGAACACCGATCTAACCTCTTGCACTCCGGTGAGGTGACGAATTCGATTTAAGGAAAATGTGAATACACAGGCCTTCGGTTTGATTTGATTTTCTAATATTTACCCACAAGCTTAAATCGAATTGGTTTGGGTGAATCAATTTTTTATTTACAGTTTCTGTCAAAAAATTTCAGTTCGTGTTTATTTTTTCCAGTTCATGTTTTCCATCACTTCTGCTTCAGTTCATGGTTTTCCATCAGTTCTGTTCACAATTTACATAAAGTTGCATTAAGGTAGATTTCGAGTCAATCAAAATTGAAAGAGAAAAGGAAAAAAAAATCACAGGAAGTTGGTCTCTGCACAGTTTCAAGTTGATGGTGGTATGCACGGTTTTGTCAAGTTTACATGGTTTTAAAATCATTTGATAATTATTACTTAACTATTTTATAATTCTAGTCATGATTGCCTCATTATTGTAATGATTGTTTACTTTTTCTTTTATGATTAATTAATTATTAGTTAATGATTTCTAATTCTTTTTAAATAATTGTTAAATTGTTAATAATTTGACAAAATAATCAGTTTTTCAATTCTGCGGTTGTTTTTTTCCGAACAGATAATTTAGATCTCGAATTTATACACGACTTTACAAATTTATAATTATTCTAATTTATTTGTTGCTTATTCTAAGGTTCAATGATGTCACATGGAAATGACGATGTGAACAACGAAAGCAACACTGTTGGTATCGGTGTACCAAATCCTGCCATGACCGTTGTTAACCCTATGGAGACCACGACTGGCATTTCTCTCATTTACAGGATAATAGGAGGCGGGATTCCTCATGTTGGAGTGAACCCAATTTTGCCTACAGCTGCAGCCTCGGCAATCCAGTTTGGCACAATACATTTGTCAGTGCCTATAGCTGCGGCCTCGACACCTTTGCCATCGTTTCCAGCTCCATTTCTGGTGAATCATGCAATTCGACCGAATAAGTTTGCTGGTACTGATTTCAAGACATGGCAGAACAAAATGATTTTCTATCTCACTACATTGGGCATTGCACGTTTCCTCACTAAGGATGCACCTATCGTGGCTGAAAACGACACTGATATGCATAGACGTGCAGCTTGGGATGCTTGGAAAAGTGTTGATTTTTTGTGCCGCAACTATGTCCTGGATGGCCTACAGAATTCTCTATATCACATATATGTGGTAAAGAAGTCTGCTAAGGAGCTCTGGGAGTCCTTAGAAAAGAAATACAAGACCGAGGATGCTGAGTCTAAGAAATTCTTGGCCAGTTAGTGTATGGACTTTGAAATGATTGATTCACGTTCAGTGGTGGGCCAAGTGCAAAGGATGCTGAGTCTAAGAAATTCTTGGACAGTCAGTGTATGGACTTTGAAATGGTTGATTCACGTTTAGTGTTTTTGCAAGAGATGCATGTTGAGGGTCTGACTATGTCAAAATCTCTACAGGTGGCTACTGCTATTCACAAGCTACCACCTCAGTGGAATGTTTTCAAAAGCTATTTGCAGTATAAGAGGAAAGAGATAACTTTCAAGGATTTGATTATCAAGTTGTGCATTGAGGAGGATAACAAACGGGCTGAACGTAAGTCAGAGAATTCTTACTCTGAGAAAGCATTGGAACACGGCCAAAGTTCTGGTACTAAGAAAGGTCACTCATTTCAAGCCAAGCAGGGTAACGAAAAGATAAAAGACATGCTGGTCTCAGTTGAAGCCTACAGGTGGGGTAGTGGTGTCAAGACGGGTGGGCTGTCAGGCCCGCACGGAGAAAGCCCGGCCCGCTATTCGGCCCGCGAACCGCACGGGTCGAATCATGGGCCTATTTTTTGCTAACCGGGCCGGGCCGGTTCAACCCCAAGCGGGCCGCGGTTAACCGCGGGCCCCGCCTTTTTTTTAAAAAAAAAAATTTTAATGTTATTAAGGTTTTTTTTAAAAAATTAAACGGGTCGAGCCGATTTTTAGCGAGCGGGCCGCGGTTAACCGGCCCATACGGGCTTTCTGAGCGGGCCGAGTTGCACAAATTTTTTATGGTCCGGGCCGACCCGGCCCGAAAGCCCGCTATAGACGGGCTTTTTTTAAAAACGGGTCGGTCCGGGCTTAAGGTAGTGCGGGCCGGTTCGACCCGGCCCATCCGTTTTGACACCTCTAAGGTGGGGTAGGAAAGAAACCTAAGTTCCAATTCAATAGAAAGTGCTTCAATTGTGACAAAGTTGGGCATCGATCAGTAGACTGTCGTCAGCCTCGGAGGGATAACACACAGCGACCTCAGGCCAACATGGTTGGAAATGAGAGAGATCATCTATCAGATGACATGTCTGGCCTAAACCTCACGGCGATGATTAGTGAGGTTAACCTGGTGGGGTCTAACCCTAACGAGTGGTGGCTAGACACTGGGGGCCACTTGCCATGTCTGCTCCAACAAGAGCATGTTCACTACTTTTGCACCAGTTACAAATGGTGAAAATTTGTTCATGGGAAACTCTGCAACTTCTGAAGTACTTGGTAAAAGCAAGGTGATCCTAAAGATGACATTTGGCAGAGAGCTTACTCTGACTAATGTGCTGTATGTGCCAGAGATTCGCAAGAATCTAGTCTCCGGGTCTCTTCTGAGCAAGAATGGTTTCTGTAAGATCTTTGAGGCAGATAAGCTGGTGATTACCAAAATAGGAGTTTATATTGGGAAATGCTATATGACTGATGGCCTGTTTAAATTAATGTAATTGCTGTAACCCCAACTATTATGAATAATGAGAAAACTCATTCTATTTACTTGCTTGAGTCTTCTAATCTGTGGCATGGTAGATTAGATCACGTAAATTACAATGCTTTACGTAGACTAAGCAAACTAAACTACTTGCCTAGGTTTCAAATTGATTCAAATCATAAATGTGAAACATGCGTTGAGGCTAAGCTTACTAGGTCTTCGTTTCATAGTATTGAAAGATGTACTGAGCCATTGAGACTAGTCCACAGTGATGTGTGTGACTTAAAATTTGTCCAAACATGAGGCGGCAATAAGTACTTTATTACTTTTGTCGACGATAGCACGAGATATTGTTATGTGTACTTGCTTAAAAGCAAAGACGAAACTTTCGATAAATTCATTCTTTATAAGAATGAAGTTGAAAATCAACTTAGCAAGTAAATAAAGGTGCTACAGAGTGATCGTGGTGGTGAATATGAATCACCGTTTGGTGAATTTTGTGTAAAACATGGAATAATTCACCAAACTACTACACCTTATTCACCTCAGCAGAACGGAATTGCTGAGCGTAAGAATAGAACTTTAAAAGAAATTATGAATGTTATGTTGATTAGTTCTGGATTACCACAGAACATGTGGGGAGAAGCTATTCTTTCTACAAATTACATCTTGAATAAAGTGTTAAGAAATAATATGGATAAGACTCCGTATGAACTTTGGACAGGTCGTACACCTTCTTATAAATACTTACGAATGTGGGGGTACCTTGCGAAGGTCGCGGTGCCTTCTCCTAAGAAGGTCAAAATTGGACCTAAGACAATTGACTATATGTTTATTGGTTATGCACAAAATAGTAGTGCATATAGATTTCTTGTACATTATTCAAATGTACCTGATATTCACCCAAACATGATTATGGAGTCTAGGAATGCACAATTCTTTGAGATTATATTTCCTTGTAAATCTTCTAGACAATTAACTTCTGCTAAACGTGCTTTGAAATCTACTACTTCTGGCAGCAGTATAGATCCAATTGAAGAAGGTGAGGATGGGCGTAGACAGAGCAAAAGGACCAAAACTTCTAAGACGTTTGGCCCTGATTTTCTCACATATTTGATAGAGAATGATCCTCAAAGCTATAAAGAAGCTATATCTTCTCCAGATGGTCATTTGTGGAAAGAAGCCATCAAGAGTGAAATCGATTCTATCCTACAAAATCATACTTGGGAATTAGAAGTTCTTCCACCGAGCTGTAAGCCTTTGTGCTACAAGTGGATCTTCAAGAAGAAGATGAAAGCGGATGGCTCCGTTGATAAATATAACGCTCGGCTAGTAATCAAAGGTTATAAGCAAAAAGAAAGCTTAAATTACTTTGATACTTATTCTCCTGTGTCGAGAATAACTTCTATCCGGATGATAATTGCTATTGCGGCCTTGCGAAATCTGGAAATACATCATATGGATGTAAAAACAGCTTTCGTAAATGGAGATTTGAATGAAGAAATCTACATGGAGCAACCAGAGGGGTTTTCAGCTCCAGGTCAAGAAATGAAGGTTTGTAGACTGGTTAAATCATTTTATGGTTTAAAGCAAGCACCAAAGCAATGGCATGAGAAGTTTGATAATGCTATGTTTTCTAGTGATTTTAGAATCAACGAGTGTGACAAGTGTGTATATGTCAAGGACACTAATGATGGATATGTCATATTGTGTTTATACATCGACGACATGCTCATTGTCGGTAGCTCTGACAAGATTATCAAAGCCACTAAGAATATGTTAAACTCAAAGTTTTACATGAAAGATATGGGTCTTGCGGATGTCATTTTGGGAGTAAAAATTACTCAAACATCAAATGGACTTGTGTTATCTCAATCTCATTACGTTGATAAGATACTAGACAAGTTCAACAAGTCAGATACCACTGTGGCCAAGACTCTAGTTGATTTGAGTCTCCACATATCCAAGAACACTGGTGATGGTGTGTCACAGTTGGAATATTCTCGGATAATTGAGAGTTTAATGTATTTAATGACTTGTACGAGACCGGATATAGCATACTCAGTTAGCAGATTGAGTCACTACACGAGTAACCCAAGTGCTATCCACTGGAAAGCCATTTTCAGGGTGTTATATTGTTTAAGGTACACTCGTGATTTTGGATTGCATTATTCTAGATATCTCGTAGTAATCAAAGGGTATGCTGATACAAATTGGATATCAGATATGTCAGATTCTAAGTCTACTAGTGGATATGTCTTCACTCTTGGTGGTGCAGCTGTCTCTTTGAAATCGTCCAAATAAATTTGCATCACAAGATCTACAATGGAATCAGAGTTTATCGCTTTAGACAAAGCAACTGAAGAAGCAGAGTGGCTTCACCAGTTTGTTGAGGATATTCCAAGATGGTCAAAGCCCATTCCTGTAATTTATATTTATTGCGATAATCAATCAGCAATTGGCAGGGCATAAAGCAATATGTATAATGGTAAGTCTCAACATATTCGAAGACAACATAATACCATTCGACAACTACTCTCACAAGGTATTATCACTCTGGACTACGTGAAGTCAAAGGATAATATTGCGGATCCACTAACAAAAGGGATAACTCGAGAGCTAGTTGTAAAAGCATCGAGGGGAATGGGTTTGCAGCCTATGACGTTGAAAGATGTCATGATGGAAACCCAACCTAGCGAATGGAGATCCCAGGATCTAGGCTCAAATGGACAACCAAATCATGTATATCTGTGTGAATCACTAAGAAGGTTCTCCTTCTGCTCATTCCTATGGTGCTTACAATGATTGGAAGATGCAGGTTAAGCTATGCTTTTAATGACCATTAAGCGTTGTAGTGAAAGACTGAGTTAAGAAGTCACCTATGTGAGTGTGAAGTGGGGCCGTTTCTATAAGGATTGGGAAGGCTACATCTTTGGAAAAACACTTGCAGAACCAGGCGACGTGTTCATGGCCAAAATGAACACAACAGTGAGAACTATGTTGTGTCTAGAATGGTCCTGTGTGAGATCTATTGTCTTGGTTTACACAAATGGCGAAACAGTTCAAGGCATTAGATCCACTGGTTTGCTAGTAATTCTCAATAGGTTTCATAAGGGAATGTTCAAAGCTAAATGCTACCGATACCTATGCAGGATTGATTCATTTACTCTCTCTTTCTCTCTTGAGTCTTTGGTTTCCAAATTTTCATTCATGTGGGGGATTGTTGGAAAATAATATTGAATGAAAATGAAAAGTTATCATTTTTCTTTCAGTTTCACCCGTTCCAAATCTCTTAAGTTTCAGAATTTATGTTTCAAGAGTTTACTTCAATGTTGTAACTCCTTTATTCAATTGCATTAATGAGCAAAGCTCTTCCTCTATGAGTATAAAATGAAAATTTCTCTCAGTTGGAAAATACAAGTGAAATTCAAGTTTACTTCCAACAGCAACTACTCTTTCCAGTTTTCCTCTTTCTGATTTCTTTGAGAGATAGAGTATATCACAGCTAGTTCGTAGGTGGTTAACGTAGTGCAGCGTGAACCAACAACAAATTGTATCCTGAGAATCGAACACCGATCTAAACCTCTTGTACTCCGGTGAGGCGGCGAATTCAATTTAAGGAAACTGTGAATACACAGGCCTTCGATTTGATTTGATTCTCTAATATTTACCTACAGAGCCATGAGCATGGTAGGGCTCCAGGTGCTGTAATTTTCATCATTCAGCAGTTGTACAAGACCAGGTTGATTGGAATGATGAAAGCAAAGAGGATCATTTGGATTGTCAAACTTGCGGGCTTCAGATTTGGCTGAGTCTTGAGTTTCTCCTTTTTCCTATCATGTGTATTGTCTAGAAGAAAGTACCTAATTTCTTTTGTGTAAAGAGAAAAAAAAATAGAAGATTCAAGAATGTAGTTGCTCTGATACCATGAAAGTGAAAATAATTTTCTGTGTATTGTTTGTCCATTGATATCATTGGAAATATATAGAGGACAATGAATAATTTAGATCCTAAATTAGAGTATATATACTATTTACATTCCTATGTAAATAGAGACAAATCAAGAAACAAATCAGTAGCAATTGTTGATTGTCCAAAGAAGGATATCCCAGTTTCTGTGCAACTGATGAATTCTATATTCCTTTAAAAAAAATTGAAATTAAAGAAACCCATGCTGAACCTTAACCAATTCCGGTGACACCAAACCTCCGCTGACCACTTAGGTTCGTGAACTCAACCACAGGCCTTGTTGTTGTTTTTCACCAAGGAAACTATTTGCGACCTAAACCAAGTTTCGACTACTATTCACGACCCAAACCTAGGCCTTAGTCAACCTCCAATGCCATTATGGTAAGTGTACAAGGCCTGATTGAAACTTTGTCATATGCACGACTCACTTGGTACATAAGCCAGAATTTTTTTTCCTTTATCCGCTATTTCAATACCATAAAATTGTTGGGCGATCCTCCCTCTTGATCAATATAGCCTTCTTATAATCCTAGATTGCTGTGCATGAGATTTCTTTTCATGAAAATTGTTGGATCTTCTACTACTTCTAATTTTCTTTGTGTCAGAAGTTTTATTTTAGTGTTTGTTCTCCATTTCTCTATCTTTGACTTTGAGTCGTAACCCTTGAGCAATTATTCTCCATGATGCGGACCATTTTCTTTGGTCGATTCAACCCTCTAGTACGCTTGGGATTTTATACGATCATTTCTAGCATTGCACTACCTTTTTTGCTTGATCAATCCAGCCATCTAATACTATCTAAATTTTGACTGATCAGACAGTATCTTCTGTTGTTTGTTACTAGTTGGTGACACCTATTTATCTTTTGTTGTTGTGAAAAGTATAACACATGTGACCTCATGCTGGCTATGAATTTGGTGTCAGACATGAAGGGCTAGTATTGGTTGTTCGAGGTGCACTATCACACATAATTCGTGGATGGGTGTGTATGGTGTTGAATTACAATAAACAAATTCCTCTCACCTAATAGGATTTTCTCCTTTTAAACTCTCTCTGAATTTGACGTTCAATCAGGAAAAAGAGGAAAAATAGTTATTTGAAAGGGAGATATTTGAATTTGTATGCCTTTCCATCTCTTAGGCAAGAGTATTTATAGATTTCTTTGAAAGCTTTGGGTCATTCTAGAAAATATAAGGTGGTGGTCATTTAATGGTAGACTGATAATCGATTTTCGTAATGCGTTCTAATGTTAGCATGGTTTAAAAGTCATAATTTTCATATTTGTTCACGTGTGTTTGACTAGCAGATTTTGTCATCATAAAAGGGAATGTTTTGTCCTATTTCTTCTATGAACCTTCTACGTTCTAATTCTCCTCTCATGCTTTCGGACTTCGCTTGAGGTAGTGTGCTTGCAGGATAGATTTTTTACTTTATCAAATAGTCGTCGAATTTCAATTTAATTATTCACATTGAATCTAAGACTTGTTTATTGTCAAGTTATGAACTTGTAGGTAGGTATGTCAACGAGTCGAGTCGAGTCGGTTCACGAGTCGAAACTCAAGGCTCGAACTCAACTCGAGTAAAAAGAACCGAGTTTTTTCCGGGTTCGAGTCGAGCCGAGCCGAGCCAAGCAAAAGCTCTTTTTTTTTCTTTCTCCCTTGATTGAAAAAAGGCAGCAGTTTGCTACCTTTTTTTAACGAGCCAACCCGTGAGCCTCATGGGCCGACTCGGGCTCTACTTGAAACCCCAAAATGGGGCTCGGCCCGAGCCTCGAGCCGGGTCAACTCTGGCTTTTTTCGGGCCAAGTCATGGGCGGTCCAAGCCGGCGAGCCTAATTGTCATCCCTACTTGTAGGTGCATTACTTAAATTTTATTATTATTATTATTATTTTAACGTGTTCGTCATTGAAGAAAGGGAAATGCTACAAGTACACCATGTTACACAGCATGGTGTACAGCCCCTCTCACATGAGGAGGGTCCCACGAATTTTTTTATTCATGATGGGACCATCTCTCATGTAAGGAGGCTATACACCATGCTTTATAGCATGGTGTACAAAAGGCATTTTCCTTGAAGAAATATGTCATGATTGCAGCTGTTTCCAAAGTGCACCAATGGGCTTGTTTGCGTGTTTCTAGGTTAGTGGCTCTTGTTTGCTTAATGCGCATGTAAACTACACACAATATCGCTCGTCCATTTCAAGTTTTGATTAGGCCCCTCTTAGTATTCAATGGTTACAATTGTTCAAAATAACTCAAATGGCTTTGATCATTTCTGGCATAATTCAACGATTTATATCTCCTGTTTAGAACCTATAAATAGGTCATTATTTTCGTAAGTATCTTCATTACTTTTTCTTCGTTGATCTCTCTTACTGGACTTATTTTCTGGTGATTATATCTCCCGCCTTCTTTTGCTTTTCTTCAAAATCTTTCCTTTAGGTACATGCTTTGCCATCATCTTGCTTTTTGGTTAATCTTTAAACTTCTAGAATCTTTTCTAACAATATCTTCTCAAAGTGACTACCAAAATATTTCATATATTTTTGACATTGGGAGTTCTAGATTTAAGGATAATTTTCCTACTGTTTCTTCTTCTTCAATAGAAATACTATATATTGCCAGAGGTGTTGTTTTACTCTGAAGTTAAGTTTTCTGGTACTTGCATTAGGGAATGAGGTGGTTCCTATCCTAAGGTTGAGGTATGTGATGAGGCGTGCGAACCTTCGAGCGAATATGTTTTCATGAGTGATGAGAAGGTGTTCGAAAATTTGGAAATTTTTACCAATCTTACCAAGCAGGATTTGAATGAAATTTAGAATCGATTTTACATCCCTGATGATGTATAATTATTGTGCCCTAAGCAATTTCAAATAGCGGATTGTCTTTCCCATGATTGTATAGCCATCAATAAACATTCAATGAACATAAGACTTGTAGTTCCTTTACATCACTTCTCACAAGGTTCTTTCTTCCTTTAACATTGATGTTACCCAACTTACTCTAAATGGGTGGGCTCATATGATTGGGTCATTCTTCTATGGAGTTTAGTCGATTTAGAGGGAGAGCTTTCATCGGATGCATTTCGATCTATTTATCATTGTGTAAAGGCGAGAAATAAAGCGAACCCTTAAAAAGGGTATTATTATCTTTCTCCTAGCTCTAGAATATGTCCAAAATTTGCAATCACTCCTAATAAAGTGCAAATCTAGAAGGAGAGTTTTTCTTTGTTCGAGAGAACTAGGGGTTTCAACTTAATGATTTTAATCCTTCAACTGTTATGCGTTGGTTCTATGGCAAATATAGTAAATGTTGGTTCCCCATTTATTTTTGTTTTAATCTTTAATATTATCTTACTTCAGTATATTGATTGATGATGCTGGTAAGTAATCATGACCCCTTCGAGGTCAAGCTCTTAGCGATCTTTGTGCCTTAGTAGCACCCATTTTTTGCTTAAGTTCTAAAACTCTCGAAGCTGAGAGACTGCTTCATCCTTTCAACTCAAACTTTTACAACGTTGGCATTCAAACTATTATGAGTGAGTTTATGCTTTTAGCTTTTTGTCTCTTATTTCTTCACCTAACTTTCAGGTAGCTTTTGAATTTTTTTTTTTTATTTTGTAGTACAGATTGATTTTAATACGACCCCTTTTGCGGCCTCCAATGGTCGAAAAATTTCAGGAACTCCCCTACCCTAGGATTTAACATCTAAATGGCCTAAGGAGGATTGTAATGTTCTTTCATAGGTGGTTGAGAATATTACCACGCAACATTTTGTTGGAAAAAATGGTTAATGGGCTGACTTTGGAGCTAATTTTGAGTGGGACCCACTTGGCTATTTTAGAAGATGAAAGTTGGTTTGTTTTCTCCACCGTGAGTACATCGAAACCATACACTTACTTGCCAAAATTGATGCTCGGGTGAATGAGAAATTGAGACTCAAAGTGTGCCACTTGAAAGGAGTTATGTTAATGGGAAAATGAAAAATAGCATTTGTCCCACATAGGAAGTTTATGAAAGCAAGAACCACTATTTAAAGGATTGCACTTTAGAAGGGTGTGATCAAGTGAACCATAGAAGCTCTCTCCACATGCGCGCGCAGGAGGGGTGCAAATCACGGACCGAAATGGGCTTCGAACCCTGAACTCGTATGCGAGCACGACCTGCACACACGAATGTCGGACCAAATTGGCCCCTCGGGCGGGCCTACGTTTCCAAAACTCCAAAATTTATTGCCAATGACTTTTAGATGGCTTTGGGACTCTATAAATAAGAACCATTTCTTGCAGTCCAAAACACTCGAAAAACATTCATCTGCATCATACAGTTTTCTGTCTTTTTATTCTGTCCGGGTCTTGTAGTAGTGATATAGTTCGGGCACTAACTCAGTTCGTCGAAGTAAAACCTGTGGTTCTTGGATTTTACTGATTTACCGTTGTATTCTGGGAAACAGACGCTCGATTCATACCTCAAGCACGTATGGTGAGAGGACGAATCTGTTTTAAGAAAACTGTGTGCTACACAGAGCGGTTTGGGATTTCTATTATTGCAATTTCTATAATTCGTTATGTTGTTTACTACTATTCGATAATTTGTATTTTCGGTGTAAAGATCGATGAAACTTGTCCTACACATTTGCCCTCATAGGGGTCTAGGGAATTGAAGTCCCCTATTATTGCCCTCATAGGGGTCTTTGCCATTGGAAGTTGTGCTTTCTTTGCCCATTTTTGTTAGGGATCCTTCTAAAGGAAAGAGGAAAATATCAAGTGAGTTCGAGCAAGTTTCGGATCCTAAAATCTCTTATTCTCCTCGAAAACTTACTTCAAACTCAAGGCATCTATTCAACCTTTGCCTGAATGAAGAGTTGGATTCGGGGATTCTTTTTATACTCTTCCTTTTGTTTCTTGGTTAGCAAATTATGCCTTTACTTATTTTAATAATCCTTTGAGAAATTCGAAAATGAGTTTACCCCATCACAAAAGGAGAAATTATTGATGCTCATCTGATGCGAACTGCAGTACTATACCTTGACTAACAAGCAAAGTATGAGGTTTGTGCTTTACAAGCTGATAATTTGGGTAAGAAGTTTCAGTCTTTGGATAAGAGGTGTGATACTCTTCAAAGAAAATTGAAGGATCTTAAGAAGAAGAAAGCTAAATATAAAGAGATGTGCAAACGTACAGAGACTTATGCTAATGAGGATGCTATTCTATTAGTCTATATTAGGAGGTTTTTAAAGACTCAAAGCAAGCTAAATTGAATCATCAAGCTTATGCTCAGAGGATTGATCCGATTTTTTTAGACTCAAGGAAGAACATCAGTGGGCGAAGGTTGAAGTTTCTTGTCGCTGAAGATCTTGAGAGTGCAAGCAATAAAATGATTTTACTTTGTAACAAGTTGGAAAACTGCGAAAGGAAAGCCTGCAAGGACAAGATTATGGAAGAAGCCATGCAGGAAGGAGGGGTAATAAAGTTCTTGAGGAGGATGTTGAGGATGCTCTCTCTCCCGAAGTTTCTCTATTACCCTCTAAGGTAATAAGTACTCTTTCTATTCCTCCCCTACCTATGGATTCACGGGTTATTCCTTCAAGTAGGGTGCTGGTATTGTTGATGAGCCAACTAACAGTCCTACTCTAGCTCATCTTCCTCCTCCCGAAGCGAGTGTCTCTTCAAATAGTAACTTTAAAGTTAACCAGTAGGATACGTGTTTTTGGAAATTTCCAGCCTTTGGTTGATTTAAAGGATCCATTTCTATTCTCATTGCTTCATTATTGTGTTTTATCGATTCTTATATATGGAATCACCTTTTATTTTTGTTATTATTTTTTCTCTACCTTGGAAAACTCCACGCAATTTCATTAATTCTAATAGAAGATAGCAACTAAGATTATCTAAAGAATATGATAAACAATAAAAACCTTAGTTTACCAAATATATTTAAATAATTTAACTTTTAAAAATTAATTAATTAATTAAAAAATATAATAACTATATTATTATTTCACTTTAATGAATGTGTGCAATAAATTGAATTATAAAAAACTAAAAAAAAATGGGTACTAAATGAGACAAGGGTCCTCCCCGCCCTACCCCGCCCAGAACCGGTAACATGGCGAGAAATTACATGACGGGACAGGGGACGTTTCCCCGACCCAAACCCGCCCCATTGCCATCCCTAGTTTTAGAGCGTAATTTCTTTGAGCTTTCATCTTCTCTCCATTGATGTAAGGGTCCCAATCATAGTATGTATTTCTCTTATCAAAGGTCGAGAGTGCAGGACATTCACTAATGCTCACGATGTCTCTGCATGTCTTGTCTTCCTGCTCGACCCTTGAATAAAGAGGCTTTCGATTTTGTGACCCTTCATGCGTTTTCCCTTGCTGGCTTCGCAAATTCTCCATCTTTAGCACTTCAAGGAACTCATCTATATTATGATCTTTGGTACAATGGATTTTGAAAATTTTTTACCTTTTGATCTTTAGGAGAATGATTTGACTATCATCATAAATCGAATTCATGAAGAAGGTCAAGATCGAAGTCATACATTCAAGATAAAATCAGTCAAGATCAAGAGCTTAAAAATCAAATTTCAAGGAAAGATCAAGAAAGGAGCCTAAAGGTTAAACTTCAAATAAATATGTCAAAGATTGGAGCTTTTTAAACCAAATGTAAAGGTACTAAAACTTTGGTATTTATAAATAAATTATAAAAGCTCAAAAGCTATTTTATGCATCAAAAAGCATTTTGATATCACTTGCATAAAATGTTTCGATCAAAGATAAAATTGATTTTCAAAATGATATTTGAATTTGGATCATATTTTAAAGCATCATTTAACTAGAAAACACTTTTCAAAAGTTTACATTTTTCAAAACATTCGGATCAGACTAAATGGGACAAAACAAGAAAATTGGTCAACAAAACATAGTCAATCGAAGGGTCATCTGACCTACCAAAAAATCCAACAATTCAAAATTTGACCGTTCTTCATCTTCATATTGAAAAAATTTGATTGATTGAATCAAACTTTTAAATTATCATATTAATCAAAGTTTCTCATCTAAAACTTGAGCTATCATTTATTGTTATTCATTGAAGTGTTAGTTTTTCTTTATACTTAATTCTTTTGTATCATTTACTAAGAGATAAGTTTCATTGTAAATCATTTCTTCAAACTTGTGGGTCATATTGAGGTCCCTTTAAGCTAATTATTGTATAAGGATCGGTGCTCCTTATTTGTAAGTCACTGAAAGCACTGTAAGAGTTGTGATTATACTATTAGTCAATCAATTTAGTAAAAAGAACTTGCTCGTAATGGAAAGCTCGATAATGGAGGACGTAGATCATTAGTCTGGATTGAACATCCACAATTATATCATTTACATACTCTCTTCTCCTTTACTTATCGTTATTTTGGTTAAGTTCATTATTTGATTGATATATTTGTTCTTAACTTGCTTGATTTAAAATTAGTTTTTGAAAAAAAAAACAACAAATTCACTCCCCTCTTCGTTAATCATTCTTAAGCTATCAAGGATGTACTTCACCTGCAATCTGGAAGGGGGCTAGAAAGATCGCATGTACTTTTCTCTTGGATTCATCGAAATGCAAGTACAAATGCTTCAGCAATTTGGATGCATTTGTCGAGGCTTTTTTCTTGAGAGCTCAGTCTTGCTCTATTTTCATCCAATTTTCAATTGTAACCTCTGTCTGGATCTTTTTTTGTATTAGGCTTACCAGATGATGATAGAAGGTTAAATTTTTATTGCGGGCATCTCGCTAGAAGGGATCTTCCATTAACAAACAATTCCATAAGGCGTCTCTAGCCGTTTCATTTGATATGGTATCGCAAGCAATCAATTCAGCGCTAAATCATATGAAGCTCTTAAGGGATTCTTCTTCCCGTTACCTCATATCATTTAACTGCATGGTCAGTACATGTCTCGTCCTACTTCTAGCGAATACCTCCAGGAATGCCTACTTCAAGTGCGACCAACTCTTGATTAAGCCTAACGACAACTTAATATACAATTGTGTAGCAGGTCCATCCAATGTTAGGTAGAAACCTTGACACTTGAGTGTGGGGCTCGCCTTTTTCAGCCTCATCTGTTCATATACTCACACATATGGTACATCGGATCAACCTTACCACTGTATTTTCTATTATGGGACGAATAAAATTATTTTAAATTAGCTCTTCCTTTATTTCTCTTGAGAACAGCGGTTACTCATCATCATCGTCCACCTCATATGATCTCGCCAATCTGTCTTCGAACTCATCATACGTGGGAGTGTTATATGAAGTGTTGATTAGGCTTTCTACCCTTTGACCTTCACAATGATAATGCTAGTTATATTCTGTCCTGAGAGTTCACTTTATCTACAAGCCTCTCCATGGCAGGTTTATTTATTCGCCACTACTTCCATTTCATTTCCGACATACTACTGCAAATTCTTGATACCTGTAGGTTGCTACTATTTTCATGAAAGAAGCTAGTGATAAACTCCATTTCATTCTCGTCAGATTCACCTAGCAGACTTATCCTCGAATTTTCAAACTTTGCATGCAGAGATGCGTTCTTAGCTCTTAGTACCTTGAGGCTTTTCGTCATTTCCTGAAAACTTTTTTCTTTTGTAAGCGACAACATTATGTGAGAGAAATGTCGGCCTGCAACCTTGTCGATGTTTTTTCCCAATGTCGCTTTGGATTAGTATCACTGCTTATCGAATTGTCGTTATGCTCTTCCACTCCAACTTTCAACATTTTCATTTCCTCCGAATTTACCTCTGTTTTGCTTATTTTTTGCAAATTTTGAGGATTTCTCAAGTTTGTTGGATAAATTCGGGATTTTCTTTGCTCAAATTTTCCACAGACTGGCCAATTTGTTGACCGTAAAATTATAGCCAATAAATTTCTCCCACAGCCAGAATTTTCTCCTTATAAACTATCTGAATTCGATGCTCAAATAGGAGTAAGAGGAGAAATGGCTACTTAAGAGGGAGATATTTGAATTTGCATGCCCTTCCATCTCTTAGGCAAGAGTATTTATAGATTTTCTTGAAGGCATTGGGTCATTCTAGAAAGTGACATTTAATGGTCATTTGGTGGTGGATTGATAATTGATTTTTGTTATGTGTTCACATGTTATTCATTGGTTTAGAAGTTATGCTTTCCATATTTGCCCATGTATATTTAACTAGCGTTATTGTAGCCACAGAGGGGGATGGTTCATCCTGTTTCTTCTGAGAACCTTCAAAGTTCTAACTGTCCTAGCATGCATCTACATTTCGCATGAGGTTGTAAGCTCGCGGGATAAGTTTCTTGATTTAACGCATGGCATCTACTATTCGAATTTTGAAGATTTTTCACCTTCTTTTGTGTGTTGTCTGTAGGTGGGCTTCTTACGCACTAGCCTTTTGTATTGGGTTCAACTAGGTATATGAATATCGGTCTATAGAATAATTAAATTGCTAGTGGACCATTCTATACATCATTATCTAAGTTGAGTATGTGCAATATTTATGTACCAACTTGAAAGGTAGAGTTAGAAAATGAGATCTATTTTAAGTTCAAATATTTCATCTTATATCCTAGTCTATCTAGGAAATAATCCAGTAATAAGATTATATTTTTCCTCTATAGAGAGGATTGCAAATATTTTCATGGGAAAATTGTAGCAATGATCCCTAACTTTTTCATTTTTTGCAGACTTTATCCTAATCTTCATTTTGTACCAACGGAAGTCCCTAACCTTTCATAAATATGTAGCTGAGATCCAAATGGAAGGTTTCCATCCATTTGACCGAAAAATCTGATTTTGACCAAATTTGACAAGGGTAAAATGGTAACTCCGCACAATTAACATAAAATATTTTAAAAAGGAAAAAGATAAAAGAAACCACCCCACTCCACGCCACCCACCTCCTATCTTCATCTTCTCCAACCAACACATTGATTTTCAGTCATGGCCAACCATCGACATCTACCAACACGCCACCTATATATTTACTCAACAACCTTCAAATTTCCACACCTTCCCAAGGAGTTTGCAACACAATCAAAAAATCAAAAATCATATTTTGAAACCCCAGTTGGGTTTTTTATTTCTTCCGGGATTCTAAATTTTTTGGCTTTAAGAGGGGAGAAAATTTTGGAGACAAAGAATGGAAAGCAAGAATGGTTGGAATCTGTTTTAGACTTCAATTTCAAATTTCATTTTCTTGTCCAGTTTCAAATTTGGAGAAAAAAGAAGGGAAAGCAAGAATGGCTTGGAAGGCCCTTTCAAATTTCATTTTCTTGTACAATTGATGCTGTCCCTACCAAACTTGCATATCCCTCACCAGACTGCACTACGGTTGCACTGCTATTACACAAAAACACAACGCAAACTTGCATATCCCCACAGCACTCAACAGGATTGAACATAATTTATTAGGATTTTATCTTATTTTCTTATAATAGCATAGAGTCGTATTCCAGAACTTATGATGAATCAGATTAATACATATGAAGATTCTCAAAATGCTGATTTGAAATTTACAATAATGTGTGATGACAGGAAAATGAGGGTAAGGCTAGGCACGTTTGACACAGCAGAAGAGGCAGCAAGAACATATGACGAAGTAGCCATTTTAACGATTGGGCAAAATTTATGTATGAATGAATTCGAAGATTTTCCAGAAATAACCAATTGGGTGTATGCTTTTGATGATTAAGTTGTGAAGAAATCTCCAGAACTAATTGCGTATCTGTTTCTAATGGTGCTAAATTTATGCATGAATGAATTGTGATGGTTTTACAGATGGAACACACTTGTTGTAAAATTTATTATAAAAAATTGAAGGTTTAGAGTAAAATACGTTTAAAACAAGTATAAGATTAGTAAATTTTTTAAGAATATTTGTGAATTGTTCCCTTCAGTCCAGCATTATTGGCCAGTGAATATTTTTCCCTTTTCCCCTAGTGAATAACTATTACGAATTATCCACCCTTTTCAGTTATGGGGCTCAAAAGTACCCATGAAAGTAGCCAACCAAACATTGGTTACCACCCCCCTTAGCCCGTGATCTAGGAGCCCATTAACTCCATTTCGCAAAGGTCCCGAATGACCAGATGTAACAAGGAAAACACATAATTACTGGTTTGAAGATACACTTTCAAATTTAAGAAATTTATGAAATTCTTTCAAAAATTAGATGGTCACAAATATTACCACCTCATAAAATTTTGTGATTTATTAATCAATTAAACAGGTCAATGTCACAATGACAACAATTTATAGTCGCACTCACAAACTTCACAAGGTCACAATCACAAAAACACATTGTTAATCACAATTACAAATTTAGTCTTAATTCACACATTTTTTTAGGTCGCATATTATTTATTAGTGTTGAGTTTTGATACCCAATAAATTCTGGCGATGATATAAAAATGATGTCGAATATTTTATTGACACCAAAAGTTACAGCTCAACTCGGAAACAATTAATACACATTGGATGGTCAAAGTTTGGTTGAGTTGATAATTTGGTTAATATATGAATTTGGTTATGTTAGCCAATTAACTTGGACTATTATGAGTGAGTTTCGGCCCAAACTTAAACCTAAAGACAATATACATATAGTCATGTGTTTTGTTAAGTGTTGTGTGTGTGTATTGCAAGAGAGAGGCGGACGAGAGAGGGAGTGAGAGAGGCAGCCGAGAGAGAGATTCAACCATTGTTTTTCTTCTTCTCCTTCCTTCATTTGTAGCTTGCAAATACCACCACCAAGTGTCTTCTTTGTGGGGGTAAAACTTGTGGCAACCTAGCCTGAGCTCGGGCCGAGCCTCATTTTGGAGTGACAAGCCGACTAGGAAAAAAAAGAACGGGCAGCGTGAATAAAGGCAACAATTTGCTGCCTTAATTAATTAAAGACAGCAATTAAGGCATCAAGCTATTGCCTTTGAAAAATAAAGGCAGCATTTTTGCTGCCTTTTAATGCTGTCATTCAAGGAAAAATAAAAAAGAGCCCGCTCGGCTCGGCCAGAGCCTTGAGTTTCGGCTCGCAAGCTGACTCGACTTGGTTCGTTGACATCCCTAATCACAATCATTCATCCCACCCCCACCATATCATTGGCACCACCCAAAAGTCGTGCCACCTCACCATGCAAATTGTACATCCAACAGCTTCATCGCCATGCAAATCTGTAACTGAACATCGATGCTACCTCACCACAACCACCATCACCACCGCACCACCACTACCACCAAACAGCCATAAGCGCACCACAACATCCACTGCATACCACCACACTATTCAACCAACCATCATTAAGTTTCTTTGCAGCTACGGGGGGAGAGAGAGTGAGTGAAGGGGAAGAGATATTTATCGAGGTGGCGTTGTGACCCGATACAATGTAGTGGTGACGATGACAATAGTCGAACTTGGTGGTGACAATGGACTGATATGTGGGAGTAAGGAAAGGGATAGATAAAATAGAGTGTTGAATTTGTAAACAGAGTGAGAGATTAAGGAAAGAGAGTAGATGGTCACAAATTTTTTGGTGTGGCGTGGGGTCCTGTTTTATGTAAGAAAAATCCTTGTACCTGATTATCGAACTGAAAACTTAAAAATCAAGTTTATGTGCAATTTAACCAGGAAATTTTGATAACTACCAGCAATTAACATTATGTTTTCAAAAATGAAACCTTTGAAAAAATTGCAAAATCAGGTCATATCAAAATTAAAAAGATTAAATTATTAGGGAAAATTATAAAATTTGTTCAATAAATAGGATGCAATCATACTTTACATAGCAAATTTTATAAATTTATTCCAAAAAAACACCATTCGTTCAAAAAAAAAAAAAAAAAATCAAATATGCAAGTAAAAAAAAAACAAACAAACAAACCAAAAATATCCTTAATCGAAATAACAAAGCACACTCTATATATTACATTATTCCCCTATTTGAGCTCCATTCTTTAATTTTTACTTTTTTTTCAAACTCATTTTTTATCATACATTCTTTCAATAAAATAATTTTGTATATAAATCTAAAACTTTATCCTAATTTTTTTATTACAAATACTCAAAAAATGCTTTTGTAAAATTTATTATTAAAAAAAAAAAAAAAAGAGCTCAAACAGGTTCTATATGTATTTTACATACTATGCCTCTGTTTGGTGTCCATTGTTTTAAAATTTTGTTTGTTACATGATTATTTTCAACAAAATATTTATATAATAAAATATTCTACACGTAAATTTAAAAAAAAAATACTATTCAAAACTCTCTTTCCCTCTCTGTTTAAATAATGGGCACCAAAGAGGGGGCTATATTTTAATTATTGATTATTCATCAAAAATTTCTTTCTGTTTAATATTTATAAGATATATTATCTTTGTTTCCTAAACTCTAACATCAAATCAATACAAATTCATTTTTTTATTAAGTTAATAAAATATTAAAAAATTAAAAAATATACTTTATTTGACTCATCCAACACTGTTAAAATCAAATAAAAAATCTTTATTGCTATATTCTAATTAACAAATTTTGTCCAGTGAATAAAAATAAAAATAACCAATTAAAATAATTTTTATACTAAACGTTATTTTGTAGCTAAATATCAATTTCTTACTCATTTTAAAATAATTTGTCAAGAATGCATGTGTAAATTTAATAATTTATTGATATCTATTGTGCACAAGTTTTATTTGTATATAAAGTGTTACATAATATAATACAAAGGGTGCAATATCTTATATTTAGTTATGGATATTTTGCTCTATTTGACTATTTTTAATGGCAAATTTGTAATTTTATTATCAAAAGTTATAAAATATAGTATGTAAAGTATAAATTTAGAAAATATAGTATATGATGTGTAAATATACACTAAATAGAGGGTTTACTTTGTAAATTTTCCTTAATTTTAATAATATTATAATGTGTAATTGATGTAATATGTGAGCAGAGGTAATGAATTTATAAATATTTATCTTTATATTTATATCCACATCTTGATAAATTCACAAGTGCTACATATTTATCTTTATATTTATAATAAATTGCAGTCACTTCTCAAGCATGTATTTAATTATTTTCTCTCACTATAAATATTGTGATTGACTACACTGACTATTGACATGGTCATTAGTGAGCATTGATCAATACATCATTAGCTGGAAACACATCAAGTCACAAGTTGCAATCAAAAGTCAGGTCACAGTAAGCGAATTCTTGGTCACATTGTGGGAGTTTTTCGAGCCAACACTAATATTATTTCCGCTAGGGATGAACATGATTCTATTTAATTTTAGTTACAAAAGATTCGAACCATGAAACAATAATTATTTTATAATGAAACCAAATGGATTTTTTTAATATATGGAAATGTTAGGCACTTTGATGCCAAATAAACTCGGAGCGATGATGACTCGTCGGCTTAGAATAAAATCATATGGTTCGTTTGGAACCTATTGTTGAAACTATTTAAAATAGTCGACCCAAAACACACAACTAATAACCCACAAAAGAAGTTGGACCGAGTACTACATTCAGTGCCCTTCCACTTAGGTGACCTAAGTAAGTTGCTACTATATATTTGGCCCTCTTTTGTGATATGTATACAATACATACATACGGTTTGTCGTTAGCCTCCCTTTTGTAAGATAAATCGACTACTTCCTTGGTCTCTATCTGCTGCCTATTTTTGGTCCTTCTGTGAGACCCTTTTATCTCTCCACCATCGGCACTTTGGCTGACGTTGGTCATTCATGGGTGGTTTCCTTCGTGATTTTGAATGGGATTCGTGGTTCCTTCTTGTTGTATTGCTTTGTGTGATTTTGGGTCTCAAATATAAGCTCTGTCTAAATCCATTTTTGGAAGTTTTGATTTCATTTATTAATTGATTTGGAACTCACTTAGTGTTTGTTTGATCAATTGAATGTTGTATTTAACTCCACAAACTAGTATCAGAGCCTCCAGTGGATCAATTGCTGGCTGATTTTCTATCCTATTGACTGAGAATTGGAATTGATGTGATTGAGGTGGGTGTATGGTGTGCAATAGAGGCGTAGGCTTCCAGATTTTGTAATAAGGATTTGAATCCTTAATTAATCTCGCATCTCTTATTGTTACGGACCACAGACAAGTTCACTCTAGTAAATTGGCTGAAACTCTTTAAATTACTGCAAACAGCATGTCATCATGTGGGGTGACCAATAGAATTGCAGTCTTGCCAAATGAAATGCTAGTATCTTAGGACTATTTGCATAAATTGTGATATTATTATTTTTGTAGCTATATTGATCGTTATTTAATTTTCGTATTATTGCTAAGCTATATGTGTTTAGAATTATTACATTTGACCTTACCTGCTCAGAAATCCCTTGAGACTAAGGTTCGAATCTCATGAAAATTCTGGGAATTTAGACCAATTTATAACCACGACCTATAAGACATTCTTTGTGTAGTTGTCCCTGTGAATGTTGCTTACGTGCTACGTTTCTTTTCTGTTAAAATGTCTACGCACCATTTTGACTTGGGTGTCATTAACGGTAAAAGTGATTTTTTTATTTGACAACAAAAAATGAAATAGATTTTAGTATAACGATTCAAAATTCATTGATAATTCTTTTACTACAACTGTGGCTGAGGATCAGAAAAATGAGTTTGACGAACTTGCTTATACCTCTATTATCTTGCATTTAACTTCTACTGTTTTGCGAAAAGTTGGCAAACATGAAATCATCGAAAATTTTGGGAAAAAGCTTGAGGAGCTTTATTTGACTCAATCCATGCCAAACAAACTTTTCTTACTTAATAATTTTTTTAGTTTCAAAATTGATCCATCAAAAGATTTAGATGACGATCTTGATGCTTTCAACGGATTGGTTCAATATATTACAAATTGTGGTGAAAATATTTTTGATGAATATAAAGATGTCATTCTTTTGAACGCTATTCCTGATAAACAGGATATAAAAGGCTGGTCACTTTGATATAGGTACAACATTTGGGCTTTAAAGTATGGGCCTCGTATTAAAGTTTGTTTTTAAAAATATGATAGGAAATCACAAATGCCAAAACCACTAAAATGGGATGCGGGTCGACCGGTTTTTGCAGTTGGATAGGCTAGTGGGCCGGTTTTTTTCGGTTCTTAAATATTCGATTTTTTAGATATCAATTGAACCGATTTGCGGTTTCTTTTTTCTTGCCCTCGATGTCATCCATCCCCTCTTCACTACCACCCTACTCGAACTTAGGGCCTATTTGATAGAGTAGAATTTTTTATGGAATTTCAATTTTCACTTTTGCCTTGTTTGATTGCACATTTTTTCTTGACAATGGGAATTTCACATTTTAGCATTTTCTAAATTTTCATGAAATTTGACTTCTCACCACTTCAGTGAGAAAAACAATTCTTTTATTTTTTTTTGCAATTGAAACAAATTCTAGATTCAATGATAAAAAAAATTATCACTTTAATTGATAATTTCCTTGAAAAATAAAGTCAAACGAATGATATTCAGTATGATAATTATTATTCTTTTTTTTTTTTACAATTGAAACAAATTCTAGATCCAATGGTGATGTGGTCGAACTTTGCAGATGACCTCCACGACTCTAGGATACTTCCCCGACAGTCTCGAGGACTCTCCCTCATTACCTATATCTCGGGGCCTCATTGTTTCTCTCGAGGACTCTCTCGTAGTCACCCTCGAGGACTCACTTCTACAACACCCAGTGACTGTGTCCTCGAGGACGTACACTTACTCGAGGACTGTATCAGCATCTCTCGACGGTCGATGTTGTCCTCGAGATCGTTCCTCGAGATCCAAACCTCCGTCTTCAGTAAGATTCCTTTGCCTAGTGAAATTCTATCGCGAACATGTCACCAACATTTACTAGAATTGTAGTACGAACTAAACACTTCGTTCAAATAGAACTCTTGTGGGTAGAGACTTCCTAATCCTACAGGGACTGTACTACCTACACCCTATAAATACAATCACGAATTCAGAATTCAGGTACGCATTTTTTACATTATTTTCAGCTCATAGCCTTATGCGAAAACATCCTTTCTGACTTAAGCATCGAAGGGGCAACGAGGAAAACCCTCATTGCCTTTGTTTCAGGTATCCGGAGACATTGTTCGTGTTCATCAGCCGTCTTCCAGTTCGGGAATTGCCCAGGTACGACTTTTGGTATCATCATTGGTGCCGTCTGTGGGAATCGATATCAAAAGCCATGGTTAACGCACGATCAGGTCTCCCCCCTGCGAGCTCATCCGCTCCAGAACATCCACCACCACCTGCCGATCCTCCAATCCCACAAGAGGAGTCGTCGGGCATGCAACAACCACAACCCGTTGTCGTCAGCGCAGGAGCATTCGAGGAGCTCCGTCAACAAGTTGCTACATTAGCTCAGTTGCTCACCCAGAGAAATTCGCATCTGTCTCGTACGCCGACACCCGAAGGGGGGTTCATGGCAGACGCTCGACGCCGGGCTCAACCTCAAATACATGATAATCAGGGAGCCGGGACTTCGGACCTACCCAATGCGGCCTCGACCTCGGCCTCGGGACCAGTAACATTGGAGTCCGCGAACTTGGCCAGGATCATCCAGGATGGAATTACAGCAGGTCTAAGACAGAAAGACAAAGGGCCAACAGGTTTTGCCCCCAACACTCCGTTCACCCCAGAAGTCTTGTCATTCCCCTTGCCTGATAGATTCAAGTATCCTCGAATCAAAGAGTATGACGGGTCTACAGATCCTACCAACCACCTGAATATCTATACCGACGTCATGAACCTACAAGTTGCCCCGGATCAGGTAATGTGCAAGGCCTTCCCTCAAATGTTGACAAATGCTGCCAGGGATTGGTTCTCCACTCTTGAGCCCAATTCCATAGCCTCATTCTCAGACCTAGCCGATAAATTTTTCGCCTTCTTCGCGAGCAGTAAGTGCATTAGAAAAACGGCAGCATCCCTGATGCAACTCCGCCAGGGCCCAAACGAGAGCCTGCGAGATTTTATGAAGAGGTTCAATAAAGAGAGACTCATGATCCCCGACCTCCACATCACAGCGTCGGTATCTGCTCTAACATATGCGATAAGGTGCGAAGCATTCAAAATATCCTTGTCAAAGACTCCCCCAAAATCAGTAACCGAGCTCTTGACAAGGGGGGAGAAGTACATAAATATGGAGGAAACTTTAAACCCGAGGAGGGTCGGCCCAGCCCAGGATAAGCCAGAACAAAAAAGGCCTCATGATACGAATCCTCGACATGAAGCTCCTAGGAGTAAACAAAGACAGAAAAATCCATCAACGTCATTCACCTGGTTGAATACCTCTAAGGCCAATATCTTGATGGAGATAAAGGATATGAAAGAACTTCAATGGCCTCCCAGACTAAAGTCACCTCCGGACACGCGCGATCGAAGCAAATATTGTGATTTTCATCGTGATCATGGGCACACCACAGACAGCTGCAAAGCACTGCAACGGGAGATCGAAGCCCTTATCAAAAGAGGTCTTCTTAGATCTTATGTTAGTCACAACAAGCGCCCGAGGAATGACAGGGATACTGAAAGGGCCACAGATGAAAGGAGTCAGGGTCAGCCGACAGCAGGGACCATTAACGTCATCATAGGGGGCATTGCATCAGGGGGAGATTCAAGCGCGGCTCGAAAACAGTACGCTCGTCAATATACCTCGGCCTCGGGAACAGCCCACGACAAGTCCGAGGACATCACATTTGGGGCAAAGGACTCAGAGGGAGTATCATATCCTCATGACGATGCCTTGGTCATTTCAGTAATTGTAGCCAACTTTGAAGTTAAAAGGATCCTGATTGACAGTGGGAGTGCGGCCAAGGTGCTATCTCATGAGGCATTCACCAAAATGGGAATCTCAACCCAACAACTGAAACCAATCAAAACTCCCCTCCAGGGATTCGACGGCAGCGTCGTCCTTCCAGAGGGCATCGTCGATCTCCCCCTAACCTTGGGCTCGGGTAACAGACAGGTAACAGAAATTACAGCTTTCCAAATTGTTCGTACCTCCATGGCCTATAATGCTATTGTGGGAAGACCACTCCTCAATAAGATCAAGGCAGTTGTGTCCACCTTCTACCTCGCCATGAAGTTTCCCACTTGCAATGGCGTTGGGGTAGTTCATGGGGATCAGGGAATAGCGAGGCAGTGTTACGTGACGTGCCTCAAGGCGATTGGCACGGACGTCATGCAACTTGTGGACACTGAGCCCGAGGACAGAGCCCGCTTAGCTCCGATGGAGGAAGTAATAGAGGTTGATCTCGGACATGGGAAGAAAGTCTCCATTGGTAAGGGTCTTGATGAAACCCTCGTGGCCGAGCTCATTCATTGCTTATCAAGAAATATTGATGTCTTCGCATGGAAGGTCGAGGACATGCCGGGCATAAACCCCGAGGTGGCAATACATAAACTTAGTGTGACCCCTGGTTCGAAACCCATCAAACAGCGAAAGAGACAATTTGCGCCAGAAAGGCGAGAGGTCATTCGTGAGGAAATTAATAAACTTCTAAGCGCGGGGTTCATTCGGGAGGTCCAATACCCCGAGTGGCTGGCCAATGTGGTGTTGGTTAAAAAGGCAAATGGGAAGTGGAGGATGTGCATCGACTTCACGGATCTTAACAAAGCATGTCCAAAGGACAGCTATCCCCTACCTAGAATTGACAACCTAGTAGACAGCACGTCAGGGCACAAGCTATACATCTTTATTGATGCGTTCTCCGATTATCACCAAATCCTCATGGCCAAGGACGATCAGGAGAAGACATCTTTCATGGCAGATTCCGCCATATATTGTTATAAGGTCATGCCCTTTGGTTTGAAGAATGCAAGGGCAACATATCAAAGGCTTATCAACAAAGTATTTGCTAATCTGATTGGTAAGAATGTTGAGGCGTATGTCGACGACATGGTTGTCAAGAGCAAGAAAGTGAATGAGCATATAGCCGATCTCGAGGATGTCTTCAACACTTTGCGAAAATACCGGATGAAATTGAACCCCGCTAAATGTGCTTTCGGGGTGGCCTCGGAAAAGTTTTTGAGATTCATGATCACCCACCGGGGGATAGAGGCCAACCCCGACAAGATACGTGCATTGACATCAATGGAATCGCCCAAAACTAGGAAAGAGGTTCAGAAACTAACAGGTCGCATGGCAGCCTTGAACAAGTTCATGTCTCCAGCAGCTGATAGGTGCTTTCCGTTCTTCAAAGTGCTAAGGGGTAGCCGAAGTTTTGATTGGACTGAAGAATGTGAGAAGGCTTTCCAAGAGCTCAAACAAACGTTAGCCTCTCCCCCCATTCTCACAAAGCCCGAACCCGGTGATTCTCTACTCTTATACTTAGCCGTATCTCAGAATGCAGTAAGCGGAGTACTAGTGAAAGAGGCAGACAAGTCCCAGCAACCAATATACTACGTAAGCAAGGTATTACTTCACGCCGAAACAAGGTATACACTGGCAGAACAGCTTGCCCTCGCTTTAGTTACGGCAGCCCGAAAGCTTCGACAGTACTTCCAGTCCCACCCTATCGTCGTGCTCACGAATCAGCCACTCAAGCACATCCTACAGAAATCAGACGTTTCAGGTAGATTACTGAAATGGGCAATTGAACTTGGAGAATTTGACATTGAATTCAAACCCAGGCCCTCCATAAAGGCTCAAGCGCTAGCGGACTTCATTGCAGAACTCACTCCTAAGGCTCGGGGGCCAGAAGGGAGTTCGAGCAAGAGCACTCCAGAAGTGTGGGAAATTTTTGTCGATGGAGCTTCTAACTCATCGGGGTCGGGTGCAGGGGTCATAATCACGCAGCCCGGTAAGACCACTGAAATCAGGTGTGCCTTCAGGTTTGAATTCGAAGCTACAAACAACGAGGCAGAATACGAGGCAGTCATCATCGCCCTAGAACTCGCTCAGAATCTCGAGCTTGAGCACATCAAGGTTTATAGTGACTCTCAGCTTATAGTTGGCCAGATAGAAGGAACGTTCGAAAGGAAAGAAGAGAAGATGAGTTTGTATTGTTTGAAAGTTCATGACCTCAAGCGACGATTCAAGATGTGCGAGATCATAAAGATTGCCCGGGTTGAAAACTGTCAAGCAGATGCATTATCTAAGCTCGTGTTTATGGGTGTTGACGGACTTGACAGAACAGTGCACGTTAAAATTGTAACAGAGCCCAGCATAAACTCCTCGTGCACCATCATGGACATTGATCATGAGCCCTCATGGGTCGACCCCATAATTGACTTCTTGGCAAACGGAAAGCTTCCCGAGGATCCACGGGAGGCTAGGAGTGTCCGGTCAAGAGCATCGAAATACTACATGATTCAAGGAGCGCTGTTCCATAGGAGTTTCACCCTGCCATACCTCAGGTGCCTGAGACCATCAGAATCAGCCCAGGCATTGGCCGAAGTGCACGAGGGTGTATGCGGAAATCACCAAGGAGCTCGGGCTCTTACTTTCAAGCTCATAAGGTACGGATATTACTGGCCCACCATGAAGAAAGATGCCCTGGAGTACGTCAGAAGATGTGATAAATGCCAAAGGTTTGGCAACATCATCCATTCACCCGCCGAAGACCTCACCAACATCAGTATTCCGGCTCCATTCGAACAGTGGGGAGTTGATATCCTCGACCCCTTTCCAATAGCCCGGGGTCAGGTGAAGTTCGTAGCAGTTGCCGTAGAATATTTCACTAAATGGGCTGAGGCCGAGGCACTGGCAATAATCTCGGAGCCCAAGCTCAGGGCCTTTGTTTGGAAATCCATCATTTGAAGGTTCGGGATACCTAAGGTCCTCATAACAGATAACGGCAGACAGTTTGACAATCTTCAATTCAGAAACTTTTGCACCAACTTCGGGATCAACCACCGCTTGACGTCAGTCGCACATCCCCAAAGCAATGGCCTAGCAGAAGTTACGAACAGAATCATACTTCAAGACCTCAAGACCAGGATTGGGAATGCCCAGGGTCATTGGTCCGACGAGTTACCCTCTATACTTTGGACATATAGGACATCGCACAGGACAACGACAGGGGAAACTCCTTTCATGTTAGCCTTCGGTATTGAAGCCACTATCCCCGTCGAGATCAGTGTGCCCAATCTCAAGAGGATTGATCCCGGGGACTCAGGACACACTACCGAACATCTCGACCTCCTGGAAGAAGTAAGGGAACAAGCAGCCTTGAAGGTAGCCTCCTACCAAAACAGAACAGCAAAATATTTCAATAGCAAAGTAAGACCCCGTACATTCAGGTCGGGGGATCTTGTGTTGAGAAAAGCCGAAGTCGCCGGTCATGCTCCAGGAAAACTCGGACCCACCTGGGAAGGTCCGTTTGAAGTTATACGAAAAGTTCATGGAGGAGCATACAGCCTTAGAAATTCCTCAGGAAGACCACTCCCGAGGCCCTGGAATGCCGATAACCTGAAGGTATATTGCAAGTAATGTTCCCTGCGCCCCTGAAGAAGATTTTTGGTCCTGCACTTTTTACTTTTTGGGGCTTGCGTGCCCGTGCCCTTTATCTTTACATCGTTTCTTTTTTGTAATGAACTACGTTCGGCTTGATCCCGTTTGGGTACGTAGGCAGCTTGGATGAGGTATAAATCCAAGTCCAGTCCGAAAGATTAATAAATTTAATGCTCGGGTCTAACAGCCCTACAAACGCATTACTTTCAGTCAACAGTCTCTAAGCCTTGCCCTGTGCAAGCACCTTAAGCCTTGCCTTACGCAAGCACTTTAAGCCTTGCCATACGCAAGCACTCTAAGCCTTGCCCCGCGCAAGCACTCCAAGCCTTGCCCCGCGCAAGCACCTTAAGCTTTGCCTTACGCAAGCACTCTAAACCTTGCCCTGTGCAAGCACCTTAAGCCTTGCCTTACGCAAGCACTTTAAGCCTTGCCATACGCAAGCACTCTAAGACTTGCCCCGCGCAAGCACCTTAAGCCTTGCCTTACGCAAGCACTCTAAACCTTGCCTTAAGCAAGCGCTTTAAACATCGCCCCGTGCAAGTACCTTAAGCTCATCTTATTCCTCGAGTATTATTTTGTCCTCGAGAATTAATCATACCTTTTTGAAAATTCGATTTATTCCTCGTGTGTTATTTGTCCTCGAGAATTAGTCGTGCTTTTTTGCAATTCGTCTTATTCCTCGAGCATTATCATGTCCTCGAGACTTAACCATCTTTTTCAAAATTATCTTATTCCTCGAGAATAGCTTACGCGATTTTCAAATTCATTGTGCTCGAGATGTTGGGTGTAGACGTCGAGCATTAATCATGCATGTTTTGGAAGTTATTGGTCCTCGAGAATAACTCATGCATTTAGTCGTCGAGACTTGTTTAGTCCTCGAGTAGGACTTGTATTTTTTTAGTATACTCGAGGTATGTTTTAGTCCTCGAGTATGAATCATGCCGTTTCAAAATTGTTGTCCTCGAGGGATGTTTTGGTCTTCGAGAATTATTCCAAAATTATTGTCCTCCAGTAATATTTTAGTCCTCGAGTATGAAACATGCCATTTCAAAATTGCTTGTCCTTGAGGGATGTTTTAATCTTCGAAAAATTTTACTTCACTGACCTCGAGCAAAAATTTCTTGTTATATCCTCGAGAGGATGCAAAAACGTACAAAATATTGAGCATTTGCTCGTTCATTCAAAAAAGAAATGTTATCCTCGAGCAAAATACTTGGACAAAAGTTGTAATTATATAAGATCGAGGGGAAACAACCGGGGAAGGGGGCCCTATTCTATATGGCCCAGAGGAGGGTCGAAGTTCGTAATATCTATCTCGACGTCATCCCCATCCTCTGGGCCTTCATCCTCATCCTCGCTAGCTCCTCCATCCTCGGATGCTGAGAGCTCGAGGGTCTCTGCGATCGAAGGTATCGTCTTCAAGGCCCCGGCATCCACCTCGGGGTGCTTCGATCGAAGAAATGCTCGAGCCTCTTTGAAGGCTTGGTAGTAGGCACCCGAGGCGTACTTTGCCTTGAGACGATCACATTCTTCAGAAACCTTGAACTCTTCTCGAGCCTCCCTCTTGCTCACCTCGAGTCTATCCTCGAACTCTTTATCTTTGTGTAAGAGCTCGAGCTCCAGCTCCTCGGCAGCATCCTTGGCGGCCCCAACATCGTCCATAGCCTTCTTGGCCTCGCGCCTTGCTTCGCAGCATTCCTTCCTCAGGGCTTTGCGCTCGGCGTCGAGTTCTGCGATTCTTCGATCTTTAAGGGCCGAGGAGTCCTCCATATCAGATATCATCCTCGTCTCCTCGAGCCCCTGTATGGCGAGTCCTCGAGCCACGCTCAATGCCTGAAAATAAAGCAAGGAAAATGAGCGAGCATTATCACCAATAATATAAATAAATGATGAGATAGAGGCTTCGGGTATACCTTCCTCGTCAAGACCTCGAGGACTTTTACACCCTCACCAAGCTTGACCTCCCCGCTGTATTTAGCAACGAGGCCGGGGAACAGGTTGCTTTTCTCAGCATCCCCGAACATTGAAGTCCCCTCGGGGACGACCTCATCGTCGTCGAGGTCGATGGTTTCAGGGTAGGTTCGAGGATGAGGTGCAGGAGGTGTTGCTGATCTTTGAACTTGCGGCCTTGGGCTCGGGATTGGCGGTCAAGTTTGAGAAGATTCCCCAGGACCAGCCACGTTCTCCTCTGACGCACGAAGCCTCTTTTTGGTTTTCTTCTTGGTTGAGGATCGAAGCTGTTGTGCAGAAGCTTCTGGCACGAAGTTCCTTAGAGCACGAGGATTGAACGACATTCCTGAAAATCAAACACAACATATTAGTTCGAGCACATGCTCGAGATAAATGACTTTCAGGTAAGAGCCCTACCCTGAGCACCTCTAACATCAACCAGGTCTATAACCTCTGCCTCGATATCCTTCATGCTCGAGAACAGGGGTTCAAGCTCCACCAGCATCCTCCTACCTCGATCCAACTCCTCAAAATACTCCTGGTCCTCACCAAACTTTTCAGCATCGGGAACACCCCACTCAGGCCAGAAAGGGAGATCGGGGTCGGGGACTACTACATAGAACCATCCTTCCCTCCAGCCCTTTAAGGACGAGGCCATCTTCGGGACCCTAAATCCTCCTACGGTCGAGAAGTACCCAAAGCATGTGAACCTAGGGTGTTTTTTCAACTCGAACACTAACCTACAAAGGTTGACGCTAGACTCGATACCTAGATACCTACAGGCTATAAAGAAATAAACAAGCATTCTCCATGCATTGGGAAGCAATTGTCCCGGGCACATAGAGTGCTCGATCAACAGGGTAGTAAAGAAGATGTGTATCGGCCACCTAAACCCGGCCTTTAGAGTTTCCCTAAAGATAACAAACTCTCCTGGCCTAGCCTTGATTACCCTATCCTCGAAGCTTGGGGACCTAATGTCACATCCTGGCATTATCCCATATTCTCGAGCAGCACTAATAGCCAAGTGCTCTTTCAACCTACAGACTTCATCGGGGTACTCAAAGGCTTGAGCCTGAGCCCTCGGCCTCGCATCGAGAGGAATGGCCATGGGAACCAGGGTTATTCCTAAGTCCTCGTTACTACTCGAACTACTCGTACTACTTTCACTACTCGACATTACCCAACAGGCCTAGGTTAAACTAGAAAGCTTTTAACTTAAAGTCTCGAGCTACTTACCTTAAGGGTGTTCTCGAGCACGACCTCCCAGAGAGATTTTACAGCAGTGAAAGTGAAAAAATGAGGAGTGAAAATGACATATTTATAGTGGGTGAATTTGGAACGCCAAGGATCACAATCTCCCACCGTTGAAACCTGACACGCGTCAAACATCGAAGCCATCTTCCCCAACGGTCACATAGTACTCGACCACAACCTCATGCCATGTACATACCACCCGAGGTACACCTACGCCTTGAGCTCGAGCATCAAGCGTAGGCGCACGGGGGCCAGTGATGTGGTCGAACTTTGCAGATGACCTCGACGACTCTAGGATACTTCCCCGACAGTCTCGAGGACTCTCCCTCATTACCTATATCTCGGGGCCTCGTTGTTTCTCTCGAGGACTCTCTCGTAGTCACCCTCGAGGACTCACTTCTACCACACCCAGTGACTGTGTCCTCGAGGACATGTACTTCCTCGAGGACGTACACTTACTCGAGGACTGTATCAGCATCTCTCGACGGTCGATGTTGTCCTCGAGATCGTTCCTCGAGATCCAAACCTCCGTCTTCAGTAAGATTCCTTTGCCAAGTGAAATTCTATCGCGAACATGTCACCAACATTTACTAGAATTGTAGTACGAACTAAACACTTCGTTCAAATAGAACTCTTGTGGGTAGAGACTTCCTAATCCTACAGGGACTGTACTACCTACACCCTATAAATACAATCACGAATTCAGAATTCAGGTACGCATTTTTTACATTATTTTCAGCTCATAGCCTTATGCGAAAACATCCTTTCTGACTTAAACATCGGAGGGGCAACGAGGAAAACCCTCATTGCCTTTGTTTCAGGTATCCGGAGACATTGTTCGTGTTCATCAGCCGTCTTCCAGTTCGGGAATTGCCCAGGTACGACTTTTGGTATCATCAAATGGTAAAAAAATTTATCACTTTAATGGACAATTTTCATAAAAACAAAGCCAAATAAATACCAAAAAGATTAAAAAAAAAATTTAAAAATGTTAAAATTATACCAATCAAACACAATTAATCAACAATTCCAGATAAAACAAGTTCTAAACAATTCAATTCCCTGTAATTCGTTTTCTTTCCACCCAAATTCCATCTTGCAATCAAACGGACCCTTAGGCTATATTTGATTGCCTTACAATTCCATGAAAAATTGAAACAAAAATCAATTTCCACCAAAATGTCTTGTTTGACAGCCTAAAAGTTATTGGTAATTGAATTTCCCCCAAATGCTCACACGGTGACATTTTTTTGATTTTTTTGGTGAATATCAATGCCCACCAATATGGTGGGTTTTCATTTTCTAGGCTTTTTTTTTTTTTTTTTTTTTGCAATTGGAACAAATTTTAAACTCAATAGTAAAAAAAAAAAATGTATCCCTTTAATTGACAATTTGCATGAAAAACAAAGTCAAACGAACACAAAAATTTATGAAAATATTTTTTTATTTTTTATTTTTTACATTTTGGCAATCCAAACAAATTTTATTAAGATTGCAAAAAAATTTATCCCAAAAAATAACAATTTGCATGAAAAATAAAGTCAAATAAATTAGGTGAAAAACTATAACAATCAAACACTATTAATTACATTTCTCTCTAAAATAAATTCTAAATAATTCAATTCTCTGCAATTCATTTTCTTTCCACCCAAATTTCATTATTGCAGTCAAACGGACCATTAGTGATTCTTTGAGGACCTCTTAGGTATGAAAGGTTCAAACCTCCATTCTACCTGCTTCTTCTTCTTTTTTTTTTTTTTTTCTTTTTTTATAGAAATTTGGCTGCTATTGCATTAATTTATTATTTGAAAGTGGGTTGAGAATTTCAATTTAGAGTGTATTTGATTGCAATGGTGGAATTTGGGTGGAAAAAAAAAAAGAATTGCAGGGAATTGAATTACTTAGAATTTATTTTAGATGGAATTGTAAATAATGACGTTTGATTGGTATAATTTTTCATCTAATCCGTTTGGCTTTGTTTTCATACAAATTGTTACTTTTTGGGATAATTTTTTTTCAAAAAAAAAAGTTGAAATTTTTTTGTGTTCGTTTGGCTTTGTTTTTCATGCAAATTATCAATTAAATGGATAATTTTTTTTACCATTAAATTTAGAATATGTTTCCATTATCAAAATTTTTTTAAAAAAAAAGTAAAAAAAAAAAAAAAAAAAAAAAGATGAAAAACACTTTTCAACCAAAATCATGAAAAAATAAAATGTGAAAAATGTGTTTTAAATGGTTATACCTAGAATTTGGGTGGAAATGAATTCCATGGAATTATTTGACAATCAAACATCAAAATTAAGCATGTAATTGAAATTAGTTTTCCTTTTGCACCCATTTTCTATGTTATCAAACATAATCTTAGTATCATATGTTATTAAATTAATTTATGTTTGGAATTGGTTGAGAATAGGACTATTTAACTTAATTAGTTAGGTTAGGAATTTTGTTGTTAAAATGAGAATTGATTATAAGGTAAAATATGAAAATAAGCAATTATATGAGAATATAATAACTTCATGGTACAACATTCGCATCAATTCTAAAACAATCATGTTATATGTACATAATACATCACCAAATGTATTTACACCCCTCACATGGAGGAGGCCCCACACACAATAAAATATTCGTGGACCCCCTTCATGTAAAAAGAGTGTAATACATTTAATATATCATGAGGTGTACAAATAGCATTTTTCATTCTAAAAAGTTAGCAAGTTAGTGGCCTAAACTTGCCCAAAAGGATGTTGCAATCTGACAGCTAGAAGCCAAATTCGAGGGCAAAATAAAAATTCTACACGTCATTGAATTCACTGTCTTGATTATGTTTTTATTTATTTTATTTTAATAGAGTCACTCTATCTAGGATCATGTTGTTCTCTCATACTGAGGTTCATAAGCTTTTTACAAGCCACATACATACAATCGGGGGGTTGGTATTTTATGGGATAATTTTTTAATGAAGTGGATCCCGCATCATGTGAGAGTATTAGCTTTGTCAAGCCTTTTACAGGCCTGACAAAACAGCATTATTGCTCTATTTAAGCCTTTCAATTGATTAAGTCTTCAAGTTCTATATTAAAAGATTAACCTAATTAGTTAGGAAGAAACAAATCCACATTTTTAAACATTGATTATTGATTTCATATTTTACAGATATAGGATAATACATTTAACATATTTAGTAAGATTATGACTCGTTTGAAAATAATAATCTTAGACTTTAACTGCTAATTTGATTTTAAACAAATCGAGTACCTCGTTAAGAATAGTAATCAATCTTTATTAGTTGAGCTACCAGGCCCAATAAATTTTTAGGAGGGAAAAAAAATCTATGAAATTTCTATTTTTTTAGTGGAATTTCTTTTTTTACAATGCAGTGTAAAAAATTTTTGTCCTCCCTGGCTCTTTCCCTGATGATATTTATCCTTAATAATTCTAATTAACACAGCTTATTGGTTAAATATATAGTAAAATGGAATTTGTTGGTAGAAGGTGAGATGTTCTTATCAAGCCCCTTAAGATTCCTCAAGTTCTCAACGACATTGAGAATTTGTCAATTAAGCACATTAATTCCCTTCACCAATAAAAGCCATGAATGGCACATCTTATCCTATCAATCGGTTGCTCGCTTTGTTTCTCATCGTCTTAATTTTTAAAGATCTATATGGTATAATTTATATTTTTACTTTTTTGTAGAACTTCACGAGGAAGTTACTGTGAAGAAACATCTTCTAAAAACTCTTCTAATACAACAAAATACTTTTCAAAAAATGATCCAAACAAACTGTAGTTAGAAGTATAAGGTGAATGGAGTCTTGAAAAATGCTACTTTATCATTAGGGGTGACCACATGGGTGATTGCATGTGAGTGTGCGGGTCTCATGTGAATAAAATATTTTTTTCTTCCATACTCACATGCGGTCACTTATGCGGTCATCCTCAATGTTCGTGTAACATTGCTCGTTGAGTCTTATGTCTGACAATCGGGGCTTTAAAGAACTAACTTGACCTGTCTTTGAAGTGGAAAGAATGCCTTCGAGGTAGTCTACTAGGGTCGTAATGGGCCCAACGTAATTCATGGCTAACTTATTGCAAGAATAATAAACAGGCTGTTCTATAGACCTACTTAGTAAACTTGTGTCCGCATGTGATACGCGGGTATTCTCCCTAGAGTAAATTGGCTACCATTGATCATTGTTTGGGCCAATGTGTCTCTCTACACCTTGAAGGACAACTTTCCTTTAAATTCATCAACCTTTAGTTGGTTAAAATACCATTTTGTCCTTCAATTTCATTGGAGTGGAAAAAAAAATCTTGAGTGAGACAAATACGAGACACAAGGATATAATTGGTATTTGACGGGCACGTGACGAATGGGTTGTCAATGCCTTGCAACTTTTTAAATTTTGGACTTCATTTTTTAATTTAAATTCTCACTTTTGATATTAATTTTATCAAAGCAGGTACTTAGTTTGTCTTACCTAAAAGACCGATTTATTTAAAGGAACAAAGAGATGAATATTTTCCCCCTATTTTCGTTCAATTGCATTCATAGTGCAACTCTGGATTTAAAAGAAACTGAGGGTTCTTTTTTTAAGAAAAGTTAAGTCTACAATGATAAATAAAAGAATGATCTTTCACGAATTTCATAATGATATTGCACAATAAAATTCAAATATGACATAATTGTAGACAGTTAATTTTTGACAGAATGTTTAATTCTTCTTTGTTTTGTTTGACCATGATGGCATGGCACCAACCGCCAAAATCACTCTCTCTCTCTCTCTCTCTTCTCTCTCTCTCTCTCTCTCTCTCTCTCTCCGACCTTTTTCAAGTTCAAATGTGGTGTGATTGAATGAAAGTACTAGAAATCCATCTCTCCGTATTTCAATTTTTAATTTTCAATTTTGAATTCATTTTATATTTTGTATTTTAAGTGTTTATTTTGAAATTCCTGAAAATATGTTCTTTTTATCATTGTGGAAAACTGTTTCAGTGAGAGAGCGCTTTCTGCGTTTTCCAAATTTTTCTTGTTTTGTGAAGAAAATATTCAAAACGTGGTTTTTCACGTTTTGCGTTTGCTTCACAAAGTTTTTTTTTTTTTTTTTTGAAAAATTCATTTTCAAAAATGAGAAAGAGAATGCGTTTTTGAAAAATCGAAAACAGAAAACGGCAGAAACAACGACCCCTTATTTTTTAAAAAAAATTAAAATTTTAAAAGAAATAAATATAGAGTGGAATAGATATATAATGGTGAAGGTAAATGGCGGCCCCGAATTTTTTATTGAAGAAATAATTAAAAACAAAAGTATTTACTTTAAAATAAAATATTCATCGAAAGATAAAAGTATCTTATATATACTGAATATTGTGGCGAAAAAACCTACTGAAGTGTATACTAATTGAAGCTGTTCAAAATCAATACTGAATATTGTGGTGGAAAGTTTGATTCATTTAGATCCAAGAATGGTTTTTGACTAGCATTTTGTTTTCGTATTCGAAGAGCGTGCACTATGTATGCAATATAAATTTTAGTCGGTCAGTTGGCCCCCGTTATTTGAGATTATAATTGTTGGACAATTTGTTGTCAAACGATCTTCTCAAGCGATGATGTAAACTCAGTTATAATTGTCAGTCGGGTTAGACCAAATGACTGAACGATATATCGATACTGAGAATAGAACAATCCAACTCCAATCTTTCTCGGACTATTCAAAACAGCCTAATTTATTAGAGCTACTCATGGTCCAACCCGATTACTTGAATGGCTACAATGGGCTACCCACTTGAACAGCCAATGTGTGTAAAGGTTTCAACCCTTACTTATCTTATTGGGCCACCTTTGCTTCTATCCTAACTTACCATATTTACTCGAACCTATCTTATTATTTACTTGGACCGTCTCTCTCTCTCCATTGTGAGAAAACTGTCATCTCTCTCTTCTCTTTGCTAAAATCGACTGTGATGTCTTTCTTCTCTTGTTCTGCAATCTTTGTGGTTGCTATTCCGTGATTCTTGGTTCCTTTTGTGTTGTCTCTTTGTAGGAAACATAAGCAACCGTATTTGGGGAAGAAAGGAAGTTGGAGTTTTAGGTTGTGGAGTACTTGGTGTCGATTGAAGTGAACTGAGCCCAGAGATCCTTGGTAATAGGCATGAATATCTTCCTCGCAATAATTTTTGAAATAGTGTGTTTTTTTTTAAATGTGTGGTTAAAAAAGAAGAAAATATTATTTTAGTTTACGTGTAATATTATCTTATTGGATAATACGTGATTGATAAAAAGAGAGAGAGAGAGAGAGAGAGAGAGAGAGAGAGAGAGAAATGAATTATAATTTTAATGGAGCCAAACGAGAGCTATTATTTCATCATCTAATAAGCGGATTTAGTTATATTATAAGGCATTGCTCAAATAACTTGACAATCTTAGGCAAAATCATTGAGGTCAATTTGAATTTAAAAAAAAAAAAAAAAAAAGGATCAGAGAATCAATATCGGAAATTTAATTAATAATCGCCATTGTTATTCCGACAATAATCAATATCTATTGATAAATATCGACGAACTTCTGTTAACGATTATCGATGATAATGTTGTCAAATGTCAGTAATGTTTTCATCAATCACTTATGATATTTAGTTCACTAATCGTTGATGTGACAAATTTATTTCTATGCATTTTTTTTTTTTTAACATTTTTTTGAAAGTTAGCAAAGCCGGATAAGTAAAGAAGTATGTATTATTTTTTATTCAATACTGATAGATACATCATTCATTTAACCGTTATTTTATTTCCAACGAAATTTTTCGTTAGTATCTAATTTTCCTATTTTTATTAATTGATGAATTTCTATAACTAGATTAGATTTATTAAATTATTTATATTTTTAATATCAGTATCGAAAAATTTCTTCCTGGTCTTAAATTATTTTTTAAAATGTTTAATTAATGATAGATTTTTTTTTTTTTTTGAAAGTAACATATTTATTAATTTAATTTAACAACACAAAATTATATCAATGAATTAAATTTCTTAAGACACTTCTTTTGTAAATTATCTACTTTGTTACCTTTGATTTTCTTTTTTTCATTTATACTTGTATTTCTTTCTTTATTACTTAAATTAAATTTAAATAAAATAAGTATTTTATTTTTTATCAATCTGTTGATAAAAGCCTGTGTAATAATGAAGGTTTCTAGAATTTGGAATATTACCTAAATATTATGCCTTTGGCAACCACCTCACTGTTAAGGGATAAATATCCCACATCGAATAAAGAAAAAAATTATAGACCAACTTATAAGATTTTAGGTTATTGCTCTTAACGAGATTAATATTTTAAGATGGAATCTCAAGACTTTACATGGAATCAGAGCTCATTAATATCTAACGAGCGATTCAATTTTGATTAAAACTCAAAAAATGAGCATACTAATTTCAAAATTAGTGTGCTCAAACGAGCTATCATCTTGTGGGGGCATGTTAAGGGATAAATATCCAACATCGAATAAAGATGAAAATCATAGACCAATTTATAAGATTTTGAAGTACTCCTCTTAAGAAGGTTGACCTTTTAAGATGAAACTTCAAAGTTTTACACTCACTTGGGCACAAATTGAGCGACTTAAATGATTACAATAATCTTGTTGAGGGCAAAATCTCCCTATACACGCAATGGAAATGGAAAATGAACATAAAAATTCACAAGAGAGAAAACATTAATTGAGCGTTGTTTGAAAACTCTGACGACAATGGGAGAATGAGATCAATTAACTTAATCAACCTCACGAAACGAGTTCTTTCATTCTTTTAACCTCCTCCTATAGAAAACTACAAGATGGTAGTCCTCTCAATTTCCTGAAGGAGTAAAGTATGACATGATGAGACCATGACATTTTGACATCCCTACTTTATGCGCTTGAAATTGAGACTTGGAAATGTAAAAACTAAAATGTGATGAGTGAGGAAAGGAAGGTGGAGTAGACAAAAATGAAATGAACTTTACAAAGTAGGGCTTATTAACAATAAGTGAAGAATTATGGATGAGAAAAAAACACAATATTCTTGAAAGAAAAGATTAATTTTATGAAGAAGGTTGGGTATGAAAATGTTACATGTTCCAAATTACATGTTACAGAAAGCATGGGACGGACAAGTTTTCCATTTTCATCCATCTTCTTTTAGCTTCTTAATTTTAATAACTTATTTTCATTTCATTTTCTCGTTCACCCAAAAAATAATTTTAATCAACTAAATATATACCTCGAGTATCTTCTTATGGGGGATCACATTCGGCAAAGAACCACCAAAATTAAAACACGTGGACTTGAATTTTTCATTTTTCTTCTACAACACCATAAGATCAAACACCTGAGGGCTCGTTTAATTTGTATTTTAGTTTTGAGTTTTTAGTTCATTTTTTAATTTTCTATTTTGAGAGTCTATTTTTAAGATTGCTATGAACGAGTTTGGTTCGTCATTTTGAAAAATTATTTTTCAAAACAGAAAACTAGAAAACGTGCCTAATTTGAAATTTGAAAAATTATTTTACGATATTTTATTCCATGAAATTTTAGTATTTAATAATGATAGAACAATTTTATATTAATTTATTATCAAATAATATATATATTTTAAAGTTGGCGAATCTTACAATATTTTTTTCTTGCTACAAATGTAAAATAATAAATTGAGTTCAAAATATAAGAAATAAAATACTAATAATGACCTGGACTGAAAGTATTTTTATCTTCGTTGATTTATATATGTATATTTTAAATTTTTATGGAAAAAATCATTAAAAACTTGAACTATTTTTTTTTAGTTTTTATAATTTTTATTTTTTAGAATTTTTTAGAATTTTAGATTTTAGTTTTTCAAAACTTTCATTTTTCTTAAATTTTAAATTTTTTTGTTAGAATTTTATATTTGAATTTTTATTTATTTAAACACTTGTTTTCTATGTTTTGATTATTTTCAGAATTTTCACCAAAAATATTCAAAATGTCAAAAATGCGTTTTGAGTTTTACGTTATAAGTTAGATTAACCTTATTTTCAAAAATGTATTTTAAGAAGAATAAAGCTACTCATCTCGGGTGAAAGTCCCGGCTTTGGATCCAGGTGCATGTGTCGGCACCTGGTTTTTTTTTCTTTTTGGATTTGTCCATTCATCTGCTGACACGTGGCGTCTGGATCCAAACCTTGTCAATTAACCATCTTTGTGTAGCATTGTATCAGTTCAGACATGTTTTCAGTATTTTGCAAAACTGAAAGTTGAGAACAATTTGAAAATAACTAATCAAACGCACCCTAATATGTCAAATTAATTGGACCTCCCAAAGACCCAGTTCTGATCTGTTTGGTGTATATTCCTCGTGGAATCATATAAAGTAGTTGAATGCAAGTGATGAAATAGAAAAAATAAAAGTAGATTTCTATATAGTACCAACAGAATTAAGGACATAGTTGGTCATGTTGAGGATATTGTTTCGCGCGGATAACGCCAACAATTAAAAAGAAGGATCGGATGATTGTGTAAGGAACAACAACCTCTTGAGACAAAGTCCCAACGAGGGTGTGTATTTACGAAAATTACAATTCACAAGGTTCAAATGCCTCTAAGGGACACAAGCACACAAAATTAACTAAGATTTATCTATGAAAGCTGTAAAGGAAATGAAATTACACATTCTCTATTTGAGAGTGATTTGTTCGGTCTTTCTGTTTGTGTTGTCTTCTCTCTTTTATACTCCTGGATGATTTCCTTCGTAGAACTGCTTGAAAATCGTCGGTCACTCCATAATCGCCCACTTTCTCCATGATAGGCATTCTATCCAGAAAACCTCCCACTTTCTTTATGATTGTAACCGCTATTTTTGAATAGTAAGATGTGATAAGGCGGGATCCTTAACCGTTTTGGTAACCGTTGTTTTTGAATGTGAGTGGTTGTAATGCTCGTTCAAGTCTGGAGTGTCTCGCTTAGTTGGGCGACATCGTTGTAAGGCTCGCTCTAGTTTGGGGCATCTCGTGCAGTTGAGCAACGTCCAGCAAGTTTGGGCGATCATGAGTTATTGCAGCACAATTCTTTCTTGAGTAATCTTACTTGGACTTGCCTTTCAAATTGGGCATTACTTTCTTCTCGAATTAAACTCCATCTCTTGGGCCATTTAATCGGGTTTGTTCAATTGAGCTTGGTTTTGTGTGTTAACAGATACTTTTAAAAGTCTAACGTGCGTCTATGAAGAACAAATAAGTGTGAAGGGACGAGTTGGGTATCTCAACTTAAGGTCTCTAATACTCAAACGATGCACACAAAGTGCAAATGAAATTATGACGAAAAGATTTGACATCGTTTCAAATGGAATCTCAAATCTTTAATAATTCTAAAACTACTAAATCGCTCAATTACCATCATGCTAGATTTCAAATAAAAACAACTGCAAAAATTAAAGAACAAATAAAAGAGAAACATGATGCTAATCCACAGTCAAATATGCAACATCATTAAGCTCCAAGGACTATGCTAGAAGTACCTAAGGGATGACAAAATGGATGATAAAATCTACAAGTGACAGCCCCCACCAACTGCCCCTTCGATAAGGGGTCACCACTTGTCGATTTTGTCATCCATGCCAATCGTCCCTTCGCTAGGAGATCGTCACTTGTCGATTTTGTCATCCATGTAGTAGGTTATTTTGTACAACAAGAATAATCCAAGCTCCAAAATGCACAGAATATACAGTAAAATGTTAAATGAGTAACCTGCAATGATCAGTTAATCATCAAACTTCAAGAGTTAGAAATTAGACTATTGACTCTAAAGCGAGTTGTTCTAAAAAGGGAGGAGAATTTTTGATACACAGTTCTAGACATGACTAAACCGTAATCACGAATTTTAATTTGGCACGACCTGAAAAGAGGTTGGATTTGTGTCTATCCAATGCTAAATGGCAGTACCAAAAGGGCAAAAAGTGAAAAAGGCAGGCAGGGCCTAATCAGCCCACCAATGAAGAGTCAAAATATGTGCAAACAAACATCTCAATTGCCTTTCCAACCTAAAACGACAGGTTTTTGTTCTTTTTTAGTTGTCATTATTCGAATTAGTTACATCAATTTTAGTCATAGATTTAAGTTGGAATAATTTTATTTTTAAAAAAAAATAAATATGACATGCTTTCCTTTTTATATTTGTGAAATGTATTTTCTTTGAAATGTATGTCTTCAACGCATAATTAAGTTCTTGTTTGAGCCATATTCTTTAAAAACTCGATTTTTTTCAAATTTATTTTCAACCACATATTCTCTTCATAAAATTATATTACATCTAAACTCAAACATTTTTTTTTTTTTACTTTTTAATCAAATATTTTTTAAAAAATCACTATTACAAAATATATTTTCTCAAAAAATGAGACTCAAACGATCCTAAATTTTGATGAGATTTGAGACTGGCAACTTCAACGACTAGTGTGTATGGCTTACAAGAGTTTGACTATTCGACAACGAATTGAGAAAGCAAGTTGGCTTGCAATTCACTAGGTAAACGGTTAGTCAACACTAGTACATTGACTGTCTGGACCATCAAGGACGAACAGTGCAAATTTTTATTTATTTTTCTTTAGCCCGACTTAAATTTTTTTTAGTCCTATCTTGAATCCCTCCCTAAAGACGGCATATTTGGTGGGGGTTTGTCACTCACCATGAGTTGACAACTCATTCTTCTACAAGCTCGTATTCAGAGTGTTAGCTTCGCCCAAAACTCAGAACGTAAGATATGGGTTCATGATAATAAATTATTGATTTAATAACTTTTTCATTCCATATAAAAAGATAAGACACTCACATCGAACTTTTTATGAGTAAAATCAACATCGACGATGGTTCAACCAAACATCTCCAACTACATATAAACTCAATTTAGTTTAGATAAAAATCAGATTTTTAGTACATTTTGATAATATATATAATTAAAATTAATTATTGAATTTGAATTAATTTAAAATATTGATTTTAATTTCCACCAAAGGTATAGTATAAAAGCATTAAAATAAACGTTGAATGAGCACTAGAGGAGAGTACATAGACCGTGAAAGAATTAAAAGCCAACAACCACTTCATGGACCAGCTAGTAAATGTGATAATGATTTGGTTGGCACCAAACCGCATTTTAATTGGTGTCAATTAGTTGGTAAAAAATTTAAGACAACGGCTATTAGGTAGTTGTGACATTTTTTGTATACAATCTAAAAAAAGTTATAATTCATAAAAGTAATACGATCTTAATAAAATGTATTAGAAGAGAGACGTCTAACCAAGACTAATCTGATTTGTTGTAATAGTTAAGAATTTATTTAAGTTGAAACTTCAAGAAAATCTGAAAATGAAACCTAATGAACTGGTGAGAAAATTTAGGCCCTGTTTGATAGCAAAATTTTTTTATGGAAGATGGATTTTTTTTTTTTTTTTTTTTTTTTTTTTTTTCACATTTTGGCTTGTTTGATTGCACAAATTTTCTAGGGAATTGGTTTTCCACTTTTGCTTGATATGACCAGCTTTTCTTGATTTTTAAGAAAAATCGATTCCTACCATTTTGGTGATTTTTCGTTTTTTTTTGGGACAATTCAAGCTAATTTTATCCTCAATTGTAATATATATATATATATATATATATATATATATATATATTCATTTAATTGATAATTTTCATGAAAAATAAAGTAAAAAAAAATCAATTTTTTTATTTTTTGCAATCCAAACAAATTATATTCCCAATTATAAGAAATTTTATTTCTTTAATTGACAAATTTCATGAAAAACAAAACCAAACGAACACCATGAGATATAAAATTTTAACATTTTTCAGGTGGAAAATTATGTCAATCAAGAACAATTAATCGACAATTATCTGTAAAATAAATTTTATGCAATTCAATTTCCTAAAATTCATTTTCTTTCCACTCAAATTTCATCTTGCAATCAAACGGACCCTTGCATATATTGTAACTAGGAATTATTTTGTTGCATTGTTGTCATATGTGTAAATATAAGTGTAAATATGTGATATCAGTGTCATGATTAAATATATCCCTCTAACAAACGGCAAATAGAAAACGAAAGCAAAATGGCACAATGGTAAAAACCAAAAAGAGACTAAGCACCTGTTTGGTTTAGTTAAAAATAATTTTTTTAGTAAATTTTGTTATAAATTGATAAAATATATGTTTGAAAATTGATAAAAATTGTTGATTTCGTAGAACGTATGATTGAAAATGAATTTAAAAATTATAAATTTTAGGAAAGGGTAACAGGGACTAAAAGAGAATGTGATTGATTAATGGGAGGATCCGACGCTATTGACTCAATAAGTCAATTGAGTAGACTTTAATGACACCAAAATTATAGAAAAATGTCAGATTTTGTAATGTAATTTGACTTAGGGTTGGGTTGGGGATTGGGTTTGACATACATCCCAGCCTGGAAAAGATTTTCTTCTTTATTTTCTTTTTTCTTTTTAATTTTTGTATTTTTTTGGTATATTAAAAAAATATTAATTTGAATTATTAACTAAAGATATCTTCTTGAAACGGCAGGTCCAAGAAAGTGAGCTTTAGATAAAATTTCGAACTTAATTCTTGATGATATACGATGAATTGCAATTGTGCCATGATATAACTTTTGGGCAAGGTGGTGGTAATACCTTACTTAAGGTTGATATTATAGCTTGATGTCCCAAGTTAGAGTCGATAATGCAGAATTTCCTCGAAGTAGGTAGATATTGTGTTGACCCAACTTGTTTTCGCTTCTGAGCCAAATATGAAATTTGTTCATTGACTTGCAGTGATCAATGTTTCGTCAATCGTGACTTGAGCAAGTAATCCAATGACCTCTTCGACCCGCTTTACTTGCGACCTCGTTATCGGTCCTCCTCTGACAATTAACGGATCTTTAGCAGAACTTGCCTTCATTCCTTGGATCACATAAAATTGGATGAACTTTCATTTTTCTGCGAGTTTTCCTATTTATGTTATAATTTTTTTTTTGGGGTATCTTTTAGTATCTTTAGGACTCTATTTCCGTTTTGACTAGGTTTTCTATGGGTTTCCTATAAATAGAACATATTATTTTACATTGTAAACAACATTGATATTATATTCAATTAAGAAGCAAATTTGTATTCTATTCCTTTGTTCTTCATCGAGCAAATTACTGAACTTATCAAAATTTATTTTTGTGACGTTCAAACAACCGGGTGAGATTCACAAATCTTGTGATTAAAAGGTCGACATATCGTAGGCGATTGTGTTGGTTGCTTGATTGATTATTTTTGTGTCAAATCCAAAACTTTGATTCATTTGACTTTCTTGGGTTCGAATCAATCTCATATAAATTTCGTAACTACAATTGCTACATGGGTTTGCATCATAACTTCTAACGCGTAATAAAATATCATGAAATCTACTATGCTCTATAGGCATACTATAATACTTCTTTTCCCTTTTCCGACAGACTGCTCGAATGGACAGTCTCATTAAGAAAAGTGTGACCTCATCACTTTTTCAGAAAAATGTATGTGTGAACTATCTAATCTGTTTATTTTCAGTTGTCCTGATCTTAAACTGTATATATTGAAGTACCTTATGAGCTACATATGGGTGTGATTTAAAAGATCAATAAGAAAAATGTATGTGTGAAAGACACCTAATTATCTTTGTTAGACAAAGTAGAGTTATTATCCATATGCAAATATATCAAAATCCCAATTTTTGACAATCAATTTAAAATGAAAATAATGTTAATATGTTCCAAGACACATTTTTTTTTCAGTCCGATTAACAAATTGTCAAAATTGGAATGAAAAAACCATAAATCAAATTGAAAATCGAAATTTGACAGGTTTATTGGGAAAACATAAAAAGTCGTTAAAATGTTGGTAAAAGTGAACAATTAATTTTAACCACACAATTCCTAGAACTCATAATTTTTATCTTTTCAATCACAATTTCATCAACATTTGTTAAAATTTGCTAAAATTGTTGTCAAAAACTTTGTCAAACAACCCCTTAAAATTGTCCATTTCATTTTTTTTAACCACCATTCGATTCCATTAGTTGAGTTTTACTTTTGTTTAAGCTTTATTTTTAATTACACGTTCTGATAAATTCATTCACTTATGCACCACTCATTCATTTTTATGTTTATAAATTAAATTATTTTATAAATTCTTCTAAAATATAGCTTCAATATTGAGATTGACAAAGCGTAAAATAATCCCGGGAAAAGTCAATTTACGAATTCAGACTACAATCGGGCCCACGCGGTCATCGTCAACATTACTCTCTCTCTCTCTCTCTCTCTCTCTCTCTCTCTCAAAGCATATGTCTATAAAGAAAGAAAAAAAATTCATAGATAAATGAACAGCATTATCTCCCTCTTAGATACTCCTCACTGTCAATCGGTAGTTGAGTGAATCGACGCAAGTCAGCAACTGACTCTGTCTCTCTTTCCATTCTTTTCCAGCTCATAATCTCTAAACAAAACTCAAAATTAGCTTACAAATTACTGTCTTCATTTTTCTGCTGGATCTGTGAATTGAATTCCCAATTGTGTAAGTAAATCTTTGACAAAAGCATGGTGTTTTTAAAGCTGCTGCAGCCCAGTTCGAGTCCTGTATCACTCTCAAATGCTTCCACTTACTGCAGTTTCAACATTACAGCAAACTCAGGTTTCGCCTCTCGAATTCAGCATTCTTGACAAAATCCATATAAAACTCAGAAAATTTCAAAATAGAGGAAAAAACTTTCTGGGATTCTCAGAATGTTTCGAGGTGATTTTGGGTTTCTCTTTGTTTTGCCCTTCTAATATGTTTTATTTATTTATTTAAGAATTAGCTAAGATTGAAGTACAAAATGTTAAATAGCAGATCTGAGTGGTGGTATGTTTGTACATTTTGCAGAGGCTGTTGAATTTTGTTTTCTTTTGCAGAAAATTCTGTGCACATATTTATTTTTTTGTTGAACAAGATTGCACTGATGGATATTTTGCATCCTAGTGAATACTAATTGATGCAAGTTTAAGGTTCTTAGTTACACTGAAATAATATGTGAATCGGGTGAAGTTTTAAGAGCTTCTCAACTACCCAAAATCCCATTTTTACTTTACCATTCCCATGAAAATGTTATCTTGGATTCTGATATATTAATTTTTAAAATTCCTACTCATTTAGCATCTGGCGTCCAATTAAGAGTTGATTTTTTTTTTTTTTTAATGGTAAGTAAAGAAGATTTTGGGCTAATTAATTAAACCTCAGAATATTTTTTATGTCAAGGAAATTAAGATTTTGGGCTAAAAATATGTATAATTATTAAGTCCGAGCTGTATGCTATGCTGGCTGCAACTTTTAATCCACTTACTTGTAAAATAAGCATTTTTGATTACTATACTGTGCTTGAAGATTATAGAGTAAGGTTCCATGCCTTTGCACTTTCCTTCAGAAAGATGCATATTTTGTATTTTTTTTTTTTTTAAATTCTGTTTCCTTGTTAGCTGTTTCCAAATAATGGCTGTCAAGGGTCAATAATGTGCTCTGTTTTTTGTGTTGAAGGAGTAGAGAAGACTTGATTTATAAGATTTATTCATTTATATATTTCAATTTTCACATTCTTTGTGGTTGACCATTAAAAATCCTTTTTCCAGCTCTAGTGAGCTATTGTTAATTGCCTAATTGCACTTTTCAATTAATAATCATTTTGAATTCCTTAAAATGAATTATTGGCCGCCGTGGAAAATGCATATGTTTTGATTGGAAGAAAAATATCTGAGTGCCACTTTAAAGGAGAAATATGATTTTGTTGTTGGTAATAATCTGATATAGTCTCCTTTTTTTCCCTGGCATTTTTTATGTATAAATTGAAAGAGAGGTATAGATGTTTCCCATTTGAAACCAAAAGCTTATGAAATCTGCTGTTCAGTTCAAAATAGCAATAAAATTGATTTATCATATTTTTTTTTTTTGGTATTTATGGTTTCTCTTGTACCAACATCCATTTCCGATTTATCGTCTTCGAATTTCATAACATTTTGCTTTCAAATTTTGATGAGATTTTCAGTTCTACAACCAATTTATTTAATTATTTTTTGTAACTTGATCTTAGTACCTGCAGAAAATTTTCCTTCTAATTTTTGCCTTCTGTGAGTGGTCACTGTTACTTAATACTCAAATTAATACTCCATTTCTTACCTTGTTTTTATTATCATCTTTTGGTGCCTCATTTTGTGTTTGGATAATCTAACCATGTATTATTGTCTCTGTAATTCCATCAGAAGAACTGCGGTACCTGCAGCAATTTTATGTTCGTGTCCCTGTGGATTGCCTAATAAAACTCTGCTCTATCAATATATTTCTTCTTTTCTTCTTCATCGCTGTGAGTCTTTTTCCTCTGGCTCTTGGTGACTTGAACTCGGATAAACAAGCCCTTCTAGCATTTGCCGCTGCCGTGCCACATGGTAGGAGACTCAACTGGAATCCTGATATGCCGGTCTGCAATTCTTGGATCGGAGTCAGTTGTACACCGGATGTTAACAATGTGATTTATCTGCGGCTTCCTGGCATTGGACTTAAGGGTCCAATTCCAGCTAACACCCTAGGAAAGTTGGATGCTCTGAGGACTCTCAGTCTTCGTTCCAATCTCCTTAGTGGTAATTTGCCTCCTGATATTCTTTCACTTCCTTCTCTCCGTTACCTCTTCCTCCAACGTAATAACTTCTCCGGTGATATTCCAACTATCTTTTCCTCTCGGCTTACTATCTTGGACTTATCATTCAATTTATTTCAGGGAAAAATTCCCCAAACAATTCAGAATTTGACTCAACTTACTGCTTTAAGCCTTCAGAACAATTCTCTTTCTGGATCAATTCCCAATCTAGCTCCGCAGCTCAAACGTTTGAACCTAAGCAACAACCATCTTAATGGCTCTATTCCTTCATCTCTACAGAAGTTCCCAAATTCTTCATTCATTGGAAATTCCTTATGTGGGCCACCACTAGATTCTTGTTCACCTTCTCTTCCGCCTGCTCCTTCTCCGAGTATTTCTCCACCTCCCTCAAATGCCCCTCAGAAGCGAAGTTCTAAGAAAAAACTCGCTTTGGGGGCTATTATTGCCATTGCAGTTGGAGGGGCTGTAGTGCTATTTCTTATAGCACTAGTTTTATTCCTGTGCTACTTTAAGAGAAAGCAAAGTGATGACAGTCCAGTGCCAAAAGTTAAGCCTTCTGGTGGTGGGAGTCGAGAGAAGTCAAGCGAAGAATTTGGCAGCGGGGTGCAAGAACCCGAGAAGAACAAGTTGGCCTTCTTCGAAGGCAGTTCTTACAACTTCGATCTCGAGGACTTGTTACGGGCCTCTGCTGAAGTTCTTGGAAAGGGTAGTTTCGGGACAGCATACAAAGCAGTCTTGGAGGAGTCGACAACAGTGGTCGTGAAAAGATTGAAAGAAGTAATTGTTGGGAAGAAGGACTTCGAACAGCAGATGGAAATAATTGGGAGAGTGAGACAGCATCCCAATGTTGTACCTTTACGAGCTTATTACTACTCCAAGGACGAGAAGCTCTTAGTCTATGATTATTTTTCAAATGGCAGCTTGGCAACTGTGTTGCACGGTATGCAATTTCCTCCCTCTCGTTCCTTTCCTTTCTTCTGCCTTTCTTGCTTTTTCTTGCTTTTCAGTTAGCATGTTGGTTACTCTTGAAGATGAGAGTTTTCGTTAGTGATTACTTCGAAATTAAACAGTCGAACATAAATAATGACCAGTCAATAAATTTCACAAACGAATAGAGAAACTGAAAAAAAATGCGAAGTGGATAACAAGTAGAGAAATCACAGGAAGACGATGGTGAAACTGTTGATTATCTTCAATGCAGCATAACTTTGATGGTCGTAGGTAAAAACTAAAAATAAAGACGTCTTACCTTACTCCTGTGAGAGAATCTTAATTCACAAGGCAATTGTATTTTAGAAATAATTTCTCTGCAGTGTAATATTAGAGCATATTAAATCTTCGGCTGGACGAGAATCTTTCATCAATAGAATTCAGTAAATGGTCTTTTCGAACTCAGAAGCAAGGAAACTTATATGTCATCCATTTTCGTATGTCGTGTTTTGGCTTCTTGCTCTACTCTGTGGACAGAATAATGAACTTTTTTCACTTATATTTGCTCAATTTCGATTTAACAGGATACAAGACCGCCGGAAGAACACCTCTAGATTGGGGAACAAGAGTCAAAATATCCCTAGGAGCAGCAAGGGGCATTGCTCATATCCATTCTGTGGGTGGTGCTAAATTTACTCATGGAAACATCAAGTCGTCCAATGTCCTCTTGAATCAAGATCTAGAAGGTTGTGTATCTGATCTAGGGTTAGCCCCTCTCATGAACTCTCCTGCCATGTCATCTCGACAGGCAGGATACCGTGCTCCCGAGGTAATTGAAACTCGGAAACACACTCACAAATCAGATGTGTATAGCTTTGGAGTCGTGCTACTTGAAATGCTTACAGGAAAACAACCGATTCAGTCACCGGGACGAGATGATATCGTGGATCTCCCGAGGTGGGTTCAGTCGGTTGTCAGGGAAGAATGGACGGCCGAAGTTTTCGATGTTGAGTTAATGAGGTTCCAAAACATTGAAGAAGAGATGGTGCAGATGCTGCAAATTGCCATGGCGTGTGTTGCAACGGTACCGGACATGCGACCAAACATGGACGAAGTCATTAGAATGATCGAAGAGGTTCGGCTATCGGACTCGGAGAATCGACCATCTTCGGAAGAGAATAAATCCAAGGACTCCAATGTGCAGACTCCTTGATTCTTTTCAAATCATTATTTACTTATTTCTACCTTGATTTTTATTTTCTATATCCTTTTCAAATTCTGAAAGTCATCTGATACAAAAACCCTGTTTGATCATGCATGCATATGCTTGTATGGCTAGTGACAGTGTGAATTTGTCCAGTTGTGTGAGTTTTTTTTTTTTTTTTTTTTAATTTATTGTTTTATTTAGTTTTAATCTAGTAAGAGCTAAATTTCAATAGAGTAAAGTTTAACTTCGGGATAATTAGCACAAAACATTCTTACATTTTAATGATATTGTGCAAAATGTTCTTACTTTTTAATGTTAATGTTATTTAATTATTATTATTATTTAAATAGGAGTGTATATTTTTCATTTTACATAAGAAATTGAATGAAAATGATGATTTTCGCAATAAAAGATGAAGGTAGAGGTAAAAATGTCAAAAAATGAAATGAAGGGACATTTTGCACAATAATGTTGAAAGATAAGGACGTTTTGTGCTAATTTCCTTTTAACTTCATGTACATAACAAATATTAATGATATGGTAAAATTATCTAGCCATGTAATCACGAATTGATAAGAATTTTGTACTAAATTCAAGACTTATTTTCGGAATTGAGTTCAATAATTTAAATGAATAATTTTTAAAGGATGAAGACGTTGAGCTGATTATCCTATTCAAAAGAAGTTAGTGTGTTTGATTGTAAACATAGAATTTACCTAAAAAGAAAATAGATTTTAGACAATCGAATTAACTAGAAATTATTTGCATGAAAATTGTCAAATAAATGTGTTTGATTGATTTTATTTTCAACTTAGAAAATGTTATACTTGTCCATTTTTTATTGGTAGGTATATGAAAGAGTGGGTAAATAAAGAAAGAGAAAGTGAATTACCTGAAAAATAAAAATTCACCTCTCCTAAAAAAATATTTTCCCTATTTTCAAAGAAAATATGGTCACGTGACAAAAGTAAAAAAATAATTTTCATGAAAAAAAATATCATTCAAACAGTACAAAAATAAGAATTTTAGTGAAAAAATAATAATATTTTCAATGAAAAATATTGACAACCAAACGTACTCTTAGTTCTAGTTTGAGTTTCAATTTTTTAAATTCATTTTCACAACTCATTTTTAATTATATATTCTCTTAATAATATAATTTTGTACATAATTATTATTTTTAAATTTATAATCACACATTTTTCAAAAAATTACCTTTTTTTTTCTCTTTACAAAATCTATTATGAAGAAAGGGTTCAAATGGGATGAAAAGTTGATAAAATGCGTGGATTCTATAAAATATGTGATTGAAAATGAGTTTGAAAAAAAAAAAAATTTAAAAAATGAAGGTGAAACGGGGTCTAAGTTTGTACTCTTATGCATTATTTCAAAGAGTAAACCCCTGTTTGGTAGTCATTTTTTGGGGAGAAAATGTATTTTTAAATAGTTAATTGATGGGAATGTGTGGTTAAAAATTAAGGAAAAGTTTTAGGTTTGCATGTAATATTATTTTATTGAAAAATGTGTTGTTGAAAAAAAAAAAATACATTTTAAAAAAAATGGCCACCAAACAGGAGCTAAAGCTATTTGTAATTTTGTATGTATAGAATATCTATACATATAGTTTGACAAATGCACGAATGGATTTAAAATGTAAAAAGAATAAAGCTAATTTGACATTCATTTTTGACATCTTCATTGACATTTCATTGTGTGTAAAAAATCTGACCATATATTTGAATAAATGGTCAAATTGTCTGTCACTTTCCAAAAGCTTCTTCCACTTTGTGGGGAGTATATAGAAGTCGGATTTGGCTCACGGGGAATTCTGAAACCATTTGATCCTTCACCCATTCCAATATAAAAGATTACTGTAATAGTGCAAAAAGAAGACTCAGCTCCAAATTGTTCAAGAAAATTGACATTGAGTCTCTGCATGATGTCAACCAAAATGTTAAGAATAATGACATTCAACCCGCACGGATGACATCCCCGATGACGCGCCCTTACAAAGGATACGTGGGTCTCGCGTGAATTTAAAAATGTCACCCCCTATGTGTGAGTGTTCGATCATTTCCTATATCAATCATTATGTTCGTGTAACAAAATCCAAATGTTAACATAGATATCAGTATAGCAAAACTGATCATAAAAATTCTAATAGTAGAACTCTATTCATTCTAGAAATAGATATCTCGAATATCTAAAAAGGTTGAAGGGAATCAGAACGCCACGTCCGTTTTAAGGGGACAATGTATAAAAGAAAATGATATTTGTAGAGCACTTAGTGCTGTACAAATTTACAGTCCCCTCATATGAGGGGATCCCATCTATCGAGCCTTTATACATGAACCTTGCTTGCTGTACACTTTTACGTACAACAAGAATTATAACCCCCTCACATGAGGGGGTCCCACATCGAGCCTTTATACATGAACCTTGTTTGCTGTACACTTTTGTGTACCGCAAGAGTTACAGCACCCTCATATGAGAGATCCCACAATCAACATGAGACCCCCTCATGTGAGAGTGCTGTAACTCTTGCGGTACACAAAAGTGTATAACAAGCCATGTTCATGTATAAAGGCTCGATAGCGTTCATCGTACGCCAATTTTATATTTTACGCCTCAAAACAAAGATTCTAGAATAGGTTGTGGATCCCACAGAAGATTCCTACTTGAAAACTCATTTACTATTTAAATACGCACGTCAATTTTATCCATCACAACTCCTGCTCCGCTTCCTTAGGAATCGCCCAAATTCCTGCAATCTATATAACAAAACTTCTCTGGATTTCATAGGTAACTTACCTTTTTTAATGCCTTTACGTGTTTCAACTGGTGGAGAAATGAATCCTGGGTTTAATTCGTTTTGTTCTAGTTATATTAGATCTTGGAATTTATGCTGTGATTTTTATGGTTGTGGGCTTTTTTAATTTAGTGATTTGGCTAACTTTATTTGGGTCTGTTAAAAAGGGTTAATTTATGGGGTCGAAACGGATATTGAAGGAACTCAAGGATTTGCGGAAGGATCCTCCTACATCTTGCAGTGCTGGTATACATTTCATCTTTTATGTGCTTAAAGTGGATTATTTTTATTATTATTTTTTTGTCAATGATACCGTAGCATTATAACATGCTGAAAAGATATTCGATGGAATTTATAGTTAGGTGCTTATTTGTTATTCTTTTTGACTCTATGATGGAAGTTTTCATTTTTTACTGAGATATTGCTTTGCTTACTGTTAAAGTTTCCAAGAACTAAGTATTGAATATAGAGACCCTTGATTTGTTCTAAGTTTTGCATTGGGTGATTATGAATTAATTAGTTTTGCTACATATGTCTTGCATAGAGTTTGGTAAAGAAATTAAATACTGATGCAACTTATACTTGTAATTGGAGCTTCCATGTGCATGAGATGGTGACACTACACTAAATTTCAACTTTGAGGAGAATCAAGCAATTGAACTGAAATTTAACGTAATGTTGCGTTGCAATTTCATTTGCACACTGTTGTCGTCATCTTTGATGCTTGTTGCTTTTTTAATATCGCAAGTGTACGATATCGCACAAGTAATATAATGGACATTTGAGTCCGGATTATCATTCCTATGAGGACTATACCTTAGCAAATCTAATTTCTATCTAACTACTATTCGACAAAGTAAAAAAAAAAATTGTATGTTTTGATTTTTAAGTTAAAAGCGTAAAAATATGTGGATGCACACAAAGATTGGTTTAGAGATTAAATAATGAATAGATATTAGGGTACAATAATTTCACATATTGATCACATTTACATTATAAATCAAGATTCATATCTAATGTAGTGTTCGGTCAAATTCTCCTATTGTATTCAATTTACCCCTCTTGAGTTCTCATTGAACCTATTTAACTAATTCAATTCCATATCTCCATGTGAATCAATATATGTAATCTCTACATGTTATACCAATTTACCGGATTTTACTATAAGGTCTAAATTCTAAACACACCTCTTGATTCGTAAAGGATTCACAAAATCATCAAATTAGTGATGATTAAGAAATTCAATGCATTAAACTCATAGTAAAATCAAGACATAAACGAATAAAGCACAAGAATGTTAAATAAACGACGTAAAGGGTCTCAAATAGGTTACATTATTCACCTTAACAAGAATTTTAGTTATTCATAATAGTGGAGGAAAAACAAATCACAATAGTGGATGAATCTTGCACCAAGTTCTTCTTCTCGTTCCAAATCTTGATTTTAAACCCTCGAATTGTTGTTTTTCTCCACTTGAATTTACTTTTTAATTCTCAAGTTGTGTACTCCTCCTCTCAATGTGTGGAATCCCTTTCAAAAGTGTGGAAAATTGTATTTATAGTTGCCCTTCACGTTTGTGTCAAAAGTAGGATTTTTATGGGTTTCAAAAAGGACCAAATCTTGCAATAGTTGCAATTACAGGTGGCGTCGCAGCCCTTGGGATGCGGCGCTGCAGCGCCGGGTGGGTAGCGCCACGGCGCCACTTCTCTGTCTCATTTAAATGGCGTTTGGCGTCGCCACTCGTCCAATCTACATTGTACTTTGCCTCTTTTGTCCTTTTGTCTATTGTCCATAATTTCTTTTCAATCTATGCCAATAGCTTTATTTGATGAATTTTTGTGTCATTCACCATCTCAACAATCCTATAAAACAACACTAATAAACACATAAAAAAAGTTCAATACTCACAAAATCTAGCTTACAATCAAGTTAAAAAGGACATAAACTCACGTGTAAAATACATTCGTCAATGCTAAATGTGCCCTAGATTTGGCAGTGGGTGCATTCAGTGCATATTCCATCTTCAGTGCCCTATTGTTTTTCATGTTCATTATATATACCCATGTAATTGTGTGCACCTATGCCTATATTCTCTGCCTTTGGCTCAGCCTCCCTTAACGGGGTATAAGTTCACAACTTCAATTATTTCGTCATCTCTTTCTAATATGAATTTTCAAATTGGACATTTAACTGTACTATCTTTAATGGAGCTTTTTCCTCAACGTTACTTGTGTTCTCGTGGCTGAAAGCCTCTGACTTTTCACGGCTTAACATTTTTCTGTACTTTACTTTATAGTTTGATATATGACGAGCTGAACTTTGATTTTCAAATTTGTTCTTAAATTAAGAGAAAGAAAGAGAATATTCGAATGACACCAGTACTATTATGCTATGGTTCGGGGCTTTTGCAAGTCTATTGATAGGGATTAGTCGTTCATTAATTCATTATGCAATCTTGCTCCTATTGGTGGCGCATTTCTAATTTACATGTGTTGTTTAGTTGTTCTAGAATGCTCAGTTTGATTGCTTGTCTGTTGGAGTGAACTTTTGGATTTTCATTTTTAGGTCTGTGATAGTTATATTGTATAAATTTGCTTTAGCAGTTGTATTCAATCTAAATTTGCTGATATCTAATGCAGGTCCTGTAGCAGAAGATATGTTCCACTGGCAAGCAACGATTATGGGGCCTTCTGATAGCCCTTATTCTGGAGGTGTATTTTTGGTTTCCATTCATTTTCCTTCCGATTACCCTTTTAAGCCTCCAAAGGTATGCTTGTATCCTGTACATTGGTGTATTGTTACATTCCCGTCTTTGATTCTTCTATTGACCTGGGACTCTGATAGTCAAAAGCAGACAGCATCGATAATCATTCTTTTCTTTTGCTGGTAGTTCTTTTTTCTGCTGTGTCTTGCAAAATGATTTCCTAAAAGTTCATCTTCTTTTCCCCAAAAGTTCTTTCGGTAGCTGCCTTCGGTAGATGTTGAGCACATGAACTGTATGTTTGTCTCCATTGTTAAACTATATGAATGTCATCGGTAATCACTCAGGACAGAACACGAGATTTTTTATTCATTGTCTTGTTAAAAGGAGTTTGTTTTTCTTTATCCTTGGAGACTTTGTGATTCTTCCTGATAGTTATTGGTTTCCATGGAGATTATGTTGAGGAATTCGGTGAATCCAGCTAGTTGATTTTTTCATTGTTTCAGGTTGCATTTAGGACAAAAGTCTTCCACCCCAACATCAATAGCAATGGAAGCATTTGCCTTGATGTTCTGAAAGAACAGTGGAGCCCAGCATTGACCATCTCTAAGGTAATAAGTTATTTTTTTCTGTTATACCTAATGAGATGACATCATTTAGCCCTTGTTTGAGTCCCATTTTTTTCATCAAAATACATTCTTCAACAGTAATTTTACTCCACTTCAACCACACATTCTTCAATAAAATAATATTACACGCAAATCCAAACTTTTCTTTAGTTTTTAGCCACACATTTCCCATCAATACACTATTCAAAAATGCATTTTTTTGACAAGAATGGGGCTCGAACAAGGGCTTAATGAATTGTGGTCTTACATCATACTTGGTTTCAATTAACTTTCATCTATATGTTTTCCCACTTGATATGACATACAAGCCTATGTTTTTGAGGTCCTATCTGTGATTGGTCCTGCAGTGTTGTGCACTGGCTTGATCATTTAGCTATGTAGCAGTCTGCAATGTGTGCTCATAATTGATATGATTAGTGTTTGGTCTGTTGTTCAATATATTGCTTTTTCCATGAGACCCGAATACTGCACTTACTGGAGTGGTGGAAATTTTATTATATTTTAGGTGCCTCTCACTGGGTGTATTGTTCTTAGACCTTAAATGCTCGACTCCTGAAACTTGAGCATTTGACTGTTCTGCTGCTTTTTTTAATTTAAAAACCTGAAGAAATATGCCATATTTATGATCACATAGTCGAGTCTCGACTCTAGAGAATTTTTAAATTATATATTTAGGTAACAAAAATTTACAGATCCAATCTAAATAGAACCTTAATGGTGATTAATGAGATGGAGGAGGTACTATCAAGTCGATTTTTCATTTCCAGTTTGATATTTTTCCAGTTGTTACAAACCACTAAGGGTGTGTTTGATAGGGTTTTATTTTCCCAGGAAGTTGGAATCGAATTCCAACTTCCACTTTTGCGCTGTTTGATAGCCTTTTTTTCCATGGAATTGGTTTCCACCCAATTCCAAGGTACAACCACTTGAAGCGTGATTCCGTGGAATTCAATGACTTGCTATATAGGTGGGAATTGGTTTCCACCTTTTTTTTTATTTTTTAAGCAATAGAAACAAATTTTAAGATAAAGTGTAAAAAAATTTATCCATTTAATTGACAAATTCCATACAAAACAAAGTCAAACGTAAAAATAAAAAATAAAAATTTATTTATTTATTTTTTATTTATTTTTGGCAATCTAAACATAGTTTGTCCCCAATGGTAAAAAAAATTTATCTATTTAATTGACAATTTGCATGAAAAACAAAGTCAAACGTATTATAATAGAAAATGTGAAAAATTATACCAATCAAACACCTTTAATTCAATTCCCGGTAAAACAATTCCAAGCAATTCAATTCCTTTCTACCCATTTTCTACCCTTACAATCAAACGGACCAGGTTAAGTGGTTGGCTTCAGCTGGCATCTCCTTTTTGGGATGAAGTAAAGCTGAATGCAGTAGGACACTGATATTGACACTGAATCAATAGTCAATTTACTAGTAAGCACTCAAAACATGAAGAAAAATGTTGTTATCATTCTAGATAATTAGTTTTGGTGGGATTTGAACCTCGTCCTTGTAGTCCCAGGACTGCTTGAAGTTAGGCCTTATTGGAACAATGTACCTATGTGAAGATGATGCAGAACGAGAAAGATATAGTAGAAGAGAAAAAGGGCAAAGAGAAGAGAGAGAAGAAGATGGAAAAAGAGAGGAGAGGAGAGAGTAATGGGAGAGAGAACAAAGAATTTGAGAAGAGGAAAATTCTCAATAGTTGTAATTCTAGTTCAATATCAACGTTCTCATCTCAAAGTTCTCTACAAACTATAACCTAGTTCCCTTGTCTACTTTTAAAGAAGGCAACTACATTTTTACCAACCACAGCAAACTATCCTAAAACCAAATTAATTTTATCAAAAAGAATGAAATCTACAAATCTAAGTGAGATATATTCTAATTTCCATCAGAATGGGCCATGTTATCAATTCATCATGAGGATCTTCTGCATAATTTTCTCGGTTCCTAGGGTTCTGCTAATTTTAGTTGTTGAGAGAGGGACATGCACCTTATTGTTGGTTTTCAAACGCTACTTGGGTTTTCAGTGGTGGTTTAATATATTTGATATCCAATGAAGCTAGTTTGACCCCCATTTTAAGGGAAAAATGTATTTTGAAATAGTAATTGTTTGGAGAATGTGTGGTTAAAAAAAGAATGAAAAATTTTGGGTTTACGTGACAATTATTTAATGGGAGAATGTGTGGTTGAAAATGAGTTTTGAAAAAATGGAGCCCAAACATATACGTGTATATTTTGTTAGCATCACTATTTTCAAGTTCTAAGTATCCTTACGTTGCCCATCCTGTTTCTGTTCTCTCAGTTGCCCTTTATCTAATGATTCTTAAATCGATTTGTATCCATAAAAATTGGTGTCAGGTCCTGTTGTCCATCTGTTCGTTGTTGACGGACCCAAATCCCGATGATCCTCTTGTGCCGGAAATAGCTCACATGTACAAGACATACCGTGCAAAATATGAGGCCACTGCCCGCAGTGGACACAGAAGTATGCCATGGGATGACGTTAAAACATTACCTGACAAGCATGAGCAACTTTGTAGATGGTGTCTTCCATTATGCTTTGGGCTGGGCTAAAAAATATTGTTTGTAAGTTTTTTTTGTTAAATTTTCTTCCTTTCATCGAGGCTGGCAATCAACTTCCCTCAATTTGTGAACTGATATTTCAGGCATTGATTTTTCTATCAGTTCATTTTTAATTCTTCCACAAATTTCATTATCTAATTGGCAAGAAGAACAGCTCCATGTGTAGAACAGCAGCTCCCTTGTGTCATTTTTTCCCGATCAGTTCATTTTTTTATTTTTCTACAAACTTTGTCTAGTTAATTCTCAAGAAACACAGTCATCATAGAACACAACCACACTCCATGCAGTGTCAAATAGAATTAGACAGTATGATGAACAAGATTTTAAGTTTCTATTGCAATGCATTTCTACCAGCATTGACTACCCTTTTTGGGAGCAAAAATAGGACCACTAGCTAATCTTCATTGACTACCGTTTTTGGGAGCAAGTTGATTCTCAAGTTTATGCATTATTGTTCCTTAAGGGAAATTTATTTTCATTAATAGAAATTATCATAGGAAGATGGGAAATTTATTATTCTCTGTCATTTTATATGTTATCATATGGGTAAATTTTATTCAAAATTAACTATATTTTCATTACAGTTCAATAAAGTAAGTACACTTCAATTTTGTTCAATTGACTAACTATGCTTTATTTGATTTCAAATCGATAATTTCATATAATTTCGTCACTTTGACCAACAATATTTAATGATGTAGCGATCAATAAATTATGTATGTAATTTATTTTCGTAAAGTTGTACTTATTTCGTTTGAGCATCTAATGATGATATGTGATAGTCATCATTTATTGATTATAATGTCATGAATTATTGTTTGTTGAATAAACAAAATCACCTTAAAATTATGTGTAGTTATTTGATTGCAATTATATTAACGTATAGTTATTCGATTGAATAAAATTGAAGTATAATAATCTGAGCGACATAGAGTGAAAGTATAGTTACTACAAATGAATATTCGTTCTAGATTGTGTCAAATATTAAACGCTTATCAATGGTAAGAACATTAACTGATTTCAACGAGAATTGTTACTAACTTTCGACTATAGATTTTCCCAAAAAATTGTCAGTAGGTTTTCCGATTTGCCTGGAAAAAGATCTCAACATGCAAGAACGTACATACAATTTTACATAACAAATTCTTAAATTAAGAAGATAGAATTATAAAACTGGTTCATAAAATTACAAGTTGGGTTTTAAATTATTATTCTTCCTTCGATTACATTTCTTATATAAGACATATCACATACATATTCCGTCAGGGGAATGATTTCCCTCTAAATCTTCATGGCGTCAAATCAGAGAGAGAGAGAGAGAGAGAGATCATGCTGCATATCTATAAATATGCAATCAGCAGCAAAGCTGAAGCTGATAGTGCCATGAAAAATGGAGCTGAATTTATGAGTAATGCTATGTAGTTTCGCTGGGGTTGCAACCCCAGTCTAGGTGGCGTTAAGATGATAGGTTGAATGGAAGGTGAATTAAATAAGTTATTTATTTTCACATTCCATTCAACCTATCATCTAGTGCCACTTACACTGGGGTTGTAATCCTAATGGGGCTAAATTGCATTACTCTGAATTTATTCTGGATCCACTGGACTGATATAAGCTTATTCCATTAAAACCTACACCTATATATATAGTAAGATGGATACATAATATTTGACACATGGAATAATCTTCTTGGCCAGGGTTAAATCCAGGTCAAGAAACAGGGAGCCTATGAGCAACATCGCTATTGGCGCCAAACGCCCCTCCAATAGGTGTGGCGCCCTATTTCTTGGCCTGGTTTTAAGCCTGGCCATATAGCAGGCTTCTCGACACATAGTATTGAACAATAGGAATTCGACATAAAAAGTTGATTTGAAGTAAAAGTGACACAGTATGTTACTTTTCAATCATACTTCGCCTTTCAAGAAGCGAAAAGAAAGACCCAAATTTTCCTTTGTGAAATGTACCCTACATTTTTTTATTAAAAGGGTACACAGTAAGTCGACCGAGTCCAACTCAATTTTACACCACTAGACGCAACACAAGTTGATACCTTAATTACTAAACAAGATCTCCTCGATTTTTCTATAAAATGTGCCAAGTTGTCAAAAATATATGTCATACCTTGAGATGTATTGCAGCCAATGTTGATGGTATCATTGAGATTTTGGATCGTGGCCTTGTTTCCAAACCAAAAGTCCTTTTTCACATAGTTAATGCATTTAAGAACTGCCCTAATGTGATCTGCGCACCCTTCCTTGCAGAATGAAGCCCCATCTTTGCGGGTTACGTTCAGCCAACCCGACGTGTTTAGTGTATATTTCGTGCAATCTTTCGATGCCTATAAGAATCCAAAATGTCAATATGCCTTCGTGTTATAAAAGGGGTGTCAGTGCTTAAGAATCTGTAATTGTTTAAAATAGACACCTATGGAAAATAGAAACCCGTAATTTTGGCTTAAGATCTCATTTAACGGAGTTTTTGACTTCTTGTAGAAGAGTTTTTGCTATCTTAAACCAGCTTTCTCTAAAAATTCATTTAACCAGAATAACCACTTTCATAAAATTATCTAAATATGTTCAAAAGCAACTTTTTAGTTGTCTCAGAAACAATTTTTGACTTTTCAAAAAAAATTGCCAAACAAGGCCTAAAGGGGTTAATGGTCCGTCTCTATATTCAGCGACAGAAACGTAAAATTCATCACAAAATATCAATAAAATTTCATTTTAGTGTTATTATTATATAATTTATTCATATATATAATATAATAGAGAAGAAAATAAGTTACATTTTGGAGGCAGTAGTATGCACTTCTCCAAGCCTGGATTGGGCTTAAATTCACATTCGTCATCGTATAAATATTTTATGGACAGAATATGTGATTGAAAATGAATTTGAAAAAAATGAGGACCAAACAAAGACTAAATGAAATTGACTTTATGGTAGACCTGAATACTCAAATGTGATCATAGGCCAAGAAGTTGAAAGAAGCAATTAGTTAATCAAATTTTAAGGTTGATGTTCTGAAAATTGAGCCACCAAAATTGTGGAGGTACGTTAATGGTTTGAACTACTCCTCTTAGTAAAACCAACACTTTAAGATTGAATCTCGAGTCGCTATTTCAAAAACAAAAATGAAATGCAACAAACCTAGTATTCTTAAAATTGAAACATAAGAGCTATAGACATGTCATTATTTTACGATACTTACTCGTCGAATGTTAAAGAACAAAAATGGAAGAAGGAAATTACTCTCTGCTTTGGCACACGAAAGAAGAATGCATAAACTCAGAATTTGCAAGAGGAAGCCATAGCCATAGCCGAAGCCAAAACTCCGTCTATGATTCTCCATAGCTCCACGTCGATAAAACGAGCAAGCTACACATAGTCAATAAATACTATGTGAGAAGCAATGAGATGGCTGGAAGGTGCAAGAACAACACCTTGTACAAAATCTAGGAACTAATCTTAACAATATGTAGTGGGATTCTAAGAATACATAGAAACTTGACAAGAACAAGAACTATGTGATGAAAGAAATGTAATAATACAAGCTGTCTTTATTGTTTCATCATTTTCATGGCTTGAGAGAAGTGACAATAATTTGTTAGGAACCATGATTAGATGAAATCAATCTGACCAATTTGTATGTAGTCTTTTCCTATTTTGCCACTGATAAGAGTCTCATTTTTTAAAATTCATTTTCAATCACACGTTTTCTCAATAAAATAATTTTACATATAAATTAGAAATTATTCTTTATTTTTTAACGATACATTCTCTAAAAATTATTTTTTTACAAAATCTATTCTTAAAAAATGGAGCTCAAACAAGGAATTTATTATATGTGACAAGCAAAATACAAAGTTTCATCATACAAATTACAGTATGTATATGCTTTGTTGAAGACGAGATTTAAAATGATATACACGTCGATCTATATATTCAACATTTTATCAAATCGGGCAACTATTCAAGTATTCTTGTTATCTATTTAATGAAATTGTGAACGCATAAGGTGCCCTCTCTAAAAGTTTAAACTTTTAGATTAAGTTAAGACGAAGGATTCAATTAGTCAAAATGGACTCAACAGTTTGGACTTTGGATGACGGACACATGTGAAGTGATTAATGAAATGAAACAAGATTTGTGATCAAATGAGAACATGCTTATAATAAGGGGAATTTTAAAAAATGTCACTGTTTTTGAAAATACACAAAAAAAATTCATTGACACTAGATTTGTTAAAAAATGTCACTTTTTTGGTGTAAAATGTCAAAATTACCCTTAGGCTCACATTTATAGGAGCATTTAATGCCCATTAATGCTATGATGTGATAATTTAATTTTTAAATACTTTACATGTCATTTATTAAATGTGATTTGACTAGATAAAAAATTGCACAAAAATTGATAAATTTAAATACCCTACATGTCCTTTATTAAATATGATTTGACAAGATAAAAAATTGCACAAAATATTAGTTAATAATTCGCGGGTTACGTTCAGCCAACCCGACGTGTTTAGTGTATATTTCGCGCAATCTTTCGATGCCTATAATCAAAAGGAAAAGTAAATTTCAATTTTTAACTAAGAAAATAAGGGAAAGTAAATTTCAATTTTTAACTAAGAAAATAAGGGAAATTCGTCTCCATATAATCAATATGTACTCATTGTTTTTCTATCGGATTTTGGCCATTATGCCTTCGTGTTATAAAAGGTGTGTCAGTGCTTAAGAATCTGTAATTGTTTAAAATAGACACCTATGAAAAATAGAAACCCGTAATTTTGGCTTAAGATCTCATTTAACGGAGTATTTTACTTCTTGTAAAAGAGTTTTTGTTATCTTAAACCAGTTTTCTCTAAAAATTCGTTTAACCAGAATTACCACTTTCATAAAATTATCTAAATATGTTCAAAAATAACCTTTTAGTCGTCTCAGAAACAATTTTTGACTTTTCAAAAAATTTGCCAAAAGGGGTTAATCGTCCGTCTCTATATTCAGCGACAGAAACGTAAAATTCATCACAAAGTATCAATAAAATTTCATTTTAGTGTTATTATTACATAATTTATTCTTATATATATAATATAATAGAGAAGAAAATAAGTTACATTTTGGAGGCAGTAGTATGCACTTCTCCAAGCCTGGATTGGGCTTAAATTCACATTCGCCATTGGACATGTTGTATCTCCATGCAGCAAATATTTCGAGTCAGTTAACTAAAGGCAGCATTAAGGCATTCTGGGGAAATACTTTTCGTCATCGTATAAAATATTTTATGGACAGAATATGCGATTGAAAATGAATTTGAAAAAAATGAGGACCAAACAAAGACTAAATGAATTTGACTTTATGGTAGAACCCGAATACTCAAATGTGATCATAGGCCAAGAAGTTGAAAGAAGCAATTAGTTAATCAAATTTTAAGATTGACGTTCTGAAAATTGAGTCACCAAAATTGTGGAGGTACGTTAATGGTTTGAACTACTCCTCTTAATAAAACCAACACTTTAAGATTGAATCTCGAGTCGCTATTTCAAAAACAAAACTGAAATGCAACAAACCTAGTATTCTTAAAATTGAAACATAAGAGCTATAGACATGTCATTATTTTAAGATACTTACTCGTCGAATGTTAAAGAACAAAAATGGAAGAAGGAAATTACTCTCTGCTTTGGCACACGAAAGAAGAATGCATAAACTCAGAATTTGCAAGAGGAAGCCATAGCCGAAGCCAAAACTCCGTCTATGATTCTCCATAGCTCCATGTCGATAAAACGAGCAATCACAACCAAAATTTTGATTTTGATTTTGCAAATTCAAGAATCAACTTTGTAATTGTTTTTTTTTTCTTTTCACAAAATGGTAGTTTTCAATCCCTTCTAAAATTGGCGCATTTTTATAGAAACATTTTTAGTTTTCATTTCTTCATCCCTTCTAACACGGATTTATTATGGGTAATTTTTAGGATTTCATTTAAATTTAAAATATATATTAATTCCACCTATTTATACATGCAAGCAATTGGCGGCCTGAGTAGACAATCCCAACCTCATTTTCCAACCTATATATTAAGTCATGTGATCGACCCATCCAGACAATTCCAGGCTCATTGTTCTACCTAACTTATTTTTCTTACCGAAACTCATTTTTCAACCTTACAATTCTTGGGGACCATTGTATTTATATCTTTTACCATGGTGACTCATCTTCCCTACAAACAGAAATTTTTTTTTTTTTAATAATTATTATATGGTATAAGGATAATGTTGCAAAAGGTAGAGATCTCTCTTTTGCCATGTATCAATTGGAAATCCATACCCATATGTCCTTCAGGGGTACTTCTGTAAATTTACAAGCGGCGAATGTCAGACTTTAATGGGCCAGGGCCCATTAGGCTAGAAAAATAATATTATTATCAACATTTCTCACGTTTTTGCTGTGAAAAGTTGTTGGGAGTTTTGTCTTTGGTGCCCAAAGGATGTGTTTATATTTTTCTATTTTCGTAGTTAAATCAAAGCAAGGTGTTAAAACTTTATTATAAAATGATATTTTAGAAGACCTTTACTGAAATTCGATTTCATTAAGGATTGAAGGGAATATTTTTATATTTGTTGATAGTTTCGAGAAATATTTCAAATTTAGCCCCTATTTGGAGGATGTTTGGTGGAGATTAAAATTAGATTTTTTTATTAAATTGTGATAGCAGTTTTTGAAATGTGTGGTTTAAAAGTTATGGGACCTGGTTAACATTAATTATTTGACTTTGACTTAGATTAAAATCAGATTTTAATCCGAACCAAACAAGTACACTGATTCTAAATTTTAATCTAAATCAGTCAACAATCAATTTTAACTACATATTTTATGGAATTCACAATTTTTTAACCACATATTTTATCAACTTTTATTAAAATCTACTAAAAATCTTATTGTAATCTCCGCCAAATAGTAAGGTGAATAATTAATCACTTATTTATAACTTTCATTTTTCACTAGCCTCAAATTATTAATTAATAATATAAATATTCCCACGATTCAGAATACTAAGAAAGAAAATCGGTTGTTTGAATTCATATATAATTTTGTCTGATTTCTAACATTAATAATTCCCACGATGCAGCAACTGGTTTAGACGTTGACTTGATGGAATAATGGTACTTACGTAGGAGTTAGAAAATTAACCGTTATATATCTAATAGACCATTTAAAAGAATTAATATTAATGTTTAACTACTTAATTAGATTCATGTCGAAACAAATAAATCGACCGACCAAACAAATGTAGATGTTACATTTCAAAAGTCAAAGTTATACAAATGTAAATTGACCATTCAAAATATCATAGACCGAACCCCAACTTAAGGTTCTCTAGAATTAGCTTTAATCATGATCGACGAGAACACAAAAAGAGACAAAAAAGCCCCCAAGATACATCTCCAAGTGGTGAAAAGGAGAAGGTAGAAAAAATCTAGTCTTGCTTGGAACTGTCGGGTAAGGATTTGAATCCTGAAATATTGATGAAGTCCTTGGTAAGTGGGAGTTAAATGACAGTCTTCCACCTTGCACCATTGGAGGCATAACCTACGATTTATCTCTCCACCAAAGCCCAGGACAGAGTAGGTGGGGACGTCAGTAATGAGGCGTAATCCAAAAAAAAAAAAAAAAAAAAAAAAAAGACAAAAACATGGTAGAAATGGAAAATATGAGATGAATATTTCTTGTCAAATCGCTTATATATGTGATGGAATTCAAGAATACAGTATTTATTTTGATCAGTAACTTATTACATTTCAAGGGGAAATGCAAGATTACATACATAATGCATATTTGTACGTCAGAGTGTATAGTACTTAATCAAGAAAAATACATTAAAATTTGTGAGTCTGTACAATTCAACTTAGGGGTATTAAATGAATTGAGTCGAATTGTTCGACTCGTTCACACGAGTTGGCTTGCTTCAAGGAAGTTAGGCTCAGCTCTCCTCCCACGATTCTGTAAACATTTTTCAATTTTTTGTCGAAAGTTGCATTTTCACATAGTTTGCAATTCCCTAGTTCAACTTAGTAAACAAGTTACTCGTCGATTTGGTTTGTCCCATTTCTCATCCCTAATTTAGCTCAGTTAACAAGTTATCTATCAAAATGATATTTTGACAAGAAAATTGTATCTGTTCATATTCAGCAATGTTTGGGTCAAACCGCTTTTTAACGCGATTCAAATTATTTTGACAGGTTAATTAATTATTTGTACAAAAGTAAATTCCATACCCAACCATGTGAAGGTGTGGACACACAAAAAAATTGTGTACCATAGCACAACCCTTTCAGATATTGTATAACATTTGTCCTTCCACTCTGTAGAGCTGATAATATAAAGCCCACCACTAAACAAGAATCTCTCTACTTTTTTGTCTCCCTTGCAAGAGATTCAGGATTTTTCTTGGGCCTTCCTTTAGTTTTGTCCCTACATTCACTTGAATTTTCAAGAAAGCAAAGAAGAAAAAAGGTGAGAGATTTTCTTCAGTTATACATATTTTTTTTCAGGTATTGTTAATTTTACTTGCATTACTTAAAATGTGAGGTTTACATATGTGGTCATGAAGTTTCTGATTAAATTTCATGTTTTCTTGGGATTTTTATTTTTATTTTTTGTTTATTTCTGTGAATTCAAATGATGATACTTGCTTGTGGAAATTCTGTACTTTTAGTAGAGCCCAGAAGTTTTTCTTCTTGAATGTATTATTTGGAGAAATCGTGAATGAATTTCTAAAGATAATGTCATCTTTATTTTAACAATTTCACGAAATGCCTTGAAGTCGATGGTTTTTCACCTAAAAATGCAGCTCATAAGTCATATAGTAACGTATGAAGTACATCAATTTGCTTCCAATAGTTTAATCTAGATGAAAAATTGGCCCCCCTTCTTTTTGAAATGATACAATCAAGGCTCAAGACATGGTGGCGATCCAATTGTTGAATTGAACTACACCTCAAGTCATTAAAGATGAAACCCATTTATTCATTTAAATTTTAGTTTCAACACATGTCCCAATGACGAGTCAAAATTATGTTTTCATCGTTAAGAGTAATGTTATTTATCTTCACTAATGTTAAACAACAGTTTAGATGGCAATTATATGGCATTAAATAATAGATTCATTTAAATGCAACGTCACGTGATTGATTAATTGAACCTATAAAGTGTAGCCATCTAGATTGGTGCTAGATAACATTATTCAAGCCTTAAATATGCGTATAGTTTTCATGAATAGGCGAATATGCGAGTTAATGAGTATACTTGTCTACTGTATTCTTAAATGAGGTACTTCAACATTTACGTCTTCTCATTGTTTGCGGATCCGAGCTAATCCTAGCACTGATATTGTTGCTCCATCCTAATAATCTAATTAGTCAACTCACTATTTTATTAACTCTAATTAATAATAGGCTGGCCCATATGCAGCCATGGTTCATGTTCCTGTCATTCTGTCATGAATTGCATTTAAATGGCTGCCTACCTAATTTCTAACCTATGATGCACGAACACGGATACGTGTGTTCAATACGTGATTTTTTAAAAAAGTGCCGACACGATACTTCGTCGATACGTTGATTAAATTCTTTAAAATTCTTCATTTATATAGTATAAATTTAGTTTTATACTTATTATTGATTTTTCTTGTTGAATTTTTTTAAATATAAGTACTTATTTGTTATTTACTAATAATTTTGAGTTAAAAATATATAATTGTTATAGAAAGAAAAAAAATAAATATTATAGAGTGTTCGGAGAGTGTCGGAATCCGACACGTGTCGGACACGGACACGCTACCCTATTTAGAGTGTCCGTGCTACATAGTTTCTAACCATTTGGCTAAGTAAAGCTATTTTCTTCTATTTTATGTTTGGTATATATTATGGTTAGAAATGAAAATCGTGTCATCTATAGCAATGGTGTATGCTTTCTTGACTGATGGTTTGTATATTGTAGTTTCACGAAATACGTTTTTACCATGATTATGAATATTTAATCAGTACACATTTAGGTTGAATAATTGTATGCTATCGATGAAATCCAAATCAGTTCATGTATTTTTGTATGACTTACATATTAGATATGAACGTCTATATTCTCATGTATATAGATATAATTTGCAGGTATTTGACTTACCTTTCTTTCGAGCGAGGTGTTGAAGTCAGGTTTGCTTCCAACTCTATATAATGGCATCACCCCTGGTAAGAAACCGCACGCTGTATAATTATCCTTGCATGGGTTTAGTTTGTTGGAGGCTTAGTTATTCAGAGGCTATCATGTGAATAGAGTTTGACAAGAAATGTACAATTGAAATCATGGCTAGTGGCTGTGGTAGTTTCAATATAACAAATGGATGGCGGAAAATGATTCTTTTGTTGTGATCTTTTGCTCTTTCCAATGTGATCTCGGCTCTTTTGTCTCAGGTTAAGTCAAATAAGATGAAGAGGATGGAATCTAAGATGAAGAGGGTGGAATCAAAAAAGTCGCACTCGTGGTGGTGGGATAGCCACATTAGTCCCAAAAACTCCAAGTGGCTACAAGATAATCTTGAAGGTATATTTATAGTTGAAGTGAAAACCATGAAAATTATGGTAAACAGATTTATAAAACCAGAAACGTAAGTTTTCAATCTTCCTTAGTTAATTCTTTATGGGAATTGACTGAAATCTGACACGACCGATCAAATAGACAATTTTCGATGTTGTAAATGGTTTGCATTGATTTAAATCACTGTCTCGTATTAACACTAAATTGTAAAGATAAAATGTAAAGTTTCATCTTATTATTATTATTTTGTTATTGCTTGAATTCTAGCATATTGTAATTTGAATAATAGATGTCGAGCTGAAAAATTGATGACATGGTTTTTGATCCCAGAAATGGACCAGAAAGTCAAATTGATGTTAAAACTCATAGAAGAAGAGGATGCAGATTCATTTGCTAAAAGGGCTGAAATGTATTATCAGAAGAGACCGGAGTTGACAAGTCTTGTCGAGGAGTTTTACCGAATGTATCGGGCATTGGCTGAGCGTTATGATCTTGTGACTGGAGAACTTCGAAAACGTATTCCATCTCATCTCCAATCTCAGGGCTCTGGAATATCTGATGTGGGATCTGAACCACCTTCTTTGCCATCTCCTGATCGAAAGCCAAGTCGTCCTATATCTGGTGCTCGCCCGGCTGGATTTGAATTCTTTCTTGGAACTGGCGGAACTGGCTCAGATTTAAATAAAGGAGATGATTCATCTACGTCTGACTCTGAATTGGAATCGGATGGTTCCTCCATTAACAATTACTCAGGCACACAGAGCAATGATGAGAAACATGAGTTGCGTCAGAGGATTAATGAATTAGAGACTGAGCTTTTGGATGTGAAAGAAAGACTCAAGATGCAACAGAAAGAGATTTCTGAAGGCTTGTTTAAGAAATCAGACTGCGAAAATTCTGAAGCTCTTGCTAAAGTAGCAGAATATGAAGAAGATTTGAGGATTGCAAAGGAAAAGATTCGGCTATTTGAAGAAGAAAATAGTCGTTTGTTGATTGAGCTTCAAAAGTATAAATCTCTTAAAGATGCTGAAGTGGAGCAAAATCAGGTCAGAGAGCTTCAAGAAAGCATCGATGGATCAAAAGCTGATGTTTCCGACCCAATGAACAAAATTCAGACACTAGAGGAGGAACTGAAAATCACGCAAGGGAATCTTCTTGAGTCAGAAAAGGAAGTTGCTAACTTAAGGGATGAACTTGGGGGCAACAGGTCGTCTATTCAACATTTGCAAGATCAGCTTATATCATCACAAAAGGAGATTTCCATCTGGATAATTAAACTCGAGAATGAGAAAAGCGAGGTTTCTCAGCTTCAGGATCAAATAGAGAGTTACAAATCCAATCTTGCTGACAGAGATCAAGAAATTAGGGGACTGAAAGAAGCAATATCAAATGCCAGTAAGAGCTTGTCTGAAGAAAATAAGCAACTTCAATCAGATTTAACTATAATGTCGAAGGAACGAACTTATTTGGAGAATAACATAAAAGAGTTGGATTTACGCTGCCAATCCTTAGAGGAGAATGTCAATCGAGCTGAAGCTGGAAAAGCAGAGATGGAAGGTGTGCTTGGAGCTCAAATTGAGCAGTTGCAAGCTGAAATTTCCAAGAAAAAAGACCACTTGGAAGAATTAAATAAAACTCTTGAAGCCTTGAAACTGAATTACAACATGCTAAGTTCCGAGAAAGACAGTCTTGATGCCAAGATCAGTACACTTTCTGCAGAGATGTGTTCGAAAGACGATCAAATCGAACAAATGAAGAATCATTTGCATCAGTTGCATATGGAGCACGTTGAATTGATTGTTGCAGCTGAAGGGGCACATAAACTGGCAGAGAAGTTGCGAACGAGAGTTAAAGAATTGGAAATGGAGGTTGAGAGAAAAGAAGAAGTTATTAGGGAAGGAGCAGAAGAGAAACGAGAAGCGATAAGGCAGCTTTGCTCATCACTTGAACATTACCGGAATGATTATAATTGGCTTCGTCAGGTTGTTAACAGTCTCAAGCGACCACCCATAATAGCATCCTAGTGTTAGTAACATAGAAACATCACATTTCTTCGGCTTCCACACATCTTTCCTTGTCTGAGTCGCGTCTTAATAAACTCGTTTATTTCTACATATCTGTTTTGTTTCGACAGTCCATCCTTTTTGTTTATCTAGGTGCATTAATATCACGCCAAACAGAGTTTTGGTCGAATATATTTCATGGTTTCCAGTCGTCCTTTGATCGAGGATTAATCTATCTACTGATTGACTCGTGGTGAACGTGTCTAGCCTTGCAAGAGAAAAGTTTAGTGTGTATGTCACAAATCTGCAGCTGGTTGTCTTTCTATTACCAGAGCTTCACTTTGTTCTCAATATATATTCACTATCAACTCATTAGCCTTGAGACAAATATGTGCATGTTCTTCTGATGTGTTTTACAGAAGCTGGAGAATCAAGGTATTAAAATTTCAGAATAAATATGAATATACGTATTCCATATTCGTTAACTTAAGCTTTCAGACAAGAAACTTCAGCATGGTGTTGCAACAACTGAAGATGTCATCGTCTATTTATGAAAATTGTGCAATGAAAAAGTAAATTTGACATGTTTGGGAGTAAGTAGGTTGAAGATTAAAATGTTTTAATGTTATCATCAAAATTTATAAATTACAAACTAAAAGCATGATATATTAGAAAAATATTCAAATAAATTTAATGATTTTTTATGCATCGAACTTTCCCATTTTGGCTTCTCAATTTCACAATGTTCATATAATAAGAAAGATATCAAATGAATTTAAATAATCTTTTATGTGAATTATGGAATGAAAGATATTTATTGTTAGAATACTAAATAAACGTTTGATATTTTTTCATTTGATTGCAATAATGGAATTTGGGTGGGAAAAAAAAACGAATTACAGAGAATTAAATTGCTTAGAACTTGTTTTACTGGAAATTATCAATTAATTGTGTTTGATTGATATAATTTTGTAGCTGAAAAATGTTGAAATCTTTTATCTTTTTGTATACGTTTGACTTTGTTTTTCATGAAAATTGTCAATTAATAGGATATAATTTGTTACAATTAGAGATAGAATTTGTTTAAATTATTTTTTTTTAAAAAAAAAGGAAAAATCGAATATCATTCGTTTGACTTGTTTTTCATGAAAATTGTCAATTAAAATGATATATATTTTTTTACAATTGAGGATATAATTTGTTTCAATTGACCAAAAAAAAAATGAAACTAAAAAACGAAAAACAAAAAATCACTAAAATGGTGGGAAAATCATTTAATCAAAAAAGTAAAAAAAAAAAAAAAAAAAAAAAAAAAAAAGGGTCACCGGGGGGAGGGGGGGGGGGTTGGAAAATCAATTGTCAAGAAAATTTGGCCAATCAAATATGCAAAAATTGAAAGTTGAAACTTTCATGGAAAATAAAAGCCTATCTAATAGGCCCTAAGAGATAAAAAAAAAAAAAAAAATACTTTATTTAATTAGGGTGAAAATTGGTATTTAACAATGGATAAATGAAAAAACTATCAAATAGTAAGAAGTTAGCCTATAAAATCAAGAGGAAATTATAAAAAATAACCTAAATATGAAGTCATATTTTCAAAGTAACCTAAAAATGAAGTCATATTTCCAAAATGACCTTTGACCATTTTAAAGTTTTAAAGTCCCTAAAATACCCTCAATATAAAAATTTCAAACAAGTCATTCTAAAATAAATTAAATTTCATTTTGGTCCCTAAAAATTTTGATTTATTAAAAACTTTGATTTTAATAATTAATTTTATTACACAAAAACCCCATATTGATATAGAAATCATGGAAATTATAAAAGAAGATAAATATTACAAGTTAAAAATAGATAAGGAATATTATATATTTGAACATATTCCTAATAAATTAAAAATAATAACATTAGGTATAATTAAAGAATTGCCTAGAGAAGTAAATGAACAAATATTACATAAATTAACTGTAGATACGATAAAATATATATATATATATATATATATATATATATATATGAAATAATTATAAAAGAATTCGAAAGTATTTTATATTATTATGAAATATACGAATCATCATAAAAATTGTGAAAATTGAGAATACTGAAGAATTAGAAATCGAAGTATACGAAGGAATAGAAAGATATGCTTTAAAAGGAAAATTTGATTTGGAAAAATTTAGAAAAATAAATAAAGCAGAGATAAATCTTAAACCACCAGGAGAAAATAGATTATTTAATATTTTGGGATCAACCTTTAAAAGAAAAAAGTTAGTCATTAATGAATATCACGAAATAGAAAAAGTCATAGATGTCAAACATACACAAGGAAAAATAAAACTAAATCTAATAACGAAAAGAAATATTAATGAATTTCTAGGAAAATTAAAACAAGAAAAAGAAGTAAAATATCTTATATTTATCTTGTTGGAATACAAATAATAATAAAATCATATTTTAAAAAAGGAATTAATAGCCCTATAATACTTAATTTACAAGATGAAAGATGTATTACAACAGAAAATGGAAATTTAGGAATAGTCAAAGGAAATTTAGCATATGAAAAATTAAAATTTACTTGTTATCCTAGATATTGTGTACATATAAATGATAAAAATGTAGATGATTGTCTTAGTCTACATTTTAAGATGACTAATCAAATATTAAAAGATGATAATAAAATTTTTACTATATTATACCAAGGATTATATTGTTATACAAATAGTAATTATGAAAATATATATAAAGAAAAACCTTTTATAGAAATAGAAGAACAATTTAGAGATATAGGAGAAGTAATCCTACCTAGAGAACAACATATAGAAGAAATAAAAAAATTTGAAATAGGACATGATAATGCTATAAGTATAGATCAACCTATAATACCAAAACAAATAACTTATAAAAAAATAAGATAATTATTGGAAGTAGCTCAACAAAATATGATATTTCAAAAATAAGACAAAATAAGAATAACAGTGTCTATGGAATCAAATGAAAATTCTTTAATGGGAATAAATGAATAAATGAAAGTAAAATACTTATTGATACAGGAGCAAGTCAAAATCATATTTGCTCTCTTATTGATGAAGGAATTAAAAAGAAATAAGTTGAACCCTATAATTATAGAGACTTTGAAGGAAAAATAAACTCTTGTGATATTATAGAACAAGTCCAAATCAAACTTAGAAGTTTATTATTAAACATAGAATGTTACATAGATAATAACATGAATTTTGATGAACATCCAATATTATTAGGAAATTCATTTTTATAGTCTTAATAATTATAAAATAGACAATGAAGGAATTCTTATTATACATCAAGAAATAACTACATATTGCCTTAAAGAAAAATGAGTAGAGAAATAAAATTTTCAATAAATGTATATATACAAATAACCATGTTCGAATAAAAAATAACTACTTGTGCCTTAATTGACATATGAACTGAAATCACTGTCTTTAAATAATTCTTATTATCCAAATGGATAGAAAACAAACAACAATTAACTTTGCAAGGAATAACTGGAGCAAGAGAATCCTTAAAATACAAAAATGAAAATATAGAAGTCATTATAGGATCTAAAATAGTAACCATAAAAAATGTCTATCAATATAATATAAATTATTGTGATATTACTATAGGAAACGACTTTTTACAACAGTTTAGTCAATATAGCCAAAATATTTATGCAATTCAATTAAAAACATTATGTGGACATCTATTAAAAATAGCCAGAGAATTTAAGTCATTCAAAGTTCAGTCAACCCAGCGTGGTGATAAGATTGAATATTTACCCAAATTACTCAATTATTATAATATTAAAACAATAACATTTGAACAAATAAAAGATATTCTGGCAAAAAATTATAGTGAAAACCCATTAGAAAAGTGGGAAAAAGCAAAGATTTATGCTAATATCGAATTAGTAGAACCCACCATAATTATTAGGGTAAGACCTATACTCTATAATCAAGAAGATAAAGAAGAATTTAGAAAATAAATTACAGAATTACTAGATCAAAAACTAATAAGAAAAAAAAATAGTCCTCATAACAGTCCACCCTTTATGATTAGAAATCATTCAGAAATAAAAAGAGGAAAAACAAGAGTGGTTGTAAATTATAAGGAATTAAATAAAAACACCAAATTTGATGGATATTATCTACCTAATAAAGAAGTGTTAATAAACATTGCTAAAAATAAGCATTATTATTCAAAATTTGATTGTAAATCAAGATTTTGACAGATAAAGTTAGAAGAAAATAGTATACCTTTAACAACCTTTAGCACGCCTCAAGGACATTATGAATAGTTAGTAATGCCTTTTGAATTAAAAAATGTACCACAAATTTATCAGAGAAGAATGGATGATATATTTAAAAATTATGATTATTTAATCGTCTATGTTGATGATATACTTGTTTGTTCAAAAAATTATAATGATCATCTTATTCATTTTAGACAATTTGCTACAATTTGCTCTAAGAAAGGAATAATGCTTAGCCAAAAGAAAGCAGAAATAACTAAAGAAGAAATAGAATTTTTAGGAATGATAATAAATGGTCATGGAATAAAACTTCAACCACATATTTTTGAAAAGAATAATCTTTTCCCAGATAAACTCGAGAATAAATAACAAATTCAAAATTTTTTAGGATATTTAAATTACGCAGAAAGATTTATAGAAAAACTTGCAGAAAGAAAATAAACTTCAAAACCTTTTAAGAAAAAATAACAAACTTAGATGGAATGAAGAACACCTGCATATTCAACTCTACGGAGTTAATTGTTTCATTGCCCACTATACTTTACTCATCGTCACAGATTACCCACTGAACTTTACAATGCTACCCAATAGTCACTGATCTTGTCCCCGTTTCACTTAAATGACCATTAGATCGATTTCATTGGTGTTACACGTCCACGTGGGAGACAAAAAACTGATGTGTCTGTTAAAACAGTGACCTCTTGCACACGTGGATGACAAATCATTCAAACAACCCCTCACACGCCCAATGAGTGAACTGGTTTTATTGAAACGAAATCAAAACTCTTTCCCTAGAGAGAAAATGGGAAAATCGTAGCCCTAGCCCCAAATCCATTTCCGTTTAACAATGTTGATTCACCTTGGAATTGGAAATCCCAAACTTACACAGCAAAGAACCCTAACCCCGAAATCAATTTCGTTTTTGCATAATGATTTCACCCTAACCCACGAAGAGCCCTAACCCCAAATCCATTTGAAGCATCCATTTTCATTTTGCTTGTTGAAATGTGAAAATGGCAACCGCTGTTGCGCACATAGTAATTAATTCTTTTAACACCTCTCAATCTCATCACCACTGAACAGATTTAGAAGGTACAATTTTTTTTCATACATGTATTAATGTAAATTGGGGAATGAAACAATTGAGGAAGACGAGGGAGGCAGAAATCAAAATGAAATGGAGAGGTTGGAGCAGCAATTGCAGATGGTTTTGATGAATTCTAATGTGTTGGAAGGATGGTTGAGGGAAAATGAGGAGAAACTGGGGAAAAAGGAAATTAATAGTGTGGATGTGGACGACGTCCTTTCAAAAACAGATGCTGGATTGCACAACATATGATTTGGCTGTGGAGGGCGTGATTTAAGCACTACATAAAGCGGTCCAAGAAGGGGCAATACCATTTGATCAATACTTGAGGAATGAAGAATGTGAGGCTTTTGTTGTGTTGCACTGTGGTAGAAATCACTACATACAGTCTTAATGTTCAGCTCTATGTATATATTTCATCATTTTCGAGTACAATAGAAATCCAAGAACATGCCTGTTTGATTTTGGAAATGCCATAATCAGAATGGGAGATATTCAACCACTCACCGGCCAAAATGGGATCATAAGAAGGATCTGTAGTGCCATAATCTAGATTACTCCAAGCCTATGTGATCCCGTTGCAGATTAGCCAACTTTCTAATTTTATATTTATTTGTATTCATATTCTCTATATTTTTGTTCATATTCTCTGCATTTTTTCATTTTATGATTTCAAATATTAAATAAGTTTGCTCTTTATGATTTCAAGTATTTCATTTTTCCATTCAATTTGATATTAAAAATAAGGATAAATCTATTTGTACATAATATGTTACGTAATTTTTGACAGAATTGACAATTGGGGGGCCGCCAATTGTCAATTCGATCAAAAATTAGGTAACACATTAAGTACACATAGCATAACCCTAAAAACAAAAGAGAGGTTGTAGCCATATATAGCTTCCTACCAGTTTCAAGAATATTGAAAGCCACTCAATGTTAACTAACTATTTAGGAAGATTCGTGCATGGAAATCACCCAAAAAACTTGAAGGCCATTTGGTAGAACAAAATTATAACAAATATATGGCATCACCACCTTCATTGGTTTGTAAGAATAACAGTTGTTCCGTTTTTGAACTTCTTTGTTTGGCGTCTAAATCATATAAACAATATATTCTTCTATGGAATTCAAGACTATTTATGAATAAATAAAAACGAAAAGGATTCAATACTTTTTAGCGAACACATAAAGATACTGAAAGTGTGCCCTTCAAGGTCTACACGTTTGCATAACTTCTCTGGACACAAAGCAGTCAACAAAATGTATTGGCCTACTCATCTGTTCCCTTAAATGGTCGATTGCATTCTAAAGAGATGTCATACGTAGTGACGGCCTACTAATTTCAAAAACATATAATCACAAAGCATTAGCTTGTAAGATGACACATCTATACAAAAGCTCCTAATTACAATTGCTTCAAAAAAAAACATCAACCGCATCTCAAAAAATTGTGATTTACTTGTCAAGCTTCACTCTGCCCTTGCCCTTCTACTTGTAGGCTGCAACGAAGTGGTTGTCAAAATCTTCGCATTTCTTCTTTTTCGTTCCCTGTCTGCCCTCAACTGCGACGATTCCACATCATCAATGCTATGCAACTCATCGACGATCACTTCAAAATTAACTTCTGTGGTAGGAACATTAACATTAGGTACGGTGGCAGCTGGTCCAGATGTTAGGCTCCTAGTTTGCATTTCTCTAACCGACATGGGAGTAGGCATGAACTGGAATGTTTGTCCTTCATTTTGGTCGTAGGTCGATGATGATTCCTTCTTGTGTGGGACAATAGCTCCTCCGGCGATGGATATACCAAATCATCCACTTCAATATCATTACACTCAATCGGTTCGTCCTCCACTCCCCTTTCACGTCCATCCAACCCCGCTTCAATCCCATTTGTCACTTTATTGTCGTACAATATGTCGTCTTGATAAGATGCAACGTCGTTATCAAAATCTACGAAATTCGGATCCTCGACATAACCTGTCACATAATTCAAATGAAAAACAAAATGTGTGAACTGATTTTATACTAACAATAACTTAGTATAAAGTTATTCAAATAAAGAATAGTTACATAATCAATACTAAATAATTTTCATCATTGGGATTGAACTCCTTCAGAATTGCAATCTTAAAAATAAAAGAAATCAGAGTCATAAACGAATTTTGTCCTATTTCCACCAATATCAAACATAATTTTCATCATTGGGATTGAACTCCATCCATAAATACTTCAAAAATTTACAACTAATTAACAATTTGTACTCAAACTGTAGCATCAGTAATTACCAATTTTTACAACTAATTACCAAATTTTACTCAAATTGCAGCCCAAAAGTTATTGCTCTTAAATGCAGTCCAGATTTCTTCTAACAAACAATGCTATTACGAAATGCTTGTAACACCACCCACAACAAGTTATAAGCTATAACATATGCACCAACATTACCTTTACTTTCGTCATCCATGGAGGTTCGAAATGATTTGGGTTTTCGGGTTCGGAAGTGATTTGGGGATTACGGTTTGGATTTGATATTTCTGTACATATGGCCTACCACAACTTGAATCGGAATGGATCTCTAATTGGATTTCAGGTTTGGGGTCCTTCGCGGCGTTCGTATGGGAGTGGATTTGGGACAACGGCTGGGCTAGGGTTTCAGCATTTTCACTGGAGTTTGGGATGTGTTTTGATAGTGATTTCATTCAACTGTGATTTAACTCGCCATTTTTTTTAAATTTTATCACTGTGGGTGTGTAAGGGGTTGTTTCGATTATTTGTCATTCACGTGTACAAGAGGTCACAGTTTTAATAGATACTAGTTATTGCTTGTACGATGTACGGGTTAGATTATTTTGTAGGAAGTGTTAGCATGTTAAATGTATGAAATTATGTTTTATTTTTAGGTGTGAGATAAGATAGACAACATATAAATACATTTTTGGATTTATTTCTGTTAAAGCAGTAAGAAAAATAATGTGTTTTATTTATAGAATGAGTGAAAATATAATAACTTGTTCAATGTGAATAACTACATATTTGTACCTTATGTTATGTATACAATAAGAAAAATAACTATATATTACAACTGTATAATCAATAGACAAATTATGTTGTAGAATCGAATATACAAAATATAAAAATAAATGAAGATTTCAATGAATATGAAGCCAACGATTTTGAAACATTATAATTGGGTAGAGCTTCATTTTATTTTATAACTATATTCAAATTAAAATGATTAAAAGTACAGGATAAAGGGGAAAAAATTCTGAATGTTTATGGCTCATTACGGAATATCAAACGAAGTCGAAATATTACATTCTTAATATCATTTTCAAGTACTCACGCCTATTATTTCACGACGTTGATGGTGTGCAAAACGACCAATCGTAGCAAATGTTGCGACGCTTCAAAATATGTCGTTTCAAACTAATATTTCGAGAATTTTGATAACAATTTAACTTTAAACATTCAAACGAAGTCGAAATATTATATTATTAATATCAATCGAAGTCTAAATGATATAGAAGATTTATCGATTTGACCAACGTACAATTATTTAGAAAATTTTAAAGTTAGCTTGTTATCGAAATTCTCAAAATATTAGTTTGAAACGACCTACTTTGATAGCCGTAACATTTGCCACGATTGGCCATTTTGCACACATTCATGAAATGATAGCCATGAATACTTCAAAATAATATTAAAAATGTAATATTTCGACTTCGTTTGATATTTCCTAATGAGCCCGAAAATGAAGAAAAAACATAAGTTTTATTAAAAAGATAAGTTATACGTCTTTTTGAACACGCACGTTTGACGTTCGTTTAACTATTTTTTATATTCATTTAGATCATTCGATATATCTATGATATAGTTCTCGAAATGAGTTTCGAGATAATATAGAAGATTTATCGATTCGACCAGCGTACAATTGTCTATGAATTTTTAAAGTTAGCTTGTTATCGAAAATCTCGAAATATTAATTCTACTTTGACGCACTGTAACATTTGCTACGATTGACCGTTTCGCACACCATTAACATCGTAAAATAATAGACCGTGAGTACTTCAAAATAATATTAAGAATGTAATATTTCGACTTCGTTTGAAGTTCCGTAATGAGCTTGAGAATGAAGACACAAATATAAGTAATATATTCAAAAAGATGAGCTATACGTCTTTTTTAACACACGCGTTTGACGTTCATTTAACTATTTTCGATATTCATTTAGATTATTCGATATATTTGCGATATAGTTCTCGAAATGAGTTTCGAGATAACATAGAAGATTTATGGATTCGGCTAGCGTAGAATCGTCGAACAATTTGTAAAATTAGTTTGTTATCGAAATTTTTGAAATATTAGTTTGGAACGGCGTACTTTGACGTAACGTAACTTTCGCTACGGTTGACCGTTTCGCATACCATCAACGTCGTGAAATAATAGACCGTGAGTACTTTAAAATAATATTAAGAATATAATATTTCGACTTCGTTTGATATTTCGTAATGAGCTTGACAATGAAGAAAAAAATATAAGTAATATATTCAAAAAGACGAGTTATACGTCTTTTTTAACACATGCGTTTGACGTCCGTTTAACTATTTTCGATATTTATTTAGATTATTTGATATATTTGTGATATAGTTCTCGAAATGAGTTTCGAGATAATATAGAAGATTTATGGATTCGGCTAGCGTAGAATCGTCGAAAAATTTGTAAAGTTAGTTTGTTATCGAAATTTTCGAAATATTAGTTTGGAACGGCGTACTTTGACTTGACGTAATGTAACTTTCGCTACGATCGACCGTTTCACACACGATTAACGTCGTGAAATATTAGGCCGTGAGTTCTTCAAAATGATATTAAAAATGTAATATTTCGATTTCGTTTGATATCTCGAATTAAGCCCGCAAATAAAGGCGAAAACATAAATTTAAAAAAAAAAAAAAAAAAAAAAAAGAAGAAAGAAAGAAGGGGTTTTTGCATGTCTCGCATAGTGCGAGACACAATTTTTTTTTTTTTTTTTGTTTTTTTTTAATGACACTCACATTTTTTTTTTTAAACAAAAATATCTATTTTTTTTTTTTGGAGTGTATAGAAAAAATAAAAATTAAATAATTTTTTTTTTAAGTAGAATATAGACTTTTTTTTTTTTTTTTTTTTTAAATAGGATATAGCAAAATAAAAAATAAAAAAAAAACTCAAAACCACACACGACATCGTTTAGGACGAGAGTTTCTACAGTAAAATCACCTCTCACTCTTTTAATATATAGGGGATATCAGCTTTTCGTCTTCCACGTGGACATGTTAAAGGACGGAATCCATTCGGTGGGCATTTAAGTGAAACGGGGATAAGTTTAGTGGCTATTGGGAAGCATCGTAAAGTTTAGTGGGTAAGCCGTGACTATGCGTAAAGTACAGTGACCAATGAAACAATTAACTCAACTCTACGCGGATTTCCGTTGGCGCCAATTTATCTTGTGTTGCTGTGATTTTTACAAGGATTCTCCATCACCAAACTCGGAAGGTATTATCAGATTTATTTGTGCAAAAACTGTTGATTTCGAGCTAGATTTCATTGTTGTGAATCATTTAATTTCGACACAACCTGGATCTAAGATTTAACGCCATTCTATCTTCTAGCTTCCTAGGGTGTGTATATATTCCCCCCCCCCCAAAATTGTTGTTCATGGATGAAAATCTGCCTTATGAAACAGCGGTTTTCTCCACAATATCTCTCTTGAATTTTGATGTGGTTGTTTGTGGTTTTCCCCTCTGCCCCTGGCCTCTCGCTCTAGCAATTTCAGGGAAATGCAGATCAATGGAATTTAGTATTTCATTGTAAATCTAGAAGTTCATACAATGCTTGTGTTTAGTGGAGCGCTGGAAAAATATTTTTGCCATTTTCGGATCTGTAATTTAAGTTTTCTATCCTATCTGATAAAATACAAATTTAAAAATTTTCTGAATATCATGAAAAAAGGAAATAAAATGTTTAAGTATTTCCCTCAATTTTGTTGGAATGGACATGTCTTCTGTGTTTCACTTCACAATCAAACACACAGGTTTCGCCCTTTTCTGAAGTTATCTGCCTTTCATATTTTATCTTCAGCTTATGATTTTCTTTTGTCTTTCTCTTTAACTCTGTCGTGGCCTAGTTGAGACTGTGAGCAAGACATCATATCTGACACAATGTTACAATGGATGGGTGGATCAAGGCGGAAAGTGATAGCTGTAAGTTTGATATGCAATTGAGTTCTTTTCTTTTCAATTTTTTGCTTCTCACAATTTTGTGAATAGTGAGCACCTACCAGTTTGGAAAAAAAAAAACCCAATCAACACTGATGCCTATGTATATTTTTGCAAATAGATGTCTGCATTTGGGAATGATCTGTTGTGTACTTCCTTTATTAACAAGCAGAAATTATAGAGTTACTAATCGTTTGGTTAACCAAATTTCTCAACTTATAAGTAGAAATTGATCGTTTGATAAAAGATTCTATAATTATTGACCAAATCAGCTTGGCCTATCGAGATGACTAAACCTGAGATTGTATTGGTGGGTCTTCATATTCTGGCTGGAGGTAGCCTATGTGATGCTTTGTTTGGGCTTTCCCCAAACATGTATTATCGTGTCAGCTAATTGTGGGCCAAACGTGCAACCGTTCTATATTTTCTAATGAACTCATGAATTCACTAACTGCACCACATGTTTGTTAATCATGTCATGCAATCAATTTCTGTTGAAATTTAGAATGCTTGAGTAACTGTTTTCGTTGAAGTTGTTTAAATTAGAACTTAAATCAAGAAGAGTATAGAAACGGTCATGGCGGTGTTAAAATTTATGTCAAAGTTCAGTTTGTCAAGGAGCAAGATACTCTAGTGTGCTCACTGCTCATTTATCACCCCCAAACTCCTGGCTATGTAAGCCTATCTATATAATCTCTTTGATGGATTTAAAATCTTCAAGTGCAGCATATTAAGCTTACGCTTTTTTCATGTCGAAGGATGGCCTTTTAGTCAAGGATCAAATGTTGTAGAACCTGATTGGCAGTGATATACTATTGTTGATGTGGATACATTACCTAACTATTGAACTACCTCTTCTAAAATCTATACTTATTAGAGAGGGGGGACACCTATTTATTTAAATTATGTTTTCAACATGTCCTATATGCAAACTGGATTAAGCCCTGTTTGATTCCCATTTTTGGAGAAAAAATGCATTTTGAATAGTTGATTGATGGAGAATGTGTGGTTAAAATTAAGGAAAAGTTTTGGATTTGCGTGTAATATTATTTTATTAAAAAATGTGTGGTTGAAAAAAAGAGAGAGAAAAATGAATTTTATGAAAAATGGGAATCAAACAGGGGCTAAATTTTTATATGAGACCTGTCACGTGAACAATTTTCATAAGTGGGAGGTGGCGAAACTTTGTATCTGTTCTCATACCATATTGAATTAGTTCGTCTAAAATCTTAAGTAAATAGGGAAGGAACAAATTTATTTATTTTAACTATAACTTTTAACACTAACGATCTTCAATTCTTAAGAAATATTGGATAGGTAAAGGTATAGAAAATAAATAAATCAAGAGAAAGAAAAAGACCAGTGATCTTATTATATTTTGATGAATATTATCTGTATCAATGCATGGTTGTACATGGGATTTCCGGTTGTTAGGACAAGCACGTTACAAAGAAATTAGCTGGACTTGGTTGTTTGGGTTTTAACCATCAAAGAAGCTGGTTTAATGGTCTGGGCATAGTCTTGAATTGCGGAAAAATAAAGAGGAAAAAGAACAACAAGAAGAATAAATCTAGGAATCACTCCAAGATCTCCCATAGGCATCAAACATTGGGGCTGGAATTTTATCATGCAATTCAAAAATTAAAGCTTTAAATTTTTTTTCAAGCACTACATAACTTTATAGACAACTAGCCTTCCTCTTTCCAATGAGGCTATTTTTTTTTTTTTTAACACATAACAAACCGAATCTAAATCATCTTGAAATGCCAAAACATAACTTGATCTAGCCTGAGGCTCAATCCAGAAATTTCTGCAATTAATTTTTTTTAAAGAATTTAATAAAATATCATTGGACATGCTGAGAGACCGTTTCTAAAGGCTAACTACAAAAGACTCAATTGATGTCTGATTTTGGTTCTTAGTAGATTGAACATTATGGTTCTTATTTAGCTTTTCTTTCCAACATAACAGTATTTATCTTTTATGCATCTTCATGTCATGCCATGCCATTTAATCATACTGAGGTGAAAACTGCAGTCAAGAAAGTCTACTCAAAAAAGGTACAAAAACATGTTCTAACTCTATCCATTGATCATTAAACCAACATTCTCCACATTGTTCTTATTAGAGGTTTATTATTTGAGGTTTATTTAGTTGCCATATATAGACAAATCACGTATAATCAAGGGCCTAATTACAAACATGGATTTGTGCCCTTGATTGTACGTGATTTTTCTATATACGGCAACCTCAAATAATAAACCTTTGATTGATCTTTTGGTGGAAGATTAATAAAAATTGCGAAAGCAAGATGGACTGAATTGACTGTTGCCTACGTTGACCATGAGTTGAAATAATATAGGCAAAAACAATATTTTGAGCAAAGAAAACGACAACAGCAGCAGTTGTCAGCTGGGTTAGAGAACCATGCTGATGGAAGGCACTCATGTAGTCAGCACCATGGAAATGAAAGATCACTCGATATTCTTAGTTTTTAAACTTATCAACTCTTACGCAGGACCAGAAGTCCACTTGCCTCGTTGGTAATTTGCCTCAAATTCTGAACTTCCTAAAAAGCCTGCTGCTATTTTCCGTCATTTTTATTTTATGAGGATAGGGTCAAGTGGTGTGCGCATCCATATTTATTCATCAATTCGATCAAACATGAGGAAAATAGGATATATTTGTGTCGTCGTTATTGTTGAACAAATTGTGTTTTATTTAAGGATATAGCCCATGTTTACTAGGGATTAAAATCTAGATTTTAATCTAAGTCAAACTCAACAATTAATTTTAACAACATATTTCATGGGATACACAACTTTTCAACCACACATTTCATCATTTTTTTTATTTATCAAAATTCACTAAAAATCTGATTTAATCCCATCAAATAGGGGCATAGTTGTGTCTATCCTGCTGTCAAAGTTAGTAATCTAATTCAACTAGTTATACAAACTATTACTTGTGACTTCCAGCTTTCTAGTACAATTCAGTTTATTTGCCCTGTCATCAATTGAATACGACTTGTAAATAATCCAAGAAACATAACAAGGATAGGGATTGAAGGTGGTAAAGAACAACTTCTCAACATAAAAAGGATAGGGATTGAAGGTAGTAAAGAAACAAGAAGAATAACTTAGAATTCATCCTCTATATTTTCCCAGAAATGTCGAAAACTAAGTGATGAGTGGTTTCTTAAGTTGTCAGTATCTTTACCAGTTCATTTATAATTGCAACATGAAATAACTAGCTTAGACACGTTTATTTTTTAAAACGAAACAAACTTAGAAATATTTGAAAATTTTGAATACATGATTATGTTGTTGGTTCTTTGCAATCTACTCTGTGTTCATGATTGCTCAATTCCACAAATGATTAATGATGATGATGTACTTGCTCAAAGATTGGCAAATGTCAAATATAATGCATTTTAATCTGTTATCTATATTTTCCTTTTCCTGCCTATGCAAGGAAGGGATAGTCCAGAGAACGATACTTTCAATTTGAATTATCAGAATGCACATTACTCCCCAGCAATTCACACCAAGAAAGCCATTGCTGGAGACCATTTTGAAACTAATGAAGCAAGTATGCTTCTGAAACTAATTTCTGTTGTTTTTTGTTCTGACTAGGCCATATATTAAAAATTGGTTATCCGACCAGATTATATGCATGATTGTGTATTGTTACAGGACCGTCATTATGCGGCCATGTGGAGACTAGCCCAAAGAAGTAAGCATATTTCAACTTGGAAAGGATAGCCATGGAAATTGTCACTGATAGTCCAATAATAATTTGGACGTGGGCTTAAAAGTTCAAATTGTCTCACACTTTTTCAGATTGACTTTGTGTAAAAAAATTATTCATTGTACTTCGTGCACATTGTTCTGTACCTATAGTTTATGTGTGCTGCATGCTATTATCTCTTAACAAGCTGCATTCTGAGGACAATTTATGTTACCAATGCTCACAGGCTTCCAGTCAGCCCACTTGATTACAAAGAAGGTTTAACTGGAAATGGAGACAAGTTGAAGTTGACAACTCAATGTCATGGTATCAACAATGATTGAATTTTTTCCCTTTTCATCTGATGCATTCATGTCCTCCATCGGCTGTCAAAACAAAGTCATTGATATGCTAGTGAAACATTACGATGAATGAGTTTAGTCATCTCTATTATCAACTACAACTACGTTTGTATCTTTCATTAAAAACAAAGTTGCATTACGTATCAGAAGATAACTCCCCATAAATTATCTTTCTTTCCTGTTCTATTAATTCAGGGATATCTGTTATTGATTTGCTTGGTGATGATGGGACGCATGGCACTGTGGAAGAAATTTCAGTACATGCACAGGAATCTCATGTTGCATTTTCAGTTGAAGGTATGATTTAGAAAGTAATCCAGTTTATTTTTCATTCCCCGTAGTAGTGTGATCCGTTAGGTAGTCATGCTGCTTAAGAAAATCGTAAGAATAAATCATCTGTAACTCTGCCAATGTAAGTTTTTCTTCTTTTTTTTAGTTTACTTTTGGCTTAGTTGGCGAGCCAGTAATTTCTTAAGGATGCATCTACAATTAACATAGATGAAGAATAAGGAAAATGATAATTGAATTCGTCTTTAGAAAGATTTCTTCCAGAAGAAAATGAAATAAATGCGAAAAGAAGGAAATGGTGACATGTTGATGGAGATAGAAAGAAAGATAAGGATGGAGCTAGAATTAGAATAGAATTTTGAAGTAGAGTTTGGTTTAAAATATATTTATTTAGATTAGTTTTCATATTGGAATAAGGTTAATAGTTCATTAGAAGTTCGTTTGCTCTATAAATAGAAGGGTTTATTTGATGTAATAGTTAACCATTGTAATAGTTGACCCTTGATTATATGAACAAAAGATTCTCTTCTTTTCACCCATTTGTTTTTCTTAAATCTTCAATTATTCGTGTCAAAAATATGCTTTTGCGTCAATTTGATATTAGAACAATTCATTCTTCTTTGGCCTACATCTTTTCAAGTCAAATCATCTTGAAATTTTCGATTGTTGTCTACTAATTATCCACGTGCACACTTTTTCAATTGATATTCGATTGTAGCTCACTAATTATTGACATATTACTTTAGCTCTTTTTATTGTCAATGTTCCTAAATCTCATGTCAAGGTAAAAGGATAAATTATTTTCAATCATGAAATTTTGAACTTAATTTTGATGTGCAATATAAGCTAGGGGACTATAATGATAATTATTATGCTGTATTGTGTGTCTCTTTGATCCGATTCCCTAAACACGTTAAGAATTTTTTTTTTGGAACATTCATATAATCATATAAAGATAATCAATTTGATTGGCCATTGCTCTTGAATGCAAGTTATATTTTCAATGTAGAAGAATTGTTTTCTTAACGGGGTCTATTCGAACATTCGATGTTGCAATGATTTTTTTGTGCAAGCAAATCTACAATGTTAATTCCTTGTGCTCATAATGCACAACCAATTGAAGATTTTGTGGATAAGTTGAATAAGTTGTTACTATTTGGAGGTCAACAACGGTACTTGATTAAAAAGAGAGATCATCCCCTTGGTTAGATCATAGTCTTAGGGGTTGATTTGCAAATTCAGTTGTGGTCACTTGATCAGTTTCGGTATTTTGTTTATAATTTTCAAGAGTTCAATAGCAACATTTGATCTAGACAATAGATTGACGTTCTTGGAGTATGAAGTTCTAGTTTACGTCGTCGTAGTAGAGTTCTTTCAGCTGGAATAAATGATGGAGATTGAAATAAGAGTTAGTAATAGAATAGAATTTTATAGTAGAGATTGATTTAAAATATATTTATTTATATTAGTTTTAATATAGTTTATTAGAAGTTCGTTTGCTTTTAGCTTCTTTTTAGTTTATTCGCTCTATAAAAGAGGGATTTATTTAATGCATTAGTTAACCCTTGATTATATGATTAAATTGATATCTTCTTTTGCCCTCAATTCTTCTCTTCTTTGTACCTCTTTCTTTTCTTAATCTTCAATTGTTTGTGTCAAATATATGCTCCTGCGTCATGCGTCTTCTACTCCCCTCCCTTCTCTGCATGCTGATTAAGTCATTCTAATTCCACATCTTGTTCTTGCATGGCTCTCACCATTCCCTATAATAACAGATAAATTCAACATCACTAATGTCAGTCTTTTGAAGAAATAACCTTAATTCATGTTCAAATCTATAATGGTTGTTACTAGTTATCTGTGACTTCCAACAATGTTAGCATGCAAAATTTATGGGAACTACTTCTGCATGTCAGGTTTGGGAAAAGTGGAAACGGAAACTCCAAATCACTCTCCTTGCAGGTAACATCTATTCAGAACATATTCTGGAACTGATCATATAGTGCATAAATTACAAATCATAGTCAAACAAAGGCTTTTCGCTTGCAGTAGCTTGCTTCCATGGATACATCTTTAGTTTTGTAGTTGTGGATGCATGTCCTTGTAAAATCACATTTTGCAGTTCAAATAAACAATCAAATCCCTAGTTCTTCGTACTTCAAGATTCAGGATCCTAGACTGTATTTGAGTCACAAACTCATATCATTTACCATTTTTAAAATTGATTATTTGATCTCACAAATCACAAATTCTTAGGTCTACAAGGCCAATGTAATGCTTTGTTTATAATTTTGTGGGCTTCTGCTATTGAACACTTGAATTGTGATAAATTGTTCTGATTCTCGAATGTCTGGATTCTGAACTTATAATTTCGTGGTATTTCAAATAAGCAAATCTGGGGAGAAAAAAAAAAAAAAAAAAAAAAAAAAAAAAAAAAAATTCTTTTTATTTTACGTATTTTTGGTATTTAGTTTCTTGAACATTGTATATACAACTCTTCTCGGCACTGCAATCGTAAATGACCTTTTTGTAATGGATTATAATTAATCTGTAAACTTACATGCCTGTTTGCAGAGTAGTCAAACATTTGGCACTTGAGTTGTCGCTGTGATTGCTGGCTTCTTTCTAGAACTTTCAGAGTTTGATTTATTAGACATTCTGAACTCATTAAACATATTTTGAAATTCACCTCAGATGATGTTGTAGAAGTAATTTTAATTGATTCAGTTCCACTAGACTGATTAATTTTACTGGATGGTAGACTCTAAAATGCTTTTGCAGGCAACGTGCAAGGTTTGTTCTGATGTTACGTTTCAACTTTTGTATACTTGCAGTCATTCTTGAATTTCAGTTCCAAATTAGATCTCTTCATTTTAATCTCCTATGCATACTCAGTGAAACTTTTACATTTCTTGGCGTTAAGAAGGCCTACGATGAGTGTCACGTGTATGATGGATGCATTTGTAGATATAAGCCAAAGCCGTTTGTCATGATCTGCAGTGTTATAGAAGAAGCCACATTTCTGTTGTGTGGACCTGTAATTAAGTTGCTAGGCGCCCATTGTTGATTTATAGTTTCCATAAATGACTTGTTATGATTATTCTAATTACATTTACAATGCCTTTTTATGCTTGACTGCAGATCTGTCTTAAATAGTTTCACTTCACTTGAAGAAGCTAGGAGACAAGCTAGGACATCCAAAACCTTCAAGTATGGTCTGGATGATTTTAAGTCTCGAATGGTGAGAATATTTCTATTTTTAATCATATATTTGCATAAATTTCTTCTTGCAACTTTAGTCTATTTTTATTCAGTAGCTTCCTTGTGTGTCCCTCTAGAGTGACCTTGAGATGTACAAATCAGTCAGCGGTAACATCCTCGTGCAAGTTTTCAGTATTTCGTATAAGATAATATCTGACTTGTTTTGAAATTTTCATTAAGCTACTAGATCTACTTTTCTTCTTTAGCCCACGACTGTGAAATTACTTCAGTTTTTCTAGCATGTATTAATTGGAATGTCCAGTGAGGATGTGATGCCTATTCGGGATATATTCTTATGCCTTAGCTATGCATGTCACAATGCAACTCAAGAAGTTTCTGGCTGCAAAGAGCTACATTTCTGTCAATTAATTCAATTCTCCTTTATGAAGAATCACATCTCTTAAAGTTTAACATTTTTCAGTTTAGAATGATATCCACATTCTATTTTCTACTTCCTTTTCTCTGAGGAGAATTGTGTTAAAATTGATTGGTGGTCTGTCTGTAAAGCATTGAATGCAAATGCCTAAAAGCATTGGCTCTTGTTGGTTGCAAATCCAAATACTCCTCGTTTTCTATCCCTTAGTGGCATCATAATTCATGAATAATCGTGTCTTATGAATTGAAGTCCATTTTTTATGGAGTGTGCCATTATTTGAGATGATGGTAATCTAGATGTCACTTCCCATTTTAATGGGCTATATTGATCCTACTCTGTGACTGATGTATCATATTGACAACCAACAGGATGCAATGGTGGAGGATATTGATTTTTCCTCACCGTACAATGATTCCATAGACCAACAATTCTCCTGCTCGGGCGACAATATATTTGGCAATTCAAAGCCGAGGTTCTCAAATTTCAGGAAGTCCTTGCCATTTGACAGATATGATAATAGCTTGAAAGATGTTTTGGGGGATGACATAATCATGTATGACACCAAAGACAGTAATGAAAACATTTGGAATGGTAATAAATATCCTTATAGCTTTTCCTTATCAATTATTTTGGAATTTACTCCTTTTGTGGTCCTAAGTGATTTTTTGTATATTCATCGGCTTTGATATTCATTAGAAGGTGTACCTTTCCAGATCGAAAGATTTGAGTAGGGTTTCAAATCAGTGACTTAAGTTGAATCCAACTGAAGAAAACTTTAGTATTGCTTTAGTCTTTTGTTGATTTTGTCTGGACACGCAGTTGGAAACTTTGAGGTAGATCTGATACTGATAGCATTGAGAATTTTTACAGAAGTTGGTTTGAACATTATAATTAGCTTGTTGTCATGTAAAATAGGATGTTAATATATTTCTGTTATTGGTCATACATAAGGTACTTTATATGCACTATGTACCCAGTGGTCTTTAACCCGCTTCCAACCTCTCTGCAAAACAAATTGTGTATTAGGACTTATATCATAATTACCAAGTTTCACGTTGGTTGTCAACTTATTACGATCATGGATCTTGTAATAATCTGAGTGGACTTGTGAAAAAAAATAGCTGACCTCAAATTTACTAGTTGCAACTGGTAAAAGCTGGATCAGATTCTAGTAGCTCTTTTTAATCAGACATTTGATGGTTTAGTTGGCATGTTCTATTTTTTTTTTTTTTAAATTGAATTGGAACTTTGATGAATCAAGGTTCTGATTTGTGATCTATTTTTCTTTGGAATGTTCTTAACATGTTACGACAACTAGAATTCAGAACTGCAGGTTATGATTTTGAATCGTATTAATTTATATTCTTTTCAATGCATAATGAACTGTATACTCTTAGAGCTTGTTTGGGCATGATTAAAATCTGATTTTAATCTAAGTCAAAAACAACAATCAATATCAACCACATCTTTCATGGTCCCACAACTTTTCAACCACACATTTCAAAAACTTCCATCACAATCTACTAAAAAATCTAATTTTAATCCCCACCAAACACCCTGAGCATGACTGTAAAACTGTTTATTTTGGCTGTTCAGCAGGTTCTACCTTCCTAGATAACCATATTGACAATGTGGGAGAATATAAATTATTCTGCAAGAATCACGTAGATCTAAGAGATGATGGTTATGCTGATTATTTGAATAATAATGACCACTGGGGGCGGGACTTCAACTTTGAAGGCTCTTCTTTACAAGAGAGAAGGTTTTTGAGAGATTAATTTTTCATGTCCTGTTAAGAATTTCAGTTAGTTGGCTTTTTAATGATTTATTGACCGTACAGGGCCAGCAAGCACAGAGCAGAAAACATCGATATCAGAGGTGCTTCTTAATTTTGCAAAATCTTTATCATTTTATACCCATCTTCCAGTCTGAACAGGTCTGTTCACTATTGTTAACATTCTCGCTTTGTGATTTCTCCGATAGAATAGTATAGATTTTTTCTAATGGAAAAACCCAAATAGATCTGAAGCTTTATGCCATTAAGTTAATTCAATTTCATGTTCACGAGGCAATTAAGAGATTGAATGCTGAGAAATCAATAATCTTTATTGATTTGATGTATTTCCTTACTTCTGTCTCATCTTAAGTTACCAATTAGCAGACAGGTTGAGCAAGGAAAAATATTGCAATCAGAAGAAATTATATGTTTCGTCGCATTTTCTGGTCTTTGACGGGAAAATAGAAAGGCCTTTCATGATTGTAGTTAGAAAAATATTCTTATATTTTCGTTTTAACCTTTCAATTTTCCCATTCCTGAGTGATTAAAAGTGATCTATGTAGCAATTCCTAGTCCTTCACAAAAACCTTTGTGTTTTTAGCGCTTGTATTTTAAACCTCGTTGACATTATTTGCTTCTAGATTCTGTACTTCACCCTTCATGTCCAGTTTTTCACTTTTTTTTACTTAGGTATAAACTTGGTAAGTATGACATTTATCCCTAGTGTCAGCTTATTCTCAAGGAAAGTACTGGGTCCTGAAATAAAACTGTTGCAACTTTGCTACTATTCAGTTGATGCTTATAATTTTTTTATTTTTTTCCTTCTCTGATGATCAGAGCCACATTCCCCTTATACCAAGCATCAGACATCGGAGTATTTACATGATTTTGAAATTTCAGATGCGAGATGGTATGCAATTTAGCTGAGAGCCTTTTTGGTTATTTTCACGTCTACTTAGGAGTTTTTCTCGTATGATGGCAGGTATTCTACCATTGGGATTGATCATAATGTTAAAGATGCTAGCAACCAACCGTCATGGGCGTGCTTTATAAGAGAACACGAAAGAGAGAATTTGAGTCTGAGGTTTCATATTCTTGGCCACCTTGTGCATCATCTCACAATTCCCTTTTTTTGTGTCGTGCTTACTGATTTGATTTCTTTTGACATCTTTATTAACTTCTTGACAGTGAAGAATCATGCTCCTCCAGTGCAGGTTACTTTCAATGGTTGCTGTATATGTTGATTGAAATACTGGTTCCATATGAACATTTCAATGTAAATCTCTGTCTTGTCTTTCAGTGAGGGGTAATGAAATCAATAGACCACCAATGAGAAAACAGGGAACAAAAGTCCAAGGCATACATGGTTGGATCCAGGAGAACAAATGTTATGAGAAGAATATAGATGGCAAGGAAATACATCGTGGTACTAGAAGCCATCTCCAGGAGAGAGAGAATGTAAACCGACTAGGAAAGCTTACAAGGATGCCAGAAGCAAGTCTAACACCAGCTTGCTTCCAAACTGACACTTTTGGGAGCAATTCCTTCTGTCAAACTTCTGGGATGAGAAAACGTTCATCCTCAGGTCCCAGTGCTTGGAGCAAAGATGTCTTTGATGTAACAGGTTCCCAATTAATTATCGATTGTAATACACCATTTAAGAGATCTCCTGACTTGCCTGCTGAACATTCACCCATATCAGAAGAAATGTACTTCCGTCATCCATACTCACATGATATCCCAATTTCCCAAAACATTGGGTTTGTGTCTACTGTACCAAATTTATCTAAAGGCTCCAAAGGAAATACAGTTCTGGATTCATTGCGTACACTGAGCTATCTAGGATTAGAGAAGGAGAGCTTGAGCAGAGATGGAGAAAAGAGTGTTGATAACCCATCTATTGTTGAGGACAACATTGAGCTACAGATGGATGTTGCTGATGGCAGTAAGGGCTTGTCCTCGAAAATGGGAAGTCCATCAATATCTCCAAATAGAACCCCTGAAATGACAGAGAGTATGAAGGGAACGGACTCTACTGATCTTGCAAAAGACACATCATCATTTGTAGAGATTCCACGTTCTTCTGGAGGCATTCAGCCGTGGGTAGTCTACAATTTATTTTATTTTCTATCTCCAATTCATTCTCTTTTATTATGGAAAAACAACATTATACCTGCACTTACGAGGTTTCATTCGTATCAGGTGTCAGGGTGATACCCGCATTTTACTTCCATGGAAAACCGAATCTCAAGGTAGATAGCCTTGTACTTTTTTCAGACGTACTTTAGCTGCATACGACCTTTTAAGGGTAATGATGCAAGTTGTTTGTTAATGAATGGTGCTTCTGCTGATTGTTTTTACAATTCTGGAGTTAGAAGAAGAGTGTGGGCATAAAGGAGCGAGGATAGAGAGCAATGGAAAAAGTAACAGCGGTGGCTCATCTTGCAGGTGATGTTTCCCATTTGCCGTGTGCTTGAACTTCCATCCTTGCACAGAATCATCCACACAAAAAGCTCGGAAGAAGGTATAATACTTCCCAGATGTACAGATGGAAGGAATTTTTCCCTTTTAAACTTTTTGGATCGTTAAATGCTTATGTGCTTACTGAGTTTTTTAGAAGTTCCGGTCTTGAAGACACCGTCTAGCAAGCGTAAATGCTTATTAGTGTAATGATACACGAGAACAAAAGGAAGGATGATGAACGGATGATGAACGAAAGATGAACATATAAGTTTCAAAATATTTCTGGCTTGTTTTCACATTTCTCGGCTAATTTTCCAGCATGTTCACTCAGGAATCTGCGGTATTCGCTATAAAATAATGCTATCCATATGCATAGTTTTCTGAATGGCTTCTCAAGTTGTTCGTATCTGATTGCTTGACAGGTTTAAATATGAACTCTTGAGCTCCTTCTTCCAATCACCTATTTGTGAGATATGAGACAATCCATGACTAATACCACATATTTCAGTAAAAACAATCAGAAATCTTTTCTGCCTGGATCGAGAGTCCTTTGATTCAGTGAAGCATGTAAGATATTTTTATAGATTGAATGTTGGATAATTGATGGCTAAGCTAATGGTGTGCAAGACCAATCGTGGGTTTCTCCCACATCGCAATCTCACTTTCTATATTCAATGCTAATTTGTAGTCTATTCAATGGCAGCTTTTCGAAGGCCCTTTAATTCTAGCTCAATTACTGGTTTAATGGGCAAATAACAACCTTAAATTTAGACGTACCTCATAAAATATCAATTGACATTTGCATTTTAATATGAATGTTATCTGCCTTTTAAATATATTGTATATGTTGTATATGGTCTGGCACTTTAGATGGTCAACTAAAAATGATTTTCCAATAATACCCTCCACTAATTGACAAAGAAAATTGTGAAAGGAGTGCCCCGTTGGACTAAAACTTGCTGTCATGTATTGTTTGTTTTATCCAACGACTGTTTCTTTGTCCAAAAGGAACTTAAGATTCATGTATTGTTTTTGATCAATGATTAATAATATTTTGCTTAGTATAAATTGCTTATTTTTCTACAAATATGTGAAAGAGGTCGACATAGAGTAGGTAGAAATCTATTGGACGAATTGGGTTTGAGTTTGACCAGTCGGACAATCTCCACTTGAGATAAGTGCATTGTATGTGTTACATTCATGCCAACATTACTTTATTTGAGACTACCCATACTAACGTAGATGAAAGCACTAAAATTCACCATAGAAGGCAAGATGTCATGATGTGCATAGATTTCCTATTTCAAGTAGCAAAAGCTCCTCCACTATTTTGGAAATTTTTGGGATGATTATATATGGTGTGCATGCATTTATATATCTTGGTAGTATTTTTTCTGTTCTCGTCAATAGATTTTGTCCTATAAATCTTTCTTGAAATTTAAATATTGTTGTATCATTTGCATGGAGTATAAGCTAGTTTAGAACCTTTAACTGGGACTTGGAGAGACCCTATATCAAATGCATGTAATTCAATTAATCAAAGCTACTTATATATGAAAAATTGATATCCAAGTATTGAAGATTGACTTGTCAACCTTTTAAGGTGAAGTTCATTGTTGTAATCGGTCTTCGATGCTTAATAAAGAGTGCAAGAACAAAAATAAAAATAAAAATAATATTTGGATGATCAAAGTGAAATAGGCTATTCGGTTGGATAACAATATATTTTGTCTATCTTTAGATACATGAATAGGGTCAATCATATTCTTAACTATAATGATTAGCAATATTAAGTTTAAATGGTAGATAAATAGCAAAATGTAGAATACTTAATATCCTAGTTAGTATTTGGTATTTATTTTTTTGATTGCCGACTAACTCTTCTCTTCGTCTTTAGTAACTCGGAAATCAAAGGAGCGGTGCCCCGATTAAAATAGATCACCCAATGTGAAAATATTTAATAATGCTCTGATACCATGTGAAGAAATATAAATTGTACTATTATGGTCTTGTAAATATTACAATGTATGAAACCCTATTTATAGGGTTACAAATAATTGTACAAGAAAATAAATATAAAAGAAAAGATTACACAATAATCTACTATGAAAAATAATCATACACTAAAAGGAAATATTATAATAGAAAATATTCAATATAATATTTACATATTTAACACCCTCTCCTCAAATTCAATATGGGATAGAATATTGAGTTTGAAGAAATCGATCCAATCAAATCTTCCAAATTGAAGAACTTCGTGCACCTGATGTCTTTGTCATTGTTGATGGGGATAATTGACTTCTTGTTTGCCAGAAGAGAATATTTGATAGACTTTTTTTTTTTTAAATAAGAAAATCCTGAATTTTTCAAGGGGCAGGGGAAGGGTCGATAAAGTTTAAGGTACCGACCCTTCAAAATTTTAAAAACCTCTAGTTTGTTTAAGAGGCAGGGAGAGTGCCGATAAAATTCAAGGTACCGACTCTCCAAAATTTAAAAAAAAAAAAACTTTAATTTGTTTAAGAGGCAGGGGGAGTGCCGGTAAGGTACCGACCCTCCAAAATTTTAAAAAAACCTCTAGTTTGTTTAAGAGGCAGGGGGAGTGTCGGTAAAATTCAAGATACCGACCCTCCAATTTATTTATTTATTTTTATTTTTGTAATAGAATTAAATTCTCAAGAAAAAGGAAAAAAACAATTTTTTTTTTTAATTAAAATCGGGCAATGGATTTACCTTTCCAGTAACATCTATATCAACTGAATTTCTGAGAAGATGGCAGATTTTTTTAGTTGAAGAAGTCACCCAGCCGCTACTTCGATTCTCTGTATGCATGTATATTTTCATATGATTTTATGGTGCCAGCCCCCTTGACAGAATGGCTGATCGAACCCTCCCAATAGAGGGGTGCGGCATCAAGGGGGCTGGCAAAGTGGCAAAATCCATATTTTCACCTAGCAGCCACAATATTTGACTTTTCAAAGGGACAACAAAATTCTCTCCTGTTTCTGCCAAGTTTCTTCCTCTTTCTCTGTCGGTTTGCGTGAATTTGTGGGTAAAAGAATTTTTTTTTTTTTTTGCAAGTTTAACCCAAGACCATACCATATGAAAATATTCAATAATGCTCTGATACCATGTGAAAAAATATAAATTGTATTATTATGATCTTGTAAATGTTACAATGTAGGAGACCTTATTTATAAGGTTACAAATAATTGTATAAGGAAATAAATATAAAATGAAATATTACACAATAATCTACTATAGAAAATAATCATATACTAAAAGGAAATATTATAATAGAAAATATTCAATATAATATTTACATATTTAACACCCAACATCCGTGCTGGTGTAACTTTAGGGTCATGTTTAGGGGGATTGATCCGTGACCTTTCTCATGAAGAGTCTAAGGGTCCGTTTGATCGCAAGGATAAAAAATAGGTGAAAAGAAAATGAATGGCGGGGAATTGTAATTAATGGTGTTTGATTGGTATAATTTTTCGTTTGGCTTTTTTTTTACGTAAATTGTCAATTAAATGGATAAATATTTTTACAATTGACTTTTGAATGTATTCCAATTGCTAAATATATATATATATATATCAAAAAGTTGAAAACGTTTTATAACTTTTATGCATCAACCGCTTGTACCTTGAAAAACGTTGGAAAACGTTTTCCCTAAAAAAATTAGTGCAATCAAACAGGTGAATAGTAAAAAGAAAGAAAATGTTTTCCATCTTCCACGAAAAACTTGACCAATCAAACAGGCCCTAAATTCATTTAAGCTTCAACTAAGCAATTGATACATAGACAGAGAAGGGACTTTGGATGTGGGTCTAAAACGAGGTCGAGCGTGTAAAGTATCGGACCCACAACAAGAAGCATATGAAAGCTAGTTAGAAAGCACTCTATAGACCAAAGTGGGAAAATCGATTGTATGAATGTTGCTAACTTAAAATTTTGGTTCTGATAATGCACAAACTGTTTTTTTAGTTTAAAGTTATCGCACCACACAATAGTCAATATTTTTATTTTGTACCTATAATTGATGATTTAGCCATGTGTTTTGTTATTATCATGTGTAATAGATTACATCACTTTTTTTTTTTTTTTTTTTATAGTAAATGATGCATGTTATTGGATATGATGAGAGAAAAACGGATTGTGCACTCTCTTAAAATCAGAAAGTTGATAATACAATACATTGCATGACTCTATAAATAGAAAAGGAATCCAACTAACTAACTGTACAAACCAATACAAGATGGACATGTGGATTTAGCTAACAAATTCAGCTAACAGATTCAGCTCCTTCCGGTTCCAGTTGGTGCAATTCCTGCAGTGGTAGTTTTATTCTGTTATTCCCCCTCAAGATGGACAATGGAGGTTGAGGATGGCCATCTTGGATAATAAAGGAAATAAGAGTGAAGCTGGTAAGGCCTTTGTGAAAACATCAGCGAGTTGGTGCTGTGTTCGAATAGGCAATAGTTTGACAAACCCATCAGTGACCTTATCTCTCACAAAATGGCAATCGATTTCTATGTGTTTAGTGCGTTCGTGAAAGATTGGATTAGAGGCAATGTGGATGGCGGCTTGATTATCACAAAAAATCAAGGCAGGAGCAGTGGTTGAAATCTGAAAATCAAGAAGCAACTGATTTAGCCAGACCAATTCACTAGCTGTAGAAGCCAAGGCACGGTATTCTGCTTCAGCCGAAGATCGGGATAAAGTCGTTTGTTTCTTGGCTTTCCATGAAATTAAGGAATCGCCAAGGAAAACACAAAAACCCGTGACAGATTTCCTTGAGTCCAGACAAGACCCCCAATCCGCGTCCGCAAAGGCCCGTAACTGGAAGGAAGATTGTGCAGAAAACAGAAGTCCTTGCCCTGGAGTGGACTTGATATACTGCAAGAGGTGATGAGCAGCATCCAAATGTGGCTGTCTTGGTTGAGATATGAACTGACTTAGCTTGTGGACAGCAAATGTGATATCAGGCCTTGAGATGGTTAAGTACAATAAGCGACCAACAAGGCGTCTATACAGAGTAGCATCAGTGAGAAGTGCACCTTCAAAAGAGCTGAGACGAATCTTAGGATCCATTGGCAATGAAGCAGGTTTACAAGCTAGAAAACCTGTGTCTTCAAGTAGCTGAAGAGCATAGTGACGCTGAGATAAGAAAATGCCTTTAGATGATTTGGCAATCTCTAAACCCAAGAAGTACTTTAACTGTCCAAGGTCCTTTAACATGAATTGACTACGTAGGAAAGTCTTCAGAGATTCAATTATCTGAAGGTTAGGTCCTGTGATGATGATATCGTCTACGTAGACCAGTAAAGCAACAAAGGTATTGCCAGAACCTTTAGTAAACAAAGAATAATCAGACTTTGATTGGTGAAAACCGTGATGAGTAAGAGTACTTGAAAACTTCGAGAACCACTGCCTTGAGGCTTGCTTTAAGCCATATATCGACTTGTGAAGTCTACATACCAAGTGCTCCCCCTGTTTTCCGCGATCAACCTGTTTGTTGTATCCCATTGGAAGATCCATGTAGATTTCTTCAAATAGATCACCATTGAGAAATGCATTATTAACATCTAGTTGTGTGAGATGCCAATTGTTAGACGCAGCAATAGCTAGAAGGACTTTGACGGTGACTAGTTTAGCAACAGGAGAAAAGGTCTCGATGAAGTCCAATCCTTCTTGCTGAGTAAATCCCTTTGCCACCAGTCGAGCCTTGTATCGATCTACGCTGCCATCTGATTTATGCTTGATTTTATAAACCCATTTGCAGCCTATAGAGTGTTTACCCTTAGGCAGAGTTGTTATGGACCAAGTCTTGTTCATTTCCATAGCTTTCAGTTCAGATTCCATAGCCTCTCTCCAATGATCAAATTTTACAGCCTGATGATAAAACTGAGGCTCAAAATTTGAAGAGACAGATAGAAGAAAATTGCTGTGTGCAGGGGAAAAGCTACTATAGGAAATGTATTTGGAAAGTGGATAAGGAGACTTGTCAGAGACTTGCTGAGAATTTTTCAAGAGATTACAGTGGAAGTCCCTAAGATATGAAGGAGGGTTGCTAATTCTAGATGATCTCCTGACATCCATGGAAGAATTATTAATGGGAGAATGATTAGAGTGCAAATCCCGTGAATTATTTGCAACCTCAATAGGGACTTCAGAGGGTGAGATATCAGGTAAATTATAAGTGGGAATATCCGATGCAAATTTTGGTAAAACAATATCAGGAAAGGAATCGATGTCCTCTGTTTTATGAGAAATTGAATGGAATGGGAAAACTTGTTCATGGAAAATGACATCCCTAGAGATTAGAAATGATTTAGACACAATGTCATAGAGCTTATAACCTTTTATACCGGGGGGATAACCAACAAAAATGCAAGCCTTAGCTCTAGGGTGGAATTTTGATCTTTGGGAGGATAGAGTAGATGCAAAGCATAAGCATCCAAACACTCTAAGTGAGGAGTAGTCCACTGGAAGATTATGCAGCAAAAAGAAAGGGGAGTTGTTTTGTAGGACTGAAGTAGGAGTTCTGTTAATAAGGTATGTAGCCGTGAGAATACATTCCCCCCAAAATTGAATAGGGACCCGAGCCTGAAAGTATAAAGCTCTAGCAACATTGAGGAGGTGTTGGTGCTTTCTCTCAACCACTGAGTTTTGTTCAGGCCTCTCCACACAAGAGAATTGATGGATAATCCCTTTTGAACTGAAGAATTCAGCAAACTGTAGCTCAGGTGCATTGTCTGACCTAAATTTCTTGATAGACTTATGAAACTGGGTCTCAACCATTTTAAAGAATCTGGGAATGATGAAATGAACATCTGATTTGTGCCTCATGAGATACACCCAAGTGAAACGAGTGCAATCATCCACTAATGTCAGAAAATATTTATATCCAGAGTGTGTAGGAACATGGTAGGGTCCCCAGGTATCACAATGAATCAAGTCAAATGCATGAGAAGACATATGATTATGGGATGTAAAAGAGAGCCTTCTTTGCTTGGCTAAAGGACATATATCACAAGGGACTGATACATGATTCCTATCTTTATTACAAAGCATATGTAACTGATCTCTTAATAAGTTCAATTTCTGGAATGATAGATGGCCAAGTCGATGATGCCATACATAAGCATTCACTTTGTTTACATTTGAAGGAATAGAAAAACAAGCATTTTGAAATAAACTCCTGCAATTACTTCGTGTAACATCAGATGAGGTATCATTCAGTATGTATAGATCAGCTAATCTCTCACCCCTGCCAATCATCTTCTGGCTGTGCGAATCCTGAATGAAGCATGAATCAGTGAGAAATTTTACTTCTACATGTGAATTCCTGGTTAAAGAGCTTACTGACATCAGGTTGAATTTGAATTGAGGCACATACAACACATCCTCTAATATCAAATTAGGAGTGACTTTTACTGTACCAGTGAACATAACAGGAATCCTCTCATGATTTGGCAGAGTAATAAACGCATTCTGTACTGATTTCATGACAATGAAGGCAGAGTAATTGAAACATATATGGCTAGTTGCTCCAGAATCCATCACCCAATGTTTAGGGGAATTGAGAAATGAATTATTAGAAGTGGAAAAACAGGTACCTGACACTTGATCAGCTTCAGTGTCGACCTTTGCAGATGCTAAGTGGCTGTTTAACATGTTCATTAGATGTTGATACTGATCCTGATTTAATGTTTGCATGAAATCTCCTACACTCCTTGGTGTTTGCTCTGAAATGGATTCAGAAACTTGATTAGTAACAGCATAATTTGAAGGTTTATTCGCACCTGAATGAGTGACTGAGGTAGGTTTCTGTTTGGATTTGTATCCAGGAGGATAGCCATGCAATTTGTAACATTTGTCCACAGAATGACCAGCATATCCACAGTAGGTACACATTGGTCTTTCCTTCCTCTGAAACTTATTGTGCATTTGTCCAGCAATAACCTTCTTAGAATCATTTTTGGCATAAAATGCCATAGAGTCACCAGCAGTACCAGTGGCATTGGAACTTATATTAACATTCCTTTGATGTTCTTCTTGGGAAATGAGAGAGAACACTTTGTTAATAGGGGGTATAGGATCCATGAGTAATAGCTGTCCTCTCACTTGAGAAAAGGATTCATTTAAACCCATTAAAAAGGACATTACATACTCCATTTGGTAATGATCAGCAAGTTTCTTAGATCCCCCACAATTGCACTTTCCACATGAACATACTGGCCTATAGTTGGTGAGTTCTTCCCAGATTGTTTTCAATTTTGTAAAGTATGTACTTACAGAAGATTGTCCTTGAGTATGATTCATCAAGTCACGCCTTAATTGGAAAATGCGAGGTCCATTCCGCTGCTGATACCTTTCCTTCAGATCGACCCATATGTCATGTGCAGATTCGGAATAAATGACACTAGCAGAGATCTCCTTGGACACTGAGTTAAGTATCCATGAAATTACAATGTTGTTGTTGCGAATCCACTGGTTGAGTAAATCCTCACTGCCTTCGGGTCGAGATATGGATCCATCAGTAAAACCAACCTTGTTTTTCACAGATAGGGCAATCACCATTGCTCGACTCCACGAGGCATAGTTGTCACCGGTTAAAGGCTGTGAAACAAGAGTAAGTCCTGGATTATCTGAATGATGAAGGAAGTATGGGCTAGATCCATCGCCAATGGCTGAACTGCTCATTGAAGAAGGAGAATCATTCTGATTTTGTGCATCTGAATTACTCTGATTTTGTGCAACTGCTGTAGATGCCATGATGAATTGGAAATGTGATATAAATTGAAAAAAAAAGAATCAGTAAAGATTCATTTGAAATGAGGAAATGCAGATGAAAGAAGCAAAGTTTGCTCTGATACCATATTGGATATGATGAGAGAAAAACGGATTGTGCACTCTCTTAAAATCAGAAAGTTGATAATACAATACATTGCATGACTCTATAAATAGAAAAGGAATCCAACTAACTAACTGTACAAACCAATACAAGATGGACATGTGGATTTAGCTAACAAATTCAGCTAACAGATTCAGCTCCTTCCGGTTCCAGTTGGTGCAATTCCTGCAGTGGTAGTTTTATTCTGTTATGTGATTAGGATGCATTGATTTTCAAGTAAACAAAATGTAATGAACAGTCAGGCAAATAATAAAAATGAAAATGTCACAAGCTTTCAACTTTACACTGATTATCGATGTGCTTTTTTCGTCAGTAGCATAACATTACTCAAAATCAAAATTCAAAGGATTGAATGGTTTAATTTGGTAAGTTATACGGAAGTAATTTATTCGAACATTGATGATAACGTTGTTCTATTGAATTTGAATACTTTTTTTAAATCGAGTTCAAAGCCAACTATTGAATTTACTTATTGACTTTTATTTAATTTATTTTTTACATTATATTCTATTCTAATTTCAGTCATTTGCCAAAACTTATTCTAACTATCGTAGTTCTCTTCTTCAAAATGCGAACTTAAAAAATATATTTTTGAACATAGTTTGTTACAAAATTTAATAATTCAATTTTCATATTTTAATAGGTGACGCAGCGTGAAACAAAGAATTCAAGCAAAAGTCTTAAGAATATGAAATTTGAAATCCACAAAATTATGAAAAGAAATACCTCACGAATTTTATTAATAAAAAGATCAACAAAATAACGAAATAACCCCAAATTTATAAGGGTTTACATGAAAATCTAGTTTAATATGACTAAAATCAATGAAAACAAAGTTTAAACAAACTAAAATTGAAAAGAATTCAAAATAAATTAAATGACAGAAATAGCGCTAAAACTTTAAAAATTAGTTATTGGTCCTAAATGCACTCGAATGGTTGAAATTCATCGTACGTCATGGAAAAGCGATGAGTATTACTTGTTTCGTCGTCCTCTTTTCGAAATGGTATTTATGGACTCAAACTGAAATTCAAATATTCTCTCTCCACTATTACTTTTCCCCCATTTTAATCAAATTGTTCTTCCATCTATTTATCAATATGTTCTACATCAGTCCCTTCCACCTCCGAAGAACTCGACTTCGAGTTATAATCTAAATATAAAGGCTTATCATCTTTATGGAACTCATACAAATCAACCATAGTGAACGTTCGAGAAAATACCCGTAGAAGCTAATAAATCAATAATGTAGACATTGTTATTATCTGCTTAAACACTTTGAAAGACTCATACTTTCTTGGTTTCAACTTATTGTAGGTACCAATGAGAAATCTCTCATTTCTCAAAAATAGCATCACTAAGTCTCCTTCTTGAAATTGTTTATCACATCAATGTGAATCTGCTGCTTCCTTATATTTTGCATTAGTCTTCTCCAACTTCTATTTTACTTCATCATGACTACTAACACCTCTTTTGTCAGATGTTCAGCAGCAACAATCTTACGATTGCCCTTGGGCAACTTCACTAAATCTACCACATGGTAAAGAACCTCAGTATACACAATAGCAAATGAGGACATGCCTGTTGTAGTATAAACTGTGTTGTTGTATGCATACTCTACCTAAGGTAGTGTAAGATCTCACTGTTTGGGCTTATCTCCACAAGCACTTCGAACCATATTTCTAAGAATATGGTTAGTGACCTCGATCTCTCCACCAGTTTAAGGATAGACAGTGCTACTTCGATTCAAATTAGTTCTAAACTTCCACAATGTAATCCAAAAGTGCCCCAAAAACTTTGTATCCCGATCTGATGTGACAAAATCTCCATACAATCCAAAACCTCCATGAAAAACATTTTGGCAATACTCGATGCATCTGAAGTCTTTCAACAAGCTATGAAGTGAGTTATTTTGGAAACTTGTCAACCACCACAAAAATAGAATATATTCCCCGTTGAGTACGAGTTAATCCTAAAACAAAATACATAGCAATATTTTGTCATATGCCTTGAAGGACATAAAGTGGCATGTAAAACCGAGTATTCTGCACTTGACCCTTTGAGACCTGACAAGTATAGCATTTTCTGACTATAAATCCAACATCCCGCTCAACTGTGACCAATAATACCTAGCCTCCAAATTGGATATTGTCTTGTCACGCCCCAAGTGTCCACTTAGGCCTCCACCATGCAGATTCCAAATAAAATTTTCACGTAAAGATGAAATAGGAATACAAAGCTGGTTGCCTTTGAACAAATAACCATCACTATTATAGAAATCCACCATTGATTCTTGATTCACATACTTGCTCCAAATCTCCTTAAAGTTGGGATCTTCTGTATATAGTTCTTTCAAGCACTCAAACCCAACAATTTTTTGTGATAGTGTAATGAATAAAGATACTCTCCGACTCAGTGTATCTGCAACTCTGTTCGTACTTCCAGATTTATGTGTAATCACAAAAGGAAATTTCTAGAGAAAAATCACCCTTTGAACATGCATCTTGTTGATATGTTTCTGATTATGAATAAACTTCAAGGCTTGGTGATCAGTGAACAACACAAACACATTCTATACAAGGTAGTGTTCCCGTTGTTTTAAAGCTCTCACAACTGCATATAATTCTTGCTCATAGCTATTCCACATCTGCATAGCACCACTCAACTTTTCTGAAAAGAAAGTCACGAGTTTGTTCTCTTGAGAAAGGACAACCTCAACACCTATACCACTAACATCACACTCCACCTCAAAGATCTTCTCAAAACTTGACAAAGCTAATACTGGAGGTGTGCACAACTTTTTTTTGATGAAGGCGAAGTTCTTATCTTGCTCCTCTTACCCAACTGAATCTCCATTTCTTCAAACATTCTGTGAGTGGAGTCACAATAGTGGTGCTAAACCATAAAAACTCTTTACTTCAGAAACTAAATTTGGTGTTGGCCAATCTTGAATTGCTTTTGTCTTCTCTTCATCTACATCCGGACCATTTTCACCAACCATAAAGCCTAGAAACAACATCTTATGTGTACAAAAAGTGTACTTCTTCAGGTTGATGTACAACTGATTTTCCTTCAAAACCTCTAAGACTTGCCTCAACTAAACTAGGTGATTCTCCTTAAATTTTCTATAAATGAGTATATCATCGAAATAAACCACAACAAAAGACCCAATAAAAGGACGAAGAATCTGGTTCATCACCTTCATGAAGGTACTTGGAGCATTTGAAAGTCCAAATGGCATCACCAACCATTCGTAAAGTCCTTCCTTACTCTTGAAGGCAGTCTTCCATTCGTCCCCAGGTTTGATACAAATCTGGCGATAGCCACTGCGAATGTCTATTTTTGAGAAGACCTTAGAACCTCCAAGCATGTCTAACATGTCATCTAACCGTGGAATGGAAAACCTGTACGTGTTATCTTGTTGATGGCATGATTGTCAACACACATGTTACTTTTCCATCCTTCTTAGGCACTAGAAGGACAGAGACTGCACAAGTCATACTCTACCTTATAAATCATTTCATCAATAGCTTCTCAATTTGCTCCATTAGAATCTCATTCTCCTTTGGACTTATTCGGTAATGAGGTAAATTTGGAAGACTAGCCCCAGGTACCAAATCAACCTGATACCACTTGACGTAGCGTGAAACAATGAATTCAAGCGAAAACCTTAAGAACACAAAATTTAAAATCCACCAAATTATGAAAAGAAATAACTCACGAATTTTATTAATGAAAAGATGAACAAAACTACGAAATAACCCCACATTTTTAAAGGTTTACATGAAAACCTAGTTTAAAATGACTCAAATTAATGAAAACAAAGTTTAAACAAATTAAAATTGAAAAGGATCCAAAATAAACTAAATGACAGAAACAACGTTAAAACTTTAAAAAATAGTTTTTCAAGTTTTAAACGAACTCGAACGGCCAAAATCCATTGTACATCATGTTGGAGGGACAAGTATTACTTGTCTCGTCGTCCTCTTTTTCAAAATGATATTATGGGTCCAAACTGAAATTCGAATGTTCTCTCTCCATTATTACTTTTTCCCCATTTTGATTCAATTATTCTTCCATCCATTTAACAATATGTTCTACATCAATAATTTACATGAAAATATTGTATCACAATATCATATTGTGTGTATACTTATTTGAATGATATTGACATTTTCAAGTATCACTTAAACTAGAGTAATGCTATTTAGCCCCATTGGGGTTACAATCCCAGTCTAGGTGGCATTAAATGATTGGTGAAATTAAATAAGTCATTTAATTTTACCTTTTATTTAGCCTATCATCTAACGCCACCTAAACTGAGGTTGCAACCCCAGTGGAGCTACATAACATTACTCCTTAAACTATTGTTTAATAATTTAAACCAAGAAAATTCACAATATTATTATAAAATTACGTGCAACACTCACGTTTCTAATTAGTTTAATCTATGCCGCTTGAGCTCAAAATAGGGTCAAATTGTACCTAATTAAAAAGTTCAAGAGTCAAATGTCAAAAACAAACAAACAAACAAAGGGAAAAACAAAGAAAAGTCTATAAGGGTCCGTTTGATTGCAAGGGTGGAAAATGGGTAGAAAGAAATTGAATTGCTTTGAATTGTTTTACCAGGAATTGAATTAAAGGTGTTTGATTGGTATAATTTTCCACTTTTCTATTATAATACGTTTGACTTGTTTTTCATTCAAATTGTCTATTAAATAGATAAATTTTTTTACCATTGGGGACAAAATATGTTTAGATTGCCAAAAAAAATTAAAAAAATAAAAAAATAAATTTTTATTTTTTATTTTTACGTTTGACTTTGTTTTGCATGGAATTTGTCAATTAAAGAGATAATTTTTTTTACACTTTATCTTAAAATTTGTTTCTATTGCTAAAAAAAAAAAAGGTGAAAACCAATTCCCACCCATATAGCAAGTCATTGAATTCCACGGAATCACGCTTCAAGTGGTTGTACCTTGAAATTGGGTGAAAACCAATTCCATAGGAAAAAAATGCTATTAAACAGCGCAAAAATGAAAGTTAGAATTCGGTTCCAACTTCTTGGAAAAAATTTCGCCTATCAAACAGGCTCTAAGAGAGATCAACGTTGGAAACCCTGCCTATACTACTGGAAAAGGCAGAAATAAAGACGAAATTTTAGCCACAAACTATTTCTGTTGTTATTACCGAAATTTTAGCCACAAACTATCAGAACGAATTAATATTTTATCCTTATTATAAAATACATATTAAATTATTGACGTTATTACCAACAGAGGTGTTCCCTCGATATAATTCCATTGCTAATACGTTAGTAAAAAATTTAAAAAATTTAAAAATAAATTAAATAATTTACCAATGAATTTTTCCAACGATGGTTTTGTTGGAATCTATATAAAAGAATAAATAATTACCAAGGAAAAAAAAATTGTTGGTATTAGAGAGAAGCTACATATACATCATGCTACACAATTTCCATCACAAGAGGGGGCGCGAATTTTTTATTCATCGTGGGGCCCCTCATGTGAGAGGGACTGTGCACCATGCTGATGTTGTGTAGCATGGTGTACAATCAGTTTTTTTTTTATTTTTTTATTTTAAGCATATATATACATACACAACGGAAAAAGAATTTCAATTTTAAAAACATTTATTAAACATTTTTTTACGAAAAAATTCCTTGATAATTTTAACAAAAAATATAAATAATAATTAAATTTTACAGACAAAATATGCTTGAATTGGATCGATGTTTGCAGTGGATTTACTTTTTCTCATAGTACTTATCCAATCTACTATTTGATTGGATTAGAGTGGGGTCCTATTTGTGATGTATCACTCAATACTATATGCAACCTCGTGGTTCATTTCTCTCGATTTTAATTCTTTGAAAAGGAGAATTTGACAAAAAATATCTTCTCCTCTCTTCTGTAGAAAATTGGATTCTATACTCGCGCTTGCACGAGAAGGTGATGAAGAGAAGTTTCTTAAGTACGTAGGAAATGTTGTTCTATTTTATCTAAAAAGTTGGCTGACCTCAAATTTATAAAGTGCCCTTCTATGTTGCTTTGCCATGACTAGCGTTAAGACAGAGACGACATGAATTTGTTGCTAATGAAAGTCCTGAAATATCAAGAATATTAAAATTCAATATTTTTATCTTTGCAAACCGTGTTTGTTATTTGTTAATGTGAGTTTTCTTTCTCTTGGTATAACTTAGATTTTATCAAATTAATTGGTGAGTTTTTAAAATTTATGTGCATGTTATGTATTACACTATTACTTCATTCGAACTCCATCTAGAAGACAAAAAGCCTGCAATGGTTGGACTAACTATTCTTCTAATTTATTTTTACATTGTATCGAACTTTAAAATTAAAGAATTGAACGTATATGTTTGAAATTTCATGTGTATTATTTTGTACATTAAATTTTGAACTTCAAGATTTTATTTTAGTTTAGCTTAAATTTTAATATATTAAGTTCTCAAGAAAGAAAATATTCATATAATAGTCATAATTTTTTTAAAAAAAAATTGTAATTCAAATTAGCGATGAAAATAGCAGCACAAATTTGTTGCTAATTAGTGATCGACTAATTTTGTTGTTGGTAAACACTAACGAATTTTAGCTAATTTACCCACAGTCAAAGAAATCCGTCAGTAAAATTAGCGACGAGGGTTTTACTGTATGATCTACCAACAAAAGGATTTTGTCGCTAAAAGCTTTAAGCTACGGAATTAAGTCATCAATGACTAAAAATTTAGTCTCTAAAGCCGCATTTTTTTTGTTGTTAAAATTTAGTCTCTACCCTTTGCTAAAATTCTATATACCTGTTGTATGTAAACGAATAAATTTAACTGTGTTATTCATGAATTGTAATTTTCACTGTATTGTTCATCCTTTAGGTATAACTTTTATGGTTGATATTAACTGTCATGATGTTATCGTGACTGTGGTAAGTTTAGAATTTTTTGAATTGCAAGTATCAAAGTCTATTAGGTTTTTATTTGTGAATGTGTTATGTTAATTTTGGCGTAGAGATATTTTGGTCTTAACTTATTTGTTATCAATTGTATGAACGTACAAAAGTATTGTATTTTAATTTTTGTAATATGCACAAAGATGAATAGATAAATATTTCGAATTAGTTTTTTTTTAGGCCCTTACTTTTTACTTTTGAATGATTTCAACCAATTTGTTTAATAATTGTAATCACAAGTCTTCTAAACAATATTTCAATATTTTAATATGTTTTATAATATATATATATATATATATATATATATATATATATATATATATATATATATATTAGCAGCATCTCAAATTTTATTTTTAATAGATTGTCCCTTTAAAAAATTCTATTTTGACCACCATATCGCCAAATTTATACAATTTTTTTTGAAGAGATTATTAGTAATTTGACTTACTTTTAAAAACAATGAAACATTATCATGTACAAATTAAAAAAAGAAAAAAAAAACTATGAAAACTTATTGATCTATTTGCTATTTAACATGTCGAAGTGAATGGTATTTACTAATAATTTACGTATCAAGAAAAAATAGTTGTAAATTTGTATTGAGTATTTACTAATTTAATGTACTCCAAAAAAACCCATAAAGATGAGTCGGTGACAATCGAATCACTGCCAAACTAATATTGAGTGAAATGTTTCAAAAATCACTGAACTTATGCATTGATCACAGATTACTTACTGAAATATGAAATGATTCAACTTGCTCACTAAACTTATCCCCGTTTGTACTCCATCAATCACTCCTTTAAATCTATTAAATATTTTGTTGATATGGAGGACAGTAATCCTACGTGGCAACTAATGGCGTGTCACGTCAACCGAAACATCCCAGTCACATTTTAAATTATTTTAAAACTTAAAAAAAAAAAATATTGAAACCGAGTGTTTCAAGGAATGGGACACAATTTTCAAATGAGCAACACATTTTTACAAATTCAATTCCAAACCACCAATTTCCCCTAAATTGCTGAGGGAGGAAGGCGGTGGTACGGTGGAGGACGACCAAGTCAAGGTGGCTCTGGCTCTAAAGGAGGACGGTTTGGTGGAAGTTGTGCAAAGGGCTAATGAAATATTTAAGGTTAAACAAGAAGTTTAAATTCGAACTCCAATTCAAGCTGTACATTTCTGATTGCAGCAGTATAGCTGCGCTTGAGGATTCATGAATGGGGTAAAAGGTGTGATGCCTGGAACAACCACCAATTCACCGGCCATGGCCAGTGACACAACTATTAATGCAAGTTGACGATTTTGCCAGAGAAGAAATAGCATTTGTAGGTTTTTTTACCGTTTGTTCACAGTTATAAGCTTTTTTTGGGTGCTTTTTATCCTCTAATTGGCATTCACATTTCTTTCAACTTCACTAATATATTATCAAGATTCATGTTATTCAACATAATATATAGTAAAATAAACTGATGAAACTCAAATTTTTGCCTTAAAAAGGATTACTGAAAAATTGAAAGGGATATGAAATTTGCTGGTATAATACTTAGAATCTGTCACATGGTATGAGGATCTGATGGCTAACTACACCGATTACGGTTGAATAGGGTTCTTGAGGAAAATCGTGATTTCAGCGATTTGGGAAAATTAACAGTTTTACAAATGCTTATATTGCTTACAAATTTTTTTTAACTATACGATTACAATTGCATCTGCAGAAAGAAGTTTATTGAAATTGAAGTTGATCAATACTTACTTTCAATCAACTATGTCACAAGAAATATTGAATGTATTGACTATATTATCAATAGAGAAAGAAATTATTGAGCGGTTAAATTATTCAGATTTGATTAACGTTTTTGCTTGTAAAACAGCAATACGAATAGTATTTAACTAATTGTTTGAAATATTGTTGATTTTGTTATTTTATAATATAAATCTCTTGTATAATATATTTGTTTGTTGTTTTAATGTTAAGTTTTAAATTAGCAATATGTTGCATAATATACCGTTGAATTTTGTGTTTACATTGATTTTGGGGGAGCCTAATTTATGGATTTTCGCCTTGAGCTGCGACAATCATAGGAGCGACCTTGGTTGTGAGTCGTACATTGCTTAATTAATATCTTCATTAGACTTAAATTACAACCATGCTTCCAGTGTTACAAAAATCGATTTCAAGATCAAAATTGATGAGTAATAAATTCAAAAGAAATGTTCAAAATAGTAATTTGAGCTAAGCACAAGATCACATATCAATTCTCTTTTTTAAGTAGCCACGTTGTTAGTATGTTATAATTATTATGACATATTTGAATCTTTTGGGATAATTTTCACACAAACTAATGCACAAAATTCAAAACCAAAGAAAAAAAAATAGGAAAAAAAATCTTCTTAAGACTAAACTACCGAAGGTATAAATAAAAACACAAAGATAGTTGTAAATGATATTTGATTACTAAGTGAATGGTATTTACTAATAATTAGATTAGGATTATGTTATTTGTACACTCTTTTTTAACATCATTGTTGACATTATTATTGTTGTCAACAAATAATTGGATGAAAAAATTATTTACTTTTTAAGATGTCCAACGGTGTAAAGTCACGTGGCAGAGTATAAACAATGGTTTAAACCATGATGTACACCAAGTTTGATTGGATTGAATTATCGAGATGAATAGTATTTATAGAAATTTAATTAGCAATGATAAATAGTTGTTAAAAAAAAAAAAACTTATAATAGAAGTTGAAATATGAAACAAACAAAAGATCACCTAGTGAATAATTATTTTTAATTTAAAATTGTGTTATTAGTCATACACTAATTAATTGATATCTGCGTAGACTTTAATTTTAACCATGCTTCCACATGTTTCTAAAACTGGTTTTACGATCAAAATCAACAAGTAATAAATTCAAAACAAAAGGTCAAAGTGGGTAGTTCGAGCTAAGTAGAAGAATACAAATCAATACTCTTTTCAAATAGTCATGCTATTGCCTATTAGTCATATTTTAATGTAATAAACATATTTTAATCTTTCTGAACAAACAAGTTCTCAAGCAAATTATATGCAAAATTCAATACCTTGTCAAGACTTAACTACTAAGTGTACAATAAATACAAAAATAATTTGATGTATTCAATAGTTGAACATGTAATCTGAATATATTATATTGCAATAAGTTAAGTTTCAGACGAAGTACATCGATCAAGAATTATTTTTGAGGATTTTGACATCATCACTTCTTATGTAGGTAAGATTACCATTTAAATTTGGTTTTCTAAGATCATAAGTTGATTAAACATACTAAAAACTAAATTCAATTTGAAGAAAAACAGAAATATAATAAACAATAATAATAATGTTAATTAGTAGAAAGTAAAACCAAGTAGGACTAGAGTATTACCACATTGACTTCACCCAATCATGGGAATCCACGAAACATTCGGGTTCGGGTCATCGTATCAGTGTCCGAACAAAAAGCCTTAGCCCCCAATTCTCATTATACATACATGAGATGTAAGTATATACGACCTTGCAGTGTTGTCCTCAAGTGTCGTGCATGCATTTTGTGCACTTGTTCCATTTGCATGCACTCACGCTTTCTCTCTCTATCCTCCCCCGGCCCTTCTCTGTTTTCTCACTCTAGAAATATACATACACATATCTGTATCGTCGCGTCTCTTCCGTCTAATTTAATTGAACTTAAACTCTGCCCAAAACAGAAGCACCACTAGGGACCGCCGCCCGTTGTTTTATTGACTTTCGTATGTACTTCAAGGTATGAAGTCAATTCTATAAGCAATTCAAGAAATGGGTTTTGGATTCCCTTAGAGATGTTCATGTGTAGACGTAGTAATTTCTTGATTCGAACGAAGTGAGATTTATCAAGAAATGGGTTTATTGTAAATCGATTTGGATTGTTGAATTGTAACTTTCTTTTTCTGTTTTTTTGGAAAATTTGATCTGGGTCAATGGGATTTTCTTGACTTTGTTTAGGGTTTTGGTTTTCAGATTTGGAATTTGTAGGGCTTATGATTGAAGGATTGAATTTTATTGACATGGGGTCAAAGATTTGCATGAATGAGGCCTGCCGTGCAACGACGTCGTCTATATGGAAGAAAGGTTGGGTCTTGAAATCAGATGGATTTGCTACCCTTTGCTACAACTGCGGGTATTTTTCTTAATTCCAAGTTTAGCCCTATTCAATTAAAAATTTCCCCTTCTTCATCTTTATCAGAGTTGATTTCAGTTTTTAGGGTTAGTTTGGGGATGTGCACATTGGATCCCTGAAATGTGACATTTTTGTTTGATCAAAGTGCAATTTTTGTATTTGAATTCTTGTTAACTCTTGTATTGTGATTTTTCGAAGTTTCGATTTATTTAGAAGGATCATTGGGTTAATTAATGCCCTTTTATAGTAATTGCTATAAAAATTCAAATTTTACGCCCGTGTAATGAAGAGTTAGAAACTGGGAAGACCGAAAACATCAGTCAAAAAGGTTTAAGGTTATTGATGCACTTCTATAATTAGTTTAAGATAAGGTAATGAAATTATTTAACTTCTATATAATTTTTAAAACTTTAGAACTTTTAACATTTGTTTCTATTTAACCAGGAGACAGTGGATTGCTCAGGTTTCCTAAACTAATATTTGCCCCATGCATCTTTGTTATCTTTTGCATTTAATTCCGGTCATGTTTTTACCCATCATTATAGTACTTTTCTCGGTTGATGAACCCAAGCTTTCATATATTTGTTTCAAATTAGTTTGATTGAATTGCTTTCTAACGTATAATCATTGATTCTAATGTGAATTTAGTTACTCCAGTTATAGAAATCAATATTTATTGCGTCTTCTTTCCGATTAATCTCTTGGCTAAGTTATTTGTGTTGTGCAAATTCATTTAAATAGCTATATTGTCTATCTATTCTGTTCATTCCTTGCTTGCTTGACTTGACCTTTTCTGGATTCCAGATCGGCTTATGAGAATTTAGTTTATTGCGAAACATTCCATCGAGATGAATCTGGTTGGAGGCAATGTGCTAAATGCGGGAAGGTAATAATAGTTTAAAATCGTCGGGTTTTCGATTTTAGTTTCTTTCCATTTCCTGACTCTATTGAATTTTGTTGTGGCAGGGTATCCACTGTGGTTGCATTGCTTCCAGATATTCACATGAGTACCTGGATTTTGGAGGTGTAGGGTGCATAAACTGTGTTAAGAGTTCAGAAATTCATTCTGTGCGATCAATGCAGGTAATTAGTCATTTGAATTTGCATTGAGCAAGAATTATTTTCTAATGATGCTATGCATGCGCGAATCAGAGGATAACGTTTTTTTTTGTAGGCCATGCATTTCTTTCTGTATTTCACGCATTTATTTTTATAAAGACGGGCAGTTTAGTTGATAATAATATAGTTGAAAGTCGGAAAGAGCAAACAAGTTGGCAGTTGAATGACACCTTGTTTGACAAAGCTTCAGAAAAAGTAAACATACTGTCCAAAAAAAAATATATATATATTCAGATTTCCTTAAAAAAAAACTGTGAAAACATCAGATGTTTGGCAAAAAAAATTACTTAGTTTTTCAGCTCAGCCAAACTTGCTTTAGCCTGTAGATTATGCTATGAAGCGTAGTCAATAGCATTGCTCTTCACTGACATCTATGTCATTCCTGTGGATGGAAAGTTAAATATTACATTCCATGTTTCATCCTTCTATCCCTTGAACTTTTGGGTTTTGAATCTAGTTCCCTGTTCGATATCATTCTTTACTGGTTTGTGACCCATTTTGAAGTTTATTTTTGAGAGCCATTTTGTTGTTCTTAGATAACTATAAAACTTTCCTGCAGATCCATGGTGACGAGATTCCTAATGCTACATTTGTCACAAATGGTATTGGAGTTGTGCATCCCATGGTCGTTGAAAATCGAAAGGATGACGATAATTTTGGTTTTGAGAGGCTCCTGCAGTTGGCAAAGACTACGGGTGCCAGTAAAATTGGACAGCTCTCCCAATCTCATCAAGATGGTTTAAATGCAGCACTTGCCGCAGCCGAAAATACACGCTTTGGGAATCTCTCTCAGAAGTTGACTGGCTCTTCTGCATTTATGAGAACAGAAAATGGGAGACCAATACATGGGGCTAAAGAATTGTATGAACCTCTGAATCAGCCTTCTCTAAATTTCTCTTTGAGCCCTTCTTTAGCTACTCCGAAACACATTCCACATTTTCCTAGTGGAATTGCTGAAGGAAGTGAAGTAAACCTACGGGGGCCAAGGACACGCGATATTTTGCCAAAGCCCCTAAAACCTAGTCCTGTATCGGGCCCTGAGATAAAGAAAGGAACAGTTTCACAGATACGTGTTGCGAGACCTCCAGCTGAAGGGCGTGGCCGCAATCAGTTACTTCCACGATACTGGCCAAAGATCACAGACCAAGAACTGAAGCAATTATCTGGAGAGTATCCAAAATAATTATTTATGCAATTTCATAATGCTCTTTTTAAATTGATATGCCATAATGTGATTGACTTTGGTGATGATCTGCCTGCTTTTAACATTATTTAATTTAGGGTAAATTGCTCCTTTGCCCCCAACCTATTGTCTCAATAGCAAGTTAGTGATCAATGTTTAACTAGGAGCAAGTTGGTCCCAACCACTTATTAGAGTTGCACAACAAGTCTCCAATGATGGAATCATACATCTCTTCAAATTTCTGGTACTAGTCCGATTTAGGATTTAATATTGGGTGCGTTTTGCATGGACTGACTGTTCAACTATAATGGAAGATTGGGAACTACTCCAGTTTTAAGTTTGGGGGTTAACTTGCTAAAGCGACAATAGATTGAGGACCAACAGTGAAATTTTCCTGTTTAATTAATATCTACTAAATGCCTTAACTGTCATTTCTAGTTTGAAATCGACTATTGTTCCATTGTTCGAGAAGGTTCTGAGTGCCAGTGATGCTGGTCGAATTGGTCGCCTGGTCCTCCCAAAAGCATGTGCTGAAGTGAGCATTTATTTCTTTGGACAATGTCCCTAACAAGCATGTTGTTTAAAATCACAGAGGTTCATACTTTTGTTCTGCACTTTCTGTGTTTTGTATATTTAAATATTATGTTATGCAGGCATACTTCCCTCCTATTAATCAATCAGAAGGTATACCAATTAGGATTCAGGACATAAAGGGGAAAGAGTGGACATTTCAATTCAGATTTTGGCCCAATAATAATAGTCGGATGTATGTCTTGGAGGGTGTAACCCCTTGCATCCAAAATATGCAAGTACAAGCTGGTGATACAGGTATTCTCTTTTGAACCTGACATCTGGAAATTTAAGCTATTTCTCTATTATGGAGTATCATGGTTGCCATTTTTTCCGTCTACGTTTAGTTTTATTGTTTCATAAGAGTGATTCACTTCATCTAGTAATTTTTCTTGATATGCATACCCTTGGACAGACTCATTTAGGGTGTGTTTAATTGCCAATATTTTCAGGAAAAATATCATTTTTCCACCCAAATTCCAACTTTTGTGCTGTTCGATTGATTTTTTTCCATGAAAAATATTTTTTTACTTTTGGTCAAGTGACCATATTTTCCTTAAAAGCAAGGAAAATATTTTCTTTAGGGAGAGTAGATTTTTATTTTTCAAGTAATTCACTCTCTCTCTCTCACATCTACCCCCTCTCTCTCACCTAACTATCAATAAAAAATGGACATGTATAACATTTTCTAGGTTGAAAATAAAATCAATCAAACACATTTAATTGATAATTTTCATGCAAATTATTTTTAGGCAATTCAATTGTTTAGAATTTATTTTCTTTCCATGTAAATCCCATGCTACCCCTTGTATCGCTATACTGTTTACAGTTATTTAATGATCTCAAACAAAATTTTACATATTATGGTTAGACATTTCTGAGAGGAAGAGAGACAGAGTTCTCCTTTTTTTTTTACCACCCACTATTTGGCGGCGTGACAACTAGTGATCTTCCAACATGGAATTGAATCATTGGTCTCCTTTAATGCTTATGGTGACATTTACTAGGAAATTTCATATTATTTTAGGTTCTCCTGCGATCTTTTTAGCCCTTGTTTGACACACTATTTGAAAAATTAAAGAGTTTTTGAATAGTATTTTTTTGGAGAATGTGTGGTTAAAAAGTAAAGAAATTTTATTGGTTTGTGTGTAGAATATTTTATTGTGTGAATTTGTGGTGAATAATGATACTATAGCAAACAATTTAAATTATAAAGGGGGCCAAACAGGGGCTTAATGCCGTTCTTATCATGCATGTCTTTGTCTTTGGTGCAGTGACTTTTAGTCGGATAGATCCTGGGGGTCAACTTGTCATAGGATGTCGAAAGGCTACAGACAATGTTGATGCACAGGTCAGACTTCTTAAGCATTGCTCCGCTTTTTTAATTTAGTTTTATTTTCTTAATTGTGTGAAATAGCTGATATATAGTTTACTGGAAACAATTAGGATCCCCAAACACCTGCGCTTCCAAATGATGATTCTCCTGGAGAAACGTCATTTTCTGGTCCTACAGACAACCTGCTTTCAGTAAGTTTTCGTTATCATTTTGAATTTATTTATTTTTTTCTCATTTTTAAACATTTTGTTAATTGAAATACTCCTTGGTTTGTGAAAATCGGGAAGAACGGAGCCAAAACAAGTGATGATTGCATGCAACAGAATAAACCCGTATCGGAGAAGAAGAAAACACGAAATATGAAAAATAAGAGGCTCCTCATGCATAGTGAGGATGCTATGGAGTTGAGAATAACGTGGGAAGAAGCACAGGAGTTTCTTCGTCCCCCTCCAACTGTTCAACCCACAATTGTCATGATCGAGGACCATGCATTTGAAGAATATGATGTAAATAAAGTTTTTATCTCGAAATTCTCTCTTCATTATTGGACAATATTGTTTATAATGAACAATATTGTTTATATGCTTCTTAAATTCTAATAGCATGTTTGGCTAAGCTTGAAAAGAAGTAAAAGCACTTTTTGTGGAAATTATAGACTTACTTTTATGAAAGTTAGTTTTGAACTTCAAATCTCAAAAAATTAAAAAGTAACTTCTAGAAAGCTCAAACGTTTTTTCCAATAAAAGTTTCTTAAAAGTAACTTATAAGCTCAGCCAAATATGCTTAATGCCATTCTTAGGGTTTCTTGAGCCTTCAGTTTCAGCCTTTAGCATATATGTTGTTTTACTTATTTATTCTATTCTTCTATCTAGGAACCACCGGTTTTTGGAAAGAGGACAATTTTTACATCTCAAATTTCTGGGTAAGGAACTTTATTTGGTTTTTAAAAATTCTTACTAATATTTTAGGAAAATAATTAAAATCAATCTAGATATGGTGGTAGTTTTTGCGGTTATTATGTTTTTGCGAGATGTCAAACTTCGTTGCTAAGCTTATCGTTCATATGCATTTACTTTGGAAAGCTGAAGAAGGGACATGAAAATGAACGCATGCGGTCATTGAGTGTCCTTTGATTCTGATGATAAGATTGGTTCGTGAAAAGTGAGCTGGTTAAAATGGTTTAGTTTTTATTCTATATAAATGACGTAAACTATGTGTATATAACAGCTAGATAAAGTATTAAATATGGTTATCAGGGAGCAGGAACAATTGGCTCAATGTGACAGTTGCTCGAAATGGCGAAGGTTGCCTGTGCATGTTCTTCTTCCTGCAAAGTGGACATGTTCAGAGAATTTATGGGACTCAAATAGGTTTGCAACTTTCAATTTTTGTTAGAATTTATATTTGGCCGTAAATGAAGATGTTGCTAATTAATTCCATGTTTTTCCCTAAACTGGCTGTTTATTTTTCTGCCAATATAACTTCCATGTTTTTCCATAAGCTGGCTGTATATTTTGCTGCCAATATAACTGGTAAACTATTTGTATAGTTGAACTAGAAATATAGGGTCAGCCCTCCTGTTGATTTTTGTCAAGCTTGATTAAAGCAGATTTTTTTAATACATGATTGTGATTTGTTTCCAGGTCTTCATGTTCTATTCCAGAGGACATCAATCCAAGTGATATGAGTGCCTTTTTTAGAGTTTGCAAAGGTATGAACTAGGGCTCCCTTTAATTTATACAAAGCTCTCTCTCTCTCTCTCTCTCTCTCTCTCTCTCTCTCTCTTCTGTGTGCGTGGCCATGTTCAGCATATGTGCATGTTTTATGCGAGCGTCAAAGAAACACACGCAGACCAAATTTGTTGTACATGTACAACTTTGGTGCTGCTTTTTCTCTTTGATATGGACAATATATAGCCCAAGTGAATGGATGTAAATTTGCTTTCACTCTTGTTTCTAGTTGCCCATATTTTGTTATTCAAGTTGATTGGCCTGTTTCTATTCTACCTTTTCCAATATTATATAAAATTTGATACCAATCAATTTATGTAGCATTGCTTTACTTCTGCAATTTTCAGAATCTAAGAGGCGACGAAGTGCAGATAACAAGGCATCCAAAGATGGAGAACCTTCGGGATTGGATGCATTGGCAACTGTTGCAGTTTTGGGAGATAACATGGATGACTTAGCAGAGTCTTTAGTCGGAGCCACTACAAAACATCCTAGACATCGCCCAGGTTGCACTTGCATTGTCTGCATTCAGCCTCCAAGTGGAAAAGGTAAGCACGAGCCCACGTGCGAGTGCAATGTTTGCTTGACTGTTAAACGACGTTTCAAGACGCTTATGTTGCGTAAGAAACAACGGCAATCAGAACTTGCAGCTGAGCTTTCCGTTGGAAAGGACGAGGCTCGAGTCGACGTTAAATTAGAAAACAACGATGACATTGCTGGGCACGCGTTGCTGCAGATGAATCTTCCAGAAAATGAAAGAATCCAGGACAGAAACCCGGTGGACTTGGACGAGGACAGCAAGGAACAGTTGGACTTGAACTGCCATCCCGATCGTGAGAATGACCTAGTCGAGGCAGCTGGAATGAGCTTGGCGACCTTAATCAAAGATGCTGATATTCCATCCGAGGCATGTTCACAGAAGAATGAAATCCCAAGCTCGGAACCAGATTTACTCTCCCGAACTGCGAGCGAGAGCGGTGAACATATCGTGGATGAAGGGGGTATCTTTTCTGGAAACGTCGTGCAGGAGAACAGGAGCGATGATGGTGAATCTGGGACCGGCTTGAACTGATATAAAGTTATATGTATTGTTGTACTTATTAAAATACAGAATTGTCTTGTTGAGTTATGTGTATCTGAATCACAGTTTTTTTTTTCCCTCGAGTTATATTGGCAACCTCGTTATTAAATATGTTTGGCTCGTCTCTGTTTCTAATCTTCTAATATATACTGAAACATGAAGGAACAGAACCATTTGAGTAACAATATTATCTGAATTAACAGTACACAAAGCTGTGTCCTATCAGACAACACTCGACGGAGAATTTAGGCGCGAAAAAGGGAATCCGTCACCCCTACTGAACTTGATCAAATCACCCTAACAAATTCATGCATTACTATTAGCAGAATGTTCAAATAATGGCCGCCTGCAAGTTGGACATGAAGACTGCAAAACTAACCATTTGTCTATACATTTTGCATGGAAGCCATGATTGCATCTTGGCAATATTCTCACATTTTCTCCTTCTTTGAATTCTCCAATACAAATTGGACAATCTGTAGCTGGAATGTTCTGTCCTGATTTGTAAACCACTACCGGAATCCGGCTTAAAGTTTCTTTCTTGAGACCTGTTGATGCTGCAGCAGCCTCTTCGGCTGTCTCGAACCCAAATCTTCGACTGCATCGGATAATGCAACGTACGATAGAGTTTAGGCCAAGTGCACATATTAATGCACAGAGCAAGGCTGCTAATATTATCACCATATTGCTGTCGAAATTCGAATCCGATCCATCGTAAGAACTGCTGCTGCTTTTTTTATTGCTGTCGCTTGGTGCTATATTGATATCCGTGTCGAGGAGGACACGAAAAAGGGAGTTTCTATTCGTCATCGTGACGTCCTATGTATCTTCAACAATTCAAAACATCGAATTAGACAGCACTTGACAATAATAAAAAAGAGAACCGTTGAGAAATCAGTATTATATAATAGTGTAAACCGAACACCGCACTCAAATCGTGGCTACTACCTTGCAAAGCAAGAATTAAGAATTGTATTGCAAAGCAATAGTGGAAACACTGTATTTAAGGCAAACAAGAATGTGTTTGGCGGATTCCAACAGGATAAAATTACAGAAAGTCAAACCAATTGGTCATTAGGATAAGGAAGAAATGTATAAAGGGACTTCTTTTATTGAGTTTTGGGACCAAAAGCATAAACTGTACTGGTCCTGTATGTATTAGCATAGCATAAATTCAAGTTCGAGATCGAAATCGATAAAGGGTTTGCTTTACCTGAAATCAATTATCATGGCTAAGTTTTGAGGTCCCCAGAGTAAAGAAAATTCTCATCATATTCTTGAGGATATGGATGCAGAGTGAAGGGAATTGTAATAATCTGAGAGATGAAACTGATATAGAATTGGAACATTGTACACAGAAACTGACAGATTAGATATTTTTCAAGTTGGAAGGTATAGTGAGATTTTTTAGTTTGGTGTGATTTCAGTTTCTCAGTGATTAAGGCCTTGCAAAAAATTCAAGAAAGGTTAGATGGCACGTAGTGAAAAATGAAAAGTTGACAGCACCCGATACCTAATACATTTACAGGTGAATACTTTTACTATGTTCATTCTGAAAATAAATAAAGAGTCATGCTATAGTGTCCGCTTGCTTGACTGTTTGGATGATCACATCTTGAGAGAAAAAATATTATTTTATTTTCGCAGGACTCACATACTCATGTGAGGGTGTGATCAAACAAGTGATCCAAGTGGGTTATTTAACATTTTTCTTAAATAAATAAATAAAATTACTTTTAATTTTTAGCGGAAAAGACTTTGTTTTGAAATAGAATGTTTTAAATAGTGGAGTCAAAATGATCAGGGTGGCCAAGGTCCAGAACGAACCGCCTAGTTTAAAAGTCGGCTCAATTAATTCATGTAGCTTCATTAATTAGGCCGCTGTGAATGGACCATGCTGGGGTTGATTGCCTAGCCCGACTGACCTCTAATTTATTAAAAAAAAAAAAAAAAAATTAGTTGATAAGGCTATAAATAAATATCCCCCACCACACATCTCATGCAATCTCTCCCAACCTTCTTATAATATACTTAAATTATAATGATGCATACTTATTAGTAAAATCTATTTGTAAATCCTTTTTGATATTTCACATACAATTTAACGTATTGATCCTCAAATACATCAATAAGAATATTCGTTTTTATTTATACCTTAATTTAAAATTGTATTAAACAAAAAAAAATGACGAGTTGAATTGTCTCAACTTGAAATATTGGTGGGTTCTTGAGGCAATATTGTTGTCATATTTGAAAGACACATAAGACCTATTTTTAAACATGCTCGTTCAAATATACCATAGGCGAACAGTAATAACTTACGACAACAACGTTGGTGATTAGCCAATCACCGATGCACCTCCATTAGCATCTTCAATGATACTTCTGTTGTTCATCGGAGATGAGAAGGTGTGGATATCATAGTCAGAATTTCATTCTTTTCATATTTTTATTTATTTATTATAACTTTTGAATGGAGAAGCTCAAATATATTTTATTTTTATTTATAGATTATAGAAATTCCATAGTATTTAATATTTATATCTTACCATTTTATTTATTGTCAACATTTTCGTTAGTAAATGAAACTATTACATTATTATGTTTTCAATATTTCTAATTGAAAGTTGTTTGTAATCTTAATTTTTTAAATTGTTATTTAATTACTCATAGAACTTTCTGAAAATAATATATAATTTTTTATACTGTTATTACTTTATTTAAACGATGAAAACTCTATTATTAAATTACATTTATTAAGATTTACTAAAAATTATCACTCGTGATTTCTATCCTTCTATATGAGTAACTTTATCAACGAACTTAAATAATTAAAAGAATAATAATAGTTATTTAGAGAGAGAAATTCCATATATAAATAATATATATATATATATATATTAAGGCTAATTGGCACAAAACATCCCTACCTTTCATTTCTTGGCATTTATGCCCTTACCTCCAACATTTTTTGCGCTGAACGTCATTTTCACATATTTTTTACGATTTTACCCCTCATTCAAATAAAACAAAGGGAAAAGAAAAGAAAAACTAAAGAATTAATTGCAATATAACCCCAAAATTTTAAAACATAATTTTCAGTCACAAGTTACTAATTTTTTGTCCCCAACCAGCCGCCAACTTTGGAGTCATTTTCAGCCATCTTCTGGCCACCAAACCACCGGCTATTGACATCAATGGATGGAAAGCCCTTAACCTCTTCTACAATCGCCACCCATCAACTCCCCAAATCACCAAATAATCTCGCTGAAATCAACTCTCAAATTCAGTCATTCGAAAATCTGAATTCTGCCAGAATCTCCTCCTCCGGCCACCACCTCGATCGCGAACCACCATCGATTGATTGCCTACCTCCAAGAGACTCTAACATGGCCCCACCTTACTCCAAACAGCTCTCCAACATTATGATTTTATCACAGAATTTCAGCCCATCACGAATGCAGCGTAACACAGTCCGAACTTTATAGATTTCGGCGCCTTCCGGTCGACCCATGATCTTGGAACGCATGGCCTAAACTCCTCTCCACCTGGCGCAACTTTCCCAACCATGGGTCAAGTCCAATTTTGCCTGGAACTCGACGAATTAATCCCAGAAGTTCATCCAATCACGAAGTATGCGAAACAATGTCCGAAAATAGAAAATTTCGACGTCATTCGGTCAACCCAAGATCGGGGACCACATGGGTTAGACTCCTCTTCACCTGGCGCATCTTTTACGGCCATGACTCAAGCCCAATTTCATCCAGAAATCAGCGAATTCACGGTTGAGCTGGAGCATTGTGCGAAAAATCTAATTTTCAAGTGGCTGAATTTTAGAGTTGATTTCAACAAGATTATTTGGTAATATGGGGAGTTGTTGGGTGGTGATTGTAGAGGAGGTTAAGGGCTTTCCGTTGATGTCAATATTCGGTGGTTTTGGTGGCCGGAAGGTGGCTAAAAATGGCTCCAAAGTTGGCAGCTGGTTGAGGACAAAATTAGTGACTGAAAAGTAGGTTTTAAAGATTTGGTGTTATATTACAATTAATTCTTTAGTTTTTCTTTTTGTTTTATTTGAACGAGGGGTAAAATCATTAAAAACATATGAAAATGACGTTCAGCGTACAAAATGTTGAAGGTAAGGGCATAAATGTTAAGAAATAAAAGGTATGGATATTTTTCACAACACTCTTCAAATATAACGACATTTAATGTCAATTAGCCTTTCTTTTTTTAATAATTATCAATAGAAAAATTCGACTTGGGAATTTCACCAATAAATGATTGAAATGGACGTTTCTAAAATTTAGCTAAATATTATAGAGTTAAGTAAGCATTCAATTTACCTAAAAGGACGAGTTGGCTTTAAGCAATGATAGAGACACTACACAGGGCGGTGATTAGGAATAGGAAGTGAGGAAAATGTGGACTTCGTAGAAGAAGATGAATCAAAATATTGCTTTAGATTTTCAAAAGGGTAAATTGCAATAGCATCCTTCAACTTTTGCCAAAGTAGCAGACCTATCCCAAACTATTTTTTATCCGATTATTGACCTCAATCTTTGGAAAATTAGCAAACTTAAATGGTTTTGGAGATGGCCATATGGGAGAAAAAAGAGGGGTGCAAATTTTTATAATAATAAAATAAAAATTATATGGGTATTTTTTTTCTTTTACATTTAGCCCGACATAGAAGATGTTTTAGTTCAGTCATGGCTGTCTGTTAAAAACGACGACGTTGGTTAGGAAGGATGTGTTAGGTGGAGTTTGTGGTGAAATGTAGAAGATATGATTCCCATTTTTATGAAAAAAAAAATGTATTTTAGAATAGTAGATTGATGGAGAATGTGTAGTTGAAAAATAAGGAAAAAAAATTTATTTACGTGAAATATTATTTTAATGAAGAATGTGTGGTTGAAAAAAATAGAAAAAAATGTCTTTTCATAAAAATGAGAATCAAATGGGCTCTAAATTTATTTTTCTCTCTTTCTTTCTTTTTCATTTTGGCTATTTATTTATTTTTTAAGTGGTTCAAGTGTGTGAACTATTTTTTATCCTTCCTTAAAAGTCACGTGCAAGTCTACATACTTCACTTAACGGTTGCTTTGCATGAAAATCGTTTAGAGAAATTTAGTCTATGTTTGGTATTAATTAAAATTAAAATTTGAATTTAAATCAAAATCAACAAATAATTTTAATTATTTATTCCATGAAGTCCACGATTTTCAACCATAAATTTCATCAATTTTTATTAAAATCTATTAAAAAAATCTTATTACAACATAAGAAAGAAAAATCAATCCACTTCAAGTATATAATTCAATCAATTCCGTAACAAGCACGAAATTTGTAAACAGTGACATGTTTCAAAATGTGTGTACACATCTGATGACAATTCATTTCCAACTTTGATTATTCATTTATTGTAGTCAACGAAGTTGGAAATTATCATAAATGAATATCAATTCTTTCAACTGTGCATTTCAAATTTTCAATAAAGCCTCAAGAAGTGATTTGAAGGTTTTTGTCATTTGCAAATAAATTAGGATCTGTTTGATAATCTAAGTTTTTTTTTTTTTTTTTTATGAAAGGTGAAAAAAGTTTTCCTACTTTTTACTATTCACCTGTTTAATTGCATTAATTTTTTAGAGAAAAAGTTTTCCAAATTTTTCAAGATACAAGTTGTTGATGCACAAAAGCTATTTGTGAAAAAACGTTTTTCAACTTTTTGACATTTTTTTTATTTTATTTATTTTATAACAATTGAAACACATTCCAAAGTCAATGATAAAAAATATTATCCATTTAATTGATAATTTGCGTAAAAAACAAAGTCAAACGAAAAATTTGTCAGGTGAAAAATTATATCAATCAAACATCATTAATTACAATTCCCTCTAAAACAAATTCTATTCAATTCAATTTCCTGTCATTCATTTTCTCTCCACTCATTTTTCACCCTTGCAATCAAACGGACCCTTAGTAGTAAAATGACAATGGATCTTGATTCAAGAAAATATGTTCCATGATGCATTTTAATTCTAGAAAATATGTTGGACAAGATAACACGGTCAAAGTTGGGTACGAGTAACACTAGACTAATAAGCTTGTTACATGTTAAACGAGGAAAATCAACTCTAGTTGAGGTACTAGAGGTCAAGTTCGCTTGTTGAGATATACATTGCTCTTGAAAACTCAAATGACACAGATTAAAACATTCTTTATACTAGAGGTTGAGTTCGCTTGTTCAAGTTTACAACGTCGCTTGCAACATATTAACTAAATGAACACTTCACAAGAATCAAGTACCTCTACGAAATTGGGTAAATGAGAATCAAACAAATATGGTCAGGGATTTTGTCGCAGGGACTGCATGATAATTTCAAATTCCGCTTGTGATTGCATTGTGATTTAGCATCTCAGTCAACTAGTTCTCGCCTTAATGAAGACCAGCTAAACAGAAATGTAAAAGATTAAAAGGAGAGACATAGTAATATAGGAATTCTTCTCAACCTTTATTACTCAACAATACATGGAAATTCAAGTACAAATGTAAAGGGTAAACACAGAACCAATTGTTGTCTCAGCAATTTGTATTCATACATGAAATACCCATAACTGCTTGGGTTTGTTGAAATCCATCAACTAAGGCTCCAATGGACCAAGATAACTGCCCATAGTGGCTGAGAAAACTAACCACCAAGGCTGAATTCACCCACTAGAAAATCAGTATATAAGTTTTGTGCTTGCCTGCAGCGTTCCGCCCCCTGACATCAGGATAATTCCGCCCATGCAGTGCTGCCATCAAGTAAATCAGCATTGTATGCTTCCGCTACCCGCCAAATGCGCTATCACCCACCCGTCCAGCCCATGCCAACACGTTTCCTTGCTTGGGTCCTTTCCGATTGGCACATCAACCACACATCTCATGCACATCCAGATGTGGCATTGACATGGCGCAAAGCAGAACCCATGCCATACCCATTTCAACCAAAAGGGGTCTTAAGAGTTTTACTTACAAAACCGAAAGATGACATGCTTCCTTGGATGATCAACAAGACCAAAAGTGGGCTATACCATTCCAATTGCACACTGTAAAGAATATGAACTCTTATTAAAAATATCAAATAATTTGCAGTTATTTTCTTCCCTTAAACAAAATAATGAAACCAATGACTAAAACTAGTACAACTTAGACTCTCCAGTCCAGATCATATTTTCTGATAAAGGTAGACTGCACTCCATTAGATGGTATTTAAAAAGAACAAGAAGTTAAAATCTTTACAATAAGAATTAAACCTCAAAATTTACAATAAATAATAAACCTCCTTAGAACCAAACCTCATTGATAATACTTCAAATTTTTTAACTAATACTCTGAAACCATTTAACGCTAACTGTTTTGTTAGCTTCTTCGTCTATTCTAAATACAGGATATTGGTGTGAGACTCAATCGAGAATTTCATCGGTCAAGGATTGATGGTTCTCCCTGAATTATAATAGAAATTGATACAAATACAGAATATTAACAACCTCACTTAAATTATAAAATCTCTTCCTACTCGGGCTAGTGTACTAAATTATTAAGCTTGATAAATGCTTAAGATAAAAAAAAATATAATAATAATAAGAATAATAAATAACAATTAAAAATTCTTTAGGGCCCAAACAGTGTATATGTAACGCCCCAAGTTCCGCGAACCCGGAGTGCCACGTCATCATCTTATTTGCCCTAAATTAACTAAAAGTTTGGCGGAAATAACTAACTTTTAAAAATCACATTTATAATTATGAACTTTAACGGCAATAAAACTCATTTGAATTAATTTAAGAAAATTGATTAAACCTTAAATCTCAAGTTTGAAATAACGGAAAAGACAAAGTAAATTCATAATGTTCAAATAAGTAAAATTTAAAAGTAAATTAAAAACAGTTAACTACATTTATTCATTCATGTCACCACTGCCCATCATACTCGACCATCTTCAAAATCTGCAATATTGTTAACATAATGGAATGAGCATTTCGAAGAAATACTCAGTAGACTCATCGCCAGTAATTAATTTACAGAATAATTGAACACATAACTATACAATCTATACAGTGACATCATCATAGGCTTATTTTCTTTGAAAAATCATAGGCTCTTTAAAATTATAGGGTGTGGGTAGTCTCGTCTCATGCATTTAAGCAAGTAAGTTATGCATAAAGTCATCTTATCTCATAAGAGATTCTCTTTCTTCTCCTGCAATTAAGCATATAAATTATAACAAGCATAACAACATAATCTATCTCATAAGAGATTCTCGTCTTATGCATTAAAACATATAAATCACATAAAGTCACATAATACATGCAATTATAATTTAAACTAATTAATGGGGGCGAGTTGTAGCGATCGAAAATTTTAAATTTATTTTGAAAAACGTGTCGCTAAGTTCTAACCCCGAGTTTTAAAAATAAAAGCGTGTTTATCTAGCTGTTGTTAAACAAATTTAAATTTATTATAATCGAGTCCAATTTCGAATATTTTAACGTACCAAATTCCTTATCGTTTTAAATCCGAAATTTAATAACATTAAATACGATATATTATTATTATTATTTCGGGTCCAAAATTTCATTAGTCCAAACAGGTTCATTTTAGCTCAATTCACTTTATACGTCCAATTAGAAAAATTCTCCAGCCCAATTTTCTGGCCCATTTAAGCCCTAGAGATTTGTGCCCTAGATTTTTACTATTCATATACCCCCCATTTCCCCCCTCCCCTCACACTCACGCAACCATCAACATTAGGGTAAGAAAATGTCACATTCTCCAAATTTTTCCCTTAATGCTGTGAATTCCCAGTCACCTTCCTAAATTGGAAAGTCACGATTGATGCTAGAAGATCAATTTCTAGCATCAACTGGAAAATCACGTTGATGCTAGAACCAGTTTCTAGCACCAGTGACCTGAAGTTTTCACACCAACAACACCACCAACGACTTCACTGGAACCCAGCTGAAATGCACGCTGGAAGCTCCAACTCATGTTGATGCTAGAATATTAATTTCTAGCATCAACACCCCCAACGCCTCACCAGTCGAAAACCCAGAACCATCACCTGCAATCCCCTCACAGACAGCCCCAAACCACTGCCCAACACCACAGTCAAGCCACCACACCAACTCCACCGCCTCAACGCACCACCGCCTGCAAGCCATTCGAGCCACCCACAACCCCCAACCTCACTGGTTTCCACATTCCAGCCACCTCGATTTCGAACCGTCACCCACCACAAATCGACAACCCCTTGTCAACCAAAAATCAACACCAAACTGCCACCAAGAAATCGAGCAACCACCACTACTACTTCACCCAAAAATCCATGTCAAACAACCCCAAAGAGCCAAGAAAAGCCAAACCCATACACTTACCTCAGAAAAGTCGAACCCGAAACCATTCGCCTTCGACCCGTCACCAAAACATCCTCCAGCCACCTCCACAACAGCTGGCGCCACCTCGCGACGGTGGCGCTGGCGTCGCCGGATGGAATCGGAGGAAGGGGTAGAGCCCCTTCCCGTCGCCTTCTCTCTCTGCTCTCGTTTGAGCGAGAGAGAGATTTTTTTTTTTTTTTAATTATGATTTTAGCCCCAAAGTTTAGAAGTTAGTTTATTTCAGTCCCCCAAATTTTAAAGTTATTTATTTCAGTCCCAAAATTTCGATTTTAAAGAAAACAGTCCCAAAGTCTATGTTTTAAATAAATCAACCCACAGATTCTGAAAAAGTTTATTTCAGATCTTAAATTCTTATTTTCAATTTTAATAAATTTTCAATTAAGTCCCTATTTTAGAAAAGTCTCTTTCAGTCCTTAAACTTTTCAAATTTCAATTTCAAGATACTTTCAATTAAGTCCCTAAACTTTATTTTTATCGTTTTTAATCTTTAAAAATTTCGAAATACTAATTCAAAGTTTATTTCCTATTTTGACCAGACGAAACGTACGGACGATTGAGGGATTGAGATTTCTTCCGGCTCCACTTTTCACGTGAATCGAGATAGATTGAGGTAGACTGGCCCCCATTAATTAGTTTAAATTATAATTGCATGTATTATGTGACTTATGTGATTTATATGCTTTAATGCTCTCTTATGAGATAGATTATGTTGTTATGCTTGTCATAACTTAAATGCATAAGAAAATCTCTTATGTGATAAGATGATGTTATGCATAACTTACTTGCTTAAATACATGAGACGAGACTACCCACACCCTATGATTTTAAAGAGCCTATGATTTTTCAAAGAAAATAAGCCTATGATGATGTTACTATATAAATTGCATAGTTATGTGTTCAATTATTCTATAAATTAATTACTGGCGATGAGTCTACTGAGTATTTCTTCGAAATGCTCATTCCAATATTTTAACAATATTGCAGATTTTGGAGACGGTCGAGTATGATGGGCAGTGGTGGCATGAATGAATAAATGTAGTTAACTGTTTTTAATTTACTTTTAAATTTTACTTATTTGAACATTATAAACTTATTTTGTCTTTTCCGTTATTTCAAACTTAAGATTTAAGGTTTAATCGATTTTTCTTAAGTTAATTCAAATGCGTTTTATTGCCGTTAAAGTTCACAAATTTTAAATGTGATGTTTTAAAAGTTAGTTATTTCCGCCAAATTTTTCAGTTAAATTAGGGCAAATAAGATGATGACGTGACACTCCGAGTTCGCGAAACTCGGGGCGTTACTCGAGTCTACCTCAATCTATCTCGATTTACGTGAAAAATGGAACGGGAAGAAATCTCAATCCCTCAATCGTCCGTACGTTTCATCTAGCCAAAATAGGAAATAAACTTTGAATTAGTGTTTCGAAATTTTTAAAGATTAAAAACGATAAAAATAAAGTTTAGGGACTTAAGTGAAAGTTTCTTAAAATTGAAATTTGAAAAGTTTAAGGACTGAAATGGATTTTTTGAAATTAGTGGGCTGATTGTAAATAACTAAAACTTAAGAACTGAAATAAACTTCTTAAATAGCTTGGGACTTAAAATACACAGCTTTAAAACTTTAGGACTGAAATTAACTAACTTCTAAACTTTGGAGCTAAAATCATAACTTTCAAAAAAAATCAAAATATATATAATATATATATACGTATATCTCACACTCTCTCACTTCGAACCGGCGAGAGAGAGAGGGAGAAACGACGACGGGAAGGGGCGAACTCCGATTCGGCCGGCGCGAGGTGGTAGCGCCACCGTCGCGTGGTGGCTCCGGCAGTGTGGAGGTGGTGATGGGGTGATTTTGGCATACAGGTAGAAGGTTAACCGAGGCTTGAAGTTCGGATTTCTTGGGTTTTCTGGTGGCAACCGGCTGGAAGATGGGTCGAGGTATGAGGTAAGTGCGTAGGTCTCCTTATTTCTTGGTTTTGGTGGCTTTTTGGTATTGATTTGGGGCGAAATGGAGGGGGAGCTATCGATTGGTGGGTTGCAGATGGGGGTGCGTTGAGGCGGTGGAGTTTGTGTGGTGGTTCGTTTTGGCCTTGCAGGCGGTGGCTGCAGTGGTGGAATTGGTGTTTTGACTGTGGCGTTGGGCAGTGGCCATGTGCAGTGGTCTGTGGGTCATAGATGGCTGTAGCTTAGGTTGGAGGTGGTGAGGCGTTGGTGTGGTGGTATGGGTGAAAACAGTGAGGTTGGGGGGTTGATTTTGTGTAAGGGTGATCAGTTGTTGGTGCTAGAAATAGTAGTTCTAGCATCAACATGAGCTGAAACTTCCAGCGTGAATCTCAGTTGGGTTCCACTGAAGTCGTTGATGGTGCGAAATCTTCATGTTGTTGGTGCTAGAAACTGGTTCTAGCATCAACGTGAGTTCCAAGTATAAACACTGCATTGAGGGAAAAATTTGGAGAATGTCACTATTTTCTTACTCCAATCTTGTTGTTGGCTGCGTGAAATTGAAGGGGGGGAGATGGAGGTATATGAACAGTGAATTCCTAGGACACAAAAGCCTAGGTGCTAAGTGGGCCAAAATCTTGGACTTGAAGAATTTTCCCTGATTGGACTTAAAGTGAATTGGGCTAAAATAAACATATTTGGACTAATGAAATTTTGGACCCAAAATAATAATATATCGTATTTAATATTATTAAACTTCGAATTTAAAACGATAAGAAATTTGATACATTAAAATATTCGAAATTAGTCTCGATTCTAATAAATTTAAATTTGTTTAACGGCTAGACGAACACACTTTTATTTTTAAAACTCGGGGTTAGAACTTATCGACACATTTTTCAAAAAAAAATAATTTAAAATTCTCGATTGCTACAGTATATATTAAGATACCATTCGAAGAACAATGTCAATACTAGACCCCTATTTGACCTCCTTTATTTCAAAACTTTTTTTTCTACATACTCATTTTCAACCATACATTCACACAATAACCATACATTTTCCAAAAATTCACTATTCAAAACTTTGTTTTTGCCAATTAATGGCAATCAAACAGGGCATAAATATGTGCAGCAATTAGATATTTACACACCACACAGCTGCCAATCTGTATGCTAATCAATTTGGAGAAATGTTTTGTATCATTATGGCATACTACATTAAAATCTATGGTTAATACTTTATATCAGTTCTCTTTTACAATGTCCAGTGCCATTATAATGGACTACAAAATTAGTATGTCACAGATAGCTATCTTTGAACTGAGTTCAACTCACTCCTCACTACATATTTTTTTACAAAATCTACTTAATACATGTATTAACAGATCCTTGAAAAGAATACCATTGAAGTAAGATCGCTATCTGGTACCTGGGAGGCACCGACACGCTGTTATGCGTCGATGTCGGACACCGGTACGTCTACGGCAAGTCGCCAACGCGCGTCGGAGGTCCCATTGCGTTGTGTAGAGACAAAAATGCAGACGGCTGGAAGAAAACAATAAGCAAAAGCAAAACAGACAGCTCCAAAAAAACACGGCTAGAAGAAAAAAGAAACACGGCTGGAAGAAGGGACGGCTGACTATGAGGAAGAAAATAAGAAATGAAGTAAGAAAGAAAAGAAGAAAGTGCCGACTGATTTCAACCTAATTTTTAATTCAAATTGTTGGGGCCAATTGCCCAAAAATGCTATGTAAAATATTTTTGCCTAGAATGTAGTTGATAAGACTTTTTTTTTTACAACTTTACCCTTTAACAAAGCAAAAGGTAGGTTTTTGTGGATCAAATTTTTTATCATTTAATTTACCATTTTACCCCCAATAAAAAATAAAACTTACAAAGGAATTCAAAATTATGATGTAATAAGTATAAAAAAAATTAATTTAGAATATTAAATTAAAAAGTAATATTTTAATTAATGTGTCAGAGATGTACCATGTCGGAATTTTTTAAAAATTCACGTGTCCACATGTCCGACACGTATCATGTTAAACACTCGTGTTCGAGTCGGTGCTTCTTAGTCTGGTACAGAAGCAAAATTAAAATTCTTAAGACAAGAAGAAAGTTGAAAAACTCGAAAACTCGTAAATTTATGGAGAATAATTTTATTGCAGTGAATTGGTTTTATTGAAAAATGGTACATGACCTTTGCTTCTCATAATCCTAACTGCTTAAGGAAGATAAGTAACTAAAATGCAAAAGAATAAGTAATCAAAAACCTCAAAGAATAAAAAGTCTTAATCTAAACAATAAAAAACCCTACTAAAACATAAATCCTATCCTATTTGTAATAGAATTGTCCAACGTCACTATCCCTCTAGGTACCATTAGAACTGCTGTTCCACGACAAAATAAGGGGCTGTGAAGAAATCATACCTCCACATGAGAAAATTTTCTTGAAGTTCTCAATAGCGATTCATGTTTCTCCACTTGTCCTTCAAATCAACCTGAAACAATTGTATTCAATAGCTTATAGATATGAAAGAAAAAGAAACTAAATGTGAAGTGGGAGACAGGAGCCTATTTACCTCAGTTCTTCTGCCTTCAAATATGTGGGGGTAGGCCTTTAGGATACATTTCCAATTTCCTTGTCCATACCTTAAGGAGATAAAATACACTAATAAGACAATAGCACAGTAGTTATGAAGAAAATAAGAGAGGACTAGAACCCCAAGCAGCCAACCCCCAGGCCCACAGGAAAAGAGAGGAAAAAGAAAAGGGAGAAAAAAAGTCAAACAACATGGGAAGTGAAAGAACATCTCAGAAGGGATGACTGTGCTAATGGAGTCAATGGATTAAAGAGTACCAAGATGATGCCTTGCACAAATTTTATTTATTATTAAAGAACTAGAAAAAATTGACATCAAATATGTTTATATAGCGAAAGAACCGCTTCAACAGAAGGGAATCTCCAATATGAAACATCTAAGCAAGACTGTTAAGGGACCGATTTAAATACAGAAATATTAACCTATAAAGGCTTGGACTACTCCTCTTAATAAGGTTAACTTTATAAGAGACCCCAAGTCTCATTAAAAACAAATGACATATATATACAAAAGATCAGTAATAAGCTTCGTGAACAAACAATTACATACTCCTCTACTCCAGCCCGCAGAGTGTCTTCTTCCTCTGCACTCCATTTGCCAACTCTTCTTCTCTTCGTCGTTTGTCCTTTCCCAGTTTTCTTCAAAGGAGATACAAGCCTTCTCTTTGGACTAGGTAACTTAGGCCTGCTCCCACGATCTGTTGAGTCTTCTAATGAATTTGCATTTGATTCATCCCACTGCAAATACAATTAATGAGTCATAATGCATCGCTGAACTACAAAAACATAATAATTTAGGGTACTTCTATGGTTCCAATTTTTATATAAGAGCATTCAACTTCTATGCAGAAGTGTTTATTAAGCCTTGAGGGGTAACAGAAAGTTCTTTTGGCACAAAACAATACTTAAAAACCTAATAGTATTATAATTGGAGAGAAAGATATTTTCAAAACATAATGCTCAGTTTCAGTCCTAATACAATACCAAAAAGGAGTACCTGCTAGAATTCTCATTCATAGGAGCTCAATTTCTTTCTGTTAATGTTTATGTTACATAACCAATATAAATAAACAAGCAAGAAAATAAACTTCTCACCTCATGAGTATGGGCAGTGCTGTTTCTTTCCATTAAGCTTGGTCTGGGTCCATTACTTGGATTTCCTCCATCAGTTCGAACAACTCCAGCACCATTCACAGCTGAAGGATTGGGGCTGACATGATTCTCTTGTATGGGCTCATGATCTGTACTTCCTCTTTCCTTGCCAGTGATTACTTCAGCACGTCTTAGTGCATCAGGAAGGGGGTCCTTCACGTTTGCTTGAAGATCCAAACGACTTGACTCAAGTGCTTCCTGTACTCTGATAACTTCTGGGGAAGATGGCAAATCATATTTGCAAAGCAATGGCTGTACTACCAAACAGTCAGAATCAACAACCTCGGCTCCTCTAAAAGTTCCAGATAATCGCCTCAATGATGCATCTTTGTGCACTTCTGCAAGAAACAAGGAGCCACCTAAACATGAGGAGTAACTCATAAAACTGTAATAAGCCCAGTCAAACAATAATAATGATGCACCAAGTGTAAGGCCTAATAAGCACGACCAGAGAGGTCGAATCTTAGCAATAAGATCGTTTCCAATGTTCTTGTTAATTTTACTAAGCAAGCACAAATAATGGTTTTCAAAATTTTAAACACTAAAGTTCAAATAGTCCTTTTATTATCCGGACTTCTCTATATTATTGTAAATTTTATCAAATGAACACCCACGAGAATACCTCCATTATCGTTCTTAGCAGCCGAATCCCGATCAGCACTACGTAAAATTGGTTCTTTAGGTATAATCCCATTGGCATTCCCCAATCCGAGCACCTCCTTCATCGTCTCCTCATCCTTGAATCTATGAGCTACCAACTCGAGAAACGAAGGCCCCATTTTCTCCCTTTCTTCTTTCAAATAAACCCTAAGTGCCTCAACTGCATTAACTCCCTTACTCTTTTTAACCAATCTTTTCCGAGCACGTTTCTTCGGAAAGGCATTATCCATCTCGTCCCTCCAGGTAAACAACTCCTCCGAACCCAATCCTCCATTCTCCACCTTCTCCAATTTCCCAACCCTACCCCACCACACACTCTTCAGTGACTTAAAAAAATCATACTTGCCCTTCTTCCAAACCTCCTTTTTCAAATACTTCACCGAGCATTCCACCGCAACTTGCCAATACGCGCACTTCATGGCATCGGAAACTTTTTCAACGCCTTTTCGGGATTCTAGTTCTTCAAGTTGTTCCAGGTGTTCAAGGGCTGTTTCCGAAACTGCAGAACTGTGTGAGATTTCAGACTCGAGCTTCTTCAACAAAAGGGATTTTTTCAGAATAGGATTGTTGTTGGGGAGAGGAAGATTAGAAACCAGAGAATTCAATATACCATCTTCGAGGGGTTGTTTAAGAAGGAATTCGAGAATCCAATTTGAAATATCGGGATCGATGTCCATTGACAAAAATGCGTAAAATGTGAAACCCTAATTTGTGTTTTGCAGAAGGTGATAGGAATGGAATTTTGCAGAACGCGATTTGAGATTTTTAGAGCATGTTTGGTTGGGAAGAAAAAAGACGTAAATTGCTTTCTTCTAAAAGTTAGCCTAAACTTTATGAATGAAATAAAAAGGGACCATTATTTTCATTCACACTTTTTATATTTACATCTACTTTTAAAAATAAATTTTTATTATATTTTAAATCCTATGTAAATTTACTGAAATAGATATAAATAAAATTAAATAAAAATACATTCATCCACTCATTTTTATTTTTATTAAATTACTCTAAATCGTTTTACCCTCTTTAAGAATTTGTATTTAACTAGAACATTAATAGATCAGAGAAAATTATTATTCAAATCGACTATTTTGGTTCGGTTTAAAAGCTATAGTGAATTTGTTTGGGTTGATTTTTTTTTTTTTTTCCAAACGACTATTTTGATTTTGATTTCAAGTTTGGATCAAAATCAACCCAAACCAAATAATAATTTATGATTGTTTGCTTTGACGGATTGAGTTTTAAGAACAATAATGATAAAACTTATAATCTAACATGGTTAAGCGAATAAAATATATTTATATAATATTCAATTAGTTCAACTTTGTTCTTATTTCATTAATCTGATTTAAAAGAGTTTATAATTTTAGAAAATACGTGGATCTATTATGTTATAGATGTATTTAAAATGAGATGAAAATATAAAATTCATTTGAATATATAGTAGTTAAATGAATGAATTTAATAAGGATAAGATTGGAATATGACGTGGATGTAAATAATTTTTTTTTAAAAAATTAAAATTTTATAGGGATGGACTTAGAATGTGATTTAAATATAAAAAGTGTGGATGAAAATAGCGGTAACCAATAAAAATATTTGGATGTAGACGTAAAGAATAGGTCTGGTGCTCTTGACCGAAATTGAAAATTTGAGGTTCTAATTTTAAAAAAGAAAAAAAAAATTTGATTTTCGCTCCAAGTTGCAATGTTTATCGCAGCGGCAAATTTCCATTTAGCCACTATTTGGTGGATATAAAAATCAATTTTTTAATAAATTTTGATAAAAATTGATAAAATGTAATATGTGGTTAAAATTAATTATTAACTTTGACTTAAATCAAATTAAAATTTTAATCCCTACCATACAGGAGCTTAATATACATATTGAAAACAACAAATGTTACACAAAAAGTTGAAATCTATTTCTCATTTTACAATTTGCTCGAGAGCTAGTTTACGAGCATGCTACTGCAAGGGCGAAACTAGAAAATGATATTGGGATCGGCTGAAACTTAATTTGTTTTGAATGAACTTACGTCACAATAAATCAAGTTTCGGAGGTTATTCCCGTGACATTCACAATAAAAAGTATACAACACACAATGGAATAATAATAATAATAAAATGTTTAGATGTCTCGTATTAAGATATTTCACTAAATCTTTGTATTTTTTAACAAATAAAAAATCGACGCTTACCTTAAAAAATATAAACTAACCGAATCATGATAAAAATAAGCAAAAATACATATCCGCCAATGAAAATTTTATAAATTACTTAATGGGCACTCTTCTAGTAACTTTGACAATCAGGCTTTTCGAACAATTAAAATTTTGATCGAAACACACAATCAATGATATATCACTAAAATCCATACGTTATTGTCTCAAAATACAATTTTGTGTGTTCATCGATTTTCTATATCATCACACTTCAAAGTGAGCGGAGAATCTCAACAAAAGTGAGAAAAATGAACTAAGAATTTCGAGGGTCAAAGAAATTAAATTTAATTCACGTCTTTTTTTTCTTGATTTCAAGAATATACTCATAAGCAGATTACTTTATAAATAAATAAGTTTTAACAAATAGTATTTTTATTGTCAATATCAAATCTATAGTAAGTTATTTATTTTGATCATAATATCTATTTTATAGTCAAAATAAGTAATTTTTTTTTTATAAATATGAATAAGTAATAAATGAAAACATATGTTGAAATAAAAAATAATAGTTACTTTTAAAGTTAGAAAAATATGTAGTGTCTCTAACTATTAAAACAAATATTTTACTTTTAGATCTAAACAATACAAATTATCTATAATAAAATTTACTTAATAATTATAAGTAAATTTTAGTCAAACATGTATTAAATGGAATATTTAATTTGACTGGTATATATTCAGATTTCATGAATGTCATGAAAAGAGTAATTAATAATATAGTGTCTTTAATACAATTTGAATAATTGAGCATTGGACTTGGGTTGAGATTCAAACTAAAATTGGGCTAATGCTAATATTTGGGAGCAAAATTCTACAATTTCTTCTTGTGGAAATTACATGCCGACAGGTTTTTAGAGACTACAATTCATAAATCAGTTATGGAGTTTATTTGTTGACATATCAAGTATTAATATTAATTTCAAACCCTAAAAATAATTTTCATTGTATTCTTACTTTCCATCTTATCACTATCTCCACATATCTGACGATGGCGATGCACCCACTGTTGGAGATCGGAGTCCCACACAATGGTGATGATAACAATTAAAAGGGTGGACTTCAACCAAAACTTAAAGGACCGAAACACAATCTAGTGAGTTATGTGGTAACTGCTTCGATGAAGAACTCGTGACGAGCAACTGTTTCAATGGAGAACTAGCAAATTGCAACGACAATTCGTAGACGTAATTGGGTGGCACCTATCTGATTTTGTGAAGTTGCGGTTTATTGAAAGGAGTCGGTGGTTAATGTATTGTTCTCAGTGTGCATCAAAATTAGCACAGCTGGTGCCTCTGAATTACACTTATTTGATTGTCCCTACCAAAGTGGGTGGAGCACCCCCCTACACTGTCGGAGATGCTTGTGGCCTTGCACAACACCGTTGCGGTGATAGGTTACATATATTTTTTGGTTGGTTTTTTTTTTTATTGTTTTGATTGTTGGTGATTTGTTTGTTGTTAGTGGCTATGGTGGGATGTTATAGTGGTGGTTGTTGGTGGTGGATGTGGTTATTGGTGGGGCGAAGATTTGATAGAGGTGGTTGTCGTGATTTTTGTTGGTAGTAAATTGGTTCTGCTGGTGGCGATTTTGTTGGCGATGATGTTGTGGTGGTGGCAACAATGACTGGGTGAGGGTGGTCGTAGGTGGCTGTGGTGATAGTATTGGTGATGATGGTATGTGATCCACTATTTGATGTATATGATCAACTATTTGGTTTACCCATGATAAACTATTTAACTATAACTTTAAAATTCGATAATTTGTGACTAAAAAATAATTTGTGATTAACAAATTTAAAAATATATGACAGATACATAAATTGTGATCTATATTTTTTTTTATCTGTGACATGAATTTTTTGATTTGTGACCTGGAAATAACCCGTGACCAATTAATTTGATAATATGTGACCAATAAATATGTTTTCTATTATTATGTATCTGCGACCATTAATTGTATAATTGTGACCCTATTATATTTAATTAATAAATATATATAAATAATTAGCTAATACACAAGTTTTGCATTTTGAAACTTGACACCTAAAAATTGAATTGTGTATAGTTGACAACTAACTTTTGAATTTGTCCCCTTTTCTTAGGTTTTTATATGGGCCGAGGGACAGTACTCTGTAGTATTTTAAGTGATTATAAATTATGGATCTTTCAAAATGTATATGTAATAAGTTGGTAATAGTTGAATATCCAACGAAATGCGTAAATAATAGTATATTCGATTAGCTTAAATTATAAGTGAGAAAAGATGGAATGTCTATTTTGTCCTTAATGAAAACGGTAAATTAAAGTCAATGGTTGAACTACTAGACCTTTGGAAGGAAATCATCCAACAGTCCCTTGGTTGCCTATATGGTTAAAGGTTAGAGATCGCGCTGCCAAAAAGGAAAGATTCAAGATCTAATTACACTTTTGAAAAGGTTAAGAGACTCCAACCACAATTTCCCCATTAAACTATGCTTTCACAAAGATGTTTGTAATTAATATTTCCTATAACATTTATTTCTTGCGCGTCCTTGCGAAGAAATTTCTCTTACAGCTTAGGAGTTTTATATTTCAGCATGTCTTAGGAGAGGTGGCATTAAAGGTTCGCAAGTTGAGTGACCACACAGTGTCTTAGCATTGTAAGGGCACCAAAAAAATGTTTTTACTATAAGTGTGTGTGTGTGTGTGTGTGTGTGTGTGTGTGTATAATTTAAAAATATTTTATTAATTTTTAAGTTTTATTATTATGTTAAGTAAAATAGCACAAGATTTATGAAAAAAAGTAAAAAAAATTATATTGCATACATATTTTTTTAATTATTTATTTTTTATAATTTTAAACTATCTAGCCTTAAAAAAATATATAGTTATTAGCTTCATTGACCAATTACCAACCCAACAAGATTTTTTGAGTTTCACCTGAGCAATGAGCTATTAAGCCGTAGCCAAGTAGTCCAAAATTTAATTGGTTAAAACGAAGAGTGGAAAGCTAACCCCGGATCCATTTTCACCATTTCCTTTCTCCCACCCTTTAGCCCACGAATAATAGTCAAACAAAAAGTAGAGGAAACTTTATCGCCAATCTTTGTTACTTGCTTTAAATAGTACAATCTACATCGTAACATCGTCATTTTATTGGTGCTGATTATTTACTTGTTAATTGCTATTTTGTGATTTTTTTAGTTTTAGAAAGGTAAATTTTTGTTGGCGTAATAACTGATGTGTGATTACATTCAATTATATTACGTTAATTTGTAATTGCATGAAGAGGTTAGTAGCTTGTATGGTTCCTTGTTGGTGGCGTATGAGTTTTTATAAAGCTCGAATTGTGTTTTTGAGCTTTACGTGTACTTTTTTTATTCACGACATGTAATATATATATATATATATTTAAATATTATATTTTTATAATGAAACAATATTATTAAAATATATATTTTTTATAAATGCACCATTTTTAAATGTCACACGGAGTACACAAAATCTCAACGTCTACCTTGCGCCTTGGAACCATCACCAAAGAAGGAAAGGATTTGTAAGGCAGCAATGCAAGATCGCCTTAAGATCTTTCTCTATTCGCGACTTCGCTCACTTAAATACTCGATTAGCACTAACTGATTTACGTGGTTGATTGCTTGTCTAATATAGAGAAAAGTTGGATCTAGCGAGTGCCATGTCTAATCCTTTTAGTATCTTTTCCAAACCGGCATTGCTTTCGGAAAGAAGTGGGTAGCAATGCAAGTATTGAAGGAATGTGTGTAGAAACAAACAAGCGTAACAAATCTTTGGTTGAGAAAGAAGACCAATGGAAGTCAATTATTGAGAGTCAAACTATAATACATTACTAGACTATAAATTACCACTTACAATATATTTTTCAAGAAGAAAGATTACTTAGATCCCATTTGGCCCCCATTATCTAAAAAATCTCTCCATTTTATAATTTCAAATAATGGGAGCCAAATGGAGGCTTAGACCTCAAAGTAAGGGTCCAGTTGCCTGTTTTAAATATTTATAAGTAAACAAAATTACATACCCATAGTTCATGTACTCGACTCGAGCCCTCGTGTTTGTTTAACTTTTTAATTAAACAAACTTATCTGACATTTAGTCCCAATTCTCCAAGTGAGCAAATCAAGTCTAACCTAAAGAGTGGTCGAGCTACTTGGGCCTTCATATAGAGTCAAAGTCAAAGTCAAAACTAAATAATGCTACGGACTGATCAATCAATATTGTACCTGTATAATAAATGATTTATGTATTGCCATGTGTAAGGGAGCATGAGACGTAGATTAAAAAGATGTGCGAAGAACTCATACTCCCCTAGTTATCAATATTGACAGTAAGTTGGGGTACGTGAGTAAATCATGATATGTAGGAAAATTCCCTAAATACATGGATTATTTCATAGAATTCCTATAGGTGCTATTGTAGCAGCATTTGATTTGCAGATAATATTTTTTTCTTGTCATTTGTCAATGGATTTGTGCCATGTGAAATCCTGTAAAAAATTTCCTATACCTATAGCATTACTCCTATTATGTATTATTGAATTGATTTTGTTTGCCTAAATGTGACAAAATAAATAAATAAAATTATGTTGCATGCTTGAGCTCCTCTTTGGATTTCATTTTATTTTTAATACATTTTTCTTTTCTTTTTTCAAAAACACATTTTTCAATGAAATTATATTACATGTAAATAAAAAAAATTTCCATTCTTTTAACCACCCATTATCAAAAAAATTTAATATCTCAAAATATATTTGTCTCAAAATCTCATTGAAATTGAGCCCAAACAAATGTTAAATGTGAGAGTTAAAGAAAGAGAAGTGTCTAACGAACTGTTTTTTTAGTCACAAGCATGCCTGTACAAAAGAAGGAATAGCCTTTAACTATATCAGTGAAAAAACCTGCTTTACGAACCTGCTGTCGTGAGTCTCTGAACTATAGTATTTGATTGTAACGTATTGACCTTGGGTGTATAGGTGGACTGATAACAAAGGTCCAGCCTCTTTTGTTTCTTGAAATCGAAGTTTAAAATGCTTGATAGTCGTTAAAGGAAACTAGAAATAGATTGACCAAATTCCCTGCCCAATAGATTTCGAAACGGGGAAGCTTGCTCACATAAGGCGAAGGATTTGCTTCTTATTCCTTCGGCTGATCAGGAAGTTTTCTTAGTCACCAACATCTACAATAAGAAGGTTCACCTATTCAATGTTTGCTCTTGAGTAACTTAATTGGAAATTTAATGTTTGCTCTTGAGTACTAAATTGGAAATTAGTGAGACTAGTAAATTAGAAATGTTGGGTAAGATCGCAATTGGGGAAAAGGGACTCCGCAAACCACGCTTTAATAAAATCCCCTATTTTGATAATTCCATTTTCATCCACTCGACCGACACAAAATTAATTTTCCAACGAGTAACGAATCTGATTTTATTTTTACATATAAAATAAATTTACTGCTGCCAAAATCTGTACATAAATCTAAAACTTTACCCTGGCTACTCGCACGCTATATATTCATCAATAATAGAATAAAGCTATTTGTACACAATTTCCTACACAATACTCTACACCCCCTTACATGGAGGAGGCCCACACATAATAAAATATTTGTGAACCCCTTCATATGAGAGGGGAGTGTAAGACATTGTATAAGTGATTGTGTGTACATGTAGCATTCTTGTCCATCATAATAGATTGACCAGATTTGATATGAGTATACGTACGTTTCTTCATTAATTCAGTGATCTTAACGCTTCTCAGGTTCCGTTTCTTTCTCCATCTACTCACACACACACACACACACACACACACACAAACACTAATATAGGTATATGTATGCGAAAATATATGTGGGTGGATTTGAATAGATGGGACTGGTTTTTCGTGCAAAGCATCAGATCTGGTGATCGACAATGCTGAATTTTACGGGGTTTTTGTTTCATGCATTTTCCCAACGGTGTTACTATTGTACTATGAATTTGATTACTTTTTGGTTTGACATAATGTTAATTTGTGCAGCTGAGCTGGAATTACGTTTAATTTAAGTATATTGTTGAAACGAGGTAAGTTAAACACCTTGAAAATATAATAAATAAGTTTGGTGAATGAGTTAAAGTAATGGGAATTTTGGTATGCGATAAAATAGATATTGATTGGATCCGGGAGAAGGAGAGGGAGAGAGGAGTTTGTAAAGATGAGTGAGGGCCAGCGATTCCAGCTGGGAACCATTGGTGCATTGGGTCTGTCTGTGGTATCGTCGGTGTCCATTGTGATTTGCAACAAGGCGCTCATTAGCACTCTTGGCTTCACGTTCGGTGAGTTTTATGGATTATATTCGTTATGTTTGTTAATAATGATGTTATTGGTTCTTTGATTTATTATTTTTGCCTCATCCTTTTGTCTTGTTTATAATGAATTTGGTCTGAATTTGCATATTCTTATTAGGAGTTCTTTTACTTGAAATATGTGGTAATATACCAGTGGGTTTGAGGATTCCCTATTATGATTGGCAGGTTGAGGTCAAACCACAATTAGATAATCTACTGAGAAAGGAATTTGGGAGATTATATTTGCTATGACAGCTCGACAAGCTTAACCAATGCATGATCCAGCTTGTCACTACTTTTCATTCTCTATTTTCTTTTTGGTTTATCTTAGATGATAACTAATGTGAATTCAGAAAAGCGGTATACTGTTTAATCGGGTGCTCTGGATTGGATATGAAGTAATTGTGAGTTAATAGCTTCAGGCTGTGAAAGGAAGAATCATAAAGTTGCTTTGTCCAAATGGTGACATCAAAGAATTCTCATTTAATTCTTACACAAAATATGAAATTCAACAAAAGCTGAGTGTCTAGCCTATTTGTCATCTAGGGGAAATAACTTGACAGCTTTCTGCTGTTGTGAAACTGGATTTGCTTTATTTTGTGCTTAAGTTTACTGGCAAAACAAAATCAATTTTTCTTCATTCTTGATGCTTTTGTAAAATTAGATATAGGGAAAATCTGCTCTCTGTTATATGTATCCAACAATGATTAGTGAATGGCCAAATGGGTCTTGTTTCTCCCTAAAATGAAAATATCATGTTGAGGATATTGGACCTAACTCCACCCAACAAAATGGGCTTGTTAGGGGAGGTTTGCCTTCACCTTATAAACTGGATCCACTTTAGATCTCCAGCCAATGTGGGATCTAATATGCCCCCTCATGCACAGCGTGGACTATGCCAAACAACTGTGAAAATCGATATTGGGGGCCTTAACATTGCAGAACTGGGTTTGCTCTGATACCATATTAGAATTTGGGGGTCTATCTTAAAAGGTCAACCTTATAAGAGGAGTAGTCCCAAATCCTTTATAAATTGATTTATATTTTCATCACCAGCCAATGTGGGACTTTAATACGCTCCCTCACGCACAGCGTGGACCATGCCAAACAATTGTGAATAAATTGATATTGGAGGCACCCAACATTGATTTCCACAGTTGATTTCCCAGTTCTGCAATGTTGGGGCCCCCAATATCGATTTCCACAGTTGTTTGGCATAGTCCACGCTGTGCGTGAGGGGGCGTATTAGATCCCACATTGACTGGAGATCTAAAGTGGATCCAGTTTATAAGGTGAGGGCAAACCTTCCCTAACAAGCCAGTTTTGTTGGGTTAAGTTAGGTCCAATATCCTCAACATAACACATGATAGATTGACCAGCAGGCTTAACTTGGGCGGCAATTGTTTCTGACATGTAAGATCACGAAGATCATCGCGTCATTACATCAATTATTCGTGTGCTATTTGTATTATTAGTTGGTTTAAATTGTAAAATGTGCTAATGCTGTTATTTGGATACTTGCATACCCATGCATGTTTTCAGAACTATGCTTGATTTCTAAAACATCATGGTGTAATGAATGATCATTTTTTTCTTCTCAATTTGGTAATATATTTTGTTTCTATTTTTGACTTTCTTAAATAAAGGATCCTAATGCTAACTCTGTTGAAGGATTACAAAATCGTTCAAGTAAAACCCAAATTATGCAACTCTACGTGCATAACAATTTCGTAGTTTTCATAAGCATGGTGTAACTGTTTATCATAATCTCGTTTTCCTTCTAATATTCTTTGGTAAACCAGGCACCATTTTAAAGAAAAGGGAAATCTGGGGCTCATAACATCTTACATTGTTATATTCAGTTTATCTTAATATGGTAAAACAGTCTTGCAGGTGCTGTCAACTCTTTGGGTGGTACTTTCACTATGATTTCAAGTAAATATTAGTGAGAACCACACGCAAATTAATGGAGGGGCTTACTAGTATCAGAGAATTATAATGATCGACTTTTCCCCCTTAATGTAGTTTCTTGGGTGGGGCAGTTTGATAACTTTTTATTCTGAAGAACGAAAATGCTCTAGGAAAACTAGACCTAGTATTATTATCAAGTTGGTTCTTGCTTTCTTAAACTGAGATTTGAGTCCTGTGTCTTGCTAACATTCATTAGACTGACAATTTCCCCTGTGACATGTTTGTGTATGGCCAAGAAGTAGGAAAATCTTTAAAATAAACTTTAGTAAAGTTTATATCAATGTCCATGTGTTTAACATTTATGCCAAAAAAATTTGCAGTTACAGAAGTCGTGCTTTAAAATGGTGACAAAACCTTCGCCGTGATTTTCTGCAGTCTACATTTTATTCCTATTAAATGAGATAGGCGTGTTCTAGAAAGAAATTGCATCCTTAATAAGTAACATGTTCTAAGAAAATGCAAACAGATAGTAATGAATTTCACCCTCTCCTTTTGAATGACAAGGAATATGATGATGTCAAGGCATTCATTGATTTATTATTTCAAAATTTTCTGTTGAAGCAAGTTTATTTCTCAAAGATTCTATTCTAGTATCTAAACAAGGTTATGTAAAGTCTAGAACGATAGTTTGGAAGCATACATAACATCTCTCTCAGTTCTTCTAAAAGCCTTATATCATGTTAGTCATAACTTATAAGCTATTGAGTTTGTCGTTGCTCAAATTTTATGTTCAGTATTTTAAAAACTCAGTAAGTTGTTGGCAAATCATCATAACTTTAACTGTGGCATCTATTCCTGCATTTTTTCCCCTGATGATTTGTAAGACCATTGTGTTTAGTTGAATTTTCTTAATCTTTAACTTGTTGATTTTGGTTCTCTGGATCCACTGTAATCTTTTCAGCTACAACCTTGACGAGTTGGCATCTTCTTGTCACATTTTGTTCTCTTCATGTTGCCCGATGTATGAAATTGTTTGAGCACAAGCCATTTGATCCAAGAGCTGTCATGGGATTTGGCATCCTGAATGGGACATCTATTGGACTTCTTAATCTTAGCCTGGGTTTCAATTCAGTTGGTTTTTATCAGGTTAGGTTTTGCACCCTACTTGAAAGTATGTTTCTAAATCATTAAGGGGACGTTCTCTTTGCTGTTTCCGGGCCATTTTCTGTTTTCGATTTTTCAAAACATTGAAAACGCGTTCTCTTTCCCATTTTGGAAAACGATTTTTTGAAAACGGCTGAAAATTTTGTGAAAAAACAGAAAATAATTTTTTTACTTTTTAACTCTTTTCTTTACAAATCTGCCAAAACTCAAAAAAAGGGGTTGAAAAATATTTTTTCAAAATAACAAAAAGAACGAGATTTCAACAATCTCAAAATGGACACCTAAAATAAAAAACACAAAACGAATTCAACACTCAAAATACTAAACTGAAATATGAAGAGAACGCCCCCTAAGATTTCGCAAGTTTTTAAAAAAAATTGCTGATTTTTTGCTTTTATCCCTAAAAAATAATAGACTGACGTTCACGGTCAGTTGTATAGTTATAAGTTGGGCAGTTCTGAAATTATATTCCTTTATTTCGCATCCGAAGCCTATGGCTATGTTGCTTAAAATCTGGCAGGAGTATCAAATAGGTTTCATTGTCCGAGTTCAGTGATGTTCGATTTTGGAGTATCATATAGTCACTGTAGACTATCCAGTCCACTCAAGGGATTGGAGGAAGGCTTTGTTGCAAGCACGAGACCTATCTAGAGAGTTAGAAAATCCAAGTAACTTAGAGCCAACCCAACCTCTGTAGATCCTTATTATCTCGAAATAGTTGCCTGATAGAGAAGGTGATTTGCAAGCATTTGCTTTGATGTCATGCAGTCCAAATATCTACTTGCTTTAGTTGTCATTTCTCTAGTTAGTATCTTATTATCTGCCAGGATGATTTCGTTTAGATAATGGGTATTGGAACTTGACCTGCCATTTGGTCAATAAGGTTGAAGGTTCTACTCTGACAATTATCTCGATTAATTTCATGTCAGCAAAACTTGTACAGTTCTGTTGTTTCATCTGAGTTGCAGTTTCTCGATGTTTATATTTTATGGTTCTTGCTTTGTAGATGACAAAACTGGCCATAATCCCTTGCACAGTTCTTTTAGAGACTATTTTCTTCAGGAAAATATTCAGGTTAGATCTTTGCATCGGTTTGATTCCAAATTTTATATTGGTAAACTGTTTTACAATCTAAAAAGAAAAGGGGGCAATGCAAGATTTTGTGTCCTTAGCCTTGGGCAAATGTTCTTTCTTGTTGATTCAATTATATTTTTACCTTTTCTTGCTTGGGTATATCTGTTCTTGTACAGATGTATTAGGTTTCTGTTTATTGAAAGAAAAAAATATAGTAACCATATTAAAGTGCATAGTGTGTGTGTGTGTGTGTTGATGAAATGCGCTAATAAATTTAAAGTTTCAGCTTGACAAAGAATTACGTTTTAAGTTGACCATTTCCATAAGCAAATATTTCTGTTCTCTGGACTGTGGAGAGTATATTGATTGCGGTGGTTCTTATATGGACTAAGTGGTAAAATTGTAATTTTTTTCCCGAGTATGAATAAGCTGATTGTGCTTGATGTCATTTGGACCTTGGACTCTAGACAATCTTTTCTATTTATTTATTTATTTATTTTTCATTTTTTTAATGTCGGGGGAAGCCCTTGTGGAGGATGAAAAGAGATTAAACTGCTATTCCTTGGTTGGATAATAGAATGTCTAGTGAACTTGAGTAATTTATTGTGTTCATTATGTTTCAACTATTTTTCAAATTAACCTCAAAACTAATTCTAGTAAAAGTTCTTATTTGGTTTACAAGTTTAAAGAATAAAGTAAAAAATAAGGGTCAGTAAGAATTTGCTCTTGGCGAGTGTCTACAGGTAGATGCATAGCAAACCGCTCTACATTTTTTATGCTGTGGCCTCTACTTTGATCCAAGGAGAAATAATTGCTGAGATGTAAGATATGGCTCTCAAATGGCTTTCTTGTTATGGATGAATATGACTGGAGATTCAAGTTGGATCTAAAATAAAAAACAATCCCGTGTTCGAGTTCTGGAAGGGCAACTGTCCATATTTTGATTATAGATCGGACAGTGTTTCTTTTATTTTTGTTCTTATGCCTTAAGCTCCTTCAACTTAAGCTTTATTTGATACATATAGATTGCTTTTTTCCTACATATTCCAGAATTCAAATTTATTTTTGTGCATGCATTTATGTTGAAGTTTGACTGCTAACACGTTCTTCACTGCCATTTGCAGTAGGAATGTCCAGCTTTCACTTACTATTCTTCTCATGGGTGTTGGAATCGCAACAGTGACTGATCTGCAGCTAAATTTGCTGGGTTCCATCTTGTCTCTGTTTGCAGTTCTTACAACTTGTGTTGCACAAATTGTATCCTCATCTGTTCTCTGCAATAACATATCCCCTTCCCCTCCCCCGCCCCACCTTCCTCTCTCCCGATCAAGCATGCTTCTTTTGAGAAATATTAAAAATGGTCTCAAGAAGAAAAATGTTCTGTCATTTAACTTTTCAAGCTGTTAAGATACTGAAATTTCAGCAGTTTGTTACATAGATTTGGCCCTGCAACTATTTGTGATCTTAACTGAGTACACTCAGATGACAAATACCATTCAGAAAAAGTTCAAGGTTTCTTCAACCCAACTCCTGTATCAATCTTGTCCATATCAAGCAATCACTCTATTCATTACTGGACCATTTCTAGATGGGTTTCTGACGAATCAGAATGTATTTGCTTTCAAATATACCCCTCAAGTGCTGGTGAAGATCGAAACTCTAATCCTTGCAACTGTTACAGGCAGCATAGTGTGTTAACTTTATTGTTTTTTATTACAGGCATTTATTGTCCTTTCCTGCCTAATATCAGTTTCCGTGAACTTCAGTACCTTCCTGGTAATTGGGAAGACATCACCAGTCACTTATCAAGTCCTAGGACATCTAAAAACGTGCCTCGTATTGGCCTTTGGCTATGTTCTTCTACGTGACCCCTTTAGCTGGCGAAACCTTTTAGGGATCTTGGTTGCAATTGTTGGGATGGTACTTTATTCTTATTATTGCACAGTCGAGAGCCAGCAAAAGGCCGCTGCTGAAGCAGCAGCACAATTGTCTCAGGTACTTGCAATACTTCTCGTCTAATATTATTCATCCTCTCTCGTACCGTTGCTTCATTTCCATTATATTTAGAAAATGGGAAAATGGAAAAATGGTTTCATTGGTCCTCTATTGTTTGAGTAGCAACTTGGCACCAACCTTCCATTAGAGGGCTGCACATGAATCCCCCAACGACAGAATGCAGCCAAACTTTTGTAAAATTGTCTCGTGGCTCATGAAAACATGCACGATTTCTAATTTTTGGGTACTAGCCCAAGTTGGGAAGTAAAATCTTAGTTTCAATAGTTGAACATTGAGGGTCATATGACCATTTAATGGAGACTTGGACAGGAATTTTGCAAATGAATCTGAGGTTGATAACCAACTTGTTTCCTGGGTAATGGTCGAAAGCTAACAGTGCAGTTTTCACTTAGAAAATCGATGTGCTAATGCTTTCTTCCTTTTTATGTTTGAAGGCCAAGGAAAGTGAATCTGATCCTCTAATTAATATTGAAAGTGAAGGAGGCATTTTGACTGACGGTGCTCCAAGAGGCGCTGGATGGAATTCAGCCAAGGACCTGCAAGCATAACATTTCCTGGGTATGAGTTCATAACACAATTCAAAAGATATGGGCGAAGCTTTTCCGGCGATGAAGATTTCGCTGCATGGGTTTCCATACTTGGCAGATCAAGAGTTTATGCATATGAAAGGATTAAACTTCTATTTGTTAGTATTGGATCTTAAAATTGTCTTTTGATTTAGCAGTTTTGTATAAACTAGGCTTCCCAATAGAATTGATAATTTCACTGGTAATGTTTTTCCATATCTTCGAGAAGAATCCTTGATATTTTGTCTTTGATAAATTTTCCCTTATGAAACAAATGAAGAATTGCAGCTTTGAGTATGAAATGCAGGTTAATGAAATTCAATTGGTTCAAAAGAAATTATTTGAATTATTTCTACTTGAGTATAGGTTGCATTTATCAGAATAGTATAAGAAAATTCAATATTAATTTTAATTTTAATCCATCGAAGATGATTGTCTAGCTCTTGTTTGAACCTCATTATAAAGAATTTGGTAAGATCCGTTTGATTCTCATTATTTGTAAAATGAAAATAAAAAATATAAGGGTCCGTTTGATAGAAAGATAGAAAATGAATGGCAAATAAAATGTTTGGCAGGGAAGTGATTTGCCTAGAATTTATTTTAGAGGGAATTGTAATTAATGGTGTTTGATAGGTATAATTTTTCACCTAATCCGTTTGACTTTATTTTTCATGCAAATGGTTATTTTTTGGGATAATTTTTTTACAATCTGTATTAAAATTTGTTTGAATTGCCAAAAATAAAAAATAAAAAATATATTTTCATAAAATTTTTATGTTCGTTTGGCTTCGTTTTTCATGCAAATTGTCAATTAAATGGATAAAATTTTTTACCATTGAATTTAGAATATGTTTCCATTGCCAAAAAAAAAAAAAAAAAAAAAAAAAAAAAAAAAAAAAACACCCAACAAGGTGGAAAATAATTTTCCACCAAAATCATAAGAAAATATTTTTCTATTTTTGTGCTTCAAGGAATTGTACATTAGAAATTGGTAGCAAATATTTTTCAGAGCAAATTTGGCTAATCAAACAGCCAAAAGTAGGAACTAGGAAAATATTTTTCTAGTTCCATGGCAAATTCTTCGTATCAAACACAGCCTAATTGTTATGGGGCCCCAGACATGAGATGAAAAGTAAAAAAATGATGGTTTGATGTCATTGATAACGGTCATATTTTTCATTTTTATAGATTATTAATGAGAAACAAACGGTTATTTATTATGGAATAGTATTTTTTGGGAGAATGTGCATTTAAAAAAAAGAATTTTTTTTTTATTTACGTATAATATTATGAATTAATCTACTTGTACAAAGGTTGTTGACAATAATGGATGACAATATTGATGTTGTCAAAATCCGATTCATTAATTTTAAAAATAGTTTTTGAAATGGATGAATGTGATGTTGACAAGTAGGATTGTCAACCAATATTGTAAGAAATAATTGTACATATAGCATCATTCATGGGGGCTTAGTTTAATACATTGTGACGATTGTTAAGTTTTCTAAGATTGATTATCACTGTACCAAATTCGTACCTCGACACGAGCCAGTACTTAGCTTTTGTTTGGTGAAGATTAAAATTAATTTTTTAATAAATTCTGATAAAAGTTGATGAAATGTATAGTTGAAAAGTTATGGAACTTATAAAATATGTGATTAAAATTGATTGTTGACTTTAACTTAAACTAAAATTTGAATTTTGTATCACTACCAAACATGGCCTTATATACATGGATTAATAATTTTTTTTTTTATTAATATAAAAATGTATTCACATACAATAAATAAGTGAGGCCCTGTTTGATTCCCATTTTAATTCTCATTCTCATTCTTCTACTCATTTTTAACCACACATTTTTCAATAAAATAATATTTTTCATCACATCAATAACTTTTCAACCACATATTCACCATCATTACATAAAAAATAATGCATTTTCTTCAAAATAATGTGCATCAAACGGGCTCTAAATCAAGATATAGAAGTTGATAGTTAATTAGCAAACTATCCACAATCCACATGGATGAGTTGCAAATATAACATATCGTGTCTTTATTAACATCTTTAATTTCGTCTATCATGTCACATTATATTTTTTAACTTTTTAAGGATTATGCTATGTATACACATCATGATGTACACAATGCATTACACCCCCTCACATGGAGGGAGTCCACGAATATTTTATTGTGTGTGGACTCCCCTCCATGTGAGGGAGATATAATATATTGTGTAAAAAATTTTGTATACATAGCATAATTCATTTTTTAAGGCCATGCTTCTTGTATATAAATTCGAAAAAAGTGTCGGGCCCTTATTGAAATTTTTTGGGTACTAAAATGAATTATTGTTGTAATAAATAGCTTTACTACATTTTGATAAAAAATATAGGAATTTTTAGACTAAACCGAACAAGCCCAAGCGACGCCAGGGTTTCAGAATAAGCCTCTCATAAATTTCCACGAACTGTGAATTTTTCTCTCGTCAGTCCTCTGAGAGCGAAAACCTTCAAGCCAATCAACAATGGTAAATATTACGTTTAATTTATCAGAAAAATCGTCAGGCGACTTTCATTTTTTCCTATAATTTGTCGTTAATTTTTTGTATGTATTTGCAGACATTCAAGCGGAGGAACGGAGGACGCAACAAGCATGGCCGTGGACACGTTAATTTCATTCGCTGCTCAAACTGTGGCAAGTGCTGCCCTAAGGTACTTTTTAGTTTCAACTACATCGATGTTTTGTTTACGCGGAACAAATATTCTTAGAGAAGGAATGAAATTCGTTTTTATAGGTTTATCGATCCATTCTATGACAGATCTGATGCTTATGCTAATTATTTATTTCATCTTTAGTTTTTATTTGCGTAGGATAAGTGAAAATGCATTTGTTGATATTATCTTTCAGCGAGAAAAAAAAAATAAATTTTCCCATATTGGTGATGCATTAGATTGGATAGTGAATTTTATATTGGATTTTCTATATACTGTTTGTCTTTTAAAATTAAGTTGATTGTTCAGTAGCTTCGCTAATATGTACTTGTTAATGACTGAATTTTAACTTGGGTGTATAGAGAATATCCACCATAGTTTAATTGATGATTGTGTTTCTCCGTCCATCTGAAAACTTGATTAGTTTATCATACGTTGCTTTATTTTGGATGACCACTTGTTGCTTCGAGAACAAAATTTACTCTTATGTAAAATCTGGCTGCCTGGCCTTGTAGGTCTTGAATTATGGGGAGATTTGGTTCATTCACATGTTTCTTTGACATATTAAACTTAGTGCCTAAGCGTGAAGTGTTAAAAATGTGTATGGATTATTGATATCCAGTTTTACAGAATCAGTTTATGGAGATGCTTCCGTCATATCGTATGAACGTTATATTGTTCCCATGCTTTATAGGACAAAGCCATTAAGAGGTTTCTCGTGAGGAACATAGTTGAGCAAGCTGCTGTAAGGGATGTTCAGGAAGCATGTGCTTTCGACAGTGAGTTCTCCACTTTCTGAATTACTTGTTAGACACGTGTACACCTTCCTTATTCCTGTCTGTAGTGTTTTAGAATGACTATGTAATCTCTGATAAATTATCTAATACATGCGTTCTTTTAATTTCTCAACCAAGTGTACACCCTTCCCAAGCTATATGTGAAGATGCAGTACTGTGTTTCTTGTGCCATTCACTCCAAGGTTGTTAGGGTCCGATCCCGTACTGATAGGAGGAACCGTGAACCACCACAGCGCTTCAGACATCCAAGGGTAAGTTTTTGCAATCTAATTTGATCTGCATTGTAAAGTTACCAGTGATCCCTCGTAGTATAATCTACATTTTGTTCATCTTCAAGTAGCATTTTATTTATTGATTGTGTTCTATAAAGACATGAATCAGTTTATTGAGTTTTGCTTACAACCTCTCTCTCTTTCTGTCCTTCCTCGGAAACTCATATATTTACTTGAACGGTACTTTGGCAAACTTGATTTTCAAATTTACTTCAAACTTTCTAGGAAAGTAATTATTAAGCCTCAGACCTGAATGCTGTATTGCATGAAGTGTCTGATATTTAATTTGGGATATGCATAAGATGGCTGGGATTCTAGCATACCTGCACTTTTGCCTAATCAATAATATCATTCAATTTAGGTGTAATATATGTATCATGGTCACTTGTTAAGCTATTTTCCCTGTGTTTGTGCTCTATTTGGTGTTGGTTTGAATATTTTGCTTTCCCTTTTTAGGTTTGCTCTGGTGTGCATAATATAATAGCTATGCACGATCTTTAATTGGGCATTTTCAACTTCTTTACATTTGAGACTGGAATCAGCTGCATTTTTCTCATTGTTGTTTAAATCCATAACCTTTATTTCCTTTCCTGATTACATTAATTTACAATTTGTTTCCTTAATTGCAGGAGGATCTACCGAAACCAGGTCAAGGGCCTCGCCCTGGTGGAGCACCGGTTGCAGCCCGTACTTAAAAAGTTAAAACACGCTTCTCTGTCTTCTCGATTACTGAGTTTTGGAGCACAGTTGTGGCAATCATTTTATTACCATGGTTTTGACTTATAACCAGCTTTTTGACATTTATTGTTTAATCTAGTTTTTTGTCGGACTAAGATCCATGTCATTATGTGATGTCCAACATTGAAGTATCTCATCCCGTGCTAATCAATGGATTTCATTTTTTCCTTCCAAAAACATGGCCTTAGAAGCATATGCTTTTGGAAGATTTTTAGCTAATTCTACAACAGTTAGTGGCCTAAAAGAAGCATTCTCAGCAACTTTACATGTTCTATATCACTTGTACATCTATAATATGGAGAAGTGGCAATACTTGTGTTTTGAAGGTTGATTAGATTTTGTGTTGGTAAGAATGTTGGGTATCCAGGTTCAGGCTAGAGTGTTGTAAAGTGTTTTGGTTGCAGTGGTCGTCGTGTTTTTATGATGGGAGTAGGCTCACGATACAAGTGGCTTATATCCGTGGCTCAGGTTTTGTTTTGTAGAATTGGATTTTAGTTGGCATTTGATTGCATGGTAAGGCAAAAGTACGTTAAGAGTGGAGGTGAAAATTAGATGGGTTGGGATGGATAAACTGATATTCGAACTGGTCCAGAGTGAAAATGGTCGGCCTGTCTATAAAGAAGGATAGGTTTGGGCTTAGAATTAGATTAGGCACTATTTGAGTTTTGAGAGGTGAACACGGATGGGTATGGATTGTTTTTAGCTTATTTTCATATCAATTCATTATAATTAGTTATTAATTTTTCTAAATCGAACCAAGCCCTTGTTTGGTCTCTATTGTCGAAAATCCAGATAAACACATGTATACTCCCATCTCTTCAAAATCTTGATTATACTCGGTCATTCTCAGAGTGAGTATAAATTTCGAGTATAGACATTTATAAATATTTGATGTTCATGTTGTCCATGTAACATTAGCCTTTAATGCATCCCATAAGCGTATTTGGGTTTCCAAGTGCATAATGGTGTTGGTGGGCAAAAATAACGTCTTAAGAAAAGTTTCGACACGTACATTAAAACCGGGTTCTTTATCGAGGAGTGAAGGTCTCGATTCAAAACATTTTTTTTTTTTAAATTTTAATATGAGATTCTACTATCTCAAACTTCTTCTATAATGTTACTTGAAGATATTACACGAACAAAAAATTCCTTAATAAAAACATCATAAAGTCATTTTTTAAAGCTAAATAAAAATTAGAATAAGGAAAAATGATCCGATAAGCATTGTGCTTAATTATCGCTAAGCATTGATGTTATGTCAAATCAATTTATTAATGAATAAGTTTATTGCGAGTCTAAAATTTTAAATTAAATATATTATTTCTTAATTAATTGATATGTCATGCGATTGATGCTCATCACAAGCTATATGGGTACTTGATCTATCATTTCTCTTCAAAAAGTGGGTTCTCCTAAATTTTAAGCGCAACCATGTTATTTTTAAGGCAAAAGCAACTATATCTTACAATAATAAATAAATATATTTTTTCCTCCATTTTTTTTTTAATGCCCGAGGCCACGCACAGTCCACGCAGAGATGATTGAATTTTGCTACTTTTACATAAAAAAATGTATTACAATATATGATGTGGTGGAAAAAAATTGGATGAAAAAGTTGATTTGTATTTTTAAATTGATAAATGGTAGACTATCGTGTGATATTATGTAATGCATTATATATATCTTGACGTACATGTAGTAAGATTCGAGATGACTATACTGATACAAACATGTGCATATATAATTTTCCTATTGTTATATATATATATATATATATATATATGTATGTATGTATGTATGTATACACACACGTGTATTTTATTTAAAGATATATGTACATACTGTGTTTGTGTTTTTTTTGATCGGTAAATGTGCATTATATTGATCAAAATTTATACAAATACACCGAACATTCCCTGGCAAATTCAATCCAAGTGAAATACAATTATACTGGACATTCCTGGGCAAAAGAAACCAAATAAGACCATATACAAATACTCCGGGCATTTTCGGACCAAATCAATCAAAAATAAAATAACAAAATCAGCGGACAAACCCCAAAAAAAAGAAAACCAATACAACCTAGAGACCAAGTGTCAAATACTTAAAATGAATCAAAATATTCGGATACAAAGAGAACATGACTTTGTATACGTGTATTTTGATTCGTCGAACAATATCATCAACCTGCGATCTAAAATCTTCAAAAATCAATCTGCTTATTGCCATCCAAATGAAGTAAACGGCAGTCACAAAAGCAATACATTTCATCTTGCTATGTCAAGTAATGTCCCGACCCTTTTTTTAATCCATTTCAATACAAGTGTGGACATCAATCTTTTAATTCCCACCCACACATGAATAACATCCCAAACAGCCCCGGCTAAACGAACAATCAAAAAGTAAGTGGGCAGTGGACTCGCCAAAGTGTATGCAAAACTGCACCGGCGATCAATCTGCAAGAAAACTAACCTGTCCTTTGTCAACAGTTTGTTCTTAATCGCTAACCATGCAATAAATGCATGCTTCGGTGTCACAAATGAGTTCCAATCAGATTTGGCCCAAAATACCTTGACTCCCTTCGGCCTAAAGTATTCATATGCAATAGAGACGCAAAACCTGCCATCAACTACCCAATCAGCCAGCACCTTGGCAGCGTTGTTTGTGTTTGTGTTTGCGCGGGTGTTAGGCGGGTAAAGAAGGACTAGAATTTTAAAGAAGAAACCCAACAACCGAAATTGTGCTTGCAAATTTTTTTTCGTCATTTCTGAATTTTTTCTTGTAAAGATGAAAGCCAACAGAGACTAGCACACGCACACATATACATACATGTGTACTTGTAAGTAGAAGATTGTTAAACTTGCAACAATTCACAAAAAAAAACCCCCAAATTTTAAACCCCTCTTTTATGTTTCTGCCAATTTTGATAACATCAACAAACCACCCTGTTGTGTAGAAAATAGGGAAAACTGTACACGGGTCTTCTAATTCTTTTGCTTGATTTTTACATGGAAGAACAGCAAATAAGTAAAAAAGTTAGTATGGGTGATTTTGAGACGGTGGATCAAAATGCCGGCGATTTGGCGGGGGAAGCCGGCATGTTTGGTTATGGTTTGTGGCAGAGCCCACCTCCTGATCCGGCGGCAATAAATGCGGAGTGTTGGGCCGCGGCAGAGCAAGCTGCTCGGCAAGTGGTGAATTGTATGCACCCAACATTCGATTCCGAGAAGAAGCGAAAAGGAGTCATTGATTACATTCGTAGACTCTTCAAACATGGCCTTGATTGTAAGGTGAATACAGCTTTTCTTATTTCCTGAAGTTTCATATTTTTTTGTACCCATCTGTAAGAACTGATTTTATGATTATTGGTGTTTATATTTTCCGAGTTCCGTGGGACGTCTAATCTGTTAATTTTGATGGGTTTTCTTGGGAAATTACACTGTTTTTGAGGTGTATTATGATGCATCATGATCATACTGCGCTTTATTAAATTGGGGTTTTTTAAACAGTGAGAATGAAGAGTAAATTCACGCGTTGCAGATTTGTTGTTGGCTGCTGATAATAGGAGGCCAGGGTTCACACGAGCAGTGTTATTTTTTAGGTTTGTCTATGTTTAAAAGAATTTATGAAACTGTTGAAATGACTTGGACTATGAAAATGACCAATTCAAAAGTGGAGAGGTGTAAACAACCCTTAAAGAGCAAGGGAAAGATAAAGGAGCATCATCCACCTTGGCATACGGAACTCGGAGCATAAGCTTTGAGACATCATGAATGCCTTGCATGCCTCAAGGCATGTGCTTGAGGTTTTGAAAACATTGGGCTAGTTTGCATTTTTCTGCATTCGGTTACGTCTTTCTAATTATATTTAGAATAATGCTGATATTTGGGAGTACTTATGGATAAATAAATTAAGATATGGTTCACATATTTATTTTGAATCACCTTATAGATCCAAAAATGATGTTTGTTAACATTATCTTACTAACCTAGATGTTTGTTCTGAGTGTTGAATCTTATAAAAAATATTGGGGCGTGCAAGAATCTGGATGTTTATGCTAATACTTGTAATTTCATCCCATCTTGTACTTATTGAAGTTTTTGATGGCTTGATTTTGCTAATTGGCATTCACATGTTGTAGGTGTTCCCCTATGGGTCAGTGCCACTCAAGACGTACTTACCTGATGGAGATATCGACTTGACCATCATTAGAAGCCCTAACATTAAGGGATCTTTGGCCCATGAAATTCTTGCTGTTCTAAAGGGGGAAGAGAAAAATGAAAATGCGGAGTACGAAGTTAAGGATACCCTATTGATTGATGCTGAGGTAGTCTCGAATCAGATATTCAATGACAGCTTTATAGATGGTCCAGTAGATATTTTCACGTGTCAAACATATACTACTGTCATCCTACTAGTGTTATGTTTTCTTTGAACAGCTGAATCATATTCATTTTGATGATTTGAGTCACATTTTGATGTTTGTTTTCTGTATTATGCATTTACCTTTTTCTCTTTCTGAAGATGTCATTCAGCAGCTTTTGTCATCTTCAATTTGAACCACCATTATGTTAAGATCATCAACAGTTTCCATTAAATACTTTTAACCATCGGAAGAGCCAATTTTAGGAAATCTTTATCTTCAGTACTTTTCAAGAATTCCATTCTCAGGAGAAGTGTCCTTCTCTAAGTGGGTAGGAAAGACATTATGCCCCCCTCATCAATCCCCCTTGTGTGGTGGTGGTGGTGGTGGTGGTGTGGGGGGGGGGGGGGGGAAGGAGCGGGTATTCCTTACTCCATTCATTCGTTAGTAATGGCAGGACGGAAAAAGAAAACATCCATAATCTGCACCAAATCCAAAGTGAAAGGAGCCTTTGTATCTATGATGTTGTTGCTTTATAGGGTTATATAGGATTCTACTACACAAACTTTTTTTCTTCAGTTTTCTTATTTTTGAGGTATTTAATTGCACAAAATTTAAGTGATTCTATCTCTGGGACTCTCAATTGACAGAATAGTTGAAATCTTAAAGGATTTTGTAAACTTGTACACTTATACCCAATCTGTTTGGGGAGTTCTACAATATGTCACGCTGCAGAGCTGCTGTTAAGGAACTGCAGCATCCTTCGATTGTTATCAATTTGGCTAGACAATGATTATGTGGACTTAGTTACATTTTAGACATTTATGACAGGTCTGTGAGGTTCTGCACTGATTGTCTATGCTTCTCAATGACAGGTTAAAATTGTGAAATGCCTTGTAGGGGGCATGGTGATAGATATATCCTTCAACCAGTTAGGTGGACTTCATGCACTTTGTTTTCTTGAACAGGTAGAATTAAAGCATCCCTTTAGTTTTGAAATGTAAAAGAATCGTAAAAAAAATTGTTCCAAGGGTGCTTGGATGCCCTATATGTGACTTTCTAGTTGCATTTGCTTCCTTTTGTTTTCACTTTATATTATCCCCTGTTTGTCTCCTATTATTTCAAAACTATTTTCTCTACATACTCATTTTCAACCAATCATTCACACAATAAAATATTCTACACGTAAATCCAAAATTTTTCCCTAGTTTTTAAGCACACATTCTTAAAAAATTCACTATTCAAGACAATATTTTTCCAAAAAAAGGGCCACCAAACAGGGGCTATCATACGTTTGTCTAAAACAGCTGAACCAGAAACTTCAGGAGGTACTTTATAACGGGTAAATAAATTTTGGTTCTTATTCTTTGGTCTACGGCCACTTCAACAATGAAAAAGTTCCCCATTTTATTTTTTCCTTTTTTCTTGAAAATCAGTACTCAATGATCACCCTTCCAACCATATGGTGGCTAGGGAATGTGGAGTCCCTTTTGAACTTCAGAGTTTGGCTGGTTGTCTTGGAATTGGTATCTTGGCAATCTAGAACCCTTACTATATTAGTACAAATATTTATTTTGTTTATGTAGTTTTTTTTTTCCCGCTTTAATATTTTCAAATGAAGCTTTGACCATGACAGAGTGGATGATGGATAAAAGGTTTTAGGAGATGACTAAATGCATGTATTTACTTCATCAGTAATTCCACCTAAGTAGCTCAATATTTTAAAACACTGTTTCACTTCTTAAGATTTTATCAAGTTATTTATGAATAAAAACTTTTGAAGTTGCATGGTGTGCTTTTAGTCACTTACAAAATTCTATGGACTTGTTTCTAAATGCAGGTCAATTGCCTCGTTGGGAAAAATCATCTCTTCAAACGTAGCATTATTCTGGTAAAAGCTTGGTGTTACTATGAGAGCCGTATTCTTGGAGCACACCATGGTTTAATTTCTACATATGCATTGGAAACTCTTGTCCTCTATATATTTCATCGGTTCCATTCATCCTTAAGTAGCCCTTTAGAGGTAACGACCTGTGAGATCAGATATGCAATATTGATACTGAATTATATACAACTGCTTGCAGGAGTTTAGTTGATTGAAATTGTTTGTGTTGAAAACAAATTCTAATTAAATAACTTTATCCTCTGTTTAATAGATTTGAAACCGGGGAGAAGGTATGATGAAGAGACCACAAAAGAGAGAAATAATCACTTCATTACATTGGCTCCAGCCGTGTACAATCTTTATATAATAGAATACATACCATAAAATAAATATATGCTAAAATTACAACTAAGGAAAAAATATATCTATTGACTATAATAAAGCCGATACATAAGGAAACAAATAAACCATAAAATACTTATCAATATTCCGGAATCTTCAACAAGATTAAGTTTTTGGATGAGTGGTTCAACATTGTATCAAAGTGGATAGAGGTCGTGGGTTCAAGTTTCATAATCACCCTTCATGAAAATTGTCACATGTTGTGCCTTTGATAGAAAAATGAATCCGGCCAGCACATGTTGAAGAATTTGTCCTCGTTCAAACAACTTAAGCTTTTAGACAAAGTGGTTCAGAATTTTGGGTGATTTGACTATGGAAAATTAGACAAAGCTTTGCATGTTTGCAGGTACTCTATAGATTTTTGAAATATTTTGGCCAATTTGATTGGGAGATGTATTGCGTCAGTTTGCAAGGGCCTGTTTGTATATCATCACTTCCCGATATAGTGGGTAAGCAATGCCTTTGGATTACCTTAAGATAAGTTCAATTCATCATTGGTTTTATGTCTGCCTGCCTTTCTTTGATGTCTGCCTGCCTGCCTGCCTTTCTTTGATTCGTGCTTTTCTCTCTGTTATGTTTTGATTTATTTCTATTAATTATAGCCTTCTCTTTTCTGATTTCTTTGCAGTTGATATGCCAGAAAATGGACTGAAGAATCTTATGCTAAGTGAAGAATTTTTGAAAAATTGTAAAGAATTGTTTTCAATTTCATCTCAGAGCCTTGAGACAAAACCGAAAGCATTTCAGAGAAAGCATCTTAATATAATTGACCCCCTGAAGGAAAACAATAACCTTGGGCGTAGTGTGAACAAAGGTACTTACCATGGTTGCTCAATTTTGTAAAGATTTTTCTTGCACTGATGATATTCATTATTTGGCAGAAATAATTTATTTAATTATGTTTTCATGATTTTCAGTTTTCAGGGAGAATCTATGAGAAATAGATTGATTATTTGTTTTATGTCATTTCAGTTTTGTCAATGAAATCAAAACAATGTTAATTTGAGCAATAATTGAAGGTACTTTGAGGACATGTTGTTTTGTCTTCTGTATAAAAGTACAACCTGTGACTGAGTATGTTCTGTTGGGTGCTTTGGTGGAAACTATAGGCTTGTTCATATAGTGTCAATCTTCCTACTTTTTCGTTCTCTTTAATTGAAAATTGCCTTTTGCAAAAAATAGGAACTTTTGAAGCAAAGCACCTTGACAACCTCTCTCTTTCGTTTATTAGCATATAATGTTAATTCTGTCCTTGTTATAGCTGCTTATTTGTCCTTGTGAAAGCAGAAATTTTCCAAGCAAAGTTCATTCTTATCACAGATGCGTTTTCACTTTCTCACCTTTTACCTAGGCGTAAATTCTAGGAGATTTCTTCATTTAAACTACATGTAACATTGTCAAGTCGCTAGCTATTACAGCAGGTCATATATGTCATGCAATCAAGGAACTATAGAACACAGCAGGTATCACAAGCTTTTGCCATTATTCATAGTTAGCAATATTTTTAAAGAGAATCTAGTGGTGGTTCTTTTGGGGGGGTGGTTTCAGAAGCATAAGTTAAAATAATTGCATGTTTGGCAGGAACAAGTTTGTTACTTTTATATAGGGAAGTGAATCGAGTTCTATCGTTTAAGTTAATATCCTTCACCTCATTTAGGTAACTTCTATCGAATACGTAGTGCTTTAAAATATGGGGCCCAGAAGCTTGGTCAAGTTCTTTTGCAACCAAGAGATAAAAGTTGCCGATGAGGTCAGTGGATTCTTCGGAAATATTCTCGCAAGGCATTTGGCCCTAACATTCGTTGTTGCAAAAGCTTTGGAGGCATCTTCTAGTCTAAACGCCAATACTGTAGAAAATTTATACCGTGCTTTAAAGGAAATGGGCTTGACTGGTGTTGGAGGAGACTCAGAAGCTTTAAATCCTCTGGTAGACCTCACTGGGGATTATGACAGTCATATTAGGTGTTTGCAGTATGCTCAGCTATGTCAGGAGTTGGCTTTATCTACACCTGCATTGTCGGATCCTCCCCCATCAATGTCACATGGGCAGAATCAATTTTTGCGTGTGAACTTAAACTCCATGATTGTGGATCCACCTATGCCCCCTGCTCCTGATTCAGCCTTACCTGCTTTGGCTTTTGGTTCTGAAGGAATGATGCAATATGCTCAGCGACGTCGGCGGTTTGCTTCATCTACACCTGCATTGTCCATTCCTCCCCAATCTCCTTCTTGGATTCAAAATAAGAAGCCACATGATGCTGTCAGTAGATCACTGCCACATGGGCAGAATCAATTTTCGCATGTGAACTCAAACGCCGTGTCTGTGGAACCACCTATGCACCCTGCTGCTGATTCAGCCTTGCCTGCTTTTGCTTTTGGTTCTGAAGGGACAATTCAATATGCTCAGCGATGTCAAGGGTTTGCTTCATCTACACCTGCATTGTCTGTTCCTCCCCCATCGCCTTCTCGGAGTAAAAAGAAGAAGACACAGGATACTGCATTGTCTGTTCCTCCCCCACCGCCTTCTCAGATTCAAAACATGAAGCCACAGGATACTTCATTGTCCGTTTCTTCCCCAATGCCTTCTCGGATTCAAAACAAAAAGCCCCAGAATACTGTTAGTCGATCAATACCACAAGGGCAAAATAACCTTTCACAGGTGAACTTAAACCCCGAGTTCGTGGAACCACCTTTGCGCCCTGCTGCTGTTTCGGCATTACCTGCTTCTGCTTTTGGTTCTAAAGGGATGACGCAAAGTGCACAAAGAAACACTTTCTTCCCTGATACGGTATGCTTGCTCTATTAATTTGCATTCTCTCTTATGCTCTTTTATTTTTTGGTTTATGTTCATAATTTAGCAGTGATCATTACTCTATAGGAAATTATTGGCAGGTAATGATTAATGACTCATGGACAAGATTTTATCCTTTTCTAATTCAATGTTATTCAGTCCTCTACAATCCATGTACTCTAACTAGCTATTGGTGTCTTTCAGAGTCGTAGGAATCAGTTAGCTCCGACTTCACACAGATCAAATTCTTCTATGAACAGTAACCGTGAAGTCAGGAATGAACAAAGCAGAATTCGAGGAAGGAGATCTGACGCACGCTCCCAACCTCCTTTTTCTTTCAAAGATGATAATCATGCCAATGATTCCTCAAGTTCTTCACATAGAATTGAATTTGGAACTATTGGAGACCTGGCGGAAGACTTGATATCAGACCCTTCTCTCTCTTGGGGATTCTCAAAGGAAGCACAGGGTTCAAAAGCAGTGCCTAAAAAGGAAAGGTGAGAAAACATTTTTGTTCAACTCTCCGGCAATGGAAAATATATTAGACTTCTTCAGAATGATGGTTAAGTTGTACAGAAGAGTGAAAAGTGACAACTTTAGATATGCTAACAAAACCACAGGGCAGTGAGCATACATAATTGGATTTTTAATTTTTCCTTTTTAATTTTTTGGTCATTTCCCGAGTCGCCATCGTTAACCCTTTGGCCGACTCGCTGGAAAAAATGCAATACATACCCTCACGACGTTGTGCCATAGACGAGAAATCTCGTCTTGTACTGTTATATCATATAACTCTGTACATGAAATGTCACTTCCCACATCAAGAAATTTTCATTCCAAGTTCAGCCAACTTGTTTATCTTGTTTACTTTTCGCCACTGTAAGAAATAACAGGGACGGTGCTTGAAATTTAGTTGTAAATAATCAATTTATAGCTATTAATAATAATGGGAAAAAAGTGTATTTGAACTTGTGAGTGGAATTCGAATACATAGACCTATTTCAATTCGATGACATGATATTTTTTCAGCTAAACTTTTGAGAGACTCAAATTTTCGAATCAATTGAAGCTTTATAATCAGTAGTTTCGAAAAAGAACAATGAATCAAAATTTAAATTGCTTTGAATATGTTTGAATAATTTTTTTGAAAATACTTTATCTAACTAAAAGAATTATAAAGGAAATTGGTCCGAGATAACTTTTTTATAAAGTTCTAGGAGAAACAAAAACAGTAGTCTTGCCACGTGGTCCCTTAATCCGACTGGGGGATTAACAAACACAAAATGTGAAAAATGTTGAATTATGAGGATTTTGGAACTAAGAAACCCGTGAGACATAATGTAAATATTTCAGGATGACAGAGATTAGTCGGGTGCGTAGATTAGTCATAATGGTGAAATATTTCAATCTATTTTAGCCTGTCAGTCTACTATTAGAGTCCGTTTGATTGTAAATGTGAAATTTGGGTGGAAAGAAAACGAATTGCAGCGAATTGAATTACCTAGAATTTGTTTTACTGGGACTTGTAATTAATTGTATTTGATTGGTATAATTTTCTACCTGGAAAATGTTTAAAGTTTGGTGTCCGTTTGATTTTGTTTTTCATGAAAATATTCCATTAAATAGATTTTTTTTTTAATAATTGGCTGTAGAATTTGTTTCAATTGCAAAAAAAAAAAAAAATAAAAAAATAAAAAAATTGTATACCGAATACCATTCGTTTGACCTTATTTTACATGAAATTTGTCCATTAAAGGGATAAATTTTTTTACATTTGAGTATAGAATTTGTTCTTATTGTCACCAAAAAAAATGGAATTGGTTTTCCCACAAAAGTGGGAAAGTGTGAGTGTGTGAGCAAAACCAAGAAAATGAATTACATGGCAAAAAAGTGGTATCAAACAACAAAAATGTGCAAGTTGGAAAATATTTTCCTAGTTTTAGGGAAAATTTTACAGTATCAAACAGGTTCTTAAAGTTCAAGAATGAGTTTTGGAATAGTGAATTAAAAGTAGGAAAAAATTTGAATTTACGTACAAAATTTTTTGTTGTGAGAATGTAGTTGAAAATGAATTTTGAAATATTGGTAGACAAAGTGAAGGGTTATACAATTTATTTTCATATATTATTTAATTGTTCAATCATGCATTCAATAAGTTATGTGCCCGATTCAAATCACATAATTTCACTTATTTAGTCACTATTTGAGCCCCATTATCGTAAAACTCATTTATTTGAAACTCGTTTTAAATTTATATTCTCTCAATAAAATAATTTACACCTAAATTCAAAAAATTTCATACTTTTTAATCACATATTCTTTAAAAAAAAATTACTATTACAAAATTTATTTTTCACAAATAATGGGTCTCAAACAAGGCTTAATTTATTTGGAATAAGTAGAATAATTAAAGTCATCAGTAGTTGCAATTGGTGACTCACTCTTGACTTGTTTGTTAAGAGTCCCCTAACGACCTCTCTTACGTAGACAAAATTCAATCAATCCAGAATCTATGGGTCTTGCAGGAGGTAGTAGGTTTGACTTTGACTCTGCCATCTTATTTTCTGCCACATTTTCAGTAACGAACACGGCTCAATATCCAAATGCCAAATGGATAAATCTATTTGTACATCATGATATACATCACAGTGTACAGCCTCCTCACATGTTGAGGGGACCCACATGAATAAGTGCTGTACAACACCAAGCAGGCTACATGCCAAATTCGTAACAAATGATCGTATATTTTGTGTTCAAGATCATCGTCTACAAACTAGAGGTATAAAAGTCGTTCGAACTGTTCAAAGTTATTGTATTCAGAAATGTATTTTGTCTGATCTATCTTTTTAGATGGTCTGTGGCGAACTTGAATAACTTGATTTGTTGCTTGCAGGTCAAACACCGGACATCTTTTTGAATTTTTCTATTATTTTTTCTTTAAAAAAAAAAATTGAGAAAACTTTCAAGGCCAGTGGCTAGCTATAGGATCATGCCAAATTTCAATTTTATTAATGGACTGGCTAGAACAACAAAAAAATGATAATTCGATCTTCATCCAACTATCTTTACATCTTTAAGTTAAACCGTTAGAGATTTATTTATTTTTTGAATTATGCTAGTGATACATAATAAAATGTATAACAAGGTGTACATCCCCTCACATGGGGGGACCCACTCGAATAAAATATTCGAGTGGACCCTCCACCAATGTGAGAGGGATGTACACCATGATGTATACTCCGATGTACTACTAGCATGATTCTTTTTTTTTTTTTCCCCTTCACGTTCTATCTTCAACATACCCTTAGGTACGCAAGTTGAATTCAATTTTTTCATGATTTTTTTTTATTTAATTCAAGATCTCGTCAATTCTTTTATAATCTCGAGTGAATGGTCTCCTTTAAAAGCTTAAATTAATGAAGATAAAGAATTTTATTATCAAAAGCATGTTTCAATTCACATTATTGAATAGAATAATACTATAAAGATATCATCAAATTATTTTTAAAGTAACGTTATTCAACATTATTGGTGTTAAGTATCAGTATAGTCTATGTGACAATTACATGACATAAAATGATAAATTCATTTAAATGAAAAATCACATGACTCACTATTGTTACCGTGCTATGTAATTAAAATTTAAAATTATAAATTAATTTTCTAACATGACTTGCTTAAAAAAAAAAAACGATTTTCTTACCAATTACCATACCCAATGTCATGCCACTAAAAATAAATAAATTCATGAATAAAAGTTGTAAACAATTTTCTTAATTATTTTATTTTCATCGAAATTTAAGCTGACTTTCCAAATCTTGTTGTACATATTGCATGCGTAGCTATTATGAATCTGCAATTACTTATTTTCATGAAAGAAAAAAGTACTTATTTTTCCAGACAAACTTACTCGATTATTGATAATAATTACACCGGTATCTCATGCATAAGAGTGTCCGTCTTGCTTGGTCGTGCATCAACCACCTAAAGTTTACTTTTTCATTGAACTTTACTTTGGAAAGCAATGGAAATGCAAACTCAAAAGCACCTTTAGTTGCCTACTTGTCAACCTAATTAGGATGTGTTGAAATCTTGAATCGAACGATATTTAGTGAGAATTAAAATTAAAATTTTAGTAAATTTTGATAAAAATTGATGAAATTTGTTGTTGAAATGTCGTGGATCTCATGAAATAAATAGTTAAAATAATGTATTAAAAAACATAAAGTGTGGATAGACGTGAAATCAAAATTTCAAGTTGTAAGAGATTAAGTTGAAATGTCGTGGATCCCATGAAATATAATATTATTTTAAAATTTTAATCATTTTAAAAATTACTTAATAATTAAAATAATACATATTAAAAATCAAAAATTATAAAATACAATATTTTCTTAATAATTCATACCATTAGTCAATTATACAATTTTCAAGTTTTCAAAATGCTTCATAGTTTCAATTTTTAAATAGACAAATCATACTTAATAAATTCATAGAAATTTCATACATGCTTTTAGAGTTTGTAATAAAATGGATCTCAGGATCATAATTACATAATGTAGATAACAGTAAAACTTAAATCTTGTTTAACAATTTAGATAAAGTCATTTTTAATTTTTGTACAGATAATTTTTGTTTTAAAACTTGAAATTAAAGATTTAAGTTTTTTTTTCCAAGAAATAATAATAAACTAAAGTCAAATAAAAGACTTAAAAAAAAACATTAATAAAGCGCGTCTTCAACAATTTAGAAATTAGGGAAAAAAGCGTCTAGGCACGAAATTAGGCGTTTTGCCCAAGCTTCGAATTCATGCGGTGCATAGACGAGCTTTTTAGAACATTGGGTTAAAATTAAATATTTACTTTGACATAAATTAAATTTGAATTTTCATCCCTACTGGACATGGGCAAAAAATATTTAAAATATTTCTGTTATTTTATGTAGTAGTTTTTAGTGCTATGGATCTAAATAATATTGGACAATATAAAAAATTAAAATTAAAATTCGTCTAATTTTGTGTTGCATTGCACCTTGCATATTCTTGAAGTTTCGCTATGTAAATGTAACAATGTTTTCCCGTTGTCGAGAGGATTAACATGTTTTAATAAAATAATTTTTTTTCTTTACTCTTTAAAAGATTAATATTATTTGTCGAAATAAATCACTTATTTATTTTAAATTTTTATTAACTTAATTAAATGTTAGGAGACGAAGATATGAAGAAGTTTTGAATGCTAGGGAAGATCTTAATAACTTTATTTATAAATTACAAGATAGAATTACATGAACTGATAAAACTGAAAATTCTAGGATTGAAGATGAGGCATGTTGAACCAGATTTGCTCAAACGCCTTTATAATAAGATCATGATATTCATCTGAATTTAAAGAAAGATAACTAGCAAGAAGATTTTCCAAATCCTTGGATGCCCGGATATTGTTTTCAACTATCATTTCCATCATGGATTCCCTGAAATCTTTTTCAGGATCCAATGACGCCTTCACAATTGCAACACTCTCAGTGTATGATTCCTTCTTCTGCTGCTGTGCCTTTAAACGTCTGCTCATTGATGCACTCTTTCGGTTCCCTTGGATTTTCTTGCTTGCTACTCTTGGCGAATTGCCACGGATCTTCACTCCTGGTGAACGCAATGTAGATTTTCGGGCTGTGGGAGTTTGTTTATGATTACAATGAGTTTCGGTTTCATAGGAGAATGAAGAATCCCCGATCTGGGAAGTATATTGTTCTGGAAATGGCTGCATGGTGTTGAATTTTGTGGGTTTTGTGAGAATTGGGGAAAGTTTTGGCTCTGATATCATGTTGAAGAATTCGTCTGTTTCTTCAATTTCCAATGCGCGCAGCTTTTCATCCATGTCCATGATGATATCAGTACCCGAAGAATTTAAAGTACAACTGCAGGAACTCGACAACGATGCAAGTCCATTTACCGATGGAGGAGCATCTAGGGTGTCAGAATCAAATTCAGATGTGGGAGATTTAAGGAAATCCATGTCAGTAGAACTGACAGTAGAGCACTCAAAATAGTCCTGAAACTGTTCGACCTTATGCCTGTATGATGAGTTCAGCGACTCTTGATAGTTGCAAACAGAAGGGCTAATTTGTCTTGGAGAAGGCTTGTACACTGTCTTTCTCTTTGTTCCTTTCTTTGATGATTTCCTTGGTGGATCTAAGGGTTTCGGATTCTTGGGTGAAGAATAGAGTTTTTCGACTCTGATGGATTCTGTGGTGTAGTAATAGGATTTTCTTGGCTGTGAAAAGTGTGGCTTTTGGGCTGTTTTGGTTGGTGAAGGCATCTTTTTGTTGACTGTGTTATGGTTTCTGGTTTTGCTCATGTCCTTGAGCTTGTAAAACCAGGCATTTGGCATCATATCTGATAATCTGAACCTGGAATTTCCCATTGAAGATTATCTCTCTCTATCTCACACACAGACAATCAGATACTTTGACTTTTTTGTTCTATATAATGTTAGAGAATGAAAATCAGAGAGAGATAGGAGGAGGAGTTTTATAGTGAACCTCAAACAAATTGATTCAGTATTACTTTCTACGTGTTCGTGTTTTGGGTTGTGAGTACTGGGACAAACGGGTGGCTATGCGAGTACCCTTTATTCTATGCCTTATACCTTAATTATAGGAGAAAAGTAAAAGAAAGAATAGGGATGATTTTGATATTGAAAGGTGGGAGACAATCATACGTAAAAGGAAAATTGATGGGGGCCTCAAGGGGAAGCACTGCATTTATGCAAGTTGAGGCAGCAAGAGGACAGGTTTGTGTTGATTCTGTTTTATGCTGCTTTATATTTGTTGTATAATTTAGTTGATATATGACCTCTCTCTCTCTCTCTCAAATACTACATTGTCATTGGTGAGTCTTTATAATCATAGGATGGTTGCAAGATCTTAGAGGTGGAAGAGAAATGTTAGTTATGCAGAGAAGGCAAAGAGAATAGAATGATTCTCTGCCAGTGTCTTTCGTTATGTCGTTCGATTCATTACAGCCCGTTTGAGCTCCATTAAATTTATAATACATTTTTCTCTTTCTTAGTTTTAATCACACATTTTTCAATAAAATAATATTATAGATAAACCAAAAACTTTTCATTCATTTTCAACTACACATTATTCAAAAAATTATTATTCCAAATAATGGGGCTCAAACGGGAGCATATACTTCTATTAGAAGTATCTTCTTTTTTTTTTAACTATGTCAAGACCCAATATACTCTCGTTAAATATGTTCATATTGACTCGTGATTCAGTTTGAAGTAGGCGTAAGTAAAACAATATATACTTAAACATGGAGTTCTACTAGATTAATTCCTTCATCTTTTGACTTGTTTTTCTTCCATTACTATCCATCTAGTTAATTTTAAAATTAGAAAGAGATTTAGAAACAAATTTCATAATCTTCATGGCAATAATCATCAGGATTTTGTGTGATTATCAGTGTTTAAAGGCATTATAATTAAGATGATATGATGGATTATGATTTTATTGGGCATGAACTTTGCCCATACGTCGCTGGTCACTTTCCAGAATTCCATGCGCAGGAAGAAATGATGGCATGAAACACCTTTCTAACTGTATACAGTTGGTCCAGATGATGCGCACGCACTCGTGCTCTTTCAATTTCTATTCGTAATATTCAAGTTTAAGATACCGCGTATTAGAATCTTGACTTGACCCGATCGTTAAATCGCAATTCAACATCAATATATATATGGAGACCAAATACCAGAATAGACAATTTTTAGAAGTGAAAAGTACTCTCCCGTCCCATTTATATAGGTTGGTTTTGTTTTCCACATGAATTAAGCAACCTTATTTAATATTATTTAAAAAATAATTTTTGTCAAAAACTTTTCTAGTTTGCCTTTACTTATATTTGTATAATTTCAAGATTAAGTACGAAAAATTGATTATAATTAAGTAAAATAAATAAGAGTATATTAATAAACGAGCAAAATAAAACATTCTCAATAAATAAATATGATTATATAATTGAGATAAGAAAATAAGGAAAGACAGCTTATATAAATGAGACGGAGGGACTAACTAAAAAAGGTAAGCATAAAAAAAGTTGTACGAGAATTTGTACAAACCAAATAATATCATCTCCTCTCACATTGTCTAGCACTAACCTTAAAAGAGATGCATTTGCATTGCATCAAAATTCTCGCTAGAGGATATGTCCGACCCAGAACCCTTATACTCACTTTAGGTAAATTAGGTGACAAAGTGATAAAATTCGGAATGGAATTTAAAATTTACTGATCTAATTGAGATATATTGAAATTTATTAATCGATTGAAATTTCGCTTGAAATCTGTCATCTGACAATGAAATTGAAAAATGTGAGCAGGGCCAACCTCAGAATTTTGAGGTCCTAGTCGACAAATTATCATATGGCCATGAAATATAATTATCTTGACAAGTATTTGTAAACAACTATTTGAGTGTTTGTGACAAATTATTAGAGATGACGTGGGGGTGAAATGAAGAGTGTATGTGACTAACTATTTGGATGTTGGTGAATAACTATTTAATTAATTTGTGATCAATAAATAATATGTGACCTAAAAAATGTGAGATTGTAACTAAATTTGTAATCGTGACTTACAATTTATTAAGTTGTGACCAATTAATTTGATAATTTTTTATTGAAAAATATTTTTTGATCAATAATTTTTATAATTTGTGACTGTAAAATAAGTTGCGATCTGCAAAAGTTGTGATATGTGATTAAGAAATAATATGTGTCTAATTAATTTGATAATTTATGAATGTAAAATAAGTCATGACCTATAAAATTTGTGATTAGTGATAAAAAAATAATATGTGATTAATTAATTTGATAATTTATGACTGTAAAATAAGTTGTGATCTGTAAAATTTGTGATCTTTGACCAAGAAATATTATGTAACTAATTTATTTGAGAATTTGTGACCGTAAAATAAGTCGTGACCTGTAAAATTTGTGATTTGTGATCAAGAAATAATACATGTTATATCAATTTGATAATTTGTGATTGATAAAGTAATTGTGATTTATAAAATTTATAACTTGTAACGTCTATAATTATGACTAGTACATAACTATGTTAAAAAATTATATAATATTATGATTTTAATATATTTAATTAATAAAATAATTATTTAATTTATAAAAGCTAATTAAGACCTGACTTTTAAAATAATAAAACTAACTTTTTAATTTTGAAATTGTATTATGTTACACCTTATATATGTAATGTTCTCAAGTTTAATTGTAGGTCCATTTTATTCCTTAAAGCAAGGATATAACATATAAGTACCCAGTTGTTGGGCCTCTTATTTAGTTTCTTTTTTGTTATTTTGTTGAGGCTTTTTAAGGGATTAGAAGACTCAACTTACAAAAATAACGATATATATATTTTTTGGTTGGGCTTTTAAGGTTTTAATACTAGAAAAAAAATTATATCTAAGAGATTAAGTATGACACATTTCGAAATTAAGAAACAAGATTTAAAATTTCAAAAAAAGATATAAATTAAATTTATTTATGAAATAATTAATTAGATATATTAAGGTCACAATTTTATATAATTTGGTCACGGACAATCAAATAAATTGGTCACAAATTGTTTCTCGATCACAAATTATTTCACAGTCACGAATAATTTTTTTTTATAGGTTACAAATTAAAAAAAAAAAAATCTATAGGTTACAATTTATTTATCGATCACAAATTACAAATTTTATAAATAACAACTTATTTCATGGTCACAAATTAACAAAATTTTTATGTCACATATTATTTATTGGTCACAATTTATCTATTTCATTGACCACATATTAATTATTGGTCACACATTAACTAATTTATTGGTTACAATCAAATTATTTGCCCCTATATACTTTACTATTGCCTTCAGTATCATTGTTGCCAACATTATTGCCAATAGAACCACCACTTCATGACAATCAGTAACAACACTACCATCTCCATCTCAAACAAATAAACTCTTACCACCAAAAACCACCACATCGACGGCATTGCCTGCACCACTTTGTGATTCAATGCACATCAAATCCAAAATCAAAACCACCACCACGACATTCACAATAAAATAGCCAACTGCAGTGTCGAACCATCATCTTCCCCACAATCGCAAGTCGATTTCTTCACGTCCCTGCCTCCAAAACATACTTGCCCAAATTTCCCTTCATTTTGTAGCATCCAATCAAGCCTATATCAACAATGTGAAGTTTTGATCTACATGTAAATAGATAGATCCGCGTGCAGTCGGAGAAAAAGGTGACGATGACGATTCCAGAGAGGAAGATGACGTTGCTGTAGAGTAGCTCCTCAGTCATCTACACTTGCATTCCTCAGCCATTTTTGTGGATGGTGATAGATACAAGGAGTAACGTTGGGGGAGAGAGAGAGAGAGAGAGAGAGAGAGAGAGAGAATATGTTGTAATTAATTTAATTAGTAACATTAAATAAGTAATTATAACTTGATTTATGAAATGTTAAACTTAAAATTTGATTAATGAAATGTAAACTTTAAAAACAGGCTTAGATGTAATTTTCTCTTTCATTTTTTTAGCCTTTTAAAATTTGGGCCCTAGACAATGGCCTAGTTAATCTCAAATATGTCCCTGACTGTTATATGCTTACAACCATCTGAGCATAAGCTGAAAGCAGTCACCTAGGTCTATAGCCATTTTAGGCTTGTGGACGATGTTGCAGGGCCATTAAATTTGTAAGATGTACATCGTATCCTAGTTGAGTCTAGGCCTATGGAAGATGCTCATCACAGAAGATGCCAATCATCTAAAAAATGCACTACATCAGGAGGTAATGCCTCGTCTCACCTTGGTGTTAAATGGGTTGCCTCTCTATTCTGCTTTGGGCCAAACTTATTTGCTGAGTGGGCCTTGTTTTGTTGGGCCATTTGAATACTACACTTGATCATTGGCGTGTTTTGTGAAAAACACTACTCTACTTAATGCTGGAAGACCCTAAACTTGGCACCGTTGTGGCCGTTAGATCCTGATCTTTTAACTGGACTATAAAAGGCCCTTTGGACCCTTCGAGATACTGTACAGTGTATTCTCATTTTCTAGGGTTTTCTCTCGCCTTCCTATCTTTGTGTCTCTCGACAATTATTCTTTTTCATGATTCTTGAGATTATCTTTGTAATTTTTGTGATTTGTAGTTGTACTTAGTGTACTGTATATTGGATGATATTCTGAGTGTGATTATCTAAATTAGAGAGGCAAAGAGAAAACCTAAACGAAGAACTTTGATGTTCGTTCGTTCGTACATTTGTATTTGTTCTTTGTGATTCTTAGTGGATTCGAGCTTATTCTACTTGGTAGATGCTCAACGTGTTGAGTAGCCCTTTGTAGGTGAACATCCAGGGCTAAGGGCGAAAAATCTTGGTGTTGTTTACTGTGTTTTTGTTATGTTTTCTGTAAATCGTTTGTTATCTTCGATCTTGAGACTAACAAGTGGTACCAGAGCCCCCGTTTTTCAAAGGGGGTTAGGGTTTGGGCTTTTCAAAAATTGTTTTTCTACAAACCCTAGTTTTTTAAAGATCTGACGATTTTCAAATGTTTCTTTATTTTTTCTGAAAAATAAATTATGGTTTCTGAAAGTGTTGGTTGTAATCAACTTTCGATCTAATTTCTGATTGGATCTCTGATCTTCGCGATTCAAACTCGGACTGAGTGACTAAGTCGAGTTGACTCACCTTGATTTCAAATTGAGTTATAGTGACTCGTTAGCTTATTGTGCAAAATTCTGGTTCTCTCAACCGGTTCTGGTATTCTTTACACTCTCCTATTCATTCTGAGACTTTGAGTTCTCAGCTCTGGTATTATCTCCCCACTCCACTTTTTATTTTTAATCAATTATAAACTGTTTCCTATCCATTCTTGATTCGGTCATTAAGGTAATTAACCTACTACTACCTACCTTTGTCTAAGATCTCCTGAGAGGATCTGAGAATCTGAGGGGGTAGTGGACTCACGGGTCTTCACTCCTTAGGTCCTGTCAATTTGGCAGCTTAACTTGATATAATTGTTCTTGTTGATTTGCATAATCTGTTACACATATTGATACCAGTTTATGAAAAATTGAAATATGTATCCTGCTCTTACATTGTTAATATCTGTTAAATTCTATCTAGTGCATATACTTGTCTTAGTGACTTTAACTTGCAATTATGTCAATTGCACATAAATTTAATGTTGAGGTTCGGAGAGGGACTGGTGACTTTAGTTTGTGGTGTCAGAAAATGAGGGCTCTGTTATTACAACAGAGATTTGCTGGGGCCATTGATAGGACATATAGTGCTGAGATTAGTACATATAGAAGATAAGAATTAGATGAAAATGCCTGGAGTTCTATATTCTTGCACCTATCTGATAGTGTAATTAGAAAAATTGGTGAAACTACAACTACACTAGCTCTGTGGACCAAGTTAGAATCCCTATACTTAACTAAGTTAATGTAGCTCTGTGGACCAAGTTAGAATCCCTATACTTAACTAAGTCAATGCCTAACAAATGTTATCTCTTGAGGCAATACTATAACTTTAGATTTGATCTCTCTTCAAACTTAGAAGAAAACTTCGATAAATTCACTAGACTAATTCAAGAATTAACTGATTGTGATGAGAAGATATCCGAAGATCAACAAGTTGTTGCTCTGTTAAATGCTCTAGGTGACAAATATAGAGAACTAAGAAATGCTTTAGAGTATGGGAGAACTGATCTTACTGTTGACAACATAATATCATCTTTAAGAAACAGAGAACTTGAACTAAAATCTGAGTCCAAAAACTTTAAATTTGGAGAAGGTTTAAGTGTGAGAGAAAAGACAAATCGGAACAAAAGGCAGAATCAATGCAATTTTAATTCTCACAAGAAAGAAAACCTCAATTTACAAAATTCAGAAATCAGAATAAGAATCAATCTAAACCTATACAACCACTTAGAAAATGCTATTATTGTGGTAAATCTGAACATCTAATAAAAGATTGCTTCAAGAAAACATCTGATATGAAAGGAAAAACCAACATGGATGGTTCTGCAGATATTGTCTGCAATGATGAACTTGATATTTAGGGTGTTGTACTCTGTACTACAACCAGAAGAAACCCGAGTGAGTGAGTTTTAGATTCTGGTGATTCTTTTCATACGTGTCTTATTAGAGAATGGTTCACTGATTTTAATGAAGTAAATCATGGTCAAGTCCAGTTAGGAAATAATATGACCTGTCAAATAAAAAGTGTTGGAAACCTCAGGCTTCTGTTAGAAAACAATAGCCTTCTTGAACTATTGCAGGTCAGGTATGTACTCGATCTTAAAAGAAACTTGATTTCTTTAGGTCAACTAGATGATGAATATGAAATTAGAATTCATAAAGGTCAAACCAAAATAATTCTTAACTCTAAAGAAATATTTTCTTCTCCTAGATCCAATGGGATCTTCACTGTGCAAGCTGAACCATTAGTTGGAAATAGCTCTGCAGCTGTTAAACATCATGAAGATAAAACCTTAATTTGACATAGAAGTCTTGGCCATATTAGTGAAAAGGGATTGATTATTCTAAATAAACTGAGAAGCTTTGGAAAAGATAATATTAAAAAATTAGAATTTTGTGAAGATTGTATTATTGGAAAACAAAATAAACTACCTTTTAAAACTGGGATTCACAAATCTAATTCGATACTTGAGTATTTACATGCTGACCTGTGGGGTCCAGCATCTGTAAATACTCCAAGTGACTTCAAATTTTATTTCTTAATAGTAGATGATTTCTCAAGAAAAATCTGGACCTTTATTTTAAAACACAAATCTGAAATTTTCCAAAGCTTCAAACAATGGAAATTGATTATAGAAAATCAAACAAACAAGAAAGTCAAAGCACTTAGAACAGATAATGGTATGGAATTTTGTAACTTCGAATTTGATATTTTCTGTAAAGAATCTGGAATTTTAAGGCATACAACAGTAACATATACTCTTCAGCAAAATGGTATTGCTGAAAGGATGAATAGAACATTATTGGAAAAGGTCAAATGTATGTTACTAAGTTTTGGCCTTCCAAAACTCTTTTGGGGTGAAGCTCAGAAAAATCTCACCTATCTGATAAATAGAATTCCTTCAAGTGCTGTTGATTTTCAAATCCCTGAACACCTATACTTTAGAAAGTCCCCTGATTACTTGAAATTAAAGGTTTTTGGCTGTGCTGCCTACTCTCATCAGAATGTAGGCAAACTTGAACCTAAATCTCAAAAATGTGTATTTCTGGGTTATGGAGAAGAAACTAAGGGTTATAGATTGTGGGTTAGAGAAGCAGGTGGTTTCAGGATAATCATTAGTAGAAATGTTATTTTTGATGAAAATAATTTTCTTTGCAAGAACCCTTCAAATCTAGATATTCTTAAAGTTTCTATATTGAAGAAACTATAGTGGAAAGACCTGTTGATAACCAAACTGAACCTAATGATTTGATTGAGGTGGAGACTACTCAGTCTAATATAGATCAGATACAAGATTAATCTGATACTGAAAATCAATCTCAGGAAGATGTCATTGGTAACTATCAATTGACTAGGGATAGAGATAGAAAAGATAGGTTCCCTTCTTCTAGAATTAATACAGATGAATTTGTTACTTTCTATACTGAACTTGAATTTGTTAATTCTGAACCTACAACCTTTTGAAGAAGCTATTAACTGTAAAGAATCAAAACTTTGGCTAGATGTCATGCAACAGGTAATGAATTCTTTAATTAAAAATAAAATACGGATTCTTGTTAAAAGACTTAAACTTCAAAAGGTTGTTGATTGCAAATGAGTTTTTAAAATTAAAGAAGGTGAACCTAATTCAGGAGGTATAAGGTATAAAGCTAGACTTGTAGTAAAAGGATTCACACAAAGAGAATGTATAGACTATAATGAGATATTTTCACCTGTTGCAAAATACATTAAAACTTATTTTTTAGAAAATAATATAAAGCCCCTATTTTACAACCATTCTTTTAAAGTTTTTTTTTTTTTTTTTTTTTTTTTACTCGTGTTCATTTTCAATTGGCTAATTGGCAAAAAATGTCCTTACATTTGGAGTATATTGTGGATATCGTCAATACCTTTCATTCCTTGGCATTTATGCCCTACCTTCAACATTTCGTGCGCCGAACATCCTTTTCACCATGTTTTAACGATTTTACCCTCCTAATCAAATAAAACAAAAGAAAAAGAAAAGAAAAATAAAGAATACATTGCAATTATGGGTCCAAAGTTTTTAAAAGGTGCAAATGAGTCCAATTTTAAAAAATCATCACCCCTAAGCTGCCACCTTTGAAGCCAAAAATCCCTAGCCAACCACCACCCAAACCACCGGAAATCCCGTACTCCCCTCTACACATACCCATAAACAAATTAATCGAACAACAAATTATATGGGCAAAATCAACCAGAAAGGTTCCACACCTAAAATTAAGCCCTACAAAAATTATATGGAAAGCAAATTTATGTTAGGTACTTTATTAAATTTCTAAAATTAAGTAATTATGTTTAGTGATACTTATAAAAGAAATTGATGGAAACAATCCAATAGTAAATTCTAAGCAGTCTTCATCTTTCTTCTTCTCATTGAAAGGTTTCTTCAAATCTAATTCTGCAGATTACTCTCAAAATTACCCAAGCTTTTGGGTTGAACAAGTTTTTTCATCAAGAGAAAAAGGGGTAAATTGATACCGTACACCCTTTCTTTCATTGTTATTATTTCCATCACATGCTCGATGCCGCATTGCTAACAAAGGTTTCCGGTAAGGCTTGATCGTCGTTTTTTTTTCTACCCTGCACATACTCATTGGTTAGGTAGATATCTATTCATCAATTCTGCAACATGTATATCCATTTCGTATAATTAGTTTGATAGTTGCATGCGCGGCATGCATCTTCATTAATTTGAATTTCTAATATATATAAAAAAAAAATCCGAAAGGATTTAATGAGGATAAATATTATTGAATTTAGACTAATAAATTTTATTTAAGTAAATTTACATAAGGGTAAAAATATAATATAGAAATATTTTTTTAAAGGCAAACGTGCACGCAAGCAATATAAAGGCAGAAAGTGGACTTCTAACACATGAATACTAAAATTGAAAAAGGGAATGCTGACAAACTCTCAAATAAAATAGATCTTCAACCAGTTGGAAAAAATTCTATTTCATGGTATACCACTTTTCCTACAATACGAGACGTGAAAACCACACCTAACCACTCTCTATTCCTTTATATAAGACATGTTTTCGTTCTCATTTTCATGCAACCTAACAAATCGTTAGCCATGAAGTTGAAAACTCCTTCCAAGCTTTTCAATCCATGCAAGAAAATACTAAAGCTCTTCAACTTCAAACTCCGAAGACCCGTCTTCATAACTTCCCTTCGATTTCGTCGTAGAAAATCGAAAACTACCAACACGAGTCGTTTAACGAAGATTCGTGCGCTTTTCCGTTCGTCAAGGCGAAGAAAAGAGACAGATCATGTGATAGAGCTCATGAGTTTTCCAGATGAGGGATATCATAAGGCACCCCACCCCTCCCCTCTCACCCCAGCATACGTAAAAGTGAGAGGAAATTACCAAAAGGAAGTCTCGGATCAAGATGATGTTGAAGATGCATGCAGGAGTTTTGAGAATTATTTGATAGAAATGGTGGTTGAAGAAGGGAAAATGAGGGATTTGAAGGATGTTGAAGAGTTTCTTTACTGCTGGAAGAACCTCAGATGTCCTATTTTCACTGATTTGGTGTGCGGATTCTATGGAGAGTTGTGTAAGGATTTGTTTTCCGATAACCGTGATGATGGTGTTAAAACATCGAGGAACCTATGAAGCGTTAAATATAGTAATTTTATATTAAAGGTAGATTAGTCATTTTATTTATTTGTTTGGACTATTTAGGTTTCCTTTTCTTGTATTTTCCTCAAGAATGATGTTATTTATATTCGTTCATTGTGGTAGTCGCTCTCGTAATATTCTATGACGGTTTGTGATTTGATACATTAATGTGTTAGTTTTTATTTTTATTTTTTGTGGTCACATGCATCAAATTACTACAACCACATGTATGTCATGTAAGACGATTGCGGTAATAAGTGACTGCAAATAACATTATTCTTTCATCAATGGTAATTATATTACCACTACAAATTTTATTAAGTGCACCACAGGTTTTTTTAGGGTTGAACAACGAAATCGTCAAACTGCAGAATCGAAGCGAAACCTTTTTCTTTGAAACCGTTGGTTTGGTCTCACGTAGATCCATCAACATTTTGGTTTTGAACCGAACCGAACCAAACCGCTTCGAAGTGATTTGGTTTAGGTTTCAATCTTTGCAAACCGTCAAACCGTTTACCAAAAAAAAAAATGAAAATAATTAGTCTAAATTTTATTTAATCCAATTTAAACTTAACACGTTTAAGTTCAAATGATACATCCATATTAGATATAATTCAATTAAACTCAATTCGACAATTATACATCTCAATTAATTAATTAAATCATATCCAAATACCTACTAGTCATCACAATTGTGAACGTAAAATTCTCAAATTGGGTAAAGTGTTGAACAACTGCTGTTAAACTATATTTTTCGATCATCCATTACAATTGAACAGACAATTAAATCTAGATTTTAATTCAAACTTGCACATTTCATTTCATTCCACTAATAATTTTTTTTTTTTTTTTCAAATTTTGCCTAAATTAAAGTAAATTATCCAAATTCTTTTATTTTTTGATAATTTTTTTTCTATATTTTTATTGTTAGTTATGTTGTTTTGTTCAAATAATTGTCATACTCCCTTAAAGTAATTCGTCAATATTTGGATGGAGTAGAATAATTGGATGATTCAAAAAAAGTCACAGTAGCTAGATATTATTTTATTTGCTTTTTTATTAATTATTTTATATCATTAAAGTATAATCAATGAATTCATATACTATATTTTTATATTTATGAAGAGAACGAATCGTATATTACAATTGTCGATGGACACTATTAGTATCGACTAAGAGTTTAAAATATTTATATTAGGTTGTTGTATTATAATGATTATAATTATATAACTTTGATTTGTAATTTTTTTAATAATACAATTTATGTTTTCACTTGAAATTTTAGACTAATATTTATGATTTAACTTATTTGATATATATTAATTTTTTCTTGTTAAACCATGGTTTTAAAACAAACAAAATCGAAAAATATGGTTTTAACTTTGAATTTGTTTGATTTAGAAATCGAAGTAGCTAAATGGTCTAGTTTGAAAATTTGTTTCAAACCGTCAAAATCGAATCGTGTTCACCCTTACAGTTTTTAGTATTTTTCTTATTTACTTAAATAGCCTTAAGTAAAGTTACATAATTAGGGTTTTAATATATTTTTTAATAAAATAATTGTTCCAACATAAACATAAATCTTTTATTTATATTTTAATAAACATAAATCTTTTTATATATTTTTTGTATAGTTGCAAGTCTTGTGCCACCGTAATACCACAAGTAAATGAATTCATAAATTTGTTTGATCTTTTTTTATGGGTTTTGTTTTTCGATGTTGCTGGAAAATTGATGTAATGTAAAATCCATATTTTATTGCTGAATCTATTTTTTCCAGAATATCGAAAAACAATTTATTGATTTGCAAATTCGTAATTGCTTGCAGCATCGGGTGGCTGACCAATTGGGCTGACTAAGTCCATCCCAGATATTTTAATCGTGTTTTCTGCAACAACGGATGGCTTCTCATAAAAAGAGAGAGTATGAAGGTGATTGTGAAGTTCCGAAATTGTTTGTCCAGACACCATCTCTCCCTAAGCTTCTACGAGTCAATCTTTTCGATGAATGAGTGGAAACAATGAGAAATGATGAGAAAAATGAGGAGAAATATGGGAAAGATTAGAACACCACAAACTTTTTTTTTTTTTAGTATAAATGTAAATTTATTGTGGTGTTTTTATTGAAAATATATTTTAATTATAGTGTGATTATAATGTGATGTAAAAGTAAATTTTGTGTTGGTAATTGTTCACGAAAATATCTTTCGAATTAAACACATTGCAAGTGTACGATTCGTTATGAACGGCCCTAGGTCTTTAAAATGTTTCTTGCCTCGCTCTAAAACCTCTTAGAATGTATTGTAATGCGTGGTCAACTACTTACGAATGGCCCTAAGTCTTTAAAAGACATCCCCAAATCATGTTTCCAAAAGTCATAGAAGAAAACCAGAATTTTTCCTCCGAAAATGTATTATGCTATAGCATATTACAATATCATGCTATAGCATAGTTCAACGAAATTCAAATCTGGACTTCCCCAAAGCATGCCATGCGACCGCACGATGAAAATAACTATCCTATACTATAGCATAGTTCAAGTAAAATTTTATTCTTTGCGTTTTGGTCCCCGAACTCCATTTTCTCGTTTCTTGTCCTCTTTTCTCACTTCTTTGTCATTCAATATTTCATGTCTTTGCTAGATTGGTTTTCGACTCTTTCACATCTTCATTTCTTCTTTTAGGTCATCTTTTGACTATTTGCACTTTGATCCATGAACTTTGATTTTCCTAAATTTCATCATATTCATCGATGTTGTCATGCAAAACATAATTTACATAGAATTAAGTTATATTCCAATATATTTGCTAACAATTATTCATGTTTTGTGGTCTAAATAAGTGTGTAAAACTCACTTATCAAGCCTTCCAAACTTGAACTATTGTTTGTCCTCAAACAAAACTGCAGCTTAACTCCACACAAAACATGGTTTGACAACCTGCCATATCTCAGGAGTGGATTTCAGTAATTAACATAATGAACAACTTCAACATTGTAAAATCAAATCAAATCTCTATCTATTATACGCATAACTCGACGTGTATGTATAAACTCATGTAAACATATCAAGTTAATGATTGGTTCAACCTTTGACCTATAGTAGTCAAATATTTTTCTTTCTTCGTTCGAGAGATACACATCCTCAAACTTATTCTTTTCACTCATTTTTTTCAGGGTATGTTCTAATGTTGAGGTTTAGTTAATTCTGATCCTCACATTCTCTTAGTTTGGATGGATCTTACTATCACAAATTCACACTTCAACAAGTAAATATTCTCCTATTTTGATTACTTCAACCTTTAAGACTAAACTAAATTATTTGCCTCGCATTAAAGGTATAGTTCTATTAACCAAGTATCTTGGGGCTTAATCATTACAATTGTGTCTTTTCTCGCTTATTCTTGTTTTCTCGCTCTTTCTTTTTTGTTAGCATCTTCTCATTTGCTTTCTAGATAACTCATGTATCGAGCTTTAGGTCGGTGACTTTCAAGTCAGTTGACCTTAGGGCACTAGGTTTTAAACCCTTACATGCTTATTTACTCAAGTTATAAATGCTCGAAAAGATGATTTTTATTAACTTCACCCCTGATGCTTTTCAATATGACCCTTGTATCAAGCTTTACGTCGGTGACTCTCAAATCAGTTGACTTTAGGGTACTAGGTTTTCAAATACCCTTACAACATGCTTACTTACTCGAGTTATAAATGTTTCAAAATAAGTTTTTATTCACACACATATTAGTGTTATGCCTTTTTTTAAAAAAACATTTAGTTTTCAAGACCAACCCCTAACTTAAGACTTTTACCACATCTTCGTCTCATTGATTTTAGATAATCCACACAAGATATATTCATGCACAGAACCCCTATTCATCTCAATGTTTCATTGTAGCAGCTCAACAATCTCCAAACTACTCTATAAATGGATTATGGATAAATACAATAAATGTTTTTCAGGTTTACTTACTCTGTTCAACTCTTCTATAAGTAATGATTCAAATCACCAACTTAATGTGTAAAACATGTGTGTCGTGCTTAGAGAATGTCAAGTTTCACATAAACAAGTATTGTGTAATCTAATGATGCAATATTTGAACATAATTGTCGGCAAAGCCATCAAACTCGTATAAGCAAACAAAATAATGAGCAATTAGTAGAAAATAAATAAAAATTACTAATGTTTTTCACATGAACAATCACACATAAGCAGCAAATTATACAAAAATGTTGATGAATGTCGGTGTCATCATGAAAATTCCGCCACCTCCAAACTTATACAAAATATCGTCCTCAATGTAAAAGAAAAAATAATCAAAATAAAGTAGTAAGGATAAAAAATTCTCCGAGGTAGATGCATATAGGTAGAAAGATCGGGCTGATCTGGTTGGTAGATGTCATGACAACCAAAACTTTTCTTTGTTGCTAGGCTTCATTTTTCTGTTTCAAGAATTCGAAATAAATATTAATGATAGCAAATAAGGTTTAAATAAATGTAATGTATTCACACCAAGAAGAATTATTATCTTCTAACATTAAGAAGATTGAAATCTATGTGCAACATTAAGAATTCACATCACATCAATGCAAGCTCAATGTAATGTTAGGATGTTAATGATGAGCCTAAATAAAATGAATTCAATAAGTAAACATGTCTAGTTATTAATGCTAGTCTTAAAATACTACCTAAAATGTGTTGAAATCATTAAATACACGAGTTCCTAACCATGACTCTAAAATACTAATGCAATCCCTAAAAATACATATAATGTAATAGCTAATCAAAATAAGTGAAAATGGATAGAAAAATGGATTGCCTCCTATTAATCGCTCGATTTATAATCTAGAGCTTGACTTTTGGCACAAGTGTGTTATGACACTTTGAATATGGCTTTGGAGGTCCTGCTAAGCTTGCTCAATATGAATTTGTTCCATATTGCAACTTTCCTCCAAATTTTAACATTACCCTTCTCCAAGTAATATTACTTTCCTTCATCACCCGTTTCGAACTCAACAATGCACACCTCAATCTCCTTATAAGGTTTAATCACAAAATCAAGTTTTGAGCAAACGATAAAGTCGAGGGATTGCATGCTAATTTCCTCTCTTTTGAATGCTATAAGTTCTTTTTCTTCCGTTATTATTAATTTTTCTATCTTTTCATGGCCATATTCTTTAATTAAAGTTCTCTCAAGTTCAATGTCCGTATTCAATATTTTTGGCAAATAAATAATGACTTATTCATGGAGAGCCTTATTCTCTTGTTATATTTGTAAGAAGTTCGGTTGACGTGATTCCCTTAATTGATGTCCATTAATAATCGGTGGAAGAAATAGGCAAATCATTAACACCAAATTATGGTTAAAGAAATAATGCAATAGGTAAGTCACCCAGGACAGTTTCATCAAGTTCACATTCTACTTTCATAACTCGTAGTCGCTGTCCTATAATGAAATCTCTTACTAGCATATCCCCTTTATCAATTTCTTGGGCTGCCAATTGTTGTTGCCTTATGATGAAGTCATGTTCGAGCATCTTGTTCAAATCAACCATAGTCAACTTTTATCCTACTATTTTTGTTCTTTTATATATCTTGAGAGAGAGAGAGAGAGAGAAAGAGAGAGAGAGAGAACTAAAATGGAACGAAAATAGCAATATAAAAATTTAGGTAGGAGTCCGAATTAGTATCAAGGTAAATAAAATCAAACTAAAACTCAATTTCCGACAACGACGCTAAAACTTGTTCACGAAAATATTTTTCGAATTAAACACACTGCAAGTGTACGATTCATTAACAAATAATAAAGTGGATGTGAGTCCAAGTATCGTCCCAAATAGATTGATTTAGTTCGATTTTAATTATCACGACCTTAACCGAAACAAAAATAATGAAAATGTTTGTTTGTGGCAAAATTATAACTAAAATAAGCTATTTATGCAATAATGGGTGAATTTAACTAACTAAATGCAAATTATGCTAAATAAAAATTCATGTATTCTAATGAATGACAAACACACTAGGATCCTGAATTTCTATGTAATAATCATTTGTAACATTAATTCTACATTTTGACAACACGATTGAATTTTGAAAAATTAATGTTCCTATTTCATTTAACAATCTCTCTCGAGCAATGCTAAACATACTCTCATATATGATCTTACTATATTTCTATGACGGATGCGAACATAGAGAATGCATGAATTTTTGAATATTTAAAGATTTATATAAAATATAGCAGTATATCTCTATCCTCTATTGGATTCGATGACGATTTATACCATGTCAACCTTATTTTCCTTCTTTTAAATGCATAAAATAAGTCAATACATTCACACAACTACCGTGCACAATAATTGTAGAGAAAAAAATCAGATAAATCATTCAATATCCAAAAACGTGTTTTTGATGTCAAATATGTAAAACTAAAGATTAATGATAAGTGAGGGTTTCACACTTATTTAGGCCTTTAAACTTCAATAGTTGTAAGGTTTCATTTGTAATTCATCACTTATTTTGGTCATTTTTATTTTGTAGGCGAATACCCGAGTTAATTGATTATTGGAAGGAATTTATGCGAGAAATGAGGCAAAAGTATTGAAGATGCAATGATCTCAAGTTTGACGAAAATGACTATCACTTTAAGGAGAAAGAATGGTTGATTGGGGTGTTTAAAAGAGGGGTGGAAACTAGAATTTCAGCATGGCGCCGGAAAAAAAAGAGTTGTTTTCAATGAGCTCGGCGTCATGCCGCCCAGAAACAAGAAACAGAGCAGCACTTGTGGTGCCATGGCGCCATGCCACCCGATAGCAAGAAACCCGAATTTTAATTTCTTTCTCGGCCCATTTCGACCCAAACCCGTCTCCCATCTTCAACACAATATAAATACAAGATTAAAGATCATTTCTAGGTCAGGTTTTTGAGGAGGGGCCAACCAAGAGAAAGCAAATTTTTGGGAGCAAAACTCTTCACACATTGGGAATTTTTGGAGGAAAAGAATGAGAAAGCTTTTTGAGATTGAAGACTTCATCATTCTATCTTCCTATCAAAAAGCTTTTTCTTCTCTTTAATCTCATTTTCATCCATGTGTAGTTATTTTGTTGGCTATGTAAATAATTTGTGGATAGCTAAACCTAGATGTGATTGGTGGTGATTTTTAACTCGAGTAATGAGTTTCCAATCGATTTGTGCTTGATAGTTCTTTTGATTAATGTGTTTAATCCATTGTGCTTAATGTTTATATTATTTTTCTTGATTATTTGGGTGCGCAACTAAATGATTGAGTTATTTCAATATTTGTTATTTTGAGAATTTTAGTACGTAATCGCTATTTTTATGAAAACCTAATAGCAACTAATGAAGAATTTTCGATTGAATATTTGTGGATTAACATTTAAGTGAGTAAACCGAGTTTGCGAGTTTGCACTTAATTTAATTCAACTCTCTTATCGTATTGCTTTTGTTAAATTAAATCTAGCGATATTATTTTAGGTTGTTTAATTAATAGAATTGGGTAAAGAGCTTGTTTTATTCAACTAAAATGTAAGGAGAGTTTGAGGTAATCGAGTTTGTGATTATTCTCGAATTGTTGTTAATCATTTGAACGAAAATCTTTTGTTGTAATTGAAAGGAAAATCATTTTCGCGGTGAAGAAATATCCCCCGATCACACTCTCTTTTTATTGATCAAAACCTCCGTAATTTATTTCAAGTTCATTTCGAACATTTTCTATTTTCCTTCATTAATTTGTCCCTTTTTTAGTTTAATGAACCCCCCCCCCCCATTTACTTACTTTCGCAATTTTACTTTCTTTAGTACAATTAACATAATTGAAACAATCATCTGTGGGAAATGACACTTACTTGCCATAGTACTATTTCAACGATACGTTTTTAATTAAGTAAGAAAATTATTTTGGTACGTCTTTTGGACGCTATCAACTAAAAACTCATATTATACAGTTTATCGTTCTTTTAGCACAAAGAAATCTGACATATCATGTTAGGAAGAAGAAAACAAAAGAAATATTGAAGAATCGACATCACCCAATTAAATCTTGAATTGAATTTTCGAGTCTTGAAATCGATATTCATGTTTCTTGTCTCGCTCTAAAATCTCTTAGAATGTGTTGTAATGCATGGTCAACTACTTATGAATGACCCTAGATCTTTGAAGGACGTCACAAATCATGTTTTCATAAGAGTTAGAGTCATATAAGGAAATCAGGAATTTTCCTTCGAAGTACAATATCATGCTATAGCATAGCTTGATGAAATTCAACCCAGACATCCCTGAAGCATGCCATGCGACCGTATGGTGAAAATAACTATGCAATAGCATAGTTCAAGTAAAATTTCATTCTTTGCATTTTGGTCCCTAAACTCCATTTTCTCATTTCTTGACCTCTTTTTTCACTTTTTCTTTCAATGCTTCATATCTTCTCTAGATTGGTCTTCAACTCTTTCACATCTTCATTTCTTCTTTCGGCTATTTTCACTTGGTCCCTGAATTTTAATTTTCTTTCGTTCTAGTCCTTTTTGTTTTTTCCTAAATTCCACCATATTCATTAATGTTGTCTTAGAAAACGTAATTTATATAAAATTAAGCTATATTTTAATATATTTGTCAACAATTATCAATGTTTTGTGGCCTGAAATATGCATGTAAAATGCACTTATCAGTAATATAAATGTCGTTTCATCAATTCAATTAATCAAGAATCCTAACCTCTTTTTTGTGTTTTCTTTCTATTGATATTATTGTTTTAACATGGTATTAAGGCCACATGAATTCTATTAATCTCGTTGAAGAAATTTATATATCAAATCATTTATATAGATTGGGCAGGGCCGAGAGTTTGCGAGTCCTACTAGGTTGCTGGACAATTGAAATGTCATAAATTGGTTTCTTGAATTAATAAAATGGTGGTGACCTTGGTTACAATAGAGGTGGTGATTCCGATGGAAATTGGAGGTATTAGATTTAGGGTTTTGTGATGGTTTAGTCATTAATTACATGTTCTATTCGTGATTTTGATCGTATGTTGGGTTCTATATTTTGTGTTACTATTGTTTGGACTGCTGGTTCTGTATGAATTTTAATTTACCCACCAATTACATGTTCTTCTCTATACAAAGATATTTTAAATTTTGGATCATAATCTTGAATTGAATTAGATTGGGAGGATAATTTTGATGTTGGGAATTGAATGGTTTGAATTGGTGGTCAAGGAAGTCAAGTATCCTAGTGTTTTGAACTTTTTAGATTGAGATTTTATTAGGTTGTCGTACAGTATTTTTGGCTTTCGCAGACTCTTCTTTGATTTTGTCTTGATTTCGCATCTTGATATTGTATTTTTCATATTGGTGGTGATTTGTTTATTTTGCAATAGCTGCACCTTTCGTAGATCCACTCATGTGCTTCCCTATGTTGGTTAGATCACCTGTCTTTTTACAGCCTCTTTTCGAGATAGGGAGTTAGTCAAAGAACATTAACTTTTCACTTCCAAATTTGACCTAAAGCTTTCTTCCTTCAAAGAAGAAGTTTTGTCATTATGAACCAAGACCGAAGGCATGTGCAAGGGCTTATATTTGCATGACCTCTATAGATTTAGCCCTATCTACACCCGGAGCCACTCTCCTAGTGGTCCTGCCACCAATCCGCCAATGATTGATAGGCCATTCTCCCATATCCGTCTCTTGATCCCTCATTATACTATGCGTCGAACTTCAGCCCCTTCAAGTTGGCCATGGGGCAACAACCTTTGATGCATCATCGCTCCCAACATGCCAATATTAGAACTAATGGTACGTAAATGTAACTCGTTGTCAGATTGTTTTCCTTTATACAATGTACTCTGTATGCAACTCGGTCCCCTATCTTAGGGGACGCTACCCCTTCAGGGAACGATTTAGAGCTTATTATTAAAGTAATTAGAATGGGGATTTAAATCACATGAAAAGAACGATCTTTCTTTGATACTACTTTCTTGGCTAGTTTTGCCTATGTAAATTAATAGTAAAATCAAATTCCTCAAGACTGTCATCATCTTAGTGGGTTTTTTATTCTGGAGCTTCCCATCATATGTCTCCAAACTTATCATCATTTCTTTCATTATTTCCCAAGTCTTTTGTGTTAGTTGTAACTACTGATAGTACTCCTATGCCTATAGCTGGTATTGGCTCTATTGATACACACTATTTGTCCATCGATAACGTCCATCATATTTCTAGTGTTGATTTGTCATCTTTTCATTTGAGTAATTTGTCTTCTATCTTTTATTTATGGTATTATGGTATTGGTCATGTTTCAACATCTCATTTAAAGTTCTTAATTTCTATAGGAGCATTAGGAAATTTGAGAATGTATGATACTTCTTATTGTGTGGATGCAAATTGACAAACTTTTCTGGCTTACCTTTTAATAAAAATCTCTATTTTCATTGTCCGATTTGATCTTGTTATTTATGATGTATGGGGACCCTTTCCCGTTACTATTAAAGGGTGTTCATGATATTATGTTTCTTTTATTGATGATTACTGTCGTTACTATTGAATTTCCTTATGAAACGTCGCTCTAACTTCTTTAGTATTTTCAGTACATTTAGAGCACTTGTGAAAACTCAACATTCTATTGTTATCAAATGTTTTTGATGTGCTTTGGATAGACAGTGTACCTCTAATGTTTTTTTTTTCTGATTTACTTAAAGGGATCGTTTACCAAACTGCTAGTGCAGACACTATCGAACAAAATGGTGTTGCCGAAAGGAAACATAGACATTTTGTTGAGACAAACCATTCTCTTTTACTCTCTACTTTTACTCCTAGTGAATTCTGAGGAGAAGCATTTCTCACTGCTGCTCATTTGATAAATATGATCACAACCTCACACAATTTAGGTTTGTCTCGTTTTGAGAAGTTGTATGGATATGCTCCTGATTATTCTTCCTTACATGTCTTTGGCTCTACTTGTTTTCTCTTTTGGCCTCATGTCAAGCATAGTAAATTATCCTCTAGATCTACTATATGTATTTTTTTGGGTTATGGTGGAGGGCAAAAAAGATATCATTGTTTTGATCCACTAAGTAAAAATTATATGTATATCGTCATGTTATGTTCCTTGAACATATACATTTCTTTTATAATCATGCTAGTTCTCACAATACAACTATGTCTAATCTTATTCACATTGAACTATTCCCTATTAATACTGAAATTATCCCATCTCTTGTTCCTCACACATCTACTCCCATTTCTGATCATGATTATTTCAGGGTTCCTATTAATAGTTATGCAGATACCGGTACTTTGTCCTATAGAGAGACATTTGTGACCCCACTTTGGCAGGATGTTATGGTTGAAAAACTTACTGCTTTGCATCAAACACAAACTTGGGATTTGGTATCTTTACCGTTAGGAAAATGAACAATTGGCTCTCGTTGGGTCTATAAAATCAAAACCAAGTCAGATGAACCTATTGAAAGATATAAAGAACGATTAGTTGTAAAGGGGTATTCTCAGGAGCATGGTATGGATTATAGAGCTAGAAAAAACCCCTCGACCCGACCCGACTAAAACGAATTGAGCGGTTCTTCTTAAATTAAATATCTGAACAGATATCTAAATTGAGAACCGACGAGTTTGGTTCAATTGTCGATTGTAGATCAAGAACCGTGATGAATGTATTTTGTACACTTATCTAGGCCATCAAATTAGACTATTTGTTAGTTACTTGGATGAGTTATAGCTTAGTTATATTTTAATTATGTTTGTTAGGTTGAGCTCAATGCAAATGGGTGGAATTGGAAGAAATGAATGAAAAGGGATAAAAACGAAAGAAATCCAAAATTTTGGGGGACCAAAGTGTAAACACTCAATAGTTAATTCAGACCATAGATGATTGAAGATCACATTTGATCAATTGGAGGTCAAAAGAGCAAATACAATTGAAGTATTTTACAAATCAATTTCCAATAAAAAAAAGTTATGTTATAGATTTTTAGTCTCAATTTGAGACCCATTTTTTAGATAGCAAACATTTGAATTGGAAAATTTGAATTTCAAGAAGAATTGTAGCTCATTGATATAGATTTTCAAAAAACTTTGAACCACCTCAATCAGATAACGGGAGAGATAGTTATGATCAAAATACTAAATATTGCTCAGGGAAGACATCGCGCAAATCGGCGTGCGCGTGGGACAAATTTGCCGCATGCAAGACCCCAAAATTTTGACTTGAGAACCACTTGGCTCAATGGCAATTCGTGCAATAGTCTTGCATGTACAATCGCGTGGCCTTTTTTCGCATGGCCTTTTTTTGCACACGAATCAACAGTTTTCTTTTCGCGATTCAAATTCTTTTGGAACCCAAATTGGACAATATTTTGACATATTCTTCTACTCTTATAAATACAAAACGAGGGGTACCCATAAAAACCCTCTATTGCCTCCTCGTACAAAAGAATATCATCAAATTATCAAAAATAACAGATCAAGTCATCACTTTTGATAGAGAATATCAAGCCCCAGCAAGAATTGAATGTCAATTAAATCAAGAAATTGAAGAATTCAACTTTGGACTTCTAGATCAACATCTTTTGTATTCTTTCATGATCTGAGGTGATATTTTTCAATTCTTCTTTTTGTAATTTATATATTAATATGTTTGGCTAGATTCGATTTTTATATTGGATGAAGATGAACCCTATTTGTTATTTATTTTTAATTCAAAACTAGTAGTTTAATATTTCTTGCGTTTCTTGATTAATTTTGCATTCCCATTGTATTATTTAATTGTTTGGCTGCCAATTAGCTAATTAGATGCTTGTTTTAGTGTTAGGAGACCCACAATAAGTTTAGAACATGACAAAATTAACATATATGCAATAAATGTTAGGAATAACATTTACCATTTGTGCAATCATATTGATAATCTAAACTTTAATCCATTCCAATAATTTGAATTCGGGTCGTGATTAGTATAGATTTAATTTGCCTTGGAAAAGAAAATTATATAACATAATTTTATTGATTTCCAAGAACGTATGAACGGAACTAGATTACAAATCAAGAATTGAAATATATAGCAATAGACGGATTCTAGATCCAATACAATCATCCATAATTTGATAAAAACCAAACTTTTATTTCTTTCTTAGATTAATCTAGAATAATCACAAAGTCAGAGTCTCTTTTATTTACATATATAATTCAAATTATATACATAAACTTGAATTGAAATTTGCTCAATATAGGATGATACTCTTAACTCACTCAAATATATTATTTGTCAACAATTTCGTATGCTTGTGGGTTTTGCAAGAACATACCAAAGAATCGAATAAGAATGAATTTTCCTAATTTTTTAAAAGTTAGTTATTTTAAATAAACCAAATTATTTTATTTTTTTCTAAATAAATTTGCCAACTAGTTAATTTAGGTAAAACCCAAAATTTGATTTTTCTATTTCTAATTTTCAGCCCAAACTTAACATAATCAAATTGACCTAAAGTTTTACCTAAATCTGTTATTCTACTGTAGTGTCGTTTCTACTGTTCTGGAGAAATCGAATTGAAACTCGACAGTGACTCTCTTAATTATTGTGAGCTTGTTATAAGACACATAAGATTGGATAACGTTATTTTGTAAGAGTTAAGATTGAATATGTCGCTAGTTGAATTAATATAAATTTGTAAATATTAAAAAAATTAATTATAGTATGGAACCCGAGAACCGAATGGAATCGAACCGAACTGGATGGAACAAACCCCAAACGGTTCCATAATTAAATTTGGACCCGATAATTCCACTTACTAAATACCGAAAATTTTGGGTCTGGTTCGATTCTCATTAAAATCGAATCGAACCGTACCATGTTCGGCCCTAAGGATTATGAGAAGACCTTTGCACCTCTTGTAAAAATGACTACTGTTCACACTTTTATTGCATTTGCCTCTGTTCGTCAATGGAGTATATCTTAATTGGATGTTAAAAATTTCTTCTTAAATGGAGATATACAAGAAGAAGTCTTTATGATTTCCCTCTTATTGTTTCTCATCAACCTAATGAAGTTTACAAATTTCGAAAAGCTCTCTACGGTTTCAAACAGGCACATTGAGCTTGGTTTGAGAAGTTTTCTACTATGATTATTTCACTTGGTTTCTGTCCTAGTCATCATAATTCAATTTTATATCACAGATGTATCGCTGCTGGTCGTGTTATGCTTTCTTTATATGTTGATAAAATGATTATTATTGGTGATGATACAGATTGTATTGAAACACTAAAGTCAGATTTAGCTCATTATTTTGCAATGAAGGATTTGGGTTCAATCTGTTACTTTTTGGGTACTGAAGTTGCATCTTCTCCAAGAGGTTACCTTCTTTCTTAGTCTAAGTACATAGCTAATATATTTGAGCGTGCTCTTCTTGCCGATAATATGACTATTGATACACCTTTCGAACTTAATGCTCGGTATTTTTCTTCTAATGGTTCTCTATTATCAAATCCTAGTTTATATCATACTGTTGTTGGTAACTTGGTTTATCTCACAAACAATCGTCTAAATATTGCACATGTTGTTCATATAGTTAGTCAGTTTGTTACCTCACCTACTACAATTCATTGGGCTGTCGTTCTTCGCATTTTGAGGTATCTTCGGGGCACTCAGTTTTAGAGTCTTTTACTTTCATCTACTTCATCATTAGAATTGTGAGTATATTTGTGATACTCATTGGGCTAGTGATCTACAGAATTGCCGGTCTACCACTGGCTTCTGTATCTTTCTTGGCAATTTTTTATTTTTTTTTGGGAAGAGCAAGAAGTAAGATACTGTTTCTAGATTTTTCACAGTACTAGAGTAATTGTGCCATGGCTTCTACTTCTTGGGAAATAGTTTGGTTACGTTGGCTACTTGCAGATATGGGTGTGCTTTTTCGCCGACCTACTCCATTGTATTATGACAATAAGAGTGTTATTCAAATTGTTGGCAAGTATTCTATAAGATGACTAAACATATTGAGATTGATTGTCATATCACTCGATATCATTATTAGCTAGCACTATAACATTATCTTTTGTTCTTTCCACCATGCAATTGCTGACTTATTTACAAAGTCACATTCCACTTTGCGATTTCGTTTTATGTTTGGTAAACTCTCAATGATTCTTGCAGCAACATTATAAGTTTGAGGAGAGATGTTAAATATATTAATTTTATATTAAGTGTAGATTAGTCATTTTATTTATCTGCTTCGACTATTTAAGTTTCATTTTCTTGTATTTTCATCAATTCAATTAATCAAGAACCCTAGCCTCTTTTTTGTGTTTCTTTTCCATTTGTATTATTAATTTGGGAAATTTCTTGATTTCAAGGGATTTTGGGAGAGGAGGAGGAGGAGGAGGAGGAGGAGGAGGGGGGGGGGGGGGGGGGGGGGGGGGGTTAATTTAATTGGGAAGGGATGCATTTCAAGGGTTAAATCTTCAAAAAGGTGTGTTTGGCTAGCAGATTTGGCGCTGAGTTGGCGAACATTTACCATTTGGAGACAATTAACCTGCTAACTCAACTTTTTGTCCACTACTTTAGCATGTCTACCAACATATTTCAACTGGTGAGTAATGGACAATAACGACGTTTAGCTTAGTGGCTAATGGGATAATTCTGAAAGTTCGATGAATAAGTCGTGACATGATGTAAAATTCAGTGGTCAAACATTTAACTCCTCAAACCAAGTAACGTACATAGTGATTTAATTGTTATAAATATTAAAGTTAATGTACCTTATTGTGATAAAATAAAGTTAACGATTCAATCGAATATTTTCATGCATAATTTAGTGATGACAAATATTTTTAACCATTTGTTCATCTACGGAACTTTTTTAATTTTGTTGAAATTATTTGAAGCTAAGGGTGCGTTTAATTACAAAGGTGGAATTTAGGTGGAAAGAAAATGAATTGCAGGAAATTAAGGTGGTTCTCTTCGTGTTTCAGTTTTGTGTTTTGTGTTTTGGGTGTCCATTTTGAGATTGTTGAAAATTCGTTCTTTTTGTCGTTTTGAAAAAATATTTTCCAATCCGTATTTTTTGAATTTTGACAGATTTGTGAAGAAAACAGTCAAAACTTAAAAAAATTGTTTTATATTTTCTTCACAAAATTTTCAGCCGTTTTCAAAAACTCGTTTTCGAAAATGGGAAAGAGAACGCGTTTTCAATGTTTTGAAAAATCGAAAACAGAAAACGGCCCGAAAATAGCAAAGAGAACGCTCCCTAAATTGTCTAGAATTTGTTTTAGAGTGAATTGTAATTAATGGTGTTTGATTGATATAATTTTTCACCTAATCCGTTTGACTTTTTTTTTTCATGCAAATTGTTACTTTTTGAGATAAATTTTTTTACAATCTGTATTAAAATTTGTTTGGATTGTCAAAAAATTAAAAAAAAAATTTTGAAATCTTTTTTTTTTGTTTATGGATAAATTTTTTTTATCATTGGATTTAGAATATGTTTTCATTGCCAAAAAGTAAAAAAAAAAAAAAAAAAAAAGGCAAAAAAAATAAAATGGAAAATCACTTTCCCACCAAAATCATGGAAAAATAAAAGGTAAAAAATATGTTTTAAATGGTTGTACCTAAAATTTGGGTGAAAGTGAATTCCATGGAATTGTTTAGCAATCAAACACCAAAATTAAGCATGCAATTAAAATTGATTTTCCTCTTCCACCAATTTTCTAGGCTATCAAACATAGCCTAAGGAGGGTGTATTCAATTGAGACTTTTAATGATTTGTTAGGATTTAAAAAGTTTAGGTGCATTCAATATAGACTTTTAGAGACTCTTTAAAAGTTATAGTGTATTCAATTGAAACTTTTATAGATTTCTAAAAAATCTCTAAAAGTCACGATGTATTCAATTAAAATTTTTTAGAAGTTTTTATAAGTTTTGGGCTATTCAAATTTTAATGACTTCTGTAGACTTTTATAAAAGTCTCTGGAGTACTAACTTTTAAGCAGAAAGTATTCATAAAATCTCAAAATTTGTCTCTCATTAATCACGAGATTTAGGGAGACTTAAAAAAAAAAAAAATTTTTTTTTATCAATATTTCTTTCTTTTTTTCCTTCTACAAACATTAGATGTATGATTAAAATTTATTTATTTTATTGATTCTCTCTCTCTCTCTTATCGTTTATCTCCATTTTCTATGAAAAAGTTAAATTGGATTTTTGTAACTTTTTTTCATTCATTTTTTTTTAAATATTTTTTTTAAAGTAAATTATAATTTTTTATATGACAAATTTATAATTAAATTTAAATATATTGATTTTTATTTATTTTTAAAAATATATTATATTATTGAATATTAAATTTATTTTTTATTATATATATATGTATACTTTTGATTATTATTTATTTAATTAAGATCTTAAATTTTTATTTTTTTTTTAAAAAAAATTTGATTATGTGAGGAGGGAAAATAGAAGGAAAATTGTAGGAACTGCAATCTCATATGTGATAATTTCACATCAATAATGCTACACATAATGCATTATACCCCTCGCATGGAGGGGGTCCCACATACAATAAAAAAATTCGTCGACACTGCTCATGTGAGACAGGTGTGACCACACTTGGTGTACAAATATCTTTATCCATTTCACATTAGTGCGCTGGATCCACATGACTTTTATTTCAAATGAAAGTCTTTAAAAAGTCTTTTAAATTCTACAAAAGTTTTAAAATAAAAGTTTATAGAAATTTACGAAAGACTTTCACTAATTCTATGCAAATCTATAAAAATAATTCACGAAAGTTATCACTTAAAAAAAATTCGTCAAAGTTTTTAAAATTTTCAATTGAATACACCTCATAAGTTCATGTATATGGTGAATAAGTTTTTTCCAATAAATGAAATATGATATTATGAAAATTCCAATTTAACTATTACACCATGACTCTTATTAGAATGAGTCGACACAGTCAACACATTATTCGATCCTATCAAGTTGATGAGAAGTATGAACAAACGAGCATAAACTATTCTTCGTTTTGCCTATTGCAGGTTTGATCAAAGTGTTGAAAATTTTGAGAAGGAAATTCTTTTCCTCCAGATAGAAAGTAAATGAAAATATTTCTCAACTAATTTTCCACTCATCTTTCATGCTGAACACAAACCCTAGAATTAACTTCATATTTAACCGTTTCTTTTACTGAGTTATATAATTATGAAGCACCAACACTTCCCCATTTGGCTAATTTTATTCCATTTCTGATTGATTCAGTAATCACAAATAAATACGAAAAATTATTGGAAAGAACATGATGGGTTCTGAGAACAATCACATCCAAGAATCAAGCAGAGAACAGATGGAAATCCCAATTCTCAACGAAGACGATGACAGCAACGACGACGTTTCGACCTCCAAATCATATTCCAGTTACCGCAGTGCAATGACCACACTGTCCTCCTCCGAGCACCCCTTGTTGACCCCGCAGTCCATTGCCACCAACCCCGCCGCGTCCGATCCGCTGTTATTTCCCTCTCACGATCCCTTCCGGGAATCCCCCTCCTACGCTGATGTCATTATCAGCCCCCTTGAGGATAGTCCCACTGTCTCCTCCGACGGAGACGGTGGGAGCGATGATGTACTCGGCAAATTAAAGGTGTCGCCGAGGTCCCAGCTGGAAGGATCGGAGTATTTAAGAATCACGGTTTCTGATCCCAAAAAAGAGGTTGAATCTTCTAACTCGTTTGTTCCGGGTGGCAACAGTTATGTTACTTATTTGATCGCCTCGAATACGAATATTCGTGATTATCGAGGGTCAGATTTTAGAGTTCGGAGGCGGTTTAGGGATGTCATTATGCTTGCAGATCGCTTGAGTGAAGGCTATAGAGGGTATATTGTTCCTATGCGGCCTGATAAAAGTGTAATGGAGAGTCAGGTGATGCAAAAGCAGGAGTTTGTCGAGCAGAGGAGAGTTGCGTTGGAGAAGTACTTGAGGAGGCTTGCGATGCACCCTGTGATTAAGAAAAGCAACGAGTTAAAGGAGTTTCTAACAGTGGAGGGGAGAATGGCTTTGTCGGAAAGAACTGATGTGGCATCAAAGGTGCTTGACGGGGTGGTGGCGCTGGGGGAGTCGAGGCGTGTAATTGAGTCGCAGGATGCGGTGGAGCCAGCCAAGGGCAGGAGAGATTTGCTGAGGCTGTTCAAGGAGTTGAAGCGATCAGTTGTGCATGATTGGGGTAGGTCAAGGCCTCCTGTGGAGGAGGAGGAGGAGAAAGAGTTCTTGGAAAAGAAAGAGAAGTTGCATTATCTCGAGCAGCAACTTACTAATGCTTCTAAACAGGTTTCCTCAAGATTCTTGCCACTGGTTCTAATACAATTGTTATGCATGTCCTATATGGTTATTTACATATACATGCATTCTGAACATGACAAATGTTATGCATAGCTAATCTGCTGATAATATTCGACTTTGAATTCTGTCTTGAATTTTGTATTGCGTACACTTGTAAGTTAAATTGGTTTTTTAAACTGTTAGGCGGAATCACTGGTTAAAGCACAGGAAGATATGGCGGATACGATGGGAGAATTGGGGCTAGCATTTATTAAGTTGACAAAGTTTGAGAATGAACATGCCATATTGAATACTCAAAGAGCAAGGGCTGCTGACATGAAAAATGTAGCAACTGCGTCTGTTAAAGCAAGCAGATTGTATCGAGCATTAAATGCACAGACCGTGAAGCATTTGGTAAGTGCTACGTTGTTGTGGGTCATTATTGTGTGATAAGTTGAACTGCTGGTTTATCAAACTTCCAATTAGGGCTAGCTTAGTAGTGAAGGTTGAGCCAGTCCCTGGGACTCAGATGTCCCAGATTCCATCCCTACCTAAAGCATTGGTTGTTTGTCGAACAATATACTGGCTCTTTCTCCCATATCAAATTGGCTTGTCGTTACATGGTTTGTTTGTAAATGTGATGATTTCTTCTTGGGATCCTTCACCCATAATACTAATCTTCCGCAGGAGTGCTATTGTGTACTCATTGTTTCACTCAACAAATAACCATATACGGGGATTACAGTGGTTAATATGTTTGTGTAATTTCTGTCATTAGTATGGATGTTATAATTTGTTTCTATATTGTAGCATATTGTTTTGTACGAGAAGAAAAAAAAGATGAGGGATCGCAGTTACTCATACGTTTAATGAAATGTTCATTGTGTAAGAGTTTGTAAGAGTTAAAACTTATTTCTAGATTCTGGCGATAAACTTCAAAACTTTGTCTTTTCTATTTAAGGATGAAGATACTCCTTTCTCAAACATGCTAACAGATCACCTTGTGTATTTCAGGATATATTGCATGATTATATGGGACTGATTTTATCTGTACACAGTGCATTCTCTGATCGTTCAAGTGCTTTGTTGACAATACAAAGATTTACATCAGAACTGTCTTCCTTGCATTCAAGAGCTGCAAAACACGAAATAACATCATCCAAAAATTTTGGTGGTGACAACTCTAGGATTCACAAATTAGAAGAGCTAAAAGAATCCATTAGGGTCACAGAGGATGCTAAAAGCCGTGCAATCAGAGATTATGAACAAATCAAGGTATGAAATACCAGACTTAGCTGGCAGAAACTTAGATTAGATTCTTCGCACATTTCATTTTCTTTGGTGAATGCTATTTGGTACTATTTACCTTCTATAGCTTTCTCAAGTATCTTAAACCCTGAATGACTACTCCATTTCTTCTTGGTTATAATTGAGAACATTGCAATTTCAGAAACTGCATGCACTAGCAATTACCAAATTCAGCTCAAGATAACATTTACTTTCATGTTTTAATCACTTGGAATTAGCTAGAAAACTTGTTTCGCCTTCCGGTGAACCTATCATCATTTAGTCTATTATTGTAACAAGTTTTTCTGTCTTCAGTGTTGTCATTTTATAAATATTAGTCAGTATGAATTCTTTGGATATGTAAGCCTTTAGTGCTTATCTAATGGTCATAAATCCACATGAAAGTAAAACTATGAATGTCTGACCAGCTATAGAACTTAATTATGCTGCTTTATTATAAAGAAAGTCATTTGTTAAAGAATTTGATTTTTACTATAAGAATTATCAGGGAGTGATACTTTGGGATACAAAATGTGTTCCCAATATTTAAAAAGGTTTATTGGTGTTGCCCGTTTGACCTCTATGAGGTGACGCGTAAGCCTCTTAAAGAATATAAAATAAAATAAAAAATGTTTATAATAAACCATAAATCATCTTAAAAAGTCTATAATAAAACAGATTCACGAAGTTAAAAGTCTGACTTGCAAACAAAATTGAAAACAGGTCTGTAAAGTAACAAATAATTAGTTCTCAAATTATTTATGTAATAAATATTAATCAAACAATTTAGGAATTTCTTATATTGTCACTAAAAATAGGATATTTAAGAGAATCATCGACACATTTGAGTACTTTTAACATCCTCCTTATCACTGCTAGTTTCTCATTCTTCATCGTCGGGCAGGTTTTGATGTGTAGTCTTTTTTAGCGATGTGCGTTCCTGTGAAATTACTCTGAAAATTTACTAGATTTTTCTGCTTGTTTCTTTTGTTTTGCACCACTGGGAGCATTAGGTTCTGTTGACATGGACGGGAAGGGACAAAGATGCACTTGAACTTCTTCCCACTCCTCCTCCTCCTCCCGCCTTTTTATCCTTCATCATGATCCTTGCAAAATACTGTCAATCAATGTTTTTGCTGTTGATATGATCCAGTTTTGTCTCTGATTTATGTTCAGTAAATTAAGCACCTGTTTGTCGCCCATTATTTTACATTCTACCACATTATTTTTTCTACCGTAATTATTTTTAACCACATATTTTTCATTAAAATAATATTATAGGCAGATCAAAAACTTTTCCTTCTTTTTTAACCACACATTCTCCATCAATCTACTATTCCACAATACATTTTTCAAAAATAAAGGGGCTCAAACACACCTTAAATCATATTGATGTAAAAAAAAATTAACTGATGGGTTTATTGTGTGATTGCAGGATAATAATAGGAGTGAAATGAAAAGGCTAGATAGTGAAAGGCAGGCTGACTTTGTTAACATGTTGAAAGGATATGTTACTAATCAGGTACTTTTCCTCTTTAAAAACGCATATTGCTAGCATGTGCAGCTGCTGAAAACTATTACTTAATCATGATAAGAGATTGTGACCTCAACTTAGCATGGGGTGGGAAATGGACCGAACCGAGCCACCATTTGCTGCTCACGGGCTTGCAGCCAAAGCTAGGTGAGCCAACTATGGCCATAGGCTGCCATGATTTGGTGGCACCTGCCATCAAGCCTGAAATTCTAATTCAAAATTTCTAAAACAATTTTTTTAATGTTCTGGTTTCTCTAAAATCTCTAATTTACCACTCTCTACACAATTAATCTTATAGTTGCTACTTTATTTGCAATTATTTTTCAAATTCCCACTTCTCAATAATTGCTTTTTCCCTCTATCTTCTACACCATTTCTAATGGTTTACTTGGATTTATGAACCCTATGAGAATGTTAACCAATTCCTTGCAAATCGGGAAATCAAAAAAATTGAATGAGTATTGATTTTTTCAAGCTTTTTACAAAATTCCCTATATCATTGCCAACCGGGAAACCAAAAAAAATTGGATTAAAAGAAAGGGTGGGATGAGTGGCTTGCAAGCTGGCTCACCTTGCCCCACCTATGGGTGAGCCGAACCAGCTTTCCAAGTGAGCTGGTCCGTGCTCCGCTCAGGCTTGCCTGGTGGACCGAGCCGAGCTAGCTTGGCCCTTTAACATCCCTAACTTAGCATACCAATATAACATTGAAAAGCTGAGATTTATGCTGTTTTCCTCCTTGTGGTACTGAAGGTGAAAGGTTCAATGTCATGTCAGTTTCACTTGCGCACGACTTTTCGTCTTCTTAAATTATGACATTCTACGCTCATGATGCTCCAGTCTATTTCCGCTTGTCATTTTTAGACATAAAGTGCCATTTTCAATCTTTGTGATACAGTGCAGTTGATAACTTCGTTGACATCTCCAATCTTGACAAGTCTGGAGATGGATATTGAAGGCTATATCTTTTTTTATTTTCTTTGCAATGTGATATTCCGATATCCATGAAACCTTATGGATATCTCTTTCTTCAATATGGCTTTTTCTTCCCTCTAAATATCTAAAAAGGGTCATGTCATAAGATGTGACAGTCTATGTTTGGCTTATATTTATAAGCACTCAAGTCACTTTTTATTCAAACATTTCGAGGGACCATAAGTGCTATCGACTTATCCACCACTAATTTCTATCTATTTATAATTTAAATTGTATATAAAATACTTCCCAAGTATGCTATAAGTATTATGTGGCTTCCTTTATCCAGCCCAGGCTTGAGACTGGCTATTAACACAGAGTTCCATATGTATTTATATGGACGATAAAAATATGTCATGGAAATATCATTGATTTCTTGCTAAGGATCTTCAATCTAATTTCAACCCCCAGTTAATCTTAATGCGCCATTTTAATCATGATGCTTTGCACCCTGTCATGAATTCAAGTCCCAGAAAACCTCCCAAAGTTAATCGCTTTTTCATGTACTTAGATTACAAGCCCAGTTATCTCGTCATTATTTCCAGCCCCCTATGTTACAATAGCTCACTTGGATCACCTCTCATCAAGATGCCAGTAGGGATATGTAAGTGATTAGAGAGGGTTTTGTCTCACGGCAGCTGAGTTGTTTTGCTGTAGTGATGGTGGTTTTATGTGCTATGATGGTGATGGTTGGTATAATGGAGGCACTTACCTAATTTTTTGGGTCTTTGGCATTCAAATGGCAGCAGTGGCTGCACACCAGTAATAAGTTTGACGAGTAAGCTTGAAACGAGCAAGATTTTCTTGATGCTTAATATACTAGGACCTAGGTGACTTTATCCTACCTCTACGAAATATTTTTTTCTCATAGGCATATGAACATTAGATGAGTTGTTTGCTCTTCCCAAACTTATGTAGGATAGTAGGATCCTTGAAATATTCGTACTGTAGACTACAAAATTAATTCATTTTAATTACTACTGAAATGAAGGATTTCATATGCACTGATCTCTGTATTTTTTATTTTGTTTTCTGAATTCACCTCTTTATCCCTTATGGATTTTGTTTGTCATGATCAATACAGGTGGCATATACAGAGAGAATTGGAAATGAGTGGGCTAAGGTTGTGGAGGAGACTAGTAGATATGCCAAACAGAATGCATAGAAGAAAATGTATATTCAGATCTTATTATCGTCTTCCCCTCTTGTTTGATTCATGTGGGATTAGCAAAAAAAAAAAAATAGAGCTAGGTTTCGTAATAAACATCATTATAGAAAATGAGTTTTAGATTTTAATTCTTTTTCCTTCCTTTTTTTGGTGCGTTTTAGCATTTTTGATTTATTATTCTGCCACTTATTTAAGAGGGTTTTACATCTTCAACAACTTATTACCAAAGCTGAACCCTTATTTTGCTTCTCATTCAAAAGATTCTTATTCTGGTTTCTTGAATTTTCTCACCGAAAAAGAAATAAAAATTCTATTTTTTTCTTTTTAATTTGAAATGGTTATTGGTCATTCTGTGATTAATGTAGATCATTTTTGCATTGATGCCCTTAGATTTCCTAATTTTTTAGTTTCTGAAGAACTAAGAAATTAGGTAACTGACGTTTTACTATGCACCATGGTGCTTTATTTTTCCCTATCCCCATGTTGAATGTAACTTCATTGCATGTTTTTTTATCTTGTGTTCTAATAGCTGGTATCTCGTCCCCACCTACTCAAACTGTCAAGGCTCTTTCTCTGCCTTGGATAAGTTCTCCTTTCCCTCTTGGCCTTTCTCTTCGAAGCCTGAGAAACCTGGGCCATTGATGGCAACCGAAGGTACCATATATAGATTTGAAGTATTTACTTTGAGGCCACATGTTTCGTGTTTTTGCTAGTTTTTTTTGTATTGGCCCGCTAAAGGCTGCATTGATTGGATGGTTTGGGATAATGGGGAGTTGTTTTATAGCATTCTTTCTGTATCAGAAGTTTGTGTTAGTTTATGTCCATATATGGGATGCACACTCAAAGCTCAAAGCATTGTTCATCCATAGAACCTCGAAGGCACTGAGTGGTCTGTTTTCAATTGTTATGGCTTGTTTGTTTTCAAGAAAGGGTTTTCTTTTCCATTTGAAGGTTTTTTTGGGGAAAATACCATTTAGCATTTGACATATGTTTGTTTGCAAAGGGTACTTTTAAAAATGGTCCAGTCAAAGCTACTAAGTTAGTCAATTGATAAAAAAGTTTATATTACCCTTAATGAAATTAATTGAATATTGCAAAATATATCCTATCTTTTAGAATCGATTTACAAACTAGTTTTTATCTTCTATCTTGAATTTCAAAATATAAATTCATTTTTTGATTTAATAGATTAGAATAATTTATAACATATTTTTCATATTTTTCTTTAAGTCTATTATATTCTTTTGATAATGTATTTATATTTTTTAATTGAGAAGTAATATTATTTATTTTATCTAATAATTTTTCTAATAAATTATCTAATCTTTCAATAGTTATCCAGGCATAAAAACTACAAATATAATAAATAATTTAAGCGATTTAAAAATTCTAATATCAGAAATTAAAACATCATAAATAGTAGAAAAACAAATATTAATGCAAGAATATAACGTCAATAAGAAACATTTTACAGTATTAGAGCAGAAGGTAAAAGCAGATTAATATCAACGAGATTTCCCTTGAGCTTGCACCCATATGTTTGTATACTCAGATATAAGTGATCGGTGTTATTTGAATTTAAGAAAGTGGGTTATGGTCCAAAACGACTTCCGCACACTCATTGATTTTCTCTCTGACTCTTTTGTATATTTCACAATGGATCACACCGAATCACAGTTTTCCTTTCAACTCTTTGTTAAAACATCACCATGAACGGTAACAGGGTTTTAATGGCTTTCTCTAACACCACCAAAAAAGACACGGCAACACGATACTTGCACTAACCCTCAAGGTTTTTACCGTTGGAGTATAAGTAAGATAAGAGTTTTTTGAGAAAATAGAAGGATAAAAAGACAGTGTCTTAAAACAACTTTAATTTCATAAACACATCATACTAATATCTCTTACATAAGAGTACACATACATACTTTGGCTACACTCTTGGTACTTTCTCTAAGAAAATTAGAACTCCATAGAGATTACCTTATTACACGCTTGACTTCAAAGAGAGAAAGTGAAATTACTACAAGACTCGAAATACTAGATAGAGAGATAAATTTTTGTTTTACAACTCATGCCTTACTTCTAAGAATTCGTCTTCAATTTATAGACTGAAAAAGTTCTACAGTAGTCCTTCATTATTGCTGCTTTAACTGTGTAGGGTCTTGAGAATCTTACCGTGGTATTAAGTTTTTTGTCTTAGCATGAAAAATTATTGGGGTAAACCCACAGTTTTTCTCTATGAGAGTGAATCTGATGAAGTAGTGATAAAGGGGTCCATTGTTTTTTCATGTGCGATTCAAACCATTCATCCAAAAATTCATCTGGATCGAGGGAAATTGGTGAGATGTCGCCTTCATTGCTACATCATTCGCACTTGTGATTAGGATAACGTCAAAACTGTTTGCACAGTTCATATTTTGTTTTATGTGTTCCACTAGCATGTCCTTCAAATATATGATCACACCATGTGTCAAGATAGTGTCAATCTTCCTATTTGGTGGGTGCTACAGCTTTACTGTAGATCATGTGATCCTGTGATTCGTACACCCATATGTTTTGTTTTTCTTCAATAATTTTTTGAATATGCTCAAATTGCTCCTTGTATCCTTTTGCTCTACGGAAGACAATCATGTTGATGATGTCTTCTGGCGTGGATTCAATGACTTCACTCTTTTCAGGCTGAAGATACTTGGTAGTAGTGGTCATTCTTATGACATTGCTTGTTGGAAACAACCTATCTTCTTCATTATCTCATTTAGAACTGGCCGTGAAAAATCATATATATGTTCTTATGTTTAAGAACTTGACAATATCGTTCAATAGCTCGAATTATATCTTTTGGTAGCATAAAAATTTCTTTTAATGATTCTGATGGGTAAATACAAATTATATTTCCCATCTCATAAAGAGCACGAACCCAATATGCTGGAACTCCTGGATAAAGATGAACTTTGTTATAAGTTCTATATGTAAGAGATTTCATCCATCCTCCAATATTTATGAACCAGCAGCAGGCAAGATTGAACAATACATATGCTAAAATAAAATTGTTTTTATTCTTGATATTCATAACAGTAGGGGTATTACAGGTTTTGATAATATTTGAGCGATTGAGCTCTGGTATAGAGATACTATCATTTGTAAAAAAAATTCTCCTGTGAGGGAGACAAAGTAGTATTCTATTTGACAGATAATTTATGAAGTTTTAATGCTTCTTGTTCAATATTGGTGTTAACGCATTCAGATCTATTGGGCACTAAGACCTTTAAATAATACAATCTTATTGGTTTTCTCAGATATTGGCTTAGCAACAGCCTTTTCCATCAGTGCTATCTTAGATTCTATTGCAGCAACATTCACACTCATCTCGAACTTCAATGTTTCAAGTTCCTTCTTGATTTGCTTCATTCCTGGTTAAAAAATCTGGAATAAAATTGTCTTTCCCTTTAATATGGACAATATCAAAATTAAATTGCGCAAACCACATTTGCATTCTAATAAGTGGTCTTTCAGCTGCACTAGTTCCAAGTTTATTTGTTAACAATGGTTTAACCTGAGTATTATCTATTCTAATAAGAAACTTTTTAGGTAACAAATAAGGTTCAAATTTTGCTACTCCTTTCTTGACAGCTAAACATTCTTTTCGATTAATATCATATCTAGTTTATGTTGATATTGGCACCTGAAGTATAAACAACAAACTATTCTGGATATTTACACAATGGATTACAAAGAAAGTCTTTATGATTTTCTTTTCTTTTGGAGACAAAGGGATTTCATCTTCTTTATTTGGTTGTATTCGAATTGATCTTGTGTGTTCTTCATTGATAACAATCTTTTTAGGATTATCACCAATTCTTATTTTTCTGGAAATTTGGATCATAATATCTTTCTTTGGTCCACTGCTGCTTCCGCATGGTGGATCACTTCTTGGTACCTATTGGTATTCCTGTTTGGTATCATAGGATTGTGTCAAGTCATCAACCCTTGTATCTTTATTTGTATCAATAGACATTAATTGTGCTTCAAAAACATCAATTTTATCGTTCTTCTCATTGACAACTTTGACTTGAGATTCATTGATTTTAAGTAATATGTTGAAATTATTACTTAAGATTCCAGCTAATGCTCTCATCCCAACTTTTATATCATCTGCTTCTTCTTTGGCATATGCTGTCGCAGATTTCATCTCTGATATCATTTGTTTGATATTATCCATCTCCAAATTCAATGTTCCTGCTTAAAAAATCAGCAAGTTAATTATTTGTACCTTTAATATGGATAATATCAAAATTATAGAATGATAAATATGTTTGTCATCTATGTAACTTTCTATACTGGGGTTCCATTGGTAATTTATTTCTAACAAGTCCTGCAACTTGAGAATTGTCAGTTTTAACAATAAATTTTTAAGATAAGAAGAATAATGAAAACTTTTTTATCCCTCTAATAATTGCTAATAATTATTTTTCATAAGTGGTATAATTTATTTCTATTTGATTAAAAGTTCTACTTGAATATCTACATATTTCATTTAAATATGTTTTTAATATTGCTGCCCAATATTTATCTGAGGCATCAGTATTAACTATCAAATTATCTTTTTCATTTGGTAATCTTAATTTTGGTAAATTTTTACATTCTTCTTTAAGTAATCTGACTATTTCTGTATATTTTTCATTCCATCATTTAGTATTAATTTTTCTAAGTAAAATTTGTATTTTATGTCTCATTTTTGAAAGATTTTCAATAAATCTTTCTGCATAATTTAAACATCCTAAAAATTTCTGTATTTGTTCATTAGATTCTAATTTATCAGGAAAACTTTCTATCTTTTTAGATAAATGAGATTGTAATTTTATTCCATTCTTATCTATAATTAATCCAAGAAATTATATCTCAGGTTTTTCTATAATTGCTTTCTTTTCAGATAAGACTATTCATTCTTTTTTACATTCTTTTAAGAATTTTATAATATGATTTTTATGATCATTTTTATTTTTTGAACATATTAGTATATCAACATATACTAATAAGAAATCATTATATTTTCTAAAAATGTTATCCATTCTTCTTTAAAATATTTGTGCATTTTTTAATCAAAATGACATAACATTCATTCATATTTATTTTGAGGCGTGCTAAATGTCGTATATGGTATTGACTCTTCTTCCATATTGATTTGCCAAAATCCTGACTTACAATCAAATTTTAAATAATATTCTTTTCATTTTACAAGATTTATCAAAAACATCTTTATTTGGTAGAAAATATCCATCAAATTTTATATATTTATTTAACTCTTTATAATTTATTACCATTCTTGATTTTCCTCTTACTTGTTCGGAGTGTTTCATAACCATAAGGGTTGGGCTACTATGTGAAACATTACTAGTTCTGATTAATTTCATATTTTTTAATTCTTCAATTTGTTTTCTAAATTCTTGAGTATCTTATATAGTATACATCATTGGTTGTACTCTTATTATTACATTTTCAGTTAATTCTATTTTTGCTCTTGGATGTTCAGGTTTCCAATAAGCTAATAGGTTTTCATTATAAACATTCCATATCTTTTTTATTATTTCTTCTATTAATTCTGATTTTTCTGTTGTTTGTATTTTTTGTATTTTGTATTTTTGTTCTTATTGGTACTTTTTGTACTATCTTTTCACCATGTTGGGCTGACTGAACTCTGTATGTTTTGAATTCTCTTGAAATTTTTAGTAGATGTCCACATGGTGTTTTTAACATAATCATATAATTGTTTTGTTGGTAATATTGGAATTGTTGAACAAAGTCATTTCCTAATAGTATATCACATTCTAATATATCATATGCATATACTTATTTATGGTTATTTGTTTACTTCTTAGTAAAATTTCTATCTTTTCCTTATTCTTTTTAATAGGTGTTGATATTCCTGTAACACCTGTAATTTTTATAGTATTATCATTATTCTAATTTTTTAACAAAAATATTTTTATAATAGTTATATCACTTCTTGTATCTATTAAAGCACATGTTATTATATTAGTTTCTACAATAGTAACTTGTACATATACCCCTAATGAAAATGTTGTTACATTATTCATTCTTTTGGACAAAACAATGTTTTATTATTATGTGTTATATAGATTCCTTCTTTATTAATATTATAATGATTCAAAACTTGTAAAAAAATCATTCATAATAATATAGGGTAATGATCTCCCATACTATTATCTACATAATATGGTATTATCATTTCTTCTCCATCTAATACTATTGGTATCTTTACTTCTAATTCATTAGTATGTGTTTTTCCATCAAAATTGATATATTTATAAGGTTCTAACCTTCTTTTTGTTAATCATTTATTTATATTTCTTGATATATGGCAGTCTGCTGCTCCCATATCAATTATGATATTTTTTTCCTTTTATATATTCTATTTCATTAAAATATTCTTCATATATTTGCGTACTTCCTATATTTCTCTTTACCATTATTTCTCGACTTTTCCTTGGTCTTCCTGATATTATAGATGTACTATTATTTCTTCTTAATCTTCCATCTTTAAATCCTATTCAAGAATTATTTTCTATTTTTTCTGTTACATCTGGTTTTGTTTTAGATATTTCTAATTCATATATTTCTGGTAATAAGTTTAGTTGTTTGTTTGGTTCTACAACATTCAATATATTTTTACATTCTTTGTGAATTTCTATAGGATTTTTTAGAGTAAATGTTTCCATAGTTTGAATTAGTAAATGTGTATAATGCTCTGTATTCTATAGTCATAATATGATTTCCTTCTTCCATAATATCATTTCTATGTATTTTAAAATGTAATCCTAATATTTTATTAAAATCTTTATTTTTTATTGATACACAATATTTTGGATAACATGTAAATATTAATATTTTGTATCCTAAATTTCATTCTATAGTTTCTAAATGACTATCACTAGCATTTAGTATTCTTTCATCATGTAAGCTTACTGTAATTGGTGAATCTATTCATTATCTAAATAGAGATTTGAACATTAGTTGTATTCCTACTAGATAAACGTATTGTATCTTTTCTTTTTGTTTTCCTTTTACTTTTGCTATTAATTGGTCAACTGTAAATTTTGTTAATAATGTTAATTTATGGCTTCCTGAAACTGTTTTTATATCTATTAATTTTTCTATTTTATGATACTCACTTGTAGATATTCTTTCTCTCTTAAATATTCTATCTAATATTTCTCATTTTCCTATTTTTAAATCTAATGATAATTTTTCCATTTTTCTAAATGTATTATTATCAAATATTACTTTTAATCCATATCCTGCAGAATTTTCTATTTCTTGTTTTCTTTCTATAGTTTCTACTTCATCTATTTCCTAACTCATTCTGATATATAGATTTCTTCTCTTCATATTCACTAATATCTGATATTTTTTTCAAATCACTTGCTATTTTTTCATATTCTTTTTGTAAAATTCTAACCTTCTCTTTGTTACAATCAGAGCTTATACGTCATATTTCTCCACAATTCTAGCATTTACATATTTTTTTATCATTTTTAAACTCTTTTTTCTTTGATTGATATTTTCTTTTATAATATCTTCTATTTGGTTTTCGATATTTCTTTTTGAACTGTCTATATTTTTTTATACTTTTTTGGTTTGAACTTTTTTTTATATTTTCTTTTTGGTACACATCCTCAATAATAGGTCTATCTATCTCTTCGCAACAGATTCTTGTTATTTTTTCAGATTTTTTTATTAGTTGTCTATTTTTACATATTTCTGCTAATTTTTCAAATAGAAATTTTATTCTACTTCCTAATGTATGTGGTACATGATTATCCTTTATATATCTTTCATATTCTATCTTAAAATATATATTTCATGTTCCTGGTAATTTAGTAAAATACATTTCTAAATATGGTCATTGATTTTCATTACTATAAAATTGGGTATAATAGAAATTTCTAAATTAACATGTATATTCGTTTATTTTACACATATCACATATCATAATATTTATTAATCCTAATCTTACTTTTAACTTTTCACTTCTAGCTTCTTCTAAATTTCTTATCCAATTTTCTCCTAAGAATTCATCTTATATATATTTTACTAACTTTTTTATTCCATTTTGTGAAGTTTTTTGCATTTATGTTTGTATATTTCTTCTCATTAACAATTTAGTATCATCAGTTACTCATTCCCACCAATTTCTTACATCTCCTTCAAATGATGCTGTTAAATTGTCAATTTTTCTATTCGTAGATTCCCATGTGTCATCTTGGTTATATAAAAAGAATAATATCATTGCATCTGCCCATAGTAATAAGGCTTTCGTAGTATCTATTTTACAATCTAAATCTAATTTTGCTCCTACATGATTTATTGGTTTATTAATGTCTGAGTTTGGAGTAAATTGATCTTTATATTTTTCTATTTTATGTTGTGGTATAATTCTATCATAGTATTGTCTATAAGGTTTATGTGGCATTGGTGCACATCCTCCTTCTAATTCAGGAAATTCTAATTTTGGATTGTTGCTTGTGCTTCCAGGTGCAGGTGTTGGTCCTCCACCAGTATTTATTAATATTTCATAACTTTTTAATTCTTATATACTTAATTGGTCAAAGTTTTCTATTAAATCTAGTTCTTCATTCATCATCTTTTTTTATCTTTTCCTTTTTCCTCTGAATATTTTTCTAATTCTTTTTCCTGTTCTAAGATTATTGGTAATATTTCTTTTCTGAATTTGTCATTCATACTTCCAGGTTCATAATATCCTTCTGTCTTTACATGTTTCTTTCCTATTCTTATTATTTCTCTTTTTATTCTATATTTATCCATTTTTTTATCTGTTGATTTTATATTTTGTTTTATTTCTCTTATTTCTATTTTTAACATTTTTACTTCATCTCTTAATTCCTTAACATCATCTATTAATCCTCTTATTAATTTCTTTAAATCTTCAAATTTTTTTGAAAAAAGACATTATATTTTTGATCTATCGCTTTTAGCTTCTAATAAATATGATATCCTATACTTTTTATTTTCACTTTCTTCTATGATTTTGTCAAAGCTTTTTATTGCTATATCATTATTGAATAATTCATCTTTTACAGATTTAAAATATTTTGCTTTTAATTCTAATTTCTTGATTTTTAGTTTTCCTAACATTTTTTCTTGTGGTTCTTATATCTTCTGGTGTTTCTAATGTATTTGAGGTTTTTTCTTGTATTTTGTTTAGATTTTTAACAATATTATTAAGTTTTCTAATTATTTTATCATTAATAATTTATAACTTATGATGATTTATATATTTCTCTGTAATATAAAATACTTTTAAATTCTTTATTAATCATTTCATATACATATCTATCTTTTATATATCTTATAATTAATTTATGTAGTATTTATTCTTTTATTTTTTTAGGTAATTTTTTAATTATACCTAATGCGAATATTTTTTATTTATTAGGAATAGGTTCATAAAATATTTTATATCATTTTTCTTTTTCTAATTCATAATAGTTATCTATCTTCTTAATTTTAATTTCCGTAATTACTTATATTATTTTCTATTATAGCAGCATATTTTTTTTGGTCTATTATTTCTAAAATAGTTTCTCATATCATAAAATCTCTTATTATGCTTATTTTTACTTTTTCTATTATATCTTTTCTGATATCTAAAAGTATATCTTTTAGTTTTATACGTATGATTTTTAAGGTTTCTTTCTTTATTATAGATTTCCTATTATTATACTAATTTTTTTTTTAAATTTTATATTTATTTCTTAAATCTTCTATTATCATGTTATGATCTATGGCTCTGATACCAATTAAAGGGGGGAGGGGATTACTATGACCGTCTTCAAAATCACAAAGTCTAATATTTTTTTAAGTATTTAATAAATCACAATAAAATTTATAGAATTCACTACCTTTTATTAAGACTTTTTCTTCAATGATTATATTTAATTTTTCAATTCTTTTTTCTAGATTGACAATTTCTTTATGTATATTATTTTCAATTCTAATTGCTTGACTATCTATATAAGTATTTTTATATTTTAATTTTGGATCTAAATAATCTATAAAGAAACTTTTTAAATCTTCTTTTAAATAGTTTAATTCATTTTTTGTTGTAATTTTTAGATCAATAAAATCTTGTATGATATTAAGAGTTAAATTTACCAAAGGTTCTTGATCCATAAATTTTTTAAGTAGTTTTTAGGATTTGATTGTATTTTTTTATATTATAGTGACTAGATTGTAATTTAATATTTGAAGGTATTGTAGGAAGTCTCTATTGTTTAAAATAGTCAAAGGTTACTTTGGAAATATGATTCTTTATTTGAGTTATTTTCATGTATTTCCTGAGGGTTTCATTATTTCAGTATGACTTCTTTTCATCAAATTTGGACCTTTTTAGCATATTAATTACGGTTAATTTAAAGGATTAATGGTAAAATATTAATTAAGTGTATTATTCAATTTTATTACTTTTGGGTCGTACTGTGCCTAATTTCCCCCACTAAATATGTATTAAAAGTCTGTTTGACGTAACTTTTGAGAAACCAATAAGAGGTTTCAAAACCTAAAAGTTATTTTTGAATTTATTTAACTAATTTTACGGAAGTACTTCTTCTAGTAAGAAAAAACTTTTTAGAAAAAATTAATTCATTTTTATTTCCTTTAAGGGTCCGTTTGATTGCAAGAGTGAAAAATGGGTGGAAAAAAAATGAATGACAGAGAATTAAATTACCTAAAATTTGTTTTAGAGAAAATTGTAATTAATAGTGTTTGATTGATATAATTTTCCACCTAATCCGTTTGGCTTTGTTTTTCATGCAAATTATTACTTTTTGGATAAATTTTTTTACAATCTGTATTAAATTTTATTTGGATTGCAAAAAAGTAAAAAAAAAAAAAAATTTGAAATTTTTTTGTGTTCATTTGACTTTATTTTTCATGCAAATTATCAATTAAATAGATAAATTTTTTTACTTTGAATTTAGAATATATTTCCATTGCCAAAAAGTAAAAAAAATAAAATAAAAAAATAAAAAAGATGGAAAACACTTTCCCATCAAACCCATGGAAAAATAAAAGATGGAAAATGTGCTTTAAATGGTTGTATTTAGAAAATGGGTGAAAATGAATTTCATGCAAAAGTTATACAATCAAACACCAAAATTAAGGGTGGAAAAAGAAAAGATCATTTTCCTACCTTTTCCATGGTTCTCAAATACTACCTAAAAGTACTTTAGGAATAGCAAGTTCTTTTAAAATTAGGGTCCGTTTGATTACAATAGTAGAAATGAGTGGAAAGAAAATGAATGACAGAGAATTGAATTGAATTGAATTTGTTTTAGAGAGAATTGTAATTAATGGTGTTTGTTTGGTATAATTTTTTACTTAATTCGTTTGACTTTATTTTTCATGCAAATTATTACCTTTTGGGATAAATTTTTTCACAATCTGTATTAAAATTTGTTTGGATTGCAAAAAAGTAAAAAAAAAATTAAAAATTAAAAATTAAAATTTTTTTTTGAAATTTTTTGTGTTCATTTGGCTTAATTTTTTTTATGCAAATTGTCAATTAAATGGATAAATATTTTTACCATTGAATTTAGAATATGTTTACATTGCCAAAAAGTTAAAAAAAAGAAAAAAAAAAAGATGGAAAATATTTTCCCACATACCCATAGAACAATAAAAGATGGAAAATGTGTTTTAAATAATTGTACTTAGAAAATGGGTGAAAATGAATTAAATGGAAAAGTTATGCAATCATACACCAATCAAACGAGGCCTTAGTTTCCAAGAAAAAAGAAAAGTACATTAAAAAAAGAAAAATATGCATTTCAAATTCGGGCAGCCACCTTGAGTGTTGCATAAATATGATTTTGATGACATTTGTCAAACGATTACAAAGCAGTAGAATAGGTGGTTCATGGCTGGCCTAGGCGACCCAACTCGCGAGACACTCGCACGGGAATTTTTGGAATTACTCAAGTTTACTATGCTCGTCTACGAGGTGAGCATGAGCCGGCTCATGTCCATTGCCATCACTATCCGAAACTGTGACTCTACTCTCTAGTTATTGGATGTAAATAGCTTTTAAAGTGTGACTCTAGTTGTCGAGTGTAAATAGCTTATAAGTAAGTTAAAATTCAACGCTTCAAAAATTACTTCTTTTGTAACAAGATTATTTGTGCTACATGTATATAATGGTTTACATATTACGAATTGTTATTTTAAAAATTAAGTTTTAAAACTTAAAAAATAACTTATAAGCAAAGCTAAACATATTTGTAGAATGTCACTAAAATTACTGAAATTCATATTACTCATTTTAAAGTTGTCCAAAATAAATTTATTGAGAATAATTTCTTTCTACAAGAATTTTTACTGAAAATGTAGCATAGACATATATGTACATTATTCATGTTAGATATTGAAATGTCTTTTTTGCAATGTTCTATGAGAGTCGAGGCGTTTACAATTATCTTATTTATTAACATATCTGGTTCATGATATTAGTTTTGGTCCAAAAAAAGATATGAAATTGGATTTTTTGTAGGGCACCAGTATGATAACTCTTATACCTTTGGTTTGCTGAGGTACATTTCGCGATTTACCTTCTCCACAATGCTCTAGGAGAGGGACGGTGGGAGACCCTTAAGGTTGAGGTTCAACATTTGATAAAAGGTACGAGTTTTCAAACATTCGAAATGCAAATTTATTCAACATTCATGTGAAATGTTTATTTCCATATACAAATGTAACTAGAAAGTTATTAATTGTTTATATTTGAATTTCAAATTAAAATACTGCATTCGAAGTTAAAACATAAAATTAAAAAATTGAGGGATTCATTCATAACTCTTTCTTGTCCTCTCCAACAATGAAAACTATATGTTTTTTTTTCTTTAAAATTGAAGACAATTTCATAGAATCGAAAAGCATTCAGCAGTTGCAGCTTGTGGTAAAACTTTCAATTCCCAACTTTCATGCAACCTTCGTTTCTTACTTATAATTTAATTATTTCAAAGAGCACATGTTCTTTTATAGATTGACAGAAACCTAGTTTTTTTACACAGCAATGGTTCTTTTGGGTTAAAGCAAAATCATGGATCAAAAAAAATTCCTCAATGAAACAGCAATTCCAAGGCAACTACTATTTATTTTCTTCCAGAAAAAAAAAAACTATTTACATTGTGTCTTTCACAAATTATTATACAACACATACACATTTACTTGCACCATTTACCTACTTTCTTTGCATTCATTAATTAAAAAATTAATTTGTCTTTAGAGCAATGGTGCACTTTGAGTTACGAGACTTGACTGGATACATCAATGCAACTACTATTGGAGAGCCGGATGAAAAATTCTTGCTATGCACTGCACATAATTTAATGGAGCACAGATTGTCGGTATGCACTTAAGTTAAACAAATAACATTAAATTTTACAAACATTAGTTTTATGATTACTGATACTTTTCTTCAACGGGATGTTGAGACAATCATTATTGACTTCATACATACAGCAATAGAAGATGACTAGGTTTTCTATATAAAAGTTGTACAAAGAGAGTCGCATTCAGCTCAGTACAAATAAATGTTATGTTTATGCTGGATCTTATATCATTCGATAACTGATGTTAAGAATGAAGTCGAAGTCAAAGACAAAGGAAAGGGTCGTATTTACCCTAATTTGTCTTCATGATTGTCCAATGAAGAAACTTCTCCTGCACCAACAACAACAAAGATCCATGCTTTAGCCACTGGAAACATCCACTCCAACCAAGAGTAAAAACTAAAATATGCTACGCAAGGACATTTCCTATTTTGAAAATGAACACAATGATGTAAATGAATTCATAATATTTTTGTTCTGAATCTATGCTATTGTTGTCATTATGCAAGAATGAGAACATATGTCTGAAATGTCCAACTTTTGTTATCTTTTGTACAGTCAAACTTCTCTTATAATTACATCTTGCAAGAATAAAGTTACTAATGTGCACATATATCTTCAGTTGACAAATTATGGTGTATATCAGATAATTGTGTGTGTATATGTGTATATGTATGTATATATATATATATATATATATATATATATATATCAGCTAACAATCAGAGATATGCTCCACAAGCATTCATGGCAACTTGATCAACTTTCCTTTATGAGTGGATTAGTTGAGTGACGTTACTGTTACTCTTTAAGATATCAATCATCAAACTAAGCAAAGTAGCAAAAATCATAAGAGAAGCAAAGTTCACAGAAAGTTGAAAAATAGTACGCCCGGCTTACCAGGTTCTACCATACGGGGCCCAATCATACTCAAAAGAAGAGTTTGGTCCTGGCTCAGAAGAAATGCTAGCTATATGATATACACATGCAAGTTGAACATTGTTTTTAAGGAGTTAGGCAGAAAGAAAAGAGGCTCCTAGCTAAAGGTAGCTTGTCTCGCCCAGGAGGTGAGAAGAGTTGAGAACAAAGTGGTGAACATGTGCGTAATAACGCGTGGGAATCTACCGAACAATTCGACTGAAATCCTGAAGAATGCTAAAATGCGCTGTTTGATGAGCCTGCATAGTATTAGATAGTTGGTCAGTTAAAGGCCGCGTGCTCGCACGCGCGCGCGCGCGCACACACACACACACACACACACACACACACACACACATATATATATATATATATATATATATATATATATAGTGTCCAAACAAAAATTAAAAATTAAAAAGTTAACTTTTGATCCGGAATTGGTGGATCAATGTATTATTTAAAATGTAAAAATAAATAAATTCAAGTCTAATAATTTGTGTTTTCATAATTGAATATTGTACACTTAGACCTCAAAGGTGTTCATATTTAAATTAATTGATCACTCAATAATTAATAATAAAAATATGCATATAATGCAATTTATTCAACATTCTTGTAAAGCGTGTGTAAATATAAAATGATGAAAAAATTGTAGGATTCCTTCATAAATCTCGATTCGAGATTTCTAGTGGGAATAAGAAATAGAACATCTTACATTTAAGATGTTATATATTTTCCAATCAAGTTCATGTTCCTCCTTGTAATTTAAGTCAACTTTTCTTGAAAAAACAACAGTTATATACACACAAATACATATAATTGAATATATTACATTTTAGAGCGCAAAACGTGTTCATATTTAACTTTAGGGCCGTGCTATTTGTACAGGCCCATTTGAATATATTTAAATCACCCACCCCCCTATAGAGAGGATATATATACGTGCCCTGGTCAAATGGGCCTGTACAAATGGCCTTTTTCTTAACTTTAAGTGGTCTCTCAATAATTGATAAAAAGTCTGCATATAAAACATTTAAAATGCAATTTATTCAACATTCATGTGAAGAGTGTGTAAATATATAAAATTGTAATTATAAAGTTGTTAATGGTATATTATTTGAGTTTCAAACGAAAACATGACACATTTTGCATATAACCGTGAAAAAAATTGAGGGATTCCTTCATAAATCTTGATTTGATTCCATGTTCCTTCTTGTAATTTAAGTCAACTTGACTTGAAAAAAAAAACGATAGTAATCTTTTTTTTTTTATTCACTTAATTATTTAAGTTAATCTACTGCTGTTATTTTAATAAGAAGTACTTTGACTTGCTAAAAGGTTTATTTACAACCAACTTGTCCTTAAAATGAATTAATTATTATATTTAATTTGAGAAGCAAATATGTCTGAATGATTAAAATTTGAGAGATGATGTTCGTGGTCGACAACTATAATAGTCGTCTTTTGTGACATTCTATTGTGATTGTTTCATTATTAATATGGAAATTCATCTGATTGTTTTTTTTTTTTTTTTTAATTATTAAAATCATGACATTTAGGATATCAAATAGGATGACTACTGTAGTCATTCACTATAAATAACATTATTCTTAAAATTTTAGTGGGAAACAGATATGGTGGTTCTACTTATTCTTCAAAATATAAAATTAAATAAATAACCATGTTTTGTGATCACATCTGTATTATATTTCATAGTGATATACAATCTCATTTTGAATTGAGAGCCAAATATATACAGAGATGTCCATAATTACAATTTATGTGAATACACTCATTCTCATCAATCTCTCTATTTTGTCTCAAACAAAAAGTTTTTAGAAATCATTCTTGCTTTCTTGCCGGAGCTTAAGAAGTTATTCATAATTCAAAAGGAAATGTCTGGTAGTGGCCGGTAACTCTATCAGCGATTGTAAGTTAGTGGAAAGATTTATCGACTTTCTTCTTGAAACTATCGAAGAACTGCTTAACTTCCGAACATGTTTCAGTGTTCTTGTGAGTAATCAAGTCGAAGTTCATCTGAAGGAGCTGAAATTTCTGCTCTCTCTCCTTGCTGATCATAGAAAGCTATGCATCGGACTAGCACTGTGCAAGAATACGTTGACAGAAATCAAAGCTCTATCTAACGAAGCAGGACTTTTCTTGCATTCTTTCTTTTTCACCACGGACCTTGTTACCACGACCAAAATGGATCTGGCACTTTCTGTTCTGTTAGAAAGGATTGAGATTGCGAAAGTGAAGATCAAAGACCACTGCGTTGCAGTTGCAATAAACCTGAATTATGGAATTGAAAGCCTACGAGTTGCGGAAAGTCCGAGTAAAGTATCATCATCTCAGGATAAAACCATTCTCATGGTAGAAAAGATCATTGTGGGCTTCGAGGACACGGCAAAACAAATTAAAAACAAGCTTCTTCGAGGACCAGAATGCCGCCAGATTATTTCTGTAGTTGGAATGCCTGGACTTGGGAAGACAACTTTAGCAAAGAAATTATACAATGATTTCAATGTTCGGAACCATTTCGATAAGCTTTCTTGGTGTGTTGTTTCCCAAACTTATAAAAAGAGGAAGCTGTTGATCGACATTTTGAGCTCCGTGAGTAACCTTAACAGAGATAAAATTTCCGAAATGGAGGATGAAATGTTAGAAGAACATCTTTACAAAACTTTAATCGATAGAAGATACCTCACTGTTATGGACGATCTATGGGATGTTCACGCATGGGATAATTTGAAAAGGTATTTTCCAGATTACAATATTAACGGAAGCAGAATACTGTTCACCAGTCGGCTGAAAAATGTGGCATCGGAAACTTCACATGTTATCATTGAACCTCCTCCCGTCACCTGGTGAAAGGTGGAAATTATTAGAGAAGAATGTGCTCAACAAAGAAAGTTGCCTTCAAGAACTGCAAGATATTGGGAAGCAAATTGCAGCAAATTGTCGTGGACTCCGACTTTCAATCGTCACGATAGCTGGAATTCTTTCAAGTATGGAGAAGAAAGAAAGCTTGTGGCGAAATGTTGCAAAATCTTTAAGTTCTTACATTTCCCAGAAAGCCGACGACCACATTCCCACATTGAAACTTAGTTACATACATCTACTAGATCAGTTGAAGCCATGTTTCCTCTAAGTGCATTCCACGAAGACGAGGAAATTCCAGTTCAAAAGTTATTATTACTATGGATAACTGAAGGATTCGTAAAGAAAAAGGCATTATCCATTCCGTGATGTCCTCGTTCTTGCATTGTGTTACCTTAGTTTCAACCACCACCTTAAATTCAGATGCTGTTTTGTTCAAGTTTTCATAATAATGTTCCATATTCCTTTATGAGATGTCACGTCACAAATGTGACTCCGTCGCACAGAGCAATCCATACTGGCCTACGTGACAATGTTTGGATGAAAAACGTCTAGTAGATTAGGTTTACCCTCGAGTGTGAAACGAAATTCATTTGCAACTTTTTCGTCTAATTTGTGTTTTTGCATCTTTCCCCTCTAAACTAAGAAAAATATGAAAATCGAGCATTACCTGTAATGTACTCGTTCTGGATAAATTAATGTGAAGATTATATAAGTCGGGCCTTGTAATGAAAAATCAATGTAACTAATACATATTGCACCATTACATGACATAAAATCAGTGTTTTAGAATTTTACATAAATAACAAAGAACCTATCTTAAGGGGGAAAAAAAAAAAAGGTCAGACCTAAATCTATTTCCGGTTATTACGATTTTTCATGATTTTTGGATATAATAGACATGTTATTATATAAATGAGTACTGCAATACGGCACTTTTTGACAATTCCAAATGAGAATCGACTGAAAAAAAAGAAAAAAAATTCTCACCTTCAATCGTCAAAGTGAGGAATATTGAATCAGTTCAAGTAATAATTCCATCAATGTAACATTATCAAACATGAAAATTACAAGATATTATTCTAATCTTAGTAAAAACTTCAATCAATTTAAATCATATAGGAAAAATTACATGTTATGTAACTCAACATGATATTCCATTACATGATCTTATTGTAAATGTTCTTGAGATTTCTGGTGAACATGCCAACATCCCAATTAGTATCGTGATTTAGCTTAAATTTCTCTTAAGGAAAAAGTCGTGTTTAAATCCTAGGAACGTGAAAGGTAAGATGAGCTTAAACTCTCCCAAAGCTTACAGCACGTAAATTAACGATTTGGACATTGAGGTCGAGTTCTTAACACTAACAGTAAAAACTAAAGATGGTTTTGATAAGTACACTTACATCATCAAACTTTAGATATTTGAAAAGGTGAAGTAGGACTGCTTGACAACATTAAAAGGAAAAAATGTTGTCCAGTCTGCAGGTAAAAACATGCCGTGATTTTAATGAACGGACAGCAAACAATTACATGCATATTTTCTGGATGCTAGAAAATGAAATGCCCTTCTAGAAAGTGAACATTCGCCAGAAATAACAAAGCATGCTTATGGTAGATGTTGTACAGCTCGGTCTTCTTCCCCACAATTGAAATAAAGCAGATACCATGATGTAGATGTTCAAAAGTACGTATGAAACTAGACAAGGATCAGCTTCTACAATCATAAATCTACTCAACACAAAATTCCGAGTCTCAAAGGTAACAATTACTCATCGCAATAAGCAGAACAGAAACACAGCACTAGGCTGACAAAGTAGATTGCTCACTTTTTGGCATAGGTAATGGCCATGGGATTCTGGGGAGTGATTTTGAAGCCTTGAAGTGCCTGCATGGCTACTGACGACTGCATATCATCTTCAAATTCTACAAAGGCGATGCCTGGCTTTGCTTCAATCATTCGAACTTCTCTAAAGCCAGGGTACTGTTTGAAAAGAACTTCCAACATCATACAGGTTGTCTCATATGGTAAATTTTGTATAAAGAGTATGTTGTTTGGCTCCGCAGCTGTTTCTTGTGCACCCGACTTTGCTTGCCAAGTTGAAGCCTGCAAATATTTTTTACAAAGATGAATTAGTAGAATAAAAATGAGATGTTATACCCAAAAGGAAATTTGGGATGAGATACAGGAAAAAGTCATTTTTATTCACATAAAAAAAAAAAAAAAAAAAATGAAAAATACCCCTAATCACTACCAACAGAAAATTAATATTGACATTTAAAAGAGTTTGGTCAGCTAAAACCGCCTATTGTTAACCAAGAACAGCTGGTTATACCTCGTGTCATTGTTCAAGTGATACGGGTTGGCATCTGTTCGTGTACGTGTATGTGTACGTTCATGTGAGAGAAGAGATGTTAATTTTGGATGGAGTTCCCGACAAGGATGGGGCACTCGAGCACGTGCACGGGGATGAGATAAATAGGTAAATATTGTTAGCTTATTACATGTAAAAGAACTGCCAATGTTCAATATACATAACATAATATGGCACAAAAACTTATAAAAATGCATATAATGTACCAATTGAAATAACCATCTCTACTTCATTTCTTATTTCGCACATTAACCCAAGTTATATATGGTAACTGGTCAATTTACTCATTAACTTTCCTAATCCAAAACTAAATTGATCACTGACCCAATTCTTAATGTTTCCCACAATTTCAGTGAGGCTCAATTAAGACAAAAGTCCCAATAATCTACTTTATCACAATATGTTTTGGTTTAGTTTTCAAATTTGAGTCATTTGAGCCCACTAACCTCCACGTGGCTCCGCCTACCAGATAGAACTTCCCAAGACAACAGGAGTACCAAAGGAGGTAGATAAACTAGTGTAAAATGGTCCCTGAAAATTTCAGCTCCCACGGAGGAGCAGGATAAAGCTCTAGTTGAACTTGGGGTATACATCTAAGATGTTGCAAAACTCAATATTGAATGGTAACAAGAAAAAATAGTTGTAGCAGACTGCAAAAATACAAAGAGAACTATCTTATCAAGAAACCAAAGAATGACACAGAAACTATGATAAGAAGCAGATGTCAAACAAATACAATTTACAGCAACCCAAGACAAAATATTAAAAGCATTCAAATGCAATAGTGTAAGATCTACATGGCAAACGCTGGCCAAATGAATTTCTCATGGACTTTTCACCAATTCCGTTAATAGCTTCAATACAAAGTTGCTTCATTTACTTCCGCCATAAGATGGACAATATTTTCGTACATGCCCAACACTTTTAAGCAGGAGAAGGGGGAGGAGGAGAGTAAAAGGTAACTGAGATAATTCAAATGCAGTGAACTTACAGGTGGACCTCCATTCGTGTCAGCCGTAGGACCATTGGCAGTTTGTGGACCCTCTCTGCCACGTGTCTTTCTTTCAGCTGGATCAACAAAAAAAATTTATTATAAGAAAATGTCAAGTTAATATATCAAACTTGCAAAGTGAGATGGCAAAACCAAGATGTCTCACCGGACAATTTCACTAAAGCTTCAACAGTACACGTATAATGCACACAAAAAAAAAAAAAAAAAAAAAAAAAAAAATTACATAAAAGAATTAAAGCTTCACAAGTCTGCAACGTCTAAACTTTTCTACTTAATAGATTATTACCCCATATTCCAGGAAAAGATAAGTTCACAGTTTGACATCACATGTATTTGATTAGCATAATTTAAACAAACAGACGTCCACGTACATGCACGTCAGTTTTTCCGTGTCTTCTTCATTTCAAGGCTATACTGTGAACGATTTAAATTATCCTGTGGTACCCATATCCACTCAACACATGCGTTCTGTGTTTTGAAAAATGGCAATTCTCAAGCCCTCATACAAGTCCCAAGCACTAGTTCACCAATTGAAGAATTTGTATTCTCTGATATCAGTTTCTATTAGTATAATGTATATTCTTTCTTGATTCATGTCAAATTTATGTAAACAAGTTTTGCTTATTACAGAAGTAGCTTACACTCGTTATGAAACATATGCCCCCTACCCGTATACAAAGTCAAGACATTTCTAATTGAATCTTGTGTCCTAAAATCTGACAACTTGCATGTCCAACATTGAGACTCACAACCACGTCGGACACCCATAACCAAAGTCCGAGTAACATAGTTTCAATAAAATGTAGTATCATTGTGATGGTTTTTATGTTAGAAAGTGTAACCACAGTTGCCACCCATGTAAAACTATTCAACTATACACAAGGTATGTTGGATTTCATGCAAAGAAATATAGAGAAGTATTGTGACAAAGAAAAAAATGCAGAACAGATTCACACTTTCCAAAATGACGAAGGAAGTGTCTAGAAATACAAATGAAAAAAATGCATCTAGTTTCAAAAATCGTGAGAGTCTCGAGCAACCTCAAATAAATCAAATGCCCTCAAATTGGCTATTCTCTTTGGTGATCACCGTGCTTGAATAACCCACTAGAATCACAATTAGCGTCCCACATCTAAATAATTGATCATCAAAAATGTCCTATCATATCTAACTGTGGTTTCAAAAATTTCAAGCGCTTCAAAATTCACCAGCAGGCATCAAACTACTAAGTCTTGCGGGGCAAATGAGTCATTTCCGTACATAGATGAACGTGTATACTTTTGTTAAATGAATGTCAAAGCTCCAAAACCTTATAACTAGGTAGCTGGTCTATTATACATATAAAATGTGCACCCCTCTTTGAAAACAATAACTAAAAGAAAGGGAGGAATGAAATGAGTAAGCTGGACATAATTTCACCTTTTTCCTCTTGCTTCTTTTTCTTGTCATAGGTACCCTCTGCTTTAGCAATGCAATCTGATTTTGTTTTGGAATATTGTATTCTCTGCCATCACAAAAAAAAAAAAAAAAATAAATAAATAAATTATGAACTCATAAAATTCAAATTTTAGTCTAAGAAATATAACTCCAGAGCACAAATATGTCAACAATGAGAAATCAGAAGCAAGCAGGCACAACAAGGAGAAAAGCTTATGAATGATAATTAAAAACATGCCACCAACTCCACATGTAAAGAATTCAGCTAGCAATCCTTTTGAGAAAGAAGCCACTTTTATACATTTTCAATATTTCATGTATGCGAGTGTCATCAGCATCTGTCTAGTGAAGCATAAAGAATGACGATAATACAAAGTCGAAAAAAGGAAAGTGCTAATGCAACAAATAAAATGACAATTAAATTTTTAATCATGCCAACTACAGAGCTAAAATTAATTTCATATAGATACTGAATTAAACATGATTAAATGGATTCTCCACAGAGGACAAGAATTGGGCTGACAGACTGGATCCTCTTTTTCTATCTCATTCTCTGTTTTTAACAGTGTTCTAAAAAATGTAATGCGTGACAACGCGTGGAGGCCAAATTTCGGTCGATAAGCGCTTAGGCGAGGCTTACACATAAAAAGGCCTTTTATTTTAATATTATTTTAAAATTTTAATTAATTTAAAAATTATTTTATAATAAATACAAATTATAGTACCAAATGAAATTTTAGGAGCTTAAAAAAATAAATATATTTTCAAACAATAAACAAAATATATTATAATAGTGCTAATTGAAATATTTGAAGAATTTTTAATTTTTATTAGTAAGTAAAAGATAGGAAAACGATTAACTTAATAAAATATAAATAACTATTTATACAATAGTACAATGCATTACATCCAAACCAAATTTATAATACATTGTAGTCAAACAAAAGGTACAATACATTACAGTCAAACCAAAGGTAATTTGTACTACAACCAAATCAAATGGATTCTTATCCCACGTCGAAAGTTTACAACAAAATCCTTGGAAATGCCCTTTATAAATTAGTGGACATATATGTGGGTAAGCAACTTTTTGGGCATTTCAATCATTTGGCCTAAAAGTTGAAAATTTTATAATTATTAATAAATTTTGGATCTTTCAATCCAATTACCCTAAAAGTTGAGTACTTTAGCAGTGTAAGCGAGCTTAGGCACGCCTTAAAGTGGTCAACACTTTCATTGATCGCTAAATTAGCGCATAGGACTTAAGAGTGGCTTTTTGCCACACCTCGCGCAAACTGGTTTTTTTTGGTTGGTTGTGAGACCAAAATGGAATAATCAGAAATGAAATTTGAATTTGATCAACAACTATCAACACCTTTAGCTCCCATTTAAGCCTCATTCTTTAAAAACTCATTCCCAAAAATTTCCATACTTCTTAAGTTCTTAACCACACATTCTCCAAAAAAAATCACTATTCTCCCATAAATGGGGCTCAAACGAACCCTTAGTTGAATAGAGATCGTACAACAAACAATGAACAGAAAAATCAATGAATTCTCTTTAACTTATATCAAGAACCCAACAGGGGAAAAAGGGAAGAAGAAGACTGGATGTACTTACACAGTCAGCAAGTGGGACTATCTCCTAACAAAGTTAACTTATAATAAACATGTATCCAGTTCATACATAGATATCGTACAACTCATTGTACCCACCATTGGTTTATCATAAAATGGGAAGTTTTGCATTTGTCGCACTGCATTGCTTGCAGCTGTAACTTCACTGAATACAACCCAAGCCTGTCCTCGAAGCTTGGCTGTTTTCAGCGCAACAATGTCCACAATTCTCCCATACTGTGAGAACAAGGCGTAAAGAGATCTCTTCAACTCTGTCCAACATATTAAAGACAAGCAAGAAAATCAACCTCAAAATCATTACAGTTAGATATATGGAACAGACATCAATTGACTTGATCTGCAGGGGGAAACAAATAGAGTAGACATCAAACATCTTTATCAAGATTTCCACAAGTGAGAAAGGGGAATGCCAATCCACCAAGCACGAGCATGACTAAAATGTAATAAGATTAAAGAATGCCAAGCAATATCAAGTCTTACCTATCTCTAAATTAATTAAATGACCACAAAGATAGCAATTTCTAAATATTTAAAGGAAAGAGGTTGTCGAAAGTGTTGATGGAAAAGGTTTTAGGAAAGAGGTTAAATCACAAATATAAAGAAGATGAAAAACTTAAAAGGCAATTATCATCTACAAAATGCTCTAATTTAAAGCATGTGAATCTGTCTCCTAAAAAAGTTAATTTGCAACAGACATGTATCCATTTCATGCATACATATGTAATAGACCTTATACCAACATATCTAAAAATTTGAGCCCTGTGCTTAAAAAAATAAAAACTTAAAATAACAAAACTGACAAAAAGGTAATAAAATGCAAAATCAAATTCGTAAGAGATGATCTAAAGACTGAAGAATCTGATACGATGCTATGCTCAAAATTACAATTTCATTTCCATGAACCTAATGTCATGTTTCGTAAAGGCCTCACACTAGCTTGATCTCATGGTAAAACGAGATCAATCATTATTTATAAATAGTACTTTGACTGATAGATTGAATTTTCTATTAGTTCAAGCTACCCTACGGCTACACTTATGAATCATGATTTACTGATATTCTGTTTGTCGGCAAGGATTTAATAATTTTGGCCCTTGGGATCGAAATCATAAAAGCAAGATCCTGATTTTAATAGTGAGTTTTCCAATACAACTTCCAAGTGGCCAATTCCACATCCAAAACACAAACACAAGCACCAGCAAAACATGAAACTCCATTCACCCGATGAGAAAATGCAGGAAGGAGAAATTATTATTCTTAGTCAAAAGAAACCGCAATTACACCAGAGAATCGTAAGTCAAACACAAAACCCAGAAGCTTCAGTTGCACCTCAGTCAAGCTAATACAAACCCTAATGAATTTTAAATTATAGTAGCCAAGAACACATAATATAACATTTTACCCCCAAGGATTGGTACAAGACTCTCACAGCCCAAAATCCAGAACACTACAACGAAAACAACAAACATTCATAGCTACCGGTACAATGCCCACAATGAAATTGCAATTAAGGCGAGAAAACCCGTTACAGGGAATAAAAGACAAGCAAAATATATGAAACTAAAGCTTAACAAAAGTATTGATAAAAAAATTCCGACCAATTACGTTCATGAAATTTCTAAATATTTTTAACATTAACTATGAAAATCAGGAGTAAAATAACATACTAAAAGAGCAAAAAGGTGAAAAAAAAAAAAAAAAAACCTTCTTTCTTGACTTTCTCATTGAGGTTCTTTATGTATATAGTCTGGTTTGGTGGTATGTCACCTGTAAGCATTGTTGCTAAGCGAAGCGAGCACAGATTGCTGCTGTGCGAAAGCTAGGGTTTGTGTTTGAGGAAGGCAGGAAAGATGGGGTTTCGGATTAAAGTGAAGAAAATAAAAATACTTCTAAAGAGTTGGGTGTACGGTTGGCTAAACTTAAATGTTTGAGAAAATTTTACTCGAAACCAAAAAACGGAAATTTGAAATAAATAATATTTCAAAATTGATGAAAGTTGAAAATAAGTAAATAATTTAAAAATGATTTTTTTACTTAAAAGTAAAAATATTAATTGTCCAGATAGTAAATAACTAAATACAATAGAGCTAACATTTGCTATGCCAAACTTACTTTCTCAATGCATTTTTAATAATTCTTCACATCACTTATTTATAGCTTTTGTTTGATTTTGCTAAAAATTAGAATTTTATAAACTCGCAGTTGGAAATGAGTATGGTGGTTTAAAAAAAAAAAATAGGGGTCGAACAGTAGCTTATTGCTATGGTAGGATTTGTTTCCTTTATTAGCACCGTGATTCCTTTTAATTTTTCTAGGTTTTTAGTTTTATGGTGTGTTTGATTGTAAATATGGAATTTACATAAAAAGAAAATAAATTTTTGATAATTAAATTACTTAGAACTTATTTGCATGAAAAATGTCAATTAAATATGTTTGATTGATTTAATTTTCAACTTAAAAAATAATATATTTGTCCATTTTTTATTGTTGGGTAGATGAGAGAGAAAAATAGAGAATTACCTGAAAAATAAAATATATATATTTTCCTTGTTTTCAAGGAAAATAGGATCATGTGACCAAAAGTAGGAAAATATCTTTCATAAAAAAAATACCAATCAAACAACACAAAAGTAGAAATTTAAGTGAAAAATGACATTTTACATGGAAAATATTAATAAGCAAATACACCATTATTGCTTCCTTATATTGTTGGAATTAGGAGTTCACTACTTTCTTTGCCTACATAAAAAAAGGGTATGTCATCCTTTACGATCACCATTTTATTAAGATCAAATTATTCTCTATAAATTTTCGAGTTTTCAACCTTATTTTTGTTTCAAGAATTTTAATTATTTCCATACCAATTCATTGCAATTCCTTATTTTATTTTATATGTTTTTTAAAATTTAATTAATATTTTGAAAAAAATTATAATAATGAAGTGGGACAAGAAATGAAGGTTTTTTAGTCCCTATATCATCCAAGAATCTCCGACCGAGCCACCTCGTTACCATATTAAGAAGTGGTGGCTGATTGTACGACAATTTGCGAGACTTGTAATTTTATAGATGGTGATGGATGATGGTTGTTGTAATTCTAGGGTGAAAACACGATACAATCTCCAAACTAGATTTTTTGGGGTCGAAATTTTGTCACAGGAGCATTGAAGGGGTAGGAGAAAAAAAATAATGTTATCATCATCAGTGGAGTTGTATCACTATCTTAGGTGGTCACATTTGTTATGTTCAATTAAATGACTCATATGATATTACATTTAAATGAATCTATCATCTCATACAATACAATTATCAGGTCCTTGACACCAATGATGTTGAATGGCATTTACTCAAGAGAAAATGGGGCATCCAACGACAGAGAGAGAATTTTGTGTGGAGTATCGTGCTCTAAATGGAGAAGATAGTGAACTAGACTCAAGTTAGAATTTACACTATTAAAAAGGTGTGTGTATTTTAAAGATGTAAGTTTCAAAATTATTATATTTTAAAAGTAAATAGTTAAACATTGGGTTAATTTCAGAAATGGTCACTGAAGTTACATGAAAATTACAAAATGGTCACTGAAGTTCAAAATTTTCATGAACGGTCACTCAAATTTCAGGTGCTTTCAGAAATGATCACTGAAGTTTAAGACTTTCACCAACGGTCACTGAAATTTAGAGGATATTTCACTAACGGTCACTGAAGTTACAAAAAGTTTCAGGACGGTCACTGAAGGGTTATGCATTTTTTCAGTTTTTTTTGGGCGACTTTTTCGGCCAATTCCGACCACCAAAATCGTCGAATTTTGATATCGTAGAAAATCCCACAATCTCCTCTTCAATTACCACCCAAAATCTCCTCCAAACTCCAAACGATTCGACCGGAAAATCGCCGCAAAAGTCGCCCAAAAATTGGAAAAATCTACCCAGATTTTTCAATTTTTTTGGGCGACTTTCCTGTAACTTTCGACCACCAAAATCGCCGGATTTTGATACTGTTGGAAAGCCCACAATGTCCTCTTCAATTACCACCCAAAATCTCCCCCCAACTCCAAAAGATTCGACCGAAAAATCGCCGCAAAGTCGCATGAAAAATATGGGCAGATTTTCGGCCTTTTTGAGTAGCTGACTTTGTGACAATTTTCTAGTCAAATATTTTGGAGTTTGGTGGAGATTTTGGGTGGTAATTGAAGAGGAGATTGTGGGCTTTCCAACGATATCAAAATCCGGCGATTTTAGTGGTCGAAAGTTGTCGAAAAGTCGCCGCAAAGTTGCCCAAAAAATTTGAAAAATCTGAGCAGATTTTTCCAATTTTTTAGGTGACTTTTGCGGCGATTTTTCGGTCGAATCGTTTGGAGTTTGGGGGAGATTTTGGGTGGTAATTGAAGAGGAGATTGTGGGCTTTTCTACGGTATCAAAATTCGACGATTTTGGTGGTCGGAAGTGGCCGAAAAAATCGCCCAAAAAACTGAAAAAATGTATGACCCTTCAGTGACCGTTCCTGAAACTTTTTGTAATTTCAGTGACCGTTAGTGAAACATCCCCTAAATTTCAGTGACCGTTGGTGAAAGTCTTAAACTTCAGTGACCATTTCTGAAAGCGTCTGAAACTTGAGTGACCGTTCATGAAAGTTTTAAATTTCAGTGACCATTTTATAATTTTTATGTAATTTCAGTGACCATTTCTAAAATTAACCCGTTAAACATTTATTTTAGATCTCTTTTAAACTTAGCCAAACAAACTCTCCAAAAACACCTTTAGCCAAACAAGCTACGCGGTCCAGCATCGGCTAACTTGCCCAATTCCACTCTGAGAATCCCAAGCACAACAACATCGTAAACTTAACCAGAGAAATGTTACTAAGCGCACTTTATCGTGCCACCGCCACCGCCACCGCCACAGCTACAATTAGAAGCCAACGAAGCTACCAAGTTGGAGAATCGTATTAGTCAACAAGAGATACATCAATCGAATTTGGAAAATTTTCTATAAGAATTGTGTAGCTAATTTTCATTTTTCTACAGTTGCATTTTTGGAATTCTATTTTACCATATGCTGATGGCAGTGTATAATATTTTGTTACTTCTTTGTATAGGTGTGAGTAGTGTCTACATAAACTGGTCAGATGTAAAAGAACTGTATTAGAGTGAAAATCAATAAAAATTTCTTTCCAATCATTCTTTTAAATTTTCAGCTGAAATTCTTTGTATTATTCTGCATTTCTTGAAATTGTATCAGAGCCAGAAACGCAGGATTCAAATGTCGGGAACCCAAGCTCAAACGAAACTCAAAACTCAAAACTAAAACCCAAATACCAGTCAATCCGGTAGCTCAAACACTGCTGCTCATGACCCCACACAACCAAGTAGCCCATATTTCATCGAAAATAATTATGGCACTGGCATCATGCTGGTTAATCATATATTGGATGCCAACAACTATTATTCATGAGCCCGATCTATAAAAAGGGCATTTTGAATTAAAAACAAATTAAGCTTCATTGATGGGAGCATATGTGAGCCAAAAGATCCCAATGATCCACTTATGGAACACTGGTAACGCTGCAACGATATTGTGATTACCTGGATACAAAACACGATGGCCATTGACTTCAAGTGTAGCACCACCTGCGCTGAGACAGCACACGAGCTTTAGATCAAGCTGGAGCAGCACTTTGCCCAACAAAATGCACCTAGTATCTTTGAAATCAAACAAGCCATAACCACACTACTACAGAATCAAGATCATGCGAGTGTTTATTTCTCTAAACTCAAAACCCTTTTGGATGAACTAGTAAATCACGAAGCCATTCCCAATTGTAGTTGTAGGGGATTAAAACTTGTGGTTGAAAACCAACGGAGAGATTAGGTGATGAAGTTCCTAATGGGTCTAAATGATTCGTATAAAGGGATTATGCCAAAATCTTATTGATTAAGCCCTTTCCTAGTTTAAATGAGGTTTATTCTATTATACAACAAGAAGAAAAGAGAAGGAAAATATAGACTGAAGGGTGTACATCTGAGTCTATGGCACTCTTTACTAGAGGCAATTACAAAGAATGGGGAAAGCAGAACAATTCAGCACAGAAGAAGGATTGGTATTATTGCATTTTTTTTTGTAAAATCCCAAGGCACTCCATTGAAAGATGTTTCAAAGCTAACATAAGGAAACCAGTTTGCTCTTACTATCGAGTTCCTGGTCATGCTGCAAATAAGTTTTTCAAGCTCAATGGAAAATAGACCCTCAGTGAATCAATCCATTGCATATTTGCCTTCTACACAAGAAGTGGTGAATGACAAATCTTAGGTGTCATTAAGTCAAGAACAATATTCTCAACTTATGGCTCTCCTCAAACCTGTCATAAGTCCTCAATATCCCGCCCACTTAGTCAATAATGTTCAAATTATTGTTACTCATCTCTGTACTGATGGAATTGCACATCCACTTTTTGGTATGTCTGCCTCTATATCAAAATTTTCTAACACATTAGATACCTCTTGGATCCTAGATATGGGGGCGATAGATTATATGATATGTTCAACCTCATTGTTTTCTTCTATTCGGGCGGAAGTCCATTACTCAGTAGCTCTAACAAATGGTAACAAAGTTCTTGTCGCCCACATAGGAACAGTAAACATCACAAACGCTTTGAGTTTTCAAGATGTCCTTTGTTTACCCAGATTCTCTTACATCTGATTTCTACCAAGAAAATAGCCCAAATGTCTGTTATCTGATTTTATTTTCTCATTGTTGTTATATTCAGGACCTTTCAGCTTGGAGAACGATTGGGATGGGTGAAGTTAAAGAAGTGCTCTACCATATGAAGCATAAGGAGGTTCCTCATTTAGCTCTATTAGACCACTTGACCAAATTAAACATTTTGTCACCTACTTATGTTTCAACCTCAATGACTAATAATGCTCAAGGTTTTGATGTTTGGCATTATAGATTAGGGCATTTTTCTTATTCTGTTTCTAGTATTGATGGTAACATTCATTTTTCCAAATCTTCTAATAATACAGTCTGCTCTATATGTCCCCTAGCTAAATTACATTTTCCCATGAGAGCTTATAGAACTGAAAAATGCTTTGAATTACTACATTGCGATACTTGGGTCCTTGCAATGGAATGGTCTAGATATTTTTTAAACATTGTGAATGATTTTAGCCGATGCACTTGGGCATAGATGTTGAAACTAAAATATGATGCCACAGCTGCTCTTCAAAACTTGTGTTGTGGTAGAGACACAATTTGAAATCAAAATTAAGATTATTCGAACTGGTAGTGGTGGTGAATTCAACATGAAGGACTTTTATCTCAAACAGGGTATCATACTAAAAAAACTTGCGTTGAAACACTACAATAAAATGCTATGATTAAGAAAAAAACACCAGCACATTCTTAACACGGATAGAGCTTTAAAATTCCAATGTGTAATTCATCTAAAATATTGGAACCATTGTGTTTTAACTGCCGTATATATCATAAATAGGGCACCCTCTTCCACATAGAATAGCCAAAGCCCTCATCAAATTCTCTTCAATAAAAGGCCAAAATATCTACATTTCAAAGTTTTTTGTTGTCTTGCATTTGCAGCAACCATTGTTAATAGAAGACATAAATTAGATCATAGCACAAAAAGATGTGTGTTTATAGGCTACCCTTTTGGGATCAAATGATAGACTTTGTTAGATCTTGAAACTAAGAAGATATTTGTTTCCAAGAGTGTAATTTTCTATGAGAGCATTTTTCCTTTCATAAATTCCTTCAGCAACATTCAATCACAACTAGATCAAAGTAATGACAACTTCACTCAAAATCCCATTTCTCACAATGAAACTGTTGTTCCCATGCCTATTCCAAATGTCAATCATGATCTACCACCAAGAAAATCTCAAAGCACACAGTATTTGGAAGATGTTCCACAAACCTCTTATCATAATGAATCTCAATCTGAGTTTACTAATAACTCCCGAAGTCTTAATGCTTGTAATACATCATCAAGCACTAGCCATATTACTCATTATCCCCACGGGTCAGTAAGAATTTGAAGGGCACCAGCACACCTCCAGGACTTTATATGCTAACAAGCTACATCTCTTCACCCATCTCAAGAGTTAAACAAACTAAAGGGACAAAATTTCCCAGGTAATCATTGTCCTCTTAATGTTAGTATTCCATATGAAAAATTATCAACTTCACATAAAGCTTTTGTATCCTTTGTCTCTTCACAATCGGAACCTAGAGTTACCAAGAAGCCAAAAATTCACCAGAATGATGTGCAGCCACGAAAGCAGAGATTGAAACTCTTGAACATAATGACACTTGGATTTTAGTTGACTTGTCTTCTTATAAGAAAGCAATAGGGTGCAAATGGGGGTACAAAATTAAATTCAATACTTGTAGCATAGAAAGATTCAAAGCAACACTAATTTCGAAGGAGTATGCACAACAGGAAGGTTTTGATTACCATGAGACCTTTTCACCCTTAGCTAAACTTGTCACAATTAGAACTTTGTTGGCTATAGCGGCCATAAATGGATGAAATATTTTCCAATTTGATGTTAATAATGCTTTCCTACATGATGAGTTAGATGAAGAAGTGCGTATGGATAACAATGTGGACAACAGATATCGGGCACACTCGTGTCCATGCGAGCAAATTCCAACATGTTTTGATCGAAGACTCTGTCAGAGAGTTGTGGCAACAATGGACATGGAAGATGCTTTTTGACACGAGACGAAAGCGTATGGGCACCAATAAAGATGAACGATGATTGCAAACAAATAAACAATCACAAACAATTCCAACAAAGTAGAAATAATCCAAACTCAAGTAATTTTGTATCAAATGAGTAAAGGAGGAAGTTCGGTATGATATTTAGCATGCAAAGTTTGTGTAAATCTTTTTTTGTAGAAGAATCCCTTATAATGTTACAAAAGTTGCTATTTATAGAAAGGAAATCGACATTGTCACCGTTGGATCAGAATTACGTGACTTCATCTCAATGCACGGAGCCTCACATCACTCTGATATATATTAAATACATTGACAAATGGTCAGCCACCCTATAATACTATGCTGACACTTCTGACATTCATTAATAAATATTACATCAATCAATTCTAAAGCTATTCTTCAGATTCAGTTTAAAGGCAGTGAGTGCTTTGGGCGTTGAAAATGGGACTTTAGATGTACAGAGATGAGAAAACTTCAGATGGAGATAGTGCTTTGGCTATAGAGCAACTTTTGTCCTCTCTTTACTTTGACTTGGTTGACCACCAGATGTCTGCATATAGCACCTTCACGTAACTTCCACTAAGAGCTTTATATACGAAAAGTAACAGAGCTTTCCTCGGGATATTCAAATGGTGATAGCAAGAAAGTATGTCGACTCAAGAAGAGCTTGCATGGGCTAAAACAAGCATCACGCCAATGGTATTCTAAACTTTCTAACTTTATGATTAAGTAGTGGTACATTCAAACTAAGGTAGATTACAACCTATTCACGAAAAGTACAGGTAATTCATTTGATGTTGTCTTAGTATATGTTGATGAAATAATTGTGGCTGGTGACTACGTTGATACAGTTAACCACCTCAAAATTTCTCTTCCTAACAAATTTAGGATCAAAGACCTTAGCAAATTAAAATACTACCTTGGCACAGAAGTGGTTAGGTCTACACAGGGTATTCATATATGCCAGTGGAAGTATGCTCTCGACATATTAAGTGACTTGGGGACAATGGTTCAACACCTGCTAGGATTCCTTTAGATCAAAATATGAAGTTCACTGAAGATGAAAGGGAGTTTCTCCCGATCCAACACTCTACAGGAGATTAGTTTGATGATTGATATATTTGATTATAACCAGGCCTGATATTTTATGGTGAACTATTTTATACTCAATTTAGCTATTGAGCCAGTTCATGGATAGTCCTCGGGTACCACATCTACATACATCACACAAAGTTCTTAGGTATGTCAAAAGAGATCCAGACCAAAGGTTATTTTATCCAACAAATTTGAAACTACAACTACATGGATATTGTGATTCTGATTGGGCTGCTTGTCGTGACACCAGGCGGTCGGTGAGAGGTTATTGTGTTTTACTTGGTAAATCCCTAGTGTCTTGGAAGTCCAAGAAACAGCATGTTGTTTCCAGATCTTCTTCAGAGGCAGAGTATAGAGCCATGGCCAATTTGTGCTGTGAATTGACATGGCTCCGATATATCTTCAAACACTTGGAGGTGGCCCATTATCAAGCTGCTTTCTTTTATTATGATAATAAATTTGCTACAAACCCAGTTTTTCATGAAATGACCAAGCATATAGAACTTGATTGTCACTTAATACGAAACAAAATTCAAGATGGAAGCATTATCACTAAACATGTGCTTAGCAAATCACAGACATCTGACATTCTCACCAAAACCTTGAGTTCTCAAAGTTTTTATTTGTGTATGCACAAGATGGAGTAATGGATGTATACTCTCCATCTTGCGGAGGGCTATTAGAAGCCAACGAAGCTGTCGAGTTAGAAAATCATATTAAGCAGCATATTCAGCAGGAGATAATCAGTAGAAATTGAAATTTTTTCTAGAAGAATCTTGTAGCTAATTTTCATTTTCTACAGCTACATTTCTAGAATTCTATTTTGCCACATGCTAATGGTAGTGTATAAGATTGTGTTACTTTTTCGTATAGGTGCGAGTAGTGTCTATATATACTGATTAGATGTACAAGAACTGTATTCGAGTGCAAATCAATAAAAATTTCTTTCCAATCATTTTCCCAAATTCTCAGCTGAAATTCTTTATCTTATTATACATTTCTTAAAAAATTGTTACGAAACAACCTCATTCCCACCTTTCCATTTCTCGCCCCTTCTTTGTAAACTCCAAGAAAGCCAACCTTACAAAGGCCAAGAAATCCAAATCCGACAGAAAAGATGGAGCTGAAGAACTCCAGGTAATAGAGACTGAGTTATTCGTAGAGCAAGACAAGGAAAGTCGATGTCGCCAACTCGCAAATGATGAAAATAACCCAGCACTTGATGTGGAGCCCAATGGTCAGCCCCTCTTCATTTCCACCCCTTCCATTTCTTTGCTGACTAGAAATAACTCCTAATCTTACATGAAATTCAGGCACTACCTTAACTAATTAAGAATTTATTTTTTTAACTTGTAGTTAATTGATATTATACTCCTCCTATTTTCAAATTGAATGTGAGTGCTTGATTTGTATTATAAAGAATTGACAATATTTTGAAGTCATTTTAATTTAAATCAACTGTCGTTGCTTACCTTTTTCAAAAGTAATTTTACTATATGGAACATTGTAACATAAAAATGTCTAGTTGATCCAGAAATGCATAATCAAGAATCTGGGTTGCACATGGGGGTGGAGGTTGTTTATATTTCGTTATTACTAATTATGAATGAAGATTTTCAATCATGAATAATGGATGGAATGGTGATAGAGTTTTAGTTTCATTTTTAGTATGGAGGAGTTAAATGAGGTGGTGCCTAAGGGGTTTCCTATGGGAATGGTGAATGAATTTGAGGAATCTAGCAAGAGAGCAATGTTGATACGTCAGTTTTCTTGATCTCCGTGACAATTTTAGGCGGGCTGTGATCCTTCTGCTGGGCAATTTCACTTCTTGCAATAATAAATTCACAATCCAAGCAAGCAACTAATTAAATACCAAAAAAGCAATAAAGAAAGAAAACACCAAATTTACATAGAAAAACCCTCCAGTGTAAAGGGAAAAAATCACGGGGCAACTCCGGTGAAATCCACTATAATAAAATTGAGTTTACAATACTCAAGTTTATGCCCAAAACTTGAGTTCTCCACAAATTGGGAAATGCCAACAATGATCAACCTCTAAATAAACAACAATATCACTACAAACCACTAATTTGATTAACTATGTGAGAAACCCACTTTGAATTCAACACCTATGAAGTACCAAAAATACACCATTTAGAGAAATCCTAATTTTGTATTGTGTACAAAAAAAATACCTATGTGAAATCCACACCTAAAGATTGAAAGAAAAATCTTTTTCTATTTCTTTCTTTCCCCCTTGCAGCCTATGTTGTTTTCTTCAATTTTGTAGCCACAATTTTCACATCCAGAAGCCTCACTTCTTTTTCTTCTCATGTAGCAGCCTCAATTTTTGTATTTTTTCATGAGCAGCCACGATTTTGATATACACACAATATAATGGATTTGGGTCATTTATCTCCTCCTAGGCTGGTAGCCCATATAACAATATATATCTCTCCAGCCCATTGAGAGAGGAGATTATCCTCTAACAAATTAGTTAGAGTCCATGCTAGCCAGTGTGGCACAAAGATCAAGTTTTTCTCTGGTCACAACCTTTATTATCATATCAGCTAGATTCTTTTTAGTATAAATCTTTTCTAACCATATCAATTGTTCCACCACTACTTATCATAGTCAATGATATCTCACATCAATGTGTTTTGTCAGTGAATGATAAGTAGCATTCTTACTCAGGTCTAACGTGCTCTGACTGTTGCAATTAACTATATACCCATCTTACTTCAAACCCAAATCTTGGAGAAACTGTTTCATCCAAAACATTTCTTTCTCAACCTCAGTTGTAGATAAGGCAACACACTTTTGTAATTTTGACTACCACAAGATAGCTCCTCCAGCAAAAGTAATCAATTATCCTAAAGTTGATTTTCTACCATCAAGATAACCAGCCATATATGCATCTGTATAGCCATCCAAACTGGTTTTGAACTTCAAAAGGTCAAGCACATCTTTGAGGTACCTCTCAAGTTTCTAAAGATCAATTTTACTGCTTCCCAATGATCTTTACTGGGATTAACAAAAGACCTGCTAACCACCAAAACTGGATGAGCAATGTCTACCAGTGTACAAACCATAACATACATCAACCTCCCAATTGCAAAGGAGTAAGGAATTAATGCTATTCTCTCTTTATCGTCGTTCTTAGAAGGACAAGTCATCTTACTCAATTTGAAGTGACTACCAAGTGGTGTCCCAACCGGTTTAGCATTCTTCATGTTAAACCTTGTGAGCACTCTTTCTACTTATTTTTCATGTGATAACGATAACTTTTTGGCTTTCTTATCCCAACGAATATGCATCCCTAAAATTTGTCGTGCTAGTCCAAGATCCTTCATGTCAAATGACTTGAACAAATCTATCTTCAAACTATGAATCAGCTGAACATATTGCCCCCACTATCAACATGTCATCTGCATATAGCAAGAGATAATGAAATTACCACCGTAGAATTCTCAAACATAAAAATAATGATCTGCATCTATCCTAGTATAACCATGACCCACTATAAAGGAATCGAAGTTCTTATACCACTGTCTTGGAGTCTGTTTCAATCCATACAAACTCTTTTTCAACCTACAAATCATATGTTCTTTTTTCTTTTACTTCAAATCCCTCTGGCTGAAGTATGTAGATTTCTTCCTCTAAATCACCATGGAGAAAGACGATTTTTACATCTAACTGCTCAAACTCAAGATCCAAACTAACTACTAAAACTAAAATCACTTGAATGGAAGTCATTTTGACAACATGAGAGAATATCTCATCAAAGTCAATCTATTTCTTCTAATCAGAGCCTTTCACCACCAATCGAGCTTTATATTTCACTAGCTTTTCACCACATTTCTTCAGCTCGAATACCCATTTATTTTCCAATGAATTTTTACCTTTAGGAAGCTCTATTAGCTCATAAGTGTTATTTTCTGCAAAGAATTTATCTCTATCTGCATAGCCTTCACCAAGCTCTATTTGTCTTTATGAGATTGTACCTCCTGGGAGCATTATGGCTACCCCTCATCAGTTACCAACACATAATCTGACATATGATACCTAGTTGATAGATGATATTTCCTAGTAGATCTTCTAATTTGAGGCTCCGATATAGTAGGTGCTCACCCTGCTCAACATCCTCTAGATCATCCTCATCAACCCCTGCTAGCTCATCAGTATGACTGTTAACGTGTGTCTCTACCCCATGATTAGCACTATCTGAAGGTAAAGAGACATGTGTGAGGTCAATGACATCCTCAGTAACATGTCTTTGATTCCCAGATTTCTCGAAATCTACTAACTTCTAATTTTCATAAAAAATCACATATTTGCTTATAATTATTTTCTTCTTTTCTAGATCATATAGTCCATAGCCAAATTATGCATCTTTGTAGCCAACAAAGATGCAAGCACTAGTTTTATCATCTAGTTTCAACCATTATTCCTTAGGCACATGTGCAAATGCTTTGCACTAAAAAACCTTCAAGTGAGAATAAATAATATCCTTTCCCGTCCATACCTTTTTTGGAATCTCAAAATCCAAAGGAATTGATGGAAACCGATTCATTACGTAGCACACTGTTCGAACTATTTCACCCCAGAATGACTTACGTAACCTAGTCATCTTTTAACATACTTCTGACATTTTCCACAATGGTACGGTTCATTCTCTCTACCATTGTGTTGTGAGGTATCAAGAACTATCTACTCATGTCTAATATCGTGCTTTGAGCAGTAATCTTCAAACACTTTAGACGTGTATTCTCATCCGTTTTCAATTCGAAGACATTTCAAAACCTTTCCACTTTTTCGTTCCACCATGGAATGAAACTTCTTGAAATGCTGAAAAACTTGATCTTTTGATCAAAGATAAAAACATCTACAACTTTCGTAAATTATCATCAATAAAAGTAAGAAAATACTTATTGCCACCTAAGTACTCAACCTCAATGGGACCACAAACATCAGAATAAACAAAATCTAAGATATTAGACTTTCTACTAGAGGACTTCTGAAATGAGACTCTATGATATTTACCAAGTAAACAATAATCACAAGAATTTAATGATGTACCTTTGATAAAAGGAATGAGAGACTTCCTTGTCAAAATCTACAATCCTTTCTTACTCATGTGAGCCAGTCGCTTGCCCACAAGTCTGTAGAGAATCACTTTCAGTTGCATTCACCGTTTCATTACACACCTTTACTTGTGTCTTGTAAAGTGTGCAACAAACATTTCCTCTAGCAAATACCATCGACCATTTTATTAGTTTTTGTCTTCCGCTGCCAAATTAACCGTTGTACCCTGCTTCATCAAATGCATGTGTGGGTAGCAAATTTAGGCACATGTCTGGAACATGTCGCACATTCTTCAATGTCAGGCTGCATCCAATATTAGTCTGAAGACAAATATCACAAATTCCTACAATGTTGACAAAACTATTATTACCCATCTTCACCCTGCCAAAGTTACTTAATTTGTATGAAGTGAAGAACTCTCGTCTTAGAGTAACAAGGTAAGAAGCTGCTAAGTCAATAACCCATTCAACAAATGAAACTATAACATGACAACACTGCTCATCTTCAACGGAAAAAATTGCAACCACTATTTCATCATCTTAAGTGCTAGGTGTTGTATTCTGATCAATCTTCTTCTGATTTTTCTCCTCTTTTAGTTTGTTTTTCCAAGTCATGCAATGTTTCTTTATATGACCCTCTTTATCATAATAAAAACATTTGACATTTCCCCTTGCCTCTGATTGACTTTTGAAGTTACCACGTCTTTTAGGACCTTTTGTTTTTACTCCGTCCTCCATTCTTTGTAATAAGAGTATGTACATCAGTCCTACCCAAGTATTTTCCTTCTTATTTCTCCATTAAACGGATTGTTTTTAACTAAAGTAAGTCCAAGTACACCATTCAGAGCAAAGTTACTAAGTGATACCACCAAAGTCTTCCAACTGTCAAGCAATGAACTCAGAATTAATAATGTTTGCATCCAGTGGCGGACCCAGGATTTTAGAGTTGGTGGGTCTTAAAATGAAAGATATTAAGATGAAGGAGGGGGAGTACGGGGGTTCAGGGGCAGCGCCCCCGAATTTTTTTTTTTGGAGTACAATTAAAATTATAGAAGTTTGAAATACATATTATTTTTCATTCTTAAATTGCTGCAAAAATGAAAAAAATTATTAACTCGAAAACACTCATCCGATCAATTACAGCAGTAGGCTGACAAATTGAAATCGGAACTATTTTTTAATTGTGTTAGGCTGGTCAAAATCAAATTCAAATATGTAGACAAGAATTTCTATCCAATTTCGAGGTCTCAACCCATGCTACCAAACAGTTTCTTCAACAATTAGATAGATCTACTACAAGAGGTGAAAGCACTTCGTTGCTATTGGCAATTAACAACCTTAGGAAGAACCAAACATATAACTAAACCAGCAAAACGGACAAAAGAACAACACCTTAATATCAAAACAAATCACAACTTTCAACAACTCTCTAATTTCAAATTTTAATTAACTAAAATTCATTTTCAAAGCCAGATTTTCGATTTTTCATCTAAATCTGTACTTATATCTAACATGTTATAATGAAAAATTACAATATACTTTATAAATGTTATATCCCAAAATCTGTACTTATATCTAACATCTAACATATTATATCCCAAAATTGTAAAATATTTTAAATAAAAAAATGAAAAAAAAAAAAAAAAAAAAAAAACTGAAAAATCTAGTTAGTCATAGGACCCACCAGGTCCACTGGTGGGTCCGCCACTGTTTGCATCTCATCATTTAGCACTATTTTTGTTGTGGTCAACTGATTTACCAAATCTTGGAATTCACTCAAATGTTTAGCAACTGATTTTCCCTCTTTTAGCTTCAGATTCACAAGTTTTTTAATAGCGAAAGCTTTATTTTGAACAGTTTTCCTCGCATAGAGACTCTCTAGTTTCTCCTAAAGGCTATGTGCATCTGTCTCTTGAGATATATGATGGAATACATTAAGATCAACCAACTCTTTAATATATCCATTGGCTTTCCTATTCACCTTCTTCCAATCACTATCACTGATACTGATTGGCTTAGCACTATTACCTTCACTAAATTCATGTAAATCCTTACAATAAAGAATATCCTCCATTGTAGGCTTCCAAATAGAATTTTTGAAGCCGATAATTTATTCACTGTGCCCGAAGTATTCTTCATTTACTTCTACAATAGAACTACACCCACACAATCGAATCTTTAATACCACTTTGTTGGGCAATTTCACTTTTTGCATGAATAAATTCACAATTCAAGAAAACAACTAATTAAATACCAAAAGAGCAATAAAGAAAGAACACATCAAATTTACGTGAAAAAACCCTCCATTGTATAGAGAAAAAATCACTGGGTAACTCCAGTCAAATCTACTTAGGGATGACAATTTGGCTCGCCAGCTTGACCCGAAAAAAGTCTGAGCCGGCCAGGCTCGAGGCTCAGTAGAATCGAGTCGAGGCTAGGATTGAGCCCATTTTGAGGTGTCAGGCCAGCTCGAGCTAGCCCTAGGGCCCTGGCTCATTAAAAAAAAAACCACAAACGGAAGACAGCTGCAATTGCTGCCTTAAAAGGTAAGAGCTGGTTGCCTTTTTTTAAGGCAGCATGAAGAAAAAAATCGAATCTGCCCAGCTCAGCTCGAAAAGGTTCGAGCCAAAAGCTCGGATCGAGCTTCAATTTTTTGGCTGAGCAAAAGCTTAGCTCGACTCGGGCTCAGAAAAAAGCTCACACTATTTTACTCGAGTTGAGCCCGAGCCTCGAGTTTCGACTCGATTCGTTGACATCACTAAATCCACTATAATAAAATAGATTTTACAATACTCAAATTTATACATTGGGTTCTCAACAAATTGGAAAATATCAATAATGGTCAACTTCTAAGTAAACAGCAATCTCATTGCAAACCACTAGTTTGATGAATTATGTGAGAAATCCACTTTGAATACAACACCTGTGGAGTACCCAAAATACACCACTTAGGAAAATCCCCAATTTTTATTGTGTAAAAAAAAAAAATACCTGTGTGAAATCCACACATAAAGATTGAAAAATAATAATAATAATAATAATAATAATAATAATTATTATTATTATTATTATTATTATTATTATATTTCTCTCTCCACCCCTTGCAATCTTTGTTGTTTTATTTTATTTCGTAGCCAAAATTTTCACATCCAACAGCCCCACTTCTTTTTCTTCTCACATAGCATCCTCAATTTCAACGATACATTAAGAAGATAACAGCTTGGATAGTTGAGACATAACGTGTAGATTTAATTAGACTTTTATTCCTGATAAAGACAATTTCGATTGAACATGTCAGTAGAAGAGCTAGAGCACAACTTAATAAAATTAAGAATTAATTACTTCAAATTTTTTAGTAGATCTAATAATGAATCAAAAAGTAGTAAAAAAGAATCCAAGAAGTCATTAAAATTAAACAATTTGTCTACATTTTATCGATAAAAAGTCACAACTAGTCAACTATGCATTTCACATCATTGCTTGGAGGTCTTGGTGCAAGATCTAGGCTGGGTGTTTGATTTGTCCATACAATGACAAGGGTTGGTGTCATGAGCACGTGAATAAAAAACTCACTCTGGAAGATGTTTAATGTACTTAAAAATTCACCTTCCATAGTGGTCCATTTTCAGTTAGATAACTCCACATAACCAGGCTTTTTATTTTAGGAACAATGTACTTCATCAACTTGAATCATCACAAATGGACGATGAAGAAAGCAATGAATATACTTAGTCCAATTACAACTAGACAAATCTAAAGAGAAGAACGCCACCATATTGTGGGCTACCATATTTTCTTCTTGGGGAATGAAGCAGTGGGAACCACAATTCACATCGAACATCAAAGAAACAATATCTGATAAAACTACCTCATTCGGTGCACAATGAAAATTCGACTGGGCACTCTGCACTAACCGGAGAGAATAACATTCATCTCGTCAACAGTGAGAGTACTTCAAAACAAGGCTATTCTAATACTGCGGTTACAAGCACTTAGCTGTCACCCTTACAATTGGTTTGTTAAAAAAGGTGCTCAACGTGCTTATAAATCCACAAAGTATGTCTTCCATGAGGGTTACAGGAATAATAGTAGTCATCACACCACTTCTAGAAAAAAGAGAAGAAAAGCATGCAAGTATTAAAACTAGCTGGTCCAACTATCACAAATACTGAAAATAGATAGTTAAAGCTTGCAATCTCTTACCATGATTATATTAGAACTTTTAAATGAATCAGCAAGCAAAGGAAAAGAAAGGTCTTCATCAAGATCATTCTCACAGTTAGTTCTTGTAAAATACATAACTTCCCTTTTCTATTTATGGTGTTGAAATGTCTGCATGCGTCTAACTGCAGGCACATATTTACAGTTGATATTTCAAAACTACTGGAAAGCACAGATGTTGGGAAATATCTTTGATTTGCAATGGGAATTGACAATTGCAGAAGCCAAACATGTCGACAAGGCTTCTTCCTGCAATACTGTATCCACTAGGCATCATAGTACGCTTCCCATCACATCGTCATTGCGAAAACCTCTAACCTGAGATAAACCTAAAAGGCAAGAGTTCAACAACAGAGCCAAGTATCTCAAAAACTGTTGATGGAATTAAAGTGTTGAAAAATGAATTGAGCTTTCGAGTGTATTTAGAGAAGGGCAATGGAGTTGCAGATTACATGGCTAATAAGGGGATGGAGAAGGAGACTAACCAAATGTTCAAAATGGGAACATGCAAGGTACGGTTCGGGGTCTCATAAGACTTTATAAGATACAAATTCCTTATTTCCGAAAACAATGAAGGTTAATGTTAGTGATAAACCTCGTAGCCATTTTTGCAAATGGAAGTAGTACTTCCAAATTTATAGTTTTATTAAGGTTTTCATTGACTATTTGTAATAGAGGTAGTACTTCCATATTTAGCTTATGCAAACCCTCTCCACATCCTCTCTGGAATTATGGAGGTAAGGACCATATCCCCCTCGCGTGTACTTTATTATTATTAATCTACGGGTAGGGGTCTTCTAAAAAGTTTTAATTGAATACACCATAACTTTTAGAGTCTCTCAAAAAGTTTACATTGAATACACCTAAACTTTTTAAATCCCAAAAAGTAATTAAAAGTCTCAATTGAATACACCCCCCTAAAAGTTTTCCAATAAAAGTTAAAGGCATTTTTCAAAAACTCGAGATAATATGCATTGAACCAGAAATGGTTGAATTTATTTAACAAATTATTGAGTGCACCAAAAGCTGAACGCTAACTGTAGAATGACATCAGCATTTTAAAAATTTTATTCACACTTGGAATCTTGGAAACAAGTAAAAGAAGAAACCACCCCTGATGGCTGGTAAATATGCCTACATTTGAAAAATAATAGTTTTGTTACTCCACTCATCAAAATACCACTTTCATTTGCTACAAACCACGGATCTAGCCATCCAAAATGAAAAACATGACCTGAAAAAAAGGAAAAACACAAATCTTCGATACTTCCAATTTGTCATCATATGGGAACACAGTTCATTCTGCCCACTTACCTTTCATGAACTCCTAAAGTGGAAGTCTGACTTCAAATTAAAGCCTTGGGCTATTGGTTCATTTCTGCGCATGATTAGAATCACTAGTGCTTTGTAGACTTCAGGTTATGCTGATGGCAATTCTTAATTTTTAAAACCTTAGCACTCACGGGAAAATATAGACCTGTCAGTTCCATGGTTTGGAGTTTAGATTATACCATCTTATGTACATTGATTTATCCACCTGCCATAAGAAACAAACATATATCTTCCAAATTCCAGTTTGTATGCTATTAAATGGCATATAACATGAACAGATCTTACATTTTCTTTGATGGGCTAGTCCATAACAACAATAATGACCCTATTCATTTGATAGGATGGATGGTCTAATTCGACAGCAGCAGCTTCATAGGATTAAGTTTATATTTGGCTCATGTTTATAAAAACTTTGACCATTTTTTATTCACGCATTTCGTGGGAACCACAAAATAATACCCACCTATCCACTATTCATTTTTTTTATAAACAAAATCGTTGATAAACACTTCCCAAACATGTTTTAAGTTCATTGAAACTTCTCGAGTTGCGTCATTTAGTCTCAAACCAGATAAAGAATGAACCAGTCGATTCAACTCACATATGCCTTTTGAAATGCCAATATCACAATAATAACATACAATTCAGTTTGTTCTTTTTTTTTTTCAAATTCCACTAGTATTGGCTGGAGTTAATCTGTGCAACTGCCCAGTTGCCTAAGTTTTTGCCTAGAGATGAGTGATCGCAATTATTCAGTTAGTGCAGGCAACTTAGACAACTATGCTGTCAACACAGCCAACTGAAAATACAGTGAACTGGAGAGGAGGCTGGAGAATGGAAACCATCAAATATAGAAGGACAGTGCACAAAAATAAATCAGTTCGAACGAGTCTGGACGCAATAAAAAAGTCAATATTTAAAAGGTAATAGACATGCCATAAACCAGAGAAGAAGTTTTTAGAGCTTCTACTCAATTAATTATGAGATATTTTCATATATAAAAGAAAGTGCCACATGAGACAAAACATGTATACAGGGAAAGACAAGTATTATGCAAGGATAGGAATTGAAAGCTTGCCTTGTCATTTCATTCTTGGTGAATGTTGCAGATTGCAGCACTAATGCTTTTACAATCAAGTTCCATAATCTTCATCCAATTCTCAAAATCTCCAATTTCCTGTATATAAGTCCATAAAAATCTCAGGAATCAGAGGCTTATCCTATGTCCCATCGAACAACAAATCCTTGAGTAAAAAATCATGCAAGTTGCAATCCAAATTATTGTAAAATTCCAACTCACCATTATCCTAACTTTTTCTAGCTAAAACTGGTGATAGCATGGTTTAAAAAGGCGTAGTGAGGCGCGCCTTGAGGTCCACCTCACCGTGAGGCTTATGTAATATGCCTCAAGGCGGTATTTTTGAGGCTAAAAATATGAGGCTCACGCCTCTAAATCTAAAGCACACGTCTCATGGAGTATGAGACATACACCTCATTTAAAATTTGAAATGGCACTTCTTAAAAAAAAAAAATGACTCATTTAAAAATGCATTTTAGGTCCAAACAAAATAATAAAATACCTAAAAAAAATTAAATGGCAGCCAGAAATTAGATGACCAAAAACTGAAATTCAAAAGTTAGCTTTCAAAAAACTAATGGCTATATATCCTATTTACTATATACTCCAATTTTTATTTTTTTATTTTTTATTTTTTATTTTTTTGTATTTTTGTATTATTTTATAATTCTTTTACTTAGATTTTTTGATTTTTTGTTTTTTGTGAGATTTACGCTCCAATCCGTATCGAGGCTTACGCATCGCCTCATAAAAAAAAATCGTCTCAGTACTTAGTTTCGTCTTTTTAAACCTTGGGTGATAGTTATTTTGATTTTGTCAATTTAAATTAATGATTCCTTAGCATTTATGGTCTCTTATGGATCATTCAAGTATGTATTCCAGAGAAGAAGAATTGTCATGATTACACAAAATGACAATCAAAATGATCAAGCCCAAGACATAAAAGTGCTAAATTTCATAGACTATAGTTGTCAATATAGCCCTTGTTTGGTCCTCATTATTTGCAAAATATATTTTTCTCTCTTCTAGTTTCAACCACACATTTTTCAATAAAATAATATTACACGCAAACTCAAAACTTTTCCTTATTTTAACCACACATTCTCCATCAAAATACCATTTCAAAATGCATTTTGGGGCAAAAAATGGGGCTCAAACATGTTGATAATGGAGCAAAAAAAAATCTTTCTATTTAGCAGATATTTCTTGTTCCCAGTAATAGGGATGAAACTCCATCCAGATAAGAGGGCATCATATGATAAATATCATAGTAAAATTATAAAACCTTCAGTGCTTCAATTTTTCTCAATTTCCCTCATTCCCAATTGCTATCGGTCTATCATTTTCTTTTCACTCGAATGTAAAAGTGATAAAATAAGTAGCATCCTTAATTTCTTTCTAATAACTAAATTCATTTATAAAATCACAGATTTAACTACATTTACATGTTAACCTAACTTCCTAAACTAATCCAGCAAATGAAAATAAAAATAAAAATTTCATAAATGTCTTGAACTTCTTGCAAGTCATGTCTGTATGTGCATATGCTAAAAGCATGTTTGGAAGTGCTTATAAATGGTTCAAATTATAAATAAATAGAAATGACTTGTGGTAAGTGGGTACCCTCAAAATATGTGGATAAACATAAACATTAATTGAACATACCTAAGAAGCATCTTTCATCTTGGTATATAAGTCATGTAAGTTTGAATATATAACTTATACAATTAGAATGCAAAAGGAAAATTAGAAGAAAGAATTGTTCTTGCCATAGTTCTAACTATTGAGTCCAAGATCCAATCTGAGAAGTTAATCTCATGAAATCATCTCCCTAAGTTGTTTTAAATCAAACCGTTGATATATATTATTCATGATTTCAACAATTTTAGTAGCATGCACATACAGAATATCCTAGAAGTTGCAGTTAAAAATAAAACCATCACATACAGAATATCCTAGAAGTTGCAGTTAAAATAAAACCATCACATTTCATGCACTAAATTACAACGGAAGGAAGCAAAAACCAGTATATTTATCATTCAAAATCGAGCATATTAAGTATAAACCTTGACAGCAGTGTTAATAGCATGAGAAGCTGTGAGCCACTGATCAGTCTGCTTCTTAAATTGTATAATCCTAGCTGTCAATGCTCGAATTTCCATTTCAATTCGCTTCTCATTTAAGAAGACCTCTTGCACACCCTCATTCACTGCATTCACCAACAAATCTGAAACGCGTACGGCAGTCTGAATTGCTTCTTTCTTTGCTTTCTCTAATTTCTTACAAACAAACCAACCAGAAACGTGATTAAACTCAATGCCTTCATCATAAAAATCCAAAAATAAAAAATCTCAAATATGAAGCACAAATTCGGTGCATATAACTGACCGGTGCGTTCACGTAGTATGGCAGAAGCATGGTTGTGATCATTGATCATTTGAAGCAATGAAGCTTCAAGACCTACAGGTTCTTCTTGATACGATCGGTGCATCACTAAATAGGTTCACATGCGCAATATAATCACAAAAATTAGGAAACAAAACAACAAATCAGTTTTGTTCTTAGCGTATTCAAATTTACATGAAACTCTGATACAATCTTGTAAAAATCAGACATTTAAAGGGAAGGAAGCGAAAATTCACAAAACCAAATTGAAATTTTGGATTTTCAATTTTAATTTAATTTTCGGCATTCCAATTCCCTTTTTTCCATTTACAATCTATTCCCAACAAAGAAATATGATTAATCAAAGTAATACTGAATAAAACCAACCTGGAAGCTTGAGATCAATGAGATGCCAGCTCTGGTCTTTGGGGTTTTGCGTTGGGCAGAATGAAATTAAACCGAGTGGGAGAGAGTGACCGAGAACGAAGTTAGAACCGGTTCAGCTAATTGTAGGTTAAACCGAACGTGGCCGAATCACGGTCGGAAGTAAATTTAATTAGCAGTCGAAGTCCCAAACTTTCAATTTAGTTACATTTAGGTCTTTATTGGACAGAAACAGTCACTTCTGCTACTAGACAGTCAAATAACTTATTTTTACAGGCTTGTTTTTCCCCTTCTCAGAAAAATAGATAAAAAAAAAAAAAAAAAAAAAAGGGAGCCAAAAATTAGAAAATTGTATTGACTTGAGAAGCAGGTAACAAATAATCCATAAAAAATAAAATTTCATATATAAAGGAAAATTTTCATCCCCAGCTAATATTCAATATTTCCATGTCTGATTGACCTTACATCTTTTTTCCTTCCAATCCATGAGACAAGTCCTAGAAAAGGAAAATTGTATAAATTTAGGTATATTGTAAAAATCTCGAAAAATACAGGGAAAAGCGGTCTCCTACACCGGCTTATTACAACTGAAATTTTAATATTAAACATAATTATGCTCCAAAACTGCGAGGATAGCCTCTCACATCTGTTAAATGAACCAAATCGAGCAGAGAAAGTTGCTCGGTCGAACACTCACGCCCATCCCCTGGCATATGAATGCCCTCAAAAGGGAAAAAGAGCATTCTGTCGGCATTGTTCGCATGTAATGTTGCCATCGCCACCGCTAGTTCGATTCTTGGAAAAATGACTTCACAGATTCGTATGTCGACCAGCAAATCGCAGCCGCAGGAGCATGGAAGAGCATTCTAGGAATCCATCCTCTTATTAGACCACTGTAACCATCTTTCTTCACTATTGTTTGTATAACCTCCCTGATTGAACCACTGGCAAATCTATCACATCCACATACACCCTGCAAAAACCGGATTGATTAAGTAATGTGTTAAAAGGCACAAGTTGAATAAATAAGATTGTTTCCCTTTAAATGCTTAAACTTTTAGATGAGATAATTCAACACGACTTCAGAGCAGGAGGGTTCAAGTGCACTCGCGTCAAGCCTCATGTGAGAGGACATGTTCAAGGCATAATTTAAATAAATAAGTGTCTTCTCTCTAACCACTGGAACTTTTTAACAAGAAAGATTGCAGTTTGAGGTTATTCAACATTTCCAAAATCTTTCTGCATAGGGTATGCTACATAAGAGCACATGAAATTCCAGAATACACATCAATGCAACAATCACGTTATAGTATTCAAATAAAATAAAACTACATCAAGTTATACACTTTAACCTGTGATACTTCTGGTTAATCGAAAAGAAACTGAAAGCACATTTCCCAAAATATAACAAGTGACTTTGGTTTAAAAACACGGGAACAATCAAGTTATCCATGCTAGAGAAATTGTAAACAAGTAAAAGAAATGAAAAACAGGTCAACAATAGCAGAAAGAAATAAAACCCAATTTCCACTTCCCAATTTTTCTGTTACAAGGTTTCTCATGGGAATTCTCTGTTTAGCTCCCCTGGCTTCTTGAACTGTTTTTAGTTTTACATATTTTGTCCTCATTTTCAGCCCTTGTTTTATTAGGTTTTTCTTCTCTTAGTGAGAATGGATGACAGCATTCCATTCAGAATACTTATATGAGACTACTCAAGTAGAAAATGCTTCATTAACTAGGAATCCTAAAAGGCATGTGCATTACATGAATAAGCACCTAATATTTATGGAGAATGTCTTATAAAATGCATCACCTCTCCCATCAGGTGTTTATTACAAAAATTTCTATGACCAAATCAATAAGGTGAAACGAAAAATCACTGAGCTTTGGTCTTTTACTATCTCTGTTAAGGAAACCAGACCTATATGAAGGCATTTTCTATGACTAGGCCTGTTTTTTTTAATCTAACTACAAACTTCCAATTTCAAGAAAGTTTCTGTAAATAAAAATAAAAGCACAACGCCTTCAGTATTTTGCCCAATAAAAAAAAATACATAGTGACTTGAATTTTACAATAATAAGGTGACATTCTATCTATCCCGTTTTATTCATGATAATATTGGGAATTTTAAAATAAAGAAATTTCACTGATAAATATCTGGCTTTTAACATTCAGTAAAGATAAGATACCATAAAATTTATGCATCAGACACCACATGTGCTAAAAGGTGGGCCAGTATCAAGGTTTAAAAAGACAAAACTAAGTATTGGGGCAATTTTTCTTTATGAGGCGAGACGTAAGCCTTGAGACGGATTGAGGCGTAAACCTCACAAAAACAAAAAATTTAAGTAAAAGAATTATAAAATAATACAAAAATATAAAAAAATAAAGTTGAAGTATATGGTAAATAGAATATATAGCCATTAGTTTTTTTAAGGCTGGCTTTTGAATTTTCATTTTTGGTCTTCTAATTTCTGGCTATCGTTTAGTTTTCTTGGTATTTTATTGTTTTGTTTGGGTCAAAATAACTTTTTAAATGGGCCATTTTCTTTTTTAAGAAAGACCCTTTTAAATTTTAAATGAGGCGTGCGCTTTAGATTTAGAGGCGTGAGCCTTATATTTTAGCTTCAAAAATACAGCCTCGAGGCATACTACATGCGCCTCATGGTGAGGCGAGCCTCATTATCGCCTTTTTAAACCATGGCGAGGACAAGCCAAGGTGAAGGCCTGGAAGCCTAGAAAAAATGTAGGGTAACCTAATACCAATTGGGAATGCCCATAGAGAAACCCATATTTACAAATAAGAAGATTTTAGGAACTTCAATTTTTTTTCTTCTGTTCAGGCTTCAAATCCCTGAACAAAATGAGGAAAAATGTACAGAATAAAGCCTGAATGATAGAATTGAGGATGAAATGCTTTTACTTTGTTTTTGGTGTTTGTTTGTGTTCCGAGATCTATTTTCGTTCAGCTTTTATATGTAGATGAAGACCAGATCGGAGAAAGAAACAAACCTTTTTTTTTCCTAGTCCAATTAGATGTCTTCTCCTTGGTATTATCTGCCTCATAAACTTTTAAAGCATCGAGCTCATGAGTTATTAAATGACAATATTGGAAAAGAGTGACTGGGTATTAATTAGATATAATTTAAAGGTCCCATAGAACTAATTTAGTTTTAGACAAAGTATATATACTATGCAAGCTAGTATCTAGTTCAGAAATTGATGGAAAAGTATATATGAAAGAACTAAGTTTAACATAGGGACCATATGGTTCTTATTAATTTAGAAAAAAAAATAATCCTATGAAAAAGAGAATTGCCTATGGAGGGTAATGGATAAAAATTGAACTTCTATTGTACATATTGATATTATTAAAGATATATATATAATACAACAACCACAGGTATAAGATCTAGTGAGATACCAGTACAGAATTTTTTATTACTACAGGCTTGCATCAAGGTCTAGCCCTGATATCCTCATCTTTTTGCTTTAATTGTGGATGACCTTATGACCTATCCAAGGAAGACTTGTATGGTTGCAATATGTCTAGCGTATACCTAAACAAACTCAGATTCACAAGAAAGGTGATTGCAATTGATTATGTTAGAAAGTGTGGACCAAATTTCACACGGCTCAATTCACTTGCAAAAGATACAATTTCCCTGGACAACTTGGTAATTGTAACATTGGATCGCACATAGTGAAGAGAACGGATTCATGCATCCAACTAAAGTTTAATATGAATGAAACTCAACTTCTTGTTACTTGTGTGGTTATTAGTGTACTATTACCTTTCTATGATTAGTTTAATATACTCAAATTTCCACATGCAAATAAGTAAAATATATTGTGTACAACATGCCAAACTTGAAGTCAATCCAGTCGTACTATATAGTACTTCAAAACTTTATGGAAGGCACAAAACAAACCTATTGTGTGTGTGTGTGTGTGTGTGAGAGAGAGAGAGATTTAGAAGGCAACAAATTCCACTACATTTGTACTACAAGCGAAGATGAGGAAGTAAGAATCAGTTTTACTTTTTAAGTGTCATAAAAAAGAATAGTTTTTTTTTTCTAATACCAACAAAAATTTAACCAATCCATGTATATGTTTACTCAGATTAACAACTAACAAAGTTCCAACATATCCCCCTCCATTCACCCCACTATCCCAACACTTTTTTAACTTTTACTACACCCAAAATTCATAAACATGTGACTGCACATATCAATTTATCACACCATCAAATTCTGAACTTGTATAAACAAACAACAAAATGAAAACAAGACGCTTAACTTGAAACATAGGGAGAAATACACATAGGCAAGTCTGAATTATGGTGAATGGAAACAATTATACATGTTAGGATCTTCTTACAGCAAATAGAAGACCTAAAATTAGTTGAAATATTGATAAAGAAATTTATAACATCTAGAATATAATTGTGGGACATAACAGAATCAAACTCACATGATGTGTGAGATTTGCAATTCCACTGACACAACTCACATCAAATCTAAAAGTCTAGTGATTCAAATAGAGGTCATAAAAAGATCAGCAGGAATTCAATCTAGAGCTACTATACATCAAGAACCTCTAGTAAGATATTATGCACTTGAAAGCCACATCAAAAAAGACACCATCACAGAAACAAATTCTCAAATTGTACCTCATAAGCAATTTAAACTTAAGGCTAAGTTAGCAGCCAACTGTTATTCATAGCAAATTGACTTGTAATGGAATTTCTTTTCTTCCCAGAAATCTAATTTAACTTGACAGTTCACAAACTTTGTTAAATATAGCTAAATGATTAAACAGCTTATTACTAGAAAATTAATATCAAATTAGCACCCATAATCACATGATGGCTCAAATGTACCAAGATAATTTCAATACAAGCAACAACTATAACATCAACAAACTAAGTTCTGTTTCAATAAATTTGGAGCTGACTTTTCAGTCCTTTCCTTTAATCTGTTTGGTTCATTGCCAGATATACTAGACAATTCAAAGAAACTAAATCTTAGCTATGTTAGTTTTTGTCTACCATCCATCTATTGGGCTCGCGTAACTCTTAAACACGATTTTTAAATCAAGGCAAAGCACTTTGAATACAAGTAAACAAATTTAAATTCAATTACCTGACACTGTAATTGCGTTTTCACCACATCGAGTGGCGTTGTTACAGCAGCCGCTAATGCTCCCGCGGCTGCTCCAGCAGTAGCATGAACCACCATCCTCTCATCACTCACGCTCGCCGGAGAAACCTCTATCAAACCCTTTTTTGCTGCCTCATAGGTGGCAAAATGTACTGCCGTAAAAGGTGCATTCATTATTACGGTGGTCCTATAAGATGCATAAAATGCCCTAATCCCCTCCTCCCCCAATACCCTCCTCACGCAATCCCACACCCCACTATACGCACTGCTACTCAGTTGCAGCCTCTGCTTCACCATATCCATAGGAGTAAACACCGCATCGCTACAAACAGTAGCAAAAACACCAGAAACAGCGTGTGCCACAGAATTATTCGGATTTCCACGAGAAAAATTCTTCTTGCAAACTTCATAAACAGAAAAATAAACAGCATGTGCCGGGCCAGCCCCGAGGCCCATAGCTCCAATACCACGGTACAGCCCTTTCGGGCCCTCGGATTTGAGGACAGATTCAAGGATTTTTCTTACACCCACTGATTGAATAGGGCAGGAGCCAATGGCTTGCATACGGGTTTTAATAGTGTCCACGGGGAACATGGCCAGATGCTCAATCATGCCGGCAATGGAGCCAGCGATCATGAACTGCCAGAACTGGAGGCCGTCGGACTCCGGCGAGATAACAGCGATTTCCGGGTGGTAACTGGGCAACTGGGGGACCTGTATTAGGTCAGAATTCGGGAATTTCGGGGAGGCGTCGGCGGCCATGAAGAAGAACAAAAATGAATGAATCGGGGCAAATGGGAAGTTCCAAATCTGGGTCCAAAAGTTTAGGGGTTTTGCAGTAAATATATATAATTATAGTTCGATTAACTAACACTGTAATAACTACGTTTGCTCCTTTTGCTTTTAACTGTAACCCGGTAAATGTGCGAACATAAATTTATTTTTATTTTCCCACGTATTGAAAAATTATAATTAATAGAAGGATAGTGTTAGTTGTACAATCGAGATTGACAATCACTCACATGATAGAGGAGGCCCACGATGAATAAAAAAATCATGAACTCCCTTCCTATGAGATGGTTGTCAATCGAGGTTGTCAACTCCGATCGTACAACTAGCAAAATTCTTATTGATAACAGTGCACATTGAATAATTACATATTAGAAAATTCTGAAATTAATTATACTCTTAATATGAAAAGTGAAATATAATTCAGGACAGGCGAAAATAAAGCAATTCTATTTTTATGCAACAAATTGAGAACTTATTGAGCTTGAGCAAAGTAGTTTACTGGCCAAATTCTATGAATAATGTTACCTTCTTCAGTCAATTGAAGGGTTCGTATTCTTTCATTTAGCTAATGTCTGGTATCGATTTTATTTTTGAATTTAATCCAATTTTGATAAAAATTACTATGCATGTTAAATTTTTTATTCCATTATTTTTATACGTTTTCAAGAAAGCATAGTAAAAAAAAGGTTGCCGAATTTATTAAATCCTGTAAATTGTCATTATTACCCTTTGAATAAGTAAGAGGGAAAAAAAATAAAAAAATGGTTGAATCACTTGTACCTTTAATATAAAAGGTTAAAATAGGTATTGAGAGCAAAAACCAAAAAATGATTTGACTAATACTCGATATTGCACTAAAAATTAAAATGAGGACCCACATTACAGTGAAAAAATCTTTTTTTTTTTTTTTTTTTGGTTGAAATAGCGCTCCTAAACATAGGCTTAATTTTAAGAATTAATCTGTGTGTACCGAATACTCAATGAACCCAATCATATTCTATAATTTAACGGCCTGAAATGACTATTTCTTGTTCTTTAATTTATTTATTTATCAAGATTTTACTTAAATTAGGAATTTCATTTTTTCGGGTAAATGATTTAATATACATTGTTTGATTTTCTAATCCGTTCATTATTATTTAGTTATTAATATAAACAAAAAATACTTCAACTAAATTTTCGTTATTTGGTACAAATTTTTAATTTCCTTAAATTTCAATATTGTAAAATTAGCATATGACAAGAAATAATGTTATTTACAATTAAGTGAAAGTCCCTTCAATTATTTTCTTATTGATTGTTAATTTCTTTTGATCTCACCGTAGTAACGGAAATACACACTTTGGTTACTTGACAGTGTGGAAGTGAAGAAGATACAAACGAACGAGGATCCTTCATTTTGTTTTTGCTTCACTATATTTACACTCTAGTCTTGTCCACGTAAATCATTACAGGCCCAGGAAACAAAGAGAGAAACTTCTCAAGTTCAACTTCTGTTCGAATAAAATTTATTCACCATTTTCCTTTTTTACGCAACTCCGGTTTCTTTGCGCACATCTCATGTAGTTAAATCATTTTACTTTTCAGTTTTCAGAATTTTCACTTTTTAATCTCAGTATTCGTTCAGATTCAAACTAGAAATAATTTAACCAGCTGAAGATTGGGTATGACGAGTTGAAAGATAAAATATATCCACATACATAGAATTCCTGATGGAAACTGGTTCAATCCAATTCCAGTATTTCAGAGGGCAAAAAAATAGGCAATGCCACCAAGCATGGATCCTTGAACAACTATCTTTAAATGCTTTCATACATTATTGATGGTCAATTTTAAAATGGCGGAACAAGGACCATGCACGTTTCGAGAATAAAAATTAAGAAGGAATTTTATTTTGCCCTTCAATTGGAAAAGATCATGAGTTTAAGACTTGAGACACCAGTTTCGCACTACTTAAAACCTCTGGCCTGGTACACGTGAAGCTGGCTAGGATAACCTTAAAAATGGGGGGAAAATAAATAAACAAATATATCAAGAAGCAATATTACTAAATATGGTCACACGTTGAAATGGCCCTGATAAATCATTTACAGAATTACAAGAACTTGAGTTTCACTAATTTGAGAAATTGTCGAGTTCAGCGTCGGACAAAAAGACAAGTGCGTCGGTATTTAATCCATATTTAGATGCTCAATGCGCTGACCTCCAAACTCAACTCTTACTATCAAACATTCTACCAAAAGAGAATCCATTGTCCAGCTTTCGAACTATCATAGACTACCACAACCAGAGACCGAATAACTCAGAACTACACCGAGGATGCCCCCTCTTTAAAAAAGAGGGCCAACTTTTACGAGTAAAAAATAGAAAAAAATGTGAGCATGTAATCAACATGGAAATCTACCTCGAGCACAACCCAAAAGGAAAGAGGTTGCAACATTTACTGTTCAAGCCAAATAAAGTAACAAAGGGAAATGGCAAGTTATCATTGACTGCAAGTGGCAAGCACCCCCAACACGTACAAATGCAGACGACACGGCACAAATTCTAAGACCTAAAGGTGAGAGGAAGGTAAGATTAACGATTAAACAAATTCTAAACCAAAACTGAATCTGAATGCTGGAGCGATATGCTTTCATACTTGGGTCCATCAAATCAAGGGGAATAAACATGAGAACAAAATCACAAAACACCATCAGTCAGAACAAGCAATGCATTACATTCTAGATAAGCAACACTCACCTGATAATTCAACCTACCTTTAGCAGCAATTTGGAGAATATCCACTTGCCTCTATAAAGACATTCACACAGCTCTAATCAATCCAAAGCCATAAGAAACTTTTGCCCACCAAGTACACAAAGGATAAAGAGTAGAAAAGGGGGTATTGCTAAAAGTATGCGAACAACCTACCTCTGTTTCCATTAGAGAATAAATCCGTGAATGCAATAAAAATAAAAAACTCTCCCATCAGAATATTAGAAGTACATAAAATGCTCTGCTGCAAGTTTAGTATGGGCGCGAACGGTTTCCACCATGATAATTCCTATTTGGTCCAGAACCACCACCGTCTCTGAAGTTGTCTCTACGTCGGTCGCCTCCAAAGCCACCTCTACCACCTCCCCTGTAAAACAAGTAGCGATCAACTCCAGAGAGTATAGCATTTCCGTAGCAAGATGTGTAATTAATTATTCTCCAAAACCAAATTTCAGATATACAGTGAATGCAAGAAACAGTGCTTAATTTAGGGCCAAAAATTAAATCAGTATCATGTATTATATGAAGAGACTAGATCAACTACTTGAATACCCTGAAATGTTTATGATGCCGTCACAAATTACCTTAATGTCATACAAGCTAATGAGGTTTAACTATAGAAGTATAGTAACTTTAGTGACTCCATAATTAGAAAATAAATTAATGTCCACCAAAAACAAATGGAAATTCAAACTTAGAGAACATACAAGCTAAGGGCACTAATTCAATTAACTGGAAAGATAGAAGTAGAACTAAATAACTCGGGAGTTGCAGAAATGTCCTCCCAGTGCTGAGCCAGATACAACAGAACCATCAAACCAACTACAACTAATGCACATTTAATGGCCTGAAGAATAGACTCACTAAGGGCATTAGTTCTAAATAATATTCAGCTGAACCCGCTAATTCCCTTCAGTCTCATCTGCACAAACTTAGTATCAGTAAGACAAGAAATGATGCAACAGAGTACTTGCCTTCTGGTACCAGTTTCATGGGGAACGAGGTATTAGTTTCACCTTGCTGACAGTTGCCGACAGGTATTGGTTTGACAAGACCCCATGCAAGGTTATTTTGCAGAGGAATTTCTTCACAGGACTTCAAATAATAGTTATACAACGGTCTCTAACATTATCAACTCTAGAACTTTAGACTGAGAATCACCATCCTAGTTCTCTATCCTCAGCTCCTTCACCAAGAAGGGCGAACTATAATACCCAGGTCCTTATTCTCCTCCATAGAATATCAAATCCAATCAAACAAATTATATATCAAGAGAACCTACTTTCTATCAATACATACATACATACATAATCTAACATCCCCAACAACATTACTTTACAAATATATCCCATTCTAGCAAACATAAAAAACTACATTCGATGTGCATAGATCAAAAAGTAGTTAGTTGTAAATATACTCCCAAACATCTAAATCCTTTCTATCTAAACATATCCCTGATTGCATCACAGCATAGTTGATTGTAGCATGAATGTAATGCATGTTTAAGCTCAAAATTTTACTTAATAAGTTTATTTAACAATATGAAAGATGCAAAATATATATTTATTTTTGTTACTCAAAGATAAGAAATGAATTAAGTTATTTATTTTGAAACAAATTTCTACTCTGATATCAGGATAAGTAACTTTTTTACTTGTAAAAATAAAATGGAGTATACTAGAAAAAGTAAAAGTTTAACGCACTTTTAAGTATAGACAAACATGTTTTAGATTCTCATTAAACACATAAAAAATTTAAAAAAAAAAAAAAAAATTAGAGGAAAGAAGGATTACCCAGAACCATATGAAGGAGGACCCTTTGGAGCTGACTTCTCAGCCATTATGACACTAATTTTGTGACCTCTCATTTCATGCACTGTTAAGCCAAACCATGTCAACAATACAAAAGCATAAAAAATTCCAAACACCAAGATAACAGACAATCAAGTTCTTACTATTGAAAAAGCCACCAGCTGAATGTGCAGCAGAAGGATCTTCATAGGACAAAACTGCATCTCCTTTGCTGTTTCCAAGTTCATCTGTGTATATTTTTATACTCCAGGGCCACTGGTCCTTGTAGCCTCGCTTTTGCTTGATTCTTGCTACCTAGTTCATCACAAAATTTTGAAGAGAAAAATAGAAGATGAGATGATACATATATAACTGCTTAAAAGGATACTAATATTACCCAGTTTATTTTATTTGTAATAACACAAAAATGATGATGTCCACACAGTACACAGAATGTCAGTCAAGATTCGGCGGTAACAGTTCCTAATGCCCTCAAATATAATCCAGATAAATAACACAGAAATTTATGCACAGACATTAACCCTAGAGTACATATGGCCACACAATAGTGCACAGCAAGTAAATTAGTCATGTTAAATAGTTGTGCATCCACTCATGCATAGCAAACAATTAACAAGGCAAAGAAATTTCCACATTACTTGTCCAATACTTCCAAAAAGATCTCTAAGCTCGTCAGTGGTTACGTCTGGCGGTAAATTCGAGATATAAATTCTTGCGTTGTCACAGGAGTCACCACAATTTTCATCACACTGCTTGACTGCTGTTGGAGCCTCAGTTTGAGCACTACCATAACCTCCAGATGGGTTTCGAGAATCAACTCCATAGCCACCAGGTGGGCCACCTCGTCCCCCACCACGGCTATCACTACGTGCATCACCACCATAACCAGCTGGAGCACCATATGATGGAGGATATGATGCAGGGCCACCAGTATAGCTTGCAGGTGGAGGAACTGCATCAGGAGCATAATTAGGGCTTCCACCATAGGCACGAGGAGGTGGGGGGTAGTTGTTACCCACTCCATTATAAGATGCAGGAGGAGCAACAGGAGTATCCTGTCCATAACCACTATCATCTCTTCCTTGACTACCACCATAAGAACCACCTCTACTATTTCTTCCACCATAATCATTACCACCCCTACCACTTCCACCGTCATAATAATTACCACCTCCTCCCCCACGTGCATTTCCACCACCACCACCTCTACCCCCACCATCATCAGAACCAGCAGGAGACGCTGCACCACATTTATTACACTCAGTTCTTCGAGCAAAGTTCAAATTCCCACACCTATTCAAGGAGGTTAAAATCAATTACAATTAACAAACAGAACTGAAATATCATATCCATTTTACTCTCTTAGTCAAAAGTCTTATAACACAAATATGCAAGACATTCAACATACCAGAGATTTGAGCATAATGATTGGCATGAGATGCAAATTTGAGGTACAAAATCCATAGAGCTAGCAAAGAATTGAATAGTTTGAAATTGTGATAATGCGAAAAGTGTAGTTCCTTGATGAAGTTTATTAATAAAGGAAATAATATCTTAAATCCCCTTTTGATCCCATCACATGCAACACCAGTGAGTTACATCCATGCAAGCCAGAAAAGATACAAAATCTGTGTTTTCTTGAATAAACTAAAAAGCTTAACTTAGGAAGCACAAGCAAAAAAAAATCTAATCTCCTGTAAAGACTCAAATTGGGTACTGTATTGGCGTCTCTCACGTTTAATATAAATTATACAAACATAATAACACAAATTCATATAATTTTCCTTTAATTGTATATTTATTATATAGATATAAGTTTTCCGTGTGAACCCACAAGTGATAAGGGACCGTGAAAGGGGAAAGGGAAAGGGCCAGTAATTGTTATTCCCCGAGGGACCTGGCTTTGCCCATTCACAAGGACTATATTCTATTTCCAAATTATGAGCTCTTTCTTTCTTCATTGGGTGAGTTGGGATTAGAAGAAAGTCTCCGTAGAAAATTAGTCAAGTTAATAGTACGGTAAACAGGAGCAAAACGGTATGCAATAAATTAAAGCCAGTTCCATGTGAACTACGTTACCCTGGATTAGGGCATCGCCAATCGCCTTCCCTGCCACTCCCACCACCTCTGCCGCCGCCACCACCACGTCCCCCGCGATCTCCTTGGTAGCCGCCACCGCCTCCTAAAATAATAGGAACAGATCTCAGATAAATAGCAATAAATCACGAAAACACAATGATACA